>JAHXZK010000018.1:0-600000 GCA_020975415.1 Calonectria hawksworthii | reverse complement strand
GGCCGTCCATCTCGGCCAGAAGAGCATTTCTTGCTCTGGCGTCCTTGCCTGCCTTGTCCTCTGCCGTTGTGATTAAGCGGGATAATTCGACCACTCCTCTATACACTCCTTCCGCATCCTCAATGTATGATGTCCTAAAATTTTCTTGTTTATGTTGCATGGAAGTTTGGCTAACATTAGCAACCTGTGTTCCTTAGTTTTGATACAGCGAGTACTGTCCTTTACACTCCTTCTATTCAGACGACCACCAGCTATGATGCTGAGTCTACCGTAATAACCGTTCAAACTTCAAGCGAAAATTGGCTTCCAAATGGAGGTAGCTCAGCTACCAGCGTGAATACCCCAGATTCTATCAACACGCCGTCCAGCGACAACTGGCTTCCTGGCACTTCGAGCGCCGATAGCACCACTATTACGCCGGATCTCACCAACACACCATCAAGCACTTGGCTTCCCACTACTTCTGACATCAACGAGACGCCAACCTCAAGCTCAAATTGGCTTCCAAACGCTCCTGGCACCGATACCACTCTCACTACTCCAGATGCCATCAATACCCCCACAGTTGGTGGTGCCGAAACTACCGTTAGCACCGAGAGCACCTTGAGCACCGAAACCACTTATAGTACCCCTGGAACGACCACACCGGCCGGGACTGACACTTCTACCACGTCAAAAGTATCCACAGAAGAGACTGTTCCATCGACAAGTTTCTTTTCTGATACCTCTAGCACTGGGAGTACAGCTGGCTCTGACCAGACCACCATTACATCAGATGCCGGCATCACTATCCCCCCTGCTACAAGCACAGTTACGGGTGCTGAAGCCACCTCAAGTGTATCTTCGGTTTCTTCCGAGATTGTTGCTCTTTTCCCCTTCATCAATTCGTGGAAGGCGGACCCTACCGGGCTCAAGACAGACACCCTGAACAAGGTCGATGACCTCAAGAGCGACGTGGAGACCGTTATTTCCGAACTGGGTGGCAGCACATCTTCAGGATGTGACTCCAAGAGGAGAAGAGGCCTTTTTGGTCTCATCAGCGATGTTATCAACACGTTGACCTGCGTTGTTGAGAATCTTGACAAGATCACTGATGACATTAACCTTGATGATGTTGAGGCTGTTGAGGGTGTTGTGTCCACTATTACATCGGAAGCTGATGATCTCACCGATGAGGAGGATGATAATTCCTCCAAGACTGAGTCTGAGTCTGAGTCAACTACTTCAGCGGAGAGCACGACTTCCACTTGTACTGAGGCTACGGCGTTGCACGTCACTCTCGTATGCGAGCCGACCACCTTCACATCGGATGATGCTGTTGTTTCGACCACCACCTGTTTCTCCTCGACCACTGTTACCACGGCCGGTTGTTCTGTTACAGACTACACATCTGTAATCTCGACCTCCACATCAACCGAAACTCAAGTCCCATGTGCTTCCGATACCTGCGGCGACTCATGCCCCATGAATGGAGCCGCCCTCAGCGCCGATATGAGCGTGACATCGACCGAGGATTGCGCCGCCTTGCCTACAAGCACCACCTCAGCTCTGCCAACCGCTAGCTACGGGGTCCTATATAGCGCTGCAGTCGCTTCTCCGACAGAAGAGTCTACATCAGACTCCGTTTCCAAAAGAGAGATCTCTATCCAGGATCGATCTTTGGTCGAGCGTGCCCTTGACGATGTCAGCCCACCATATGCAAACTACGTGTCCCAGTTACGGCCCGCTTGGGTGAGCCAAGCTGGTCTCGCATCCGGAACGTGGTACGACTTCCCATCCTATGGCCATGCGTCGGCAGGTGTCAATGGTATTTACGGATGCACGGCGGTCATGATCATTTCCGAAAAAGGCATCTATCTCTCGCATATCTGGGAAAACCCAGTGTTCATTGACAATGATTGGAACCCAACCAGTGATGATGACTTCAACAAAAACTCATTTGAAGCCCTTCGAGACGGAACTGACTACGCACAAAGCGTTGCTGCCCTTGTCGGTACTGATGACAACCCAGGTGTGCTAAACGCCATCTACTCTCCCAGAGTCTTCGTGCTGTCGCCATACGCTAGCGACTGGGATAAGACGGTGCACCAAATCACGACAAAGCTAAGATATCAAGACCGCGCAAGTTCGCTTGCTACAAAGATTGCCGGCATCATTCCTGGATCTGGAACACCTTATGTACTGGGATACACGCGTACCAGTGCGCAAGCATCCACTGCTGAGGTTGGTACGGCCGGCAGAGCTATCCTGGAGGTTGACCCCTTCCAGTCGTGGTTGGTCTCGAGCGCAGATGATGCCCGGGCTGACAGCGCCGGTCTTCAAGTTGGTCGCTGGAGGCTGTGGGTTGAGGATCAATTGATCACGTACCAAGACTTTTGGGTTCCTTGGACTCTTACCATGAAGCGCAAGCGCGATGCTGATGCCTCGGCTGCATGCACCTTGGGCCTTGCCAGCGAGTCCTCCACTGCGACCACCACAGATGTTTCCAGTGAGACTGCCGCTGCTACCACAACATCGGATCTTACGACGTCGAGTATCATAGCTAATAATACTACCGACACGGGAGTATCGACGCCGACTACCACTGGGGAGACGGCAATTACCACCGCAGGCATCACAACCGTGGCTAGCACGACAGGGTCCTTGGGCAGTGAAACCATTCCTTCAACTCTCACTGATTCTTCAACAACTGAAACATCTTCAACGGCACAGTACTGCTCTAGCTACGATGGCCCAAGTAGCAGCACCAGCTACTGTACCTGCTCATCCACTGTCGGTAGCTCAACTCTGTACACTTCTGTACCCATGGCCGATGAACAATGTGGTTACTCCAGATACCCCACACCAACCATGTCCACATTGATGACAACCACCGCGGACTCCAGCACCGCTGACCTACCCACGATATCTGCAGAGACCACAACTGAAGCAGCATTTACTGGCGATCCCCTTTGTGTAAACTTCGGAGGACCTCGGGTCGCGTCAGCGTACTGCCAATGCTCGACAACTGTCTCGGCCCAAACATTCTTTGCTACTGCTCCTCTCATCTCGGGTCAGTGCACGGGATACACGACGTACCCGGCCGAGGTCACTTCGGCGCCAACTACCACGGCGGCCGAGATCACAGAAGCCCCGACGCCTTTGATCACGACTGAAGCCAACGGAGAGATCCTCTCTTATGCCTCGCAGACCGTCGTCATTGGTGAAGTCTACACAGGCATTAAGGTCACATACACAAAGGGACTGGGCACGCCTGTTACCATCCAGCCTGCAACGCCAAGCGAGACTTCAGCTAATAACAAAGGCTCAAGCCAGTGCGGCAGCATTGACGATGCGTGCGACCGAGCTGTTGCCAACTTCGACGATGGTACAATCTACCATGAGTACAAGACCACTTACGCCAGGATTAAGAGCGGCATGGTCATGGTCGCGACGTTTGGCAAGGCAGGCTGCACAGCGCAGTACACTTGCGACGACTACACCGATGGTATGACCGGAAAGCAGATCAAGGATGCGTAAGTTCAATTCCCTAGTATTTTGGGGTTTCATTCGTTCCCTCTAACAACTTTTTCAGCGTTCAATACATGAAGGATAATGACGGTGTGACTAAGTGTGGTACTACGTACCTTTCAAACACTTGTCACATTACGCTAAACTACTGCACCAACTGCCATTCCAATCTCTAATTCTATAGCTTTTCATAGAAGTAGTTTTTAATCCAAATCTTTCGCTGTTCTGGCGTAATTTGTTCTCTTTGGTGAACTGAGTAGCACGACTAGAATCAGCTCTCTTGTCGACAGCAACGCAAACAAACAAAATGAGCTGATCATCGCCGCACTTGATGTAATATTGCCAAATTCTTTCAAAACGATTAGATCATCTTATTTATCAAGAACTATTAGTTTTGTTGAGGCAAGAGAGGAGTTGTTTCTGAGGTAATGTAGAGCTGCATCCATATATCCAATCCAAGCCGCAGTTCATATGTACACCATACCTTCCCACAGTTCCTACTCATCGTGTGAGTTTGAGAATCATCATTCCTTCTCAACATGCAATCCCTGTTTCACTATTGGGCTTTGCATGATCCGGCTCCAGTTGTGAATGTCAACACTGCTCTTTTCACTCAAACGAACCTCGAGGCCCGTTCGTCTAATCATCTCGGTCTCATAAGCCGCCACCTGCTCCCTTCTTGCGTCGGATGCATAATCCCCTCCGTTCCAAAACGACTCTATAGCTTTGCAGAGATGGAACGCGTCCTGGATTGCGTTGTTGAGGCCCTGACCCCGCTGGAAGGTCATAGGATGCGCTGCATCGCCTGCAAGGGTTACTCTGCCCCCATGATTGTCCCACCGATGCTGGGGTAAGCTCGGGTCCCAGTTGCGCAACTTGTGGTACGAAACATCTGCATCGTCGGACATCCATTCGAAGATGCTTTTCCACGGGTCGACAAATTTCTTTGCCAATTCTTTTTGTTGTGCAATCAGTTCACGAGGAGTTTTGGTGTTTACAAAATCTCGTGGTTCTGGAAAGGAGATGTAATGAAAGAAAAGCCAATTCTCAGGGTGCTCCTTGTCATCACCATTCTGCAAGGTTAAGAATGCGAGATATCCCTCTGGATGCGAGGCAGCTTGAAGGATAGGATGGAATGGCGGCGCGCGCAGTTGAAGAGCGTGCTCCCTGGTATGCTTGGTGAAGCACATTGTGCATGCAAAGTCAATTGGCGTCACTCTGGCCATTTCTTCACCAAGGAGCAGCGTTCGAACAGTGGAGTGGGGTCCATCCGTAGCCACAAGGATACAACCAATCTCTTCTGTTCCGTCGGTGAATACTGCAGTCACGGTCTTGTTGTCGTCCGAATAGATAGCGTTTGTGATTGCTTTGCCCCAGTGAACTTGGTCTTCAATCCCTTCCATGAGTAAGTGACGAAATTTGTCTCGGCGAAGACGATAAAATTTTGATGACTTGATCTCGTTGATTAATTCTCCCGTCTCCCCGTTAATAAATGGAACCCGGTCGTCATCGTTGGTGGGAATGTGTGGGTCAACTTGGGCTTGTTGAATTTTGCCCACGATTTCATCAGGTACAAGCTCTCGCAGCGGCTCCATACCCCAGTGCAAACCTATGCTCCATGTCTTCTCGCGAGGAGCTTCCTCTCTTTCATAAACTCTGAATGGAATGCCCGCCTAAAATCTTTAGAATACTGACCCGTCATCCTCGGGATGAAGCATTTACCTTTTTCAAACCTTGGCCAAGTGCAAGACCGGTCGAGCCTACGGAAACCTCGGGTTAGTAGTGTCGGAAAGCCCCGTGCTGCCCCACATCCTATACCTGCACCAATTATGAGAATCTTTGGCGGATTGGAAGGGCTCTTGTTGTGGTTGCCGGCAGAGACCGATGAGCCATTGGTTTCATATGTGGTAGCCATGCTGTGCGATTGTTGAGCCCAAACGTAACAGGTAGACCGGGAGAGATAATCATGAAAATATCTCCTTTTCTCACTCAATCCGTTTATAAATGCTTATCGGAATAATCTAATAAGGAAAGCACCGACAGCGGTTGATATGTGGGTTATGAAGCCATTTTGCCGGATATCTGCTGACGCAATGGGTAGTTGATTGACAAGGATGTGAATCCTCATATCGTAAAGCAGGTTTGCGACGCGTTAATAAAATTCTATAGATGACCGGTTAAACATAATCGGCGACTAAATTCTTGTTGCATATTCTGTTCAGGTCCTTCATCGCCAGCTTTTCATTGCCATCCTTCTGAGGTCAAACTTTACACGGTCATGATACATTTATTACGCGGGAAAGGTGATAAAACCCTCCTTAGTAATCTGGCCATTGGGATTATGTGAATCAGACTAGATATCAGGTTTATTGCCTATCTATGAAATATTCCCCAAGATATGTAACCCCCCACTCCATATCCTTGATACGAGACAACCACCAAATTCAAGTACAAGGATGCAGTATGTTGAATACTTCATGATTTGAAAGTCAACTTTCCATGATCCAGATGGGGGTTATTCATATTCTCAGCTTTTCAGTCCAATATCGACCTGGTTTCGGCAATATCAAAGTACCATCCAAACAACTGTCGCTTCTCCTAGGTCTTCTAACAGCTAAACGAGAGCTCAAGTCTTTAAATCAAGATCGAAATAGCTGTCAACTCTGGTTGTAGCACCTTGTATTCAATAGTGTCCTTGGTCTGATTGGCCGAGTGCCATTCAACCACACCTTCGCATTCCTTCAGGCGGCTGAAGAAGAGTCTCGCAGCCTCTCTAATGGTCTTTGACTGGGACTTCTTATTTTCGTCAGTCTCCGTACGGTTCTCATTTATCTTGAACACTGAGCGAGCATACGACACCAGGTTGTACTGTTGATCAACCCGGTAGCTGAGCAACTCTGGCAATTGCGCAGCAAGCAGCCAGTCCTTCCATTTCTGGTTGTCGTTTCCAATCGGAAGAGCTGCCGTCAGGTCCTGTTCCGCGTACGTTTTCAAGGTTTCCAGGTCCTTTGGTAAGGGTGTGCAGAGAGCCGGCGGCTTAGATGGGACGAAACTGTAGTAATAATCTTGGAGGTAGTTTACAGCGGTGTGCTGCGTTGAAGCAATGTGGATGCACATAGTGACAGCGTCGACAAGTTGGTCCAGAGTGGTGATTGTTGGGAAGGTGGGTATTTCACCTTTGCCCTGAATTTCCTTGTACCAATTTGAGACATATCCATCAGCTTGGACCGCCGCGTCAGACGTGTACTTAGTTTGGAGCACAGCTTCCACAAATGCGCGAATCACATGCCACAAGTAATTCATATCATTGGCATATGGATAATTGCAATACTTCTTTTCATTCTCCGGCTTGAGATCGAATCCTCGCTTCTTGAGATCATTCGGAATGTACTTATCCTGGAAATTGAAGTTGTCGTATGACCACTTAACCAGTTTTAGTGCAAGGCTTGTCTGCGGTATGATACTCGGGCCAAACCCAGCCAGCCTAGAAATAACAGCCGGTACCAGGAGGGTGCGAGCCTGGTGATTCAATGGCAAGGTCCTGAACCAATGTGGGCTCAGGATCTGGTACAACAGATGATCCTCGGGAATGGTTCGGTTTGTTGCAACAATGATAGCCTCTTCAATGAAGTGTGTGTCCACAAGATGTACAGCAATTTCATGCCGGGCCCAATCAGCTGTCTGGGCACAAGTCTTGGCATACCTCCATGGCCAGTCCTCCTTTTCATCGATATCTCCTTTGTCATCTGGAGTCAATCGCCTGTTGAAGATGGTGATGGATTTGTCCAGGCTTCCTCTATAATCGAGGGTGATGGCTAGCGGGTGAAGTCGCCCATCTAGGTGAAGCTGGAAAATAACAACCGACGCGCATGCGTACCGCATGGTTTCTGGTCCATCAACAACAGTAAGGTCCTGAACCTTGTTTTGGAAAATATGGTCATTGCTCACACCAGTAGCTTCGCGGAAATATGAATAGTCCTGAATAAACAGGTCTTTCCCCTCGTAAAGCAGTTTCTTCATGCCTTCAAGCCCCTGCTTATCTGCTTCATCGATGTAAGCCTTGACCTTCTCGGCTGGGGCTGTTTCGATGGTGCACGGGTTGACCCCGCTGAGATGCTGCTGCGCAAATCGGGCATCCGAGTACCAGTCAGGCAAAGTTCCAATGTTTTCACCACCCATGATATCTGTGTTTGGGCTTTTGTGATCTTTATTCCATTTGTCGCAGTCAGCAATGGTCGGCCCCGCGTATGGCGTACCATGAGTGGTGACGTTCTTTGGGATAACGAAGGAAAATGCCTTGGACACGGCCGTAACGAATTCCGTTTCATTTTCGTTGAATATTTTCCCGTATTTCTTCTCCGCTTCTTCCCTCATCTTCTTATCCTCTTTCTCCTTTTCTTCCGTGGTTTTTGCAAAAGAAGGTGGGTCAATCAAGTGGGGAGGGTATCCGTCGTAGCCTTCCTCATCAGACTTAGGACTCCACTTATAGACATTTTGCTTTGTCGCAAGATCTCTGATTAATGGAGTGATGGGCTCTGTACCATTGGCATGGAATTCAGCCGCGGTCCTGGGATTCGGTTAGCGCGTCTCAAAAATTTGATGCATAGAGGATGAACGTACGCATCCGAAATGATCCTGTATACTTCAGTTAATGCTAACTGTGTACCACCATAGGTTCCATTTTCA
This sequence comes from Calonectria hawksworthii, assembly GCA_020975415.1. Taxonomy (NCBI): domain Eukaryota; kingdom Fungi; phylum Ascomycota; class Sordariomycetes; order Hypocreales; family Nectriaceae; genus Calonectria; species Calonectria hawksworthii. The sequence goes on along the minus strand of JAHXZK010000018.1, from coordinate 591,804 downwards.
AGGCCCTTGTTGGCTTTCACACCACCGTTGACATCACCGTTCTTGTTGGTGGTAAATGCAATAGCATACCGCTTCAGTTCGTTTATCAAGACTCCTTTGTCCCAAGCGGTCAAGGGTTCGTCTTCGACGTCCTCCTTGACCTCAGGTTTGAGGATATCCTCTAACGACCGCGGACGTGTAGGTTCGGAAGACATGATTGATGAATGTTTTGGGTAATTGAGTGATGGGAAATGTGTTGTTGAGCAATCCCTCTGAGAGACTGCGCGTGCAGGCCCTTTTTATAACTAGTTTGTGACAGAGGATCTAACGGGACTTGATAAAATTCTTCTGAGAATGGGCATCGACGAAGGCGCAAACTGTCGGACTGCTGGATTCGGCCCAGCAGTGTCGTTTACAGAATAGTCTGGACCTTTCTTGGCAACAGTAGCTGTAGGGTCTCAGATTACAGAGCATTTCTAATGCACGCACGCAGCCACTGCGCCATAGACTGAAGCATGCACCTCCTAAAACAACTACTTACGAGCTAACTCAGTCTACCTCAGGGATACGTGTCGTGTAAACAACCTTTGTGGGAGATGTTATATTAATGGTCTTGTATTGGTTGCTAATATTTACGACTGCGCTTGAGTAATTAAATATTACTGTACTACAAACGAGTCAAGAACATAATGACATCTTTGTCTCGACACTTTTCGTTTGATGCTCCCTACACAAGGGCATTCAACACTAGCTAGACTATACGCGCTTATTACCGGGATTATAGTATTGTGATCATTCAAAATTGCCTTCAGGCTGTCAAGCTCGAGTTACTATTAATGTGAGGCTAAGGTAGGGAGCTGCTTAAGGAAACACATAACTTAAAGTCACCGAATGCATTGGTTTACGTTTCCCATATACAAGCCCATTCGGGCCATAGCGTCCTGCAGAATTATGATCTATTTGCCACTAAATGCAGGCTATGTTTCAGTTGGTTGCTCCACGCATGCTCTTATGCGAGAAAATGGATTGATCCATGCATCTATTGGCCAATCTAAATCCCGCCATTAGTCACTCTCAGACAAGGCTGCGGTATGTGGCTGGCTGTTGAATGGCCTAGTCTAGTCCACAAGCCACCCGTTCAGGCGATATACTGTGCCAAGGGCCAGAGTGCAGCGAGCACAACACTACTGCAGGTTTCTCGTGGTAGGTCCCGCATTTCGCTTGACCTACAACTTGTGAGGTGGTACATTCAGCCAGCCACGCAAAAGCATGGTCAGCCTCAGCCTTCGCTCTGACCGGAGACTATTGAACGCGTGCAGGACAAGCATTACAAATCCTAAAGCCATTGCCAGTTTCGGTGGTCTCATGACCGCCACTTTGCCTTCACCGTGAGACTAAGGCCGCCTCGCTACTAACTATTGAATTGTCGCAGTGAAGCCGCAAGAGTAATTGCCGGGTAGCCAATCAACATTAATTCATTTATCATTACTCTGTATCATCCCAACAGAATTATGCAAGCTATGGACACATGCATGCAGGCTCGTTGAGGACCCTCAAATCAGAGCTGATCCATTTTCATACAAGCCGCCTCAATGGTCACACCACCGCTAGCCAATAATTCGATAGTCTAGATCCGAGCTGCAGCAGAGCCACAAATGCAGTACGGTCAGCTCATTGTCAGCTTTTGCTTGCATTCTGCCATGAATCATTTCAATACCACCCAATCCAATGCCCTCCGTCGTTAAAGCGGCAGCATCTCAACATTTGAGGCCATCGCCCGCATTAAGACAATGTCGGATTTGGGAGCCTGACACTAGCGTCTAAGAAACAGGTAGCAGTTGGCATAATGAATTGCTTAATAGCACCTTCTCCAACATCGCTCCCCCGCATTGACGAGAAAGCATTTCCGCAGCATGGTGGTCAGTGGAAGTTTTACCACAAAGTGCAAGTAACTGAATTGTAACCAATCAATATACATGACCAATTGAACAGTACTATATGCAATAATCCTTCTTATTGCTTAGATTTGATATGCTTGATGGGGCCTGCAACAAGGATACACCTACACAGACTAAATCTAACGTGGTTTGCAATATAATGATCATTTTACATAGTTCTTTTTGTAAAGTCAACGTATGTGACACGCTTTCCTTTCCAATCATACGTTCTTCCAACATACTCAGCCTTAAGGGAAACCTCCCAACCTGGTATCGAGCTCTCGTCCTGATATAGGTGCGGCATGCCATGATAGCTCAAGAGTCTAACGTTTCGAAGGCTATCATAGCGCCCTGCCTTGATTAAGCTGCATATCTCGTAGAAGGCGCTCAGGTCGTGTTGTGGGAATTCTAATACTTCTAGGCTTTCTGGAAGAACCTTTCCCAAACCAAGTGCTGGAGGTGGCTCTGTCAAGCATTCAATCAACGAACGTTCGCCATCCATCTCGCGAACTAGGTTCATCTCGTTAACTTGAAGTCTCTTCAGCGACTTTAAATCCTTCAATGATCCTGTAACAAGCTCGACACAGTATCTTTCCTCAAACCTCTCATCGTTTTGATACTTGCTTGTGTTCAACCTTAATTCTGTCAAATTCTTGCCGTATGAATTCAACACCTGAGAAAATGCTACCATATTAAAGACCCAGCCTTCATCTTCTTCTTCAAATCCGTAGAAGCCTTCCAAATCAGAGTCTCCCAATTGTATTGATAGTCGACGGAGTTGTGGGCACCGTATAAGAATATCTCGCAACCCGTCGGAGTCGACAAGCGAGTTTCTGATGTCAAGCGTGTGCAGTGTCGATACCAAGCTGGGCCAAGTCATTTTCTGCACTACCTCTTTGCGCCAGTCTATTTGTTCTAGGTGGAGAACTCCCAGGCCAGGTCGAAAAAGAACTGCTTCGTAAACTGACATGACCGTTGCTTCTCGATCTTCATCAGAATGGAGCCAAATCTCCTCAATCTCCGACGGACCGTAGTTTGGACGATGACCCGTGCCACAAGACGCAATATTTCGTGGGTCGGGTTGTTGGGCGCGAGCAATGGGCGGGAAATCAAACTCAATGTCCGAAATGTAGCATCTCCATTCATCATCATCTGGCTCCTTCTGAACATGCTTGAACTCCTGCTCCATTTTCAAGGATCCATTTAAGAACCACACTGCACTGTCCGGCCAATCGTTTACATTTACCGAGACCCGCTTCAGATTTGGTGTGAGAGCCATTGTAAGAGCTGCAAACCCCCCAAGCGACGGCCCACAATCAGTCAGGACGGTATTCTTGAGGCATTCCCGGAACCTTGGGGGAACTTGAATATGATGGACGGTGGCATCAAGAAACGAGCTCATTGCCGGTGCTGCACTAACCCCATCGCTAATGCTCAGCACATGCACCATTTTGGCTAAATGTGGAGCAGTAAGAAGCGTCCGCAGCAGATGATATGGTTTGGCAGATGAATGAATGTTGCTGTAGAGTATTGGCTGTGCCATATCACGAAACAGTCGACACGTAAGACATAGTGACAGGAGCGTGCGCGACGGATGCGGTTGAGGCTGCAGGTAAGGCCACACGAACTGATCCCAAGGATCCCAGGCGCTCTGAATCACCCGGGGTTCGATATATGAGAATATCTGAGCCCATATTTCGGTCGGAATTGACTGCACATCCATTTTCTCCCGTTGATGAAGGATGTCGATGATGAACGAGGGAGTGCTCAGATGCTAAGATTGCTCACGGGTTCTGGCGTGGGGACGGATTTCTGCCTAATGCGGGGTCGTTAGCGCAAGGTTGAGAATTCGGATGGTAGCCCATTGGGGGAATTCATCTGTGCTAACACATGTGTTATGAATACAATTGCATTATTTTATCACTCTAAACCAGGGGGGAAGAGCCTATGCAAACAGTGCAGCGATCTCGATGCTACCCCTGTCAGCCAAACCAAGTCTGTGAGATTCTTGAGCCGAATTTTCTCAAGACCCTCAAGCAGCTAGCAGCAACAGTAGCTACAGGAGATCTGGATAGACGTTCGTTTGCATAAACAAGAGATTTTCCATGCACCTAGAATCATAACTATGTAGCAAAAGTATTTTTAAGTGACATTATAATAACCATTATATACAAATTAATACACAGCGTCAAGGGTTATTATCCATCCATGCCTCCCAGCGCATTAACCGTTGTTCCCATTCAGCATTGAACTTTACTCCGCGTGCTGAAAGATACCACGCTACCAAGCATTCTATACTGCAAGAAGCTTTTCTTATACTTCCTGGCATAAATTAACAACTTTGATGCTGCTATTGTGCTAAAGGATGGAAGAACGATTGTGCTTAGAAAAGGGATAGGAAGGGAGGAGGGTTTGATCAAGGGATAATATTTCTCCTTTTTCTACCGTGTCCACTATTATTATATACCTGATTACAAGTTAAGGCAGGGAGCACCAGGGGATTATTTGAGATACCGGCTAGTCTAAAATGAGAGAATTTAAATGCAATGCTTTAGTGTAGTGGACACTTTGCTACTGACGTAATGTAATTTCATGTCTCAACTTATCACACACAACAATGCTGGTCTCACAGCCTGGCCGGCCTCACAGCTTCTCGAGGCCACATATGGCACCTCGAGGCTGAATGGCAGTCCTTTCACTTTTTATCGCACAAGTTCATTGATATTCCCTTGGGAAGCCTCTGCTTTGATTAACAGCACACCTACTTCTGCTTCGTATTGCGTTTTGCATTCAATTTGGGCGATTCGCTTCCATGGTTCACAACATCTCACAAGTCCACATTGCTTGTAAAATACACAGCTTTTGCAAGACAAGATCTATATCATGATATTTGTAAGCATTGGTACGAATTTTGGGTTGAGAGAACTCAATATAATTGGATTTTACGGGAAATCGTTCCAAATGCCATAGATTTTGCATTAGCTCTTGATTATATCAATTCATTTCACTTACCTTTCTCGTTAACTTCGCGGTACCGCCTTGATCGAATTGATTTTGCCATCGTTTCCAAACGACTGCGCCTCGGTCGCTGTTATATCATTTCTTGAGGGTATAATAGACGGCAATCTCGGCATCCCGCCTTCTTGGACAGAGTTTGGAGAGATGTCTTACAAGGATCATTCCACCAGTCAGTGATTTGTGGCTCTTGGCGAGGCTGCTGATTAGCGCCATGCGATTGGTTTGAGCATCACATGGATCGGAAGATCGGAAGCCATCTCTACCCCGCAAAGCTGAGAGGCGGGCGACCAAGTGATTTTATTTGACCCTTCGAAGCGAGGCGCTCTGCTGAAATAGTTGGCTTGCGCTTGCTTCAGCTCCGGGTCGCCGCGGAGTCAGCTCCTCGCTTCCCGCAGAGATACGTTGCAATGACAGGATATAAATCAAATGCCAGCTTCCAGTGTGTTGCATCACAAACACAATCAAATTCTGCTCTACATCATCCTAATTATTTGGCTTTTCTGGAAGCTGGCAACTCTTACCAAAGCTTCAGCTGAGGATATTCCACGATTCCCCAGCCCAAGCTCCCTCAGCGACGAAATGACAGTTGACTATTCTTTTTGGACTCAAGGCTCAGCTGTGGCTGTGGAGAGATTTCCAAGCTCAGCCGTTGCTCATGACTACGGCACACTCTACACGCCGCCCAATGATTCGGATACGGGTCGATGGGACTGGTTCCACTTTGCCGTTCCAACTCCGGTAATCGTGAATAAAATCCGCCTCAGTCTTGTTTCCGCGGTGGCTCGTTTCGAGGCTGGGCCGGGCGTCAGGATCACCGGTTTCCTAGTCAATGACGGCCAAATCAGGATCGCGGAGCATCTAAATCTCAGCAAATTCACCAGTCAGCCCGAAGACTTGCGATTTGACATCCCAGGAGGTCATTCGGTTGGATGGGGCATCTCCATTTCTGTGGCTGTTGAATTTGCCGTTGACGGCGGGGAAAATAACTGGGTCAAGTTTTATGCTGCTGGGATTGACTTGAATAATGGAGACTGAGGAGCCTATGAGGTGTTTGTGGTTGGGCACGGATTTGACTGTATCTTTCAAGCAAATTAAGATGAAATATGCTACGTATTGACCAATTTGAATACCAATAACCTTTGTAAGAAAATGAACACTTGGAGCAACCCGGTAGAGACCATTTGTGTTCGTTTTCGAGGTATACCTAATTGATAGTACCTAACGTTCCAAGAATGATTATGCTGCAAAACGTGGCAAAGTTTGGCATGTTTTTATGCAAATAACAATTATTTCGCACTCCCCAAATGAATGATGCCAATGCTTTTCGTTCCAAGTTCTAGACCTGAGCTACCTTTGCCAATTACCTTTGACGGAGACACCCACACATCCGGGGAACACGGGATCCGGAATAAGCCCATTCCACGCCTAATAGCCCGTCACGGATGAATTGGTGCGGCTAGTCTGGCCAATCCTCTTGGTCCGTGGTGAAGGAAGAGGAAATACGGAGGAGAGAGATTGTCTGCCAAAAACGTTAATTTTTTGTTGGCCCTAACTCGGACCGCCAATTCTCGAATCAGCGGGCTCCCCGCACGCTTGTTCCCCACAAGTCTAATGGCTGACATCACGCAACGTTGGTGCGGGGAGGCGAAATAGCGCTGATCGCTCGGCGGGAAAGCGGGCCAGCCTTTACTGTGCGGGGAAATATTCGGGCACCAAGAGGAAGCGTGTGACACTGAGAAAAGCTCGGTGAAATTCGATTGCAGCAAATGGCCTTGTATAACTTGGCCGACGCAACTTCACCTCGAACTCAATCTTCACTTCCTTCCCCCCTGGCTTCATTTCACTTGACGGCGCTCGGACCGGGAACCAACAAATCACCAACACCACACGACCAGACCAGACCAGCCCTTCATTCTCTAGCGCCGCGCACCATGGCAGCTCCGGTCGTTCCAGTTTCGGCCACGGCCAAGTGTAAGCTTGACATCCCCCCACCATCAGAATGAAAAAAAAAAAAAACGCCCGAAACCGAAGACGGTAGAGCCAATTGACAGTGGACTAACTGACTCGGTGCAGCTGTTGTCGTTGACGGCCTCTCATTCGCCCTCAACGGAAAGAATGTCTCGTACCGCTTCCATGTCGATGAGGCGTCTGGAGACATCATCTCCGACCATTTCGGCGGTAGCGTGACGGAAGATCCCGTCATGCCGCCCATTGAGCACATTGGCGGATGGTCAACACAGGCACACATCCGACGCGAATTCCCTGACCTAGGCAGGGGAGACTTCAGATCCCCGGCTGTGCACATCAAGCACGCCGAGGGCCATACCGTTAGCGAGTTCAAGTACAAGTCCCACACCATCATTAATGGGAAGCCCAAGCTGCAGGGTCTCCCGGCCACATTTGGCAAGGAGAGCGATGTAACAACACTCGTTCTGCACCTGTTTGACGAGTACAGCTCCCTTGAGGCTAATCTGTCGTACTCCATCTTCCCCGAGCATGATGCCATTACTAGGAGCATCGAGGTGAAGAACAAGGGTGACAAGGCCGTGACTATTGAGAGGCTCTCTAGCTTCAGCACTGATTTCCCTTCGGATGACTATGAAATGCTCGAGCTGCAAGGTGATTGGGTCCGGGAATGCCAGCGAGTCCGCCGCAAGGTTGATTATGGCAAGCAAGGGTATGCATCGAATTTCAAGGCTATAAGCTGAGTCCGCTAATTTTGGTTACAGATTTGCAAGCTCCACAGGCTATTCTTCCCATCTCTACAACCCATTCTTCGCCATTGTCTCTCCATCAACAACAGAATCCCAAGGCGAGGCATGGGGTTTCTCTCTCGTCTACACCGGATCTTTCAGTGCCGAGGTTGAGAGGGACACCCAGGGGTTGACCCGTGCCCAAATTGGTCTCAACCCTCTGCAGCTCTCCTGGTCCCTTGGTCCCGGAGAAACTTTCACATCTCCGGAATGTGTTTCCGTCTTCTCTAACACAGGAATCGGGGCCATGTCCCGCAAGTACCACCACCTGTACCAGGAACACCTGGTTAGGAGCAAGTTTGTGCGAGAGCCCCGACCTGTCCTCCTCAACAGCTGGGAGGGCGTGTACTTTAACTTTGACGAGAATACAGTGTACAGACTTGCCCAGGAGACGGCCAAGCTCGGTGCCAAGCTTTTCGTTCTGGATGACGGCTGGTTTGGCGTCAAACACCCTCGTATCAATGACCATGCTGGCCTGGGTGACTGGGTGACAAACCCTGATCGATTCCCTAACGGACTCAAGCCAGTTGTGGAAAAGATTAAGGAGCTTGATGTTGCAAACTCCAACGAGAAGCTCAAGTTTGGACTCTGGGTTGAGCCCGAGATGGTCAACCCCAAGTCCAGCCTGTACGAAGAGCACCCCGACTGGGTCGTGCATGCCACCAACCATCCCCGCACTGAGGCTCGAAACCAGCTCGTTCTGAACCTGGCGCTGCCTGAAGTTCAGGACTTTATCATCTCATCCATGAGCAACATCCTCGAGGGTGCACCCATCGACTACATCAAGTGGGACAACAACCGAGGCATCCACGAGGCTTCTTCTCCTTCCACCGACCACGCCTACATTCTCGGCTTGTACCGCGTCCTCGAGGAGCTGACGACTCGTTTCCCTAATGTCCTCTGGGAGGGTTGTGCTTCTGGTGGAGGCCGCTTCGACCCCGGTATCCTGCACTACTTCCCCCAGAGCTGGACCTCGGACAACACCGATGCGCACGACCGCATTCACATCCAGTTTGGAACCTCGCTTGTGTACCCGCCATCGAGCATGGGTGCTCACGTGTCAGCTGTGCCCAACCACGTCACTCGACGAATTACGCCCGTTCGATTCCGCGCCCACGTTGCCATGATGGGAGGCTCCTTTGGTCTGGAGCTCAACCCCGATGAGATGCCCGATGAGGACAAGAAGGAGATTCTGGATCTGATTGCCATTGCTGAAAAGATCAACCCCATCATTATCAAGGGTGACATGTACCGCCTCAACCTGCCCAGCGACTCCAACTACCCCTCGGCCCTGTTCGTCTCCGAGGACGGAAGCCAGGCGGCCCTGTTCCTCTTCCAGATCCGCGCAACCACGGTCCACAACTTCCCCAAGGTCCGCCTGCACGGCCTAGACCCCGCAGCCTTTTACAAGGTCGACGACGAGCGAACGGTGTCCGGCGCGACGCTCATGAACGGAGGATTCGTGCACAAGTTTGGCGGAGACTATGACAGCAGAGTTGTGTTTTTGCAAAAGGTTTAACGTGGCGATAGTGGAAATAAATAGCAAGTGCTGCTGTTTTTTCAAAAAAGCCAACAAATTTGATAGTAATAAAATTTTCAGGGTATCAAAACAAATTCTCCTTCCAACCTAATTTGACCGTAATTATACAAAACGCGGGTTCCTGTTTTTGTTTTTCCTTTTTAAATGGCACCATGGGAAAACTCATGCTGGACTAACCCTTTCGGCCCCAACCGATTCTGCGCCAAAGGGTAGGCATGAACCGTCGGAATCAATGAAGCCTATCTCTTCCAGCAGTGCCCAATTCATGGTAGTAGCTTGCCCTTCGGGATCTAATGGGCTCCTGTTTCCTACAGAGCGGTCTCCATAGCTTCCTTGGCTTGAACACAGGGCCCACGGGGTATCTAGATGAGCGGCCGGGTCGACGCGGCCTAATATGGACTCTGAGTGTTTTAGGAGCTTGGGCAGGAGATGAGACTCGCAGCCGCGGATTTTGGAGAGACATTTTACAATGGAGCAGAGTAGATCTCTGGGGCCGGCTTCAATCGCCGAATATCCTGTGCTCGACATCAGCGCGCTATCGGTGACACTAATTCCAATATCAAAGAGCTTTTGTTCCTGTTCGTTTGTTAGCAAAGTTTCAGAGACCCTTATTACTTTTATGCTTTCCACGTACCATTCCAATGCCATGACAGTCTTTTGACAATTGGCCTACAGACTCAAGGCCTTCCATTACTATCCTACCAGCATCAATTGGCAGAGCATGCGGTAGCAGCATCCCAGTATTATATGCCATGGATGGTTTTGTGCCAAACGCAAGACGCCACATTGATACACGCAGCCATTGTTGTGTGAGAAGGGTATCGAATCGCTGGCTTTCAATGACGGAGTTGGCCGGTTGGACAGCGCAGAGGTTTTGATTAATCTTGTCGGCAAGAGAGACACTCTCGGATCGTCCTCCATCATTTTGAGTGTGCCACTCATACAGTGATGCTGGCAGCAGGTCGAACAGGCGGACGTGGTTGATGAAGTCGTTCATGACAACGGGGCTATCAGAGTCGACAACGCGAGGCTTTTCGACGCGTCCTCGCAACATTACGGATCGCCGATGCTGCAAAGCAAAAGTCCTAATGAATTATCAGCAACATTGTTCGCGTGTATCCGGATCCAGCAAACTAACCTTTCAGTTACAAACAGAAGCCAAAACACGCGCCGTCTCGCCTCGCGTTCACTCTCTGAGAGATTGATATATCCATTCTCGCTGGTAATGTCGAGTGACTGAGCAAGCGTTATACTCTGATTCAGATAAAACCACGCTCGACGTATATTGTTCAGGTTTCCGTAGCCCGCGAAAATAAAAAACGACGACAGAATCGAGTCCATGGTATAGTCGTCTATTACACTAAACTGTCGAAGTGAGTTCTCAGCCAGATTGAGAAGCCCTTCGCCGGTCAACCGCGGCTCAATGGGTATGTCCGCGCCGGGCCCATTGCCGATGCTGTTTTCGACATTGTCCAGCTTCAACTGAATGCGAGTGGCAGCGCAGAGCGAGAGGATGAGGGCGTATCGTGAAGGCGGGAGGGTATCGAGTCGAATGGCATCAGCAAGCAACTGCTCCCCATCCACAGCCGGCATGATGGGGTACAGATACTTGAGAAAGACGTGGACGTGGGCCACTAAGGAGAGGCATAGCTGCGGGCTCTGGGCGCCTAGGATGGGCGTGAAGGTGTCCAGGGAAGCAGGCGAGCCTCTAAATGATTCAGGCTGGACGGCAGCAGCAGCATCGTGCTGGTGCTGCTCAATGGCAGCGGGCAGCGAAGCTGTACACGGCGGCTGCGAGGCGTCAGGCTGCGGGACGTCCTGGCTGGGCGGCGGCGGCGGCGCGGTGCTGCAGTCGTTCCCGGGCTGCTGGGCCGGCGAGTCCAAAGTAATAACATCAAAGTAGTCCTTGTCGAGGCTCGTCGATCCCTGTCTCAGCTGGGCCAACCTCCGGCCGACGCCCCGTCTTGGGCCCCTGCGGCGGATCACATGCAAGTACTGGCAGTGCAACTCTGTATCGACGCAGTTTCTGCAGGGCGAGCCGCGGTCGCACTTAATTTTACGAGAACGGCAATTGTCACAGGCCTGCAGCTGGTGGTGGTGGTTATTGTTGTGGGGATGTCGTTGGTCGCTTGTCGTCATGGCGAGATGGAGAGAAAGTGGTGCGGTCGATTAATCGGATTGATTACTCGTTGGGAAGATTGGGGGGTGGGAAAGCGGAGAATGGAGGCCAAACAGACGGCGACGGGTTTTTTCTCGGGGGACAAGGTCTCGTGGACGGGGAGCGCTGCTCGGGTTTTGCAAGGTATTACGTGCATAATTTGCAAGGGTGCGGGGGAAAAGAGGAGAGGCTTGATTGATTTACCCGTTAGCTGAAGGCGTTGTGGGGCGAGAGTTGCATTGGGTTCGTCCGTTTCTCGGGGAGAGAGAGCGGTGATGGATCATGACGAGTTCGATGGAGGCTGTCAGAGGGCAGATCAAACGCCGAGAGGGAGGGAGGAGGGAGTGAAACATGCGTGTAAGTTGTTTTGGGTTATGGAATGCAATTGCGTCGAAGACTTGGCAGTGTAGCGATATTCGACTCTCTCTCTCTTTATTGTCTCCCTTGTTTCTCTTCTCTTGGCAACTCCAAACAAAACACACAGACATTTATGTACTTGTGTGCACCAACCAACCACTGCCCCTACAGCACCTCCAAGCCCGAAAAACGACACCCGTGTGTCCGCGTCATCCACGGTTCGAGACTCTCTGCTCTCCATCAACCAACAACTAATGCGCTGCACGCACTTGCAACAAAGCAAAACGACTCGGCCACCAACCTGACACGCCACGTAGTATTTGGCCAAGTCTGGCCTGTCCCCGCGGCTCGGCGGCTCGTTCGCACAAAGTTTAGACAGGCCTTGGCGGGCCCGGGCATTGTCTCGATGGGGTAATTGTCGGACGAGCCGTGCCCTCAAGTGATGAGAAAAAAAACCGCGGACACAGACTCGCCCGTCTTTGGCAGAGCCAGTGTGCCACTTTTTTTCACACCACACCACCCGGTTCTCCGCACTTCCCCAGACCAAAGCCCATCGCACCATGCTGTGGGGAAAGGGAAGCCGCTGCTTGTAGTTGCGCCGCCCTTGAGGCCACACCCGAGCGTATGTATATATATAATACGGCCCAGACGCGATGCCATTTACACGAACCACCTCTTGTAGAGCCAGTTCTCGCCTTCAATTCACCCTCTGAGAAACTACTTGGGCCGATCCATCCAATTCGCCTGCACAAGCAGCAGCAACAGACCAATTGCCCACCATGTCGAAAGAGGCTGATCACTCAGTCTCCCACGCCGAGGACCCAGACCTGGGCTCCATCGCCAAGGGCCTCGATTCCGCCCATGCCACCCAGCAGGCCAGGCAGGGTGCTGAGGGCGAGCACAGCCTGCCGCCCATGGAGGCCATTCGCAAGTACCCGTGGACCCTGGTCTGGTGTCTTGTCGTGTCCATGTGTGTCGTCATGGAGGGCTACGACACCAACCTGCTCAGCAACTTCTACGCATACCCTGGTTTCGCCAAAAAGTACGGCCACTACAACGCCGCAACCGACAACTACCAATTGACGGCTGCTTGGCAGGCCGGTCTGAGCAATGCGCCCTCTGTTGGTGCCTTCTTCGGCACCCTGCTCAACGGTTACCTCGTCACCAAGTTCGGCCACGTTCGCGTCCTGGTGTCGGCCCTGATCACGCTGAGCGGCTTCATCTTCATCATCTTCTTCGCGCCCAACATCACCACGCTGCTCGTCGGTGAGCTTCTGTGCGGTCTGCCATGGGGCATCTTCGCCACCACGGCCCCGGCCTACGCCTCTGAGGTGCTGCCCATGTCTCTGCGAGTCTACATGACCAGTTGGACCAACATGTGCTTCATCATCGGCCAGCTCATCTCGGCCGGTGTCATGGCCGGCCTCGTCAACAACCCCACGCAGTGGTCGTACCGCGTGCCCTTTGCCCTCCAGTGGTTCTGGCCAGCTGTCCTGGTCCCCATCATCTTCTTCGCCCCCGACACGCCTTGGCACTACGTGCGCATCGGCAGACACGAGGACGCCGAGAAGTCCCTGCGACGCCTCCGGCCTGCAGACAGCGACTCCGAGATCCGCGAGACGCTGGCTCTGATCGTCTACACCAACGACCTCGAGCACCGCCTCTCGGTTGGCACCTCGTACTGGGACTGCTTCAAGGGCTTTGAGCTGCGCCGAACCGAGATTTCCTGCGTCGTGTTTGCGGGACAGATCCTCTCTGGTCTCAACTTTGCCTACAACTCTACCTACTTCTTCCAGCAGGTCGGCCTCAACACCGATGAGACGTACAACCTCAACGTGGGCGGAAACGCCATGGCCCTCTTCGCCACCTTTGTGTCCTGGATCGTCGTCATGCCGCGAGTCGGTCGCCGCACCGCCTACCTCTGGGGCATGGCCGCCATGGGTGTGATCCTGTACCTGATCGGCGGTCTGAATGCGCGCACCGGAAATGACCGCATTGGCATGACCCAGGCCGTGCTCACCCTCGTCTGGACCTTTGTCTTCCAGCTCTCGGCCGGTCAGCTCGGCTGGGCGCTCCCCGCCGAGGTGGGCTCGACCCGCCTGAGGCAGAAGACCATCTGCTTGGCCCGCAACGCCTACTCCGTCGTCGGAATCGTCGCCGGTGTCCTCCAGCCCTACTTCATGAACCCGACCAAGTGGAACTTGAAGGGTTACACCGGTTTCGTCTGGGGAAGCACCGCCTTCCTCGTCTTCGTCTGGGCCTTCTTCCGACTTCCCGAGACCAAGGACCGCACCTACGACGAGCTCGACATGCTCTTTGCCAAGGGTGTTCCCGCCCGCCAGTTCAGCAGCTACAAGATTGAGAACTTTGACGAGCACGCCCCTTCAAAGGAGGAGGTCTAAGTCAGGAAGGAAGGGATCATCACAGGGAGAGAGGGAGAAAGGCTGGCTGTGAACGCGGTCGGAGATGGAGGAGTTAGTATCAATCTAAGCTATGTCCCACGCCGAATAAAATGTTCAAACGAAAAATCTTGATGCCTCTTTTTTACTTGCTTGCTTCCTTGCATGCGCAATCGTGATATGTGTGAGAATTGATCTGACATGCAGAGCGCGAATGCGACGACGAGCCTCGACCTAGCCTTAAAACGGGATGTGGCCCGAAGTGTCATCTGCGATGCACGCTCAGACAACAACCAAACTGGCGGATCAATGCGTATTTCCAGTCCAATTGCCGACGAGTGACGGGCACACACACACACACACAGAGGTTGTATCTGGGGAGTGACAGGCGGTTGCGAAAATATGCAATTATGCGCCAGCCAGAGTGGCGTGAGCGGTGTCATGATTGGGCTGCGCCGCCGGCACCACAAGCTTCATATCATCTGCCAACGCGAGCAGGCATATCCCAAGCATTTATCCCGAGTCTTTTTCTCAGAAGAGTAAAGCGGGCCCATACCCGTGCATCGATTTTGAGTTATTGCCTGTTTGCCACCAAGGGCAACACGCCCGTCCCGCTGCCCTTGCATCCCTGTCCCTTGTCCACGCCCTGTTTCCGCCCTTTCTTCTTTACCCTTTTCCCCGCATTTTTTTCTTCTCTGCCCCGAAATAACGTAAACAAGCCTCGGCAGAGCCCTTTAATGCCCGGTGAGAAAAAAGCTTGGCCTGTCAGGGTGTGTGTGTGTGCGTGTGTGTGCACATGTGTGTCTGTGTCTGTCTAGATTTGTCATTCAAGGCAATACTTCGCCGGGTTTTGCGCCCCCATGGCGCCCAAGGATCGAATCTCATCTGGTGGCTGCAGCCGTTGTTGGCAACTCCCGAGCGGGAAGGGTGGCCTGTAACCGGGGAGCTGCATCCTGAGCGCCAAGGCGAACTGGTCCAGCTAGGGCAGTTTACCCGCCGCCGTTGTGCATCCTGCAGCGGTGGCGTCTTGATCATCACTGCCTAGCAGAGCTGCGAAGAGATGGAAAGATCGGTGATGGTGTAACGGTCGCTAAGTAAATAAATAGACTCATGACTCGGGTGGTTCAATTATGCGTTTGCTTCTAAACTTTATGCGCTCGGGGATGCGGTGGACATGCAGGCGTGCTCGTACTTAATATTTTATTGCTGAGTTAGACTTTTGGCCAGTCAAGTGTAATTAATCTAATCAATATCTGATTCGTAAAATTTCATGCACTTTTATTCAATATTATATTGATGGTCCGCGACATGCCAAAAGAGATTGAATACGATGAGTGGTGAATTTCGTGCTGATAGTTTTTTGTGGTCTTGCGCCGTTTCCCTGGAACCTGGTCTAGGGTAGGAATTAGCCAGCCAAGGTATTAACGCGTTAATGGAGATTTCTAGCCTAATTTTACAGATTCAAAGTAGAGTAAATTTACCTATGCCTTCATTGTGTAATTACCAATATACAGAGCGAAATTAGAAGTGCTGGCGGTGGGATAAAAGTGAAGAGTGCTTTGGCTTGCTAGAGACTAGCTTGGGTGAGTGTAGGGTAGTTATGAGGAAATACTGAGTGCAAAAGGGATTAACACACTTTTAACACCTTGAGCCCACTAAGCACAGAGCCTCAGTACAAATTAGAGGACTCCGAGCAGAAATAATATAGAATATGTATCGCTGACGAGGATATGTGATCAATCCAGATAAAAGCATTGCCGATCCAACAACTCCGCTGGTGCTCATCCATTTCACAAACTCTCCCAATCATGAAGCCTCCCCACCCGAACCACATCTAACCATGGGTTTTAGTGGCTTGTACATGAGTAGATGCATGGCCCTCTCAACACTGCCTAGATAGCTGGCAGCCAAGCCCCAGTAAATCCCACGAATCCCCTCTGAATGAACAACCTGACGTTGATGTTAAAGCTGTTTTTGTATTGCCGGCAGCGATACAATCAGTTTTAATTCTTGATTTATTGAGCTGAAGTCTGTTTTAATAAGCCAGATAGGATTGGTCAGGGTTCCATTGCGATTCCAGCCGCAATAGTGGCTTGCGCGTGAACAACGGGATTATTTTCGCTTCGGTTTAGATACTTGCGCACCAACGTGTTTGCGATTGCCATGGACGTACGGTTTGATGGCGGCCGCGGGCACGACACCCACAAGACTCGCTCCCGAACCATGGAAGAAGTCGCGCTAGCCTGCTGTATATTTTATTGAGCGGAGAATTTGGAGTGTTTCGTGGACCAAGGAAAAAGACGACCCAGCAAGGCGACCGAGCCCTAGTTGTGTCGTTGGACGGAATACTTGAGCGGAACGACCATTAGCTTGGTAGAAGCCACACTAGATTCTAGTACAAAGTACGTCAAATGGAGATTTGAGAATCGCGGTTACTAGACTTCCAAGTCTATCTTAGGTTCACACGGGCGAATAAAGACGCGAAACAAATAAATCGAATTTCGGACAAAAATACGCGCCAGCAAGATGAGCCCATGGTTGTGTGGTAGCAGGCCTCTCCTTGGCTTGAGGCCGCTCAATTACGAACCTTGAACCTTGACTCGCTGACGTCCCCTGCATTACGACGCAGTCTGGGGTACGCCATTGACTCGCCCGCATTTTTTGAATTGGGATTAGTTGCAATTTCCAGTTTTGACACGTGCCCGGCCTTGCGTTTCCCCGATGCCGCGTCCCCTAGACCCTCTTGGCCAATAAACATCTACGTAAGCTGTTGTGTGTATAACTTCGAGTGTTTGTAAATTGCAAGATGGAAGTTGTCTGTGGTATTGCGATGTGGACACTGCTATTACGGTGTGACAGAGAGCCCATGGTTGAGGAATCCCGGCCTCGTTTTAAGTTGGGTGGGTCGTTTCTGTTCATACAGACCTGACGAGACGAGTTTCTGATCACAAGGATTGCGGGAAGAAGCTGAGATAAAATTGTACAGATATGAAATCTGTGCATCTTTTTTAATCTATGGTGTGATGGTCGAAGTCATGGGTTAATGGTTTTTGACAGGTATTTTGTACCTCTCGGTGGCTGTGCTCTTGGCTATGAGTATGGATGAACTGCGTTACTTTCTTCTTCTTGCGATGAGTATTCCTGAAATAATCTATAAAATTAATATAGAAGCCTTGCATGGAATATATTTACGTCAACTCAATGGTTTATCTTGATGTTGCTGAAGTTTGATGTCCTGGGATCGCCTTTCCTGCTTGAGAGCATGTATGAGACATGATGCCCATCGTGGTTTCTACGAGGCAACCATCTTGCTTTTGCCCATTGAAAATTGCAGTTCACATCTCTGAAAAAAAAAAGTCGCGCTAGTGACCTCTTATCGGTTGTGTCTTTAGAAAGCCAGAATTGATGAGTCTTTCGAATACGAGAAACGTCTTGAAGAGCGGACAGCGGCCTCCGTCGACAACCGGGGTCTCTGAATCCCGTGACCCTCCCTTGCCCTGAAAGAGCCAAGCTCACCCGCGTCGATAAGGCGGAGGTTTTCAAGCGCAGCACGCTGGTTCGCCTGAGGGAATGTGTATTTACGACTGCATACCATTTAGCCGTGGTCTGAGGTCGACTTGTCAAACAGCGCAGCCGCAGCTCCACTTGCAATGGATGGGCAGAAAGCTTGCCCTGCCATGGTGTGGCCATGCCAGCAGCCACCCCCGGTGTTTCGGCGCCGGAAGGGATCGTTTGTTTCTTCCTTAGCCCGGCCTGCCAAGCGATCGCTCCATGGTTCGCCGCGCTTGATCCGTGCTTGCGTTCGTTCATCGAGGGTGGCGACGCCAGCCCGAGGGCGTCACGATCCTATTCCCCCTCCCGAAGCCAAGCACGGCGCCATGGTCCCCGCACAGCTGTGACAGTTGGTCGTGCCGCAGCTGAAGATGGCTGCTAAGGCACCGGCCTGCATGCATGGGCACGAATTTCTTCATTGGGTGGTGGCGGCGTGGACATGCAGGCCTGCTCTCATTGGACGGCAGACGGTCTCGAGTCCCCAGGTCTGCCTCAGCTGAAGACCGGATAGGGACAGCACCTCAGCCTAGCGAGACGATAGCGCGCCACAACCACCATGGGTGCGGTCTCGAGCCCGGCATTTGCAGGCGCCACGGCCCAAGCCAAGAGAATGAGGGACAGGGAAATGAGAGATGCGGCTGATTGTTAAAACATGTGCGGTTTCCACTGCGACTCCATCCTTGTTCTTGTCCGCCATCGCCAACTCCCTCGATTGCTTGTACAACTATCCAATCTCTGGCGTGCCGTGCGCCAGTCAGTATTGTGACGATGGCTAGCCCAGCTCCCCAACAACCGTCCCAACAGCAGCAGCAGCAACAATATGCTCAAATGCAGCAGTCATTTTCCCAAATGAACATGGCGCCTACGCCTGCCCCCGCGCCCCTCGTTGTCCGCAAAGCTGTCGCAAGAAAGGCCGTCCATACGCCAACACCAGCAGCCTCCGAAGCGTCTTTTACAGCCCCTGCCGCTTCAGGGCTGCCTCCATCGACGGCCTCGCCTCACCAGCAGCAGCAAGCAGTCTATGCAAGCCCAACCCCCCAGCCCGTCCAGCCCCAACCTCAGTACCCCCAAGGCCAACAGGTGCATTCGGCGCAGCTTCAGCAAAACCCACAAGCCCAACAACAACAATACCAGCAACAACAGCAACAGTATCAGGCACAGCATCAAAATGCGACACCAGCGCAAACCCCGGCCCCGCAATTGGAGCGGGTGATGAGCTACGGCAGCACCCACTCGGTATCGTCGGGAAACAGCGGGCGGTCCAGTATCAGCGGAAATGTCGCCGTCATGACGCCGCTCACATCACCAAGCACTGTATCCAGTCCAATGTGGCAGCAGAGTGGTGCGCCGGTCATGTCGCCGCAGTCTGTAGCACCAGCCGGTGCCGCCAATGCAGCACCCGTTGCTCTGTCTGGCTATACGTGCCATAACTGCAAGAATGGTAAGCAAGATCCTAGATTTGGGAAACTCGCGGGCTAACAGTCAAATAGGCATTCCGGTAAATGTCTCCATCTATATGTGTCTCATCTGCAGCACCGGCAACGCCGCCACCCAGTTCTGTGTTTGGTGCTACACTGCCGGCGCGGCGGGCGCCTCCCACCCTCACGACCAATCATACTATGTTACTGACTCAGATCTACTTCTCCAACCCACCAAGACGACGGTGCCGACACAACATTGGACGATCCGAAAAAACGTAACGGGCAGGATATGGTACACGCACAAGACCACGGGATACAAGACACACCTCACCCCTCTGTCGCCAGATATGCTGGGATCTTCGGGATTGCCACCGAACTGGGTTGAGCGCCAGACCACTGAGGGTCAGACATACTACTTCAACATTGCGACGAAGAGCAGCTCTTGGACAAAGCCAGCCAGCACCATGCCGGCCGGATGGAAGGAACTGAAGACGCCAGATATGACACCATTTTATGTTAACGAGAGTTTGGGCCTGTCCACGTGGGATCGGCCTGGAGAGCAACCGAAGCTAAAAGGATCCCAAAAGCACTCTCGCGGCCTCGGAAGCGTATCAACTGCCTTGATGGCGGGAAAGACTGGATACAACGTTGCGAATGCGGCTGCACTAGGTGATCCCAATCAGCTGCAGAACGCAGGGTTCATGACTGTGACCAAGGCTGCGGCCAAGCTGACGGGCCAGGGCGCCTTGATCGCTGGCAAGAAAATGGCCAAGCTTGGTAACAAGAAGAACTTGAGGAGGATGAGCAAGTTCATGACAACTGCAGGCACGATGGGCATGGTGGGCTCTGACAACGATAATGGCGATAATGGCTCAGATAATGATTCATCGGGATCGGATGGGGATGATGGGGAGGCGTACTATGATGCTGGTCAGACACAGCAGCAGCAGCAGCAGCAGCCTGGGGTAGGGCAAATGCTGGCTCAACCTCAAAGACGTCCTCAGCAGCGACCAGCAAAGCAGAGGCCGAATACGACACAAGCACAACAACAAGGTCGCCCACAAAACCCCCAGCAAGCGCAGCAATTTGCCCCTCAGCAGAACCCCCTCCAAGGCATCGTTCAGGGCCAAAATCCCTACCAACAAATTCAGCAACATCTTGCCCAGCAAATCCAGCAACAGCCACTTCAACCAGCTCATGGCCAACAGCCGGTACACCAGCAACAGCAGGTGTTGCACCAGCAGCCCATGCATCAGCAGCAAGTCTACCCACAGCAGACCCATCCCAGTCAGCCCGGATATCAGGCGCAACCCGTTCAGAATCAACAATATGTATACCAGCAACAGCAGCAGGCCGCCCATAGCCAGGCGTCTCCTTTGAACCATCCAACGATGCAAACGCAACACCAACCAATGCAGCAACCGCCGATGCAACAACTAGTTCAAAACCACCCAACTGGTTACAACCAGCAGCCGGTTCAAACGCAGTCCCCCATGCCGCAACAACAGTACCAGCCTGTGCAGCAACAGCCCATTCAGCAGCCTCTCCAGCAGCAATATACACAACAACCAGGCTACCCACAACCAAATGTGCAGAGCCCGCAACAATTTACGCATGAACAAGCCATGACGGGAACTCCGCCACCGGCTCAGCTATCCGAGCTTCAAACACCACAATCACACACTGCATCCCCACAACCCACAGCACAACAGAACATTGCGCCTCAACAACATAATGGGCCCCAAGGACAGCACACACCTACTCAACAATCGACTCCTCATCAGCCACCTGCTCAAACGACCACGGAATCTCCGCAACACGGCAGCCACCAAGAACACGAACCAGCTG
The DNA here is from genome assembly GCA_020975415.1 of Calonectria hawksworthii. Taxonomy (NCBI): domain Eukaryota; kingdom Fungi; phylum Ascomycota; class Sordariomycetes; order Hypocreales; family Nectriaceae; genus Calonectria; species Calonectria hawksworthii. Next base: position 570,842 of record JAHXZK010000018.1, on the reverse strand, counting down.
AACACCCGCCCCAACAGAGCATCGCTTCTAAATTAGAGAACGTTATTCGCCAGTCCGCTGGCCGTCTGGGCCAGAATGGACAGCATGGACAGGGCAATCAAAACGAGCAGCATCCACATGGGCAGCAAACAACACCGCAAAATCCTCTCCAGCACCCAGCCTCTCAGCAACAGCAACAGCAACAGCAACATCAAGTTCCACCACAAGGCCAACAAAGCAACAACCAGCAAGCCACCAATCATGGTAACCAAGTTCCACAACAAAATGATATCCAAATCACCCAGGACCAAACTGTCTACACTCAGCAGCAGCCGGATCCACAACAGTTCCCGCCAAGTGCCCAAGTTCAAGCAACACAGCAGACAACCACTATGCAACAGCAACCAGATCCACAACAGAACCTCGCAGGTGGCCAGCAACAGTACACCACCCAACAATACCAACCCTCAGATCAAATAACCCAGCAACCGGTGCAGCCTCAGCAGCCTCAGATGTTTGATCCCACGTCGCTTGTCAACCAATCATTCAATCCCTCACAGCCTGTATACCAGGAATCGTATTTCCCGCCCGTTGCTCCGAACCAACAGGCTGCCGACCCAAACCAGCTATACGCACAAACCCAATCCAACACCTATGCCGCGCAGCAGCCTGTCATGCCGGCACAACAGCAATATGGCAACAATTATGCGACAGCTGATCAATCACGAGATATAAACGCCACACAAAATAACCAAGCAAATGCAACCAGTAGCGCCACCATGGTGCAACCGGATGTGACATTCTACCAGCAAGAAACGGTCATAGTCGACAATAACTACACGGTAGTCGAGACTCAGACCACTGTCGACATGGGAAACAATATGCAATGCACGGATACCGAGTATGTCGTTGGCAGCTCTCAGCCAGATGCGGTACAATTTGACTCTGGATATGACTTTACGGCGGTCTCTGGCCCGCTTGATGAATCTCAATCATGTATGGATCCCGGCGAGGAATATGTTGATGCCAGTGTGTATGATGAAGGATTTGCAGTTCAGGACTCTGCAGAGTTTTAAAATAATATATCATGTTTGTTCTAATTCAATCTCCTCCACCTCCTCCGTCACCACCTCCACCTCCATCACCACCTGAATCCCCGCCGCCGCCATCTCCTCCACTCCCTGAATCTGCAATGTCTCCCCCAAGATCCCCGAAGCTCAACATGACTCCGGGGTAGTCAAGTCTCACATCTTCGCTGTTCGAACACGTGCTAAAATTGTCCGAAGCATCTGCCATGTCCATCGGCAGCGATTGGCCCCAACGAACCTTTTGGTCGCGAAGGTGCTTTTCCACAGCCTTGATGTTTTTCTCCAAGTTGATCTTTTGAGGGCCCTCCACGTGCGGCCGCATCTGCTTCATCCTTTCCAGTGACGAGGCGGTAGATGCGATCTGGCCAAAGTGTCCACCGCGCCTTGATCGTTGAAAGTTTGTTGATGCCTTTGCCAGGAACAGGGTCCAGTCCTCGGCTTTTTCTTGAATGATGGACTTTGTGAAATTTCGGAGAAAGTGCTGGCAGTTGTTCCAGACAATGTCGTAGGGCCCAAAGCGCTCCAGCATAGTGACCCACGTCGTCTCAACTTCGTACTGAGACATTTTCGTCCACCCAATGAGGCTAGAATTAAATGCATCGGCGGTCTGGGAGGTGGGATAGTGCGCGACAGCAGCCATGACCCGCTCATTATCTATTTTGCACGGGCGAGTTCTGTACTCGTACAGCGCAGCGCCAGAACCCACGCGTATCCAACCGTCGGCGCTGATGTAGCCACTCTCGAGATCAGTCTCGTTGTTTGGCCTGTACGGCGGGCGGAAACGGCGAATCTCATATTTTGAATCGTATGTGATGAGAACCCAATGCGCCAATCGGCCTTGTATTATCTGGTGCGAAAACCACACCGGCTCTCCATTTTCGGTGTAAGATTCTTGCTGCAGGCGCAGCTGGGCTGCGTTTTGAATCGAGTTGTCGATGGTGTGCCCAAAGGGCCCATAGTACGCGCTGGAGGTGTTGTTGTCTGTGGCACACTTGGAAAGTAGGCAAACTAAAACTAATAGAACGAGGAAGCCGACAACCACGGCTACAACAATTAGGGGGGTGCTCGTACTCATGGTATGAGTCTGGACGAAATAATCTGATAGATGCCAATGTAATGGATAATGATGATTCAAGGCAATGGGTTGGAGATATTTGAATACATTGCGATTCTATCCTAGGACTAGATGCTTCACCGACGCAAGGCGCACTCAACGCCCGCATGATGTAGGTAGGGCGGCAGCCAACATAAATTACCGAGTATTCTGGAATGGGCATGGAACGCGGATCGAGACTAGGACTCTGATAATCTGGGGAAGGGGGTGTTGCATGTTCTAAAACTGGAAATAGCCTTACAGGGGCTGAGAGGACTGGCTAAATGCCCTCACTGTAGCATTCAATCATTTGCCATGGTAAGCCTCACCAAACAAGTCTCCAACACGATCTAGGGCTGAAAATCCCGAGCTGATGCGACTCTATGCACAAGCTGGGCGGTTTTTGACAACGAGGCGGTCGCGTGGAGGGTCTATAACCGCTCTTAAGGCCTTCACAGCCGCGTTCGGTGCTGATTCTGGTGTCGGTGTCCCGGGTAGGTTAGCGGCAGGGGTCGAAGGAATGCCGCACTACCGAGTTTAGCGACCGAGACATGCACATCAAGGACAGAGCTGATTGATTGATCACTGTATTTTTGTGCCTTGCACGTGGCGCCATGGTAGATGAATGATTGGTGTTGCAGCCGTTATACCCATTTGCTCGTATCGCCCTGTGAGCCCGTATTTCCATCCACCCCACCATGTTTGTCCCTCAGAAAATAATGTTATTCCCGGACCACGTATTATCGTACCAAAATCCCGCTGGTAGCCCTTCCACACCACCCGTGCCTTGGTCTGAGTCAAAGTCCGGGCTCGTTAACACGCCATCCGTAATGCTTGCAGTCGAATTGTTTGCAATGTACTGGCCCAAAGAATCCAGATCCCTCCACGAGAACCCATTCAAGCTCTCCAGCTCACCAGCCCTCTCGCCAGCCTCAAAGCTCTGATGACCAACCGCGGGGGCATGACTTGTCGGATACGAGTCGCGGAGGGATGTTCTCCGCGTATCCGCCCTATTTGCGGCTCTGCCGATCGATTTCCTCCAGAGGAGGCGAAGGGATCGCGCATACCGATGGCCTAGGCTTTGCGGATTGTCTGACGTCTTTTGCAGTCGCGTGATGGTCTCGTGGATGGCACGGCGCATGCCGGTGCTGTCAGCAGCCGTGATGGCTCCTGCTAACCTGGCCTATGTGATTGGATAAAAGGTTAGTTTGTTACTTGCAAGACTGGCAATGCAATCAATCATACCTTGAATAAAAAGACCGCCGCGTAAATGACATAGAGGTAGTATTTCAGCGGCATATATTTCAGACCAATCACGGGGTCGATGAAACTATTCAATGTGCCAAGGAGTGAGTTGGCTGCGTCGATGGACTCGTAGATGAATCGCGCGTCAGGAGCAGCGGCCAAGTCGGAAAAGAGAGGGCCCATGACTGGAGTTGTATTTGGCGATCCTTGGCGTGCTCTTGCTATTGCTCGATTCAGAGTCGCTTGGAATGCAAATGCATTAATGTACAATCGAAGAAAATCGTAAGAAAGTACGAGCGAGGCCTTGACTTGAGGTGTGACTGTTCATCAACGTAAGTATTGGTTTCAATGTTTTGGGTGGGGTAACCAACAGCTTAACCCTCCCCATGCTAGTTTCCATTTTCTCAAGACGGAAGAAAAGTCATCCTATGCAAGTTAGAACTAGAAGGATGCTAAAATTTGATCACGGCAGCTTACAATATATCTCACATATTCACCCCCCATGTACAACTGCTCTCTGTGGCTAGTCGACGAGTAGAGTATATCGTGAGCATTGCTGAAGAGTTGCGTCAACTCCAGGTGTGCCTGGAACAACAGTGCCAAGTCATCAGAGCCAAGCTTTTGCTCTTTTAGAGATGGAAAGTCAGCGGCACGTAAATTCGTGGATGGCCCTGGTCCACGCGACCAAAATCCTTTCCCCAGTCGGATGGAAACCTGGCGATCGCTCATGTAACAAGCTAAAAGGACAGCGTTAGTAAACCTACTGGGAAGCACTGCATCCAACAACTAACCTGACCAGGCAATGCGCCTACGACTGAAGCTCTCGGATTGGGTGTCCTTTCCTTGGAGCAAGCCGGTTTGTTCCAACCTCTGTAGATAGCCCAGTCGGATCGCGACACCCACTAACATCCATGCCCCTTGGTCTTCTTTGCCACAGCCAATAGCCGAATTTTCCTGGGGGTGTTGAGGAGCCCATTCAGCAAGAATGAGCATAGCTTCTACAGCGCCCACGGTCGTGGAACCGGTATAGATCAACTTGGACATGAGGCTCTCCATGTGACGAGAACACGCCTCGTGGACCCGGGCGCACGTGGGATCATCTTTGGATGCAACAGTAAGAATTGCAGTCAAGAGATGCTCTTCCTTGTCAACCCAATGCGAGATGTCCCCTCCATCAAATATTGACTTGTGCGCTATTGGAAAGTAAGGGTGGTACCATTCGTGATAACTGCCACGCACTTGTAAGCGATTGTTGATGGAAGTTTGATGGTTTTCTACTTACTGTTGGATGAGAAATAGAGCCTGTGAAGCCTGTAGTATTCCTTCTGAGATGGGCGGATAATGCGTTGATGAGCCTGTCGTATCTGGGGGAACTTGGTCATTTCTGCTGATCCCCGCTGGTCTTGATGGGTTGCCTCGCTCGTCTGTGTCCAGATCAGCGACCTGGGCAAGCAGATCCAAGGCATCGGACGGATTCAGAAGGTCTGCCGATGTAATGCGACCTTCAAGGCCCTCCGAACTCGAGCCTCGAGGAGCTCGACCCGGGACGGAGCCGGCCCCATCTTCGGGCCACCCTGAGGTCGGCGGTGGGGATTGCCAGTGTTCCAACACGTCAGACGGTCCCCGGTTACCCGGTCGCAACCGGTCTGCATGGCTGCTGGCCTCATCCTCATACTCTTGCTCCTGGATGAAGTCCACGTCGTGGCGACGCGCGCTGCCTGGCGATGGTGGCTTGTCAGAGTGTCCGGATGACTTCATCCCTCTGACACGGCGCCCACCACGCCTGGATGTGGCAAGGATGCATTCCTGGCGCTCTTCGATGCATCTGCGGCACGGAGGACAGCCAGGTACTCCAGTGGAATCGCTGTCGACGTTAGCATCGTGCGGGCGCACAACTCCCCAATCAATCCATCCCACTCACAGGTCACATCTTGTTTTCCTGCCCCGGCAAGCTACACATGCACGGGACACTCGCTTGTCCTTTCCCGAGACCATTACATAGCCTATTGATTATTTGGATTGGGATAGATGCATCCTCAGGGCGGTCGGCGACACACACACGCACACGCTCCGCGAACAAACTCTGTGGCTATTGAAGCACTGGCCAGCCGGCTGAGCCGAGGCAGTAGCCGACCAACGCCGACAAGCGTCGCTTAATGAGCGCTAGCCTTGCATTGGTCTGTGACCGGCAACTGGGCTCGGCCTTTGCCCGCGCGGAACTATAACCGTTGCACCAAGAATGGATGCTGCCCCAAGATTGATCCACGAATGGGGTCCATCACCGGAAGCCACACAAGCTCCAGTTGCCGAAGTTACGAGCACCGTCAGGCGACCCCAAGTGTGGAATCGCAGAATGGGTCTTGACGCGCGGGAAAAAAAGAAAAGAAAAAAAGCCTCGAGGGTTCTCGAACATGTGGTGCAATTGGGGTACCCTTGGACTTGGAGTCGAGGGGGAATTTCCCTTTTGGTGTCTGCCTGTATTTGGCAAGTCTTGTTCCACATGCAGAATGTGTTTGTGGTAGCCTTCGGCGAATCCGTCCCGCCAGCGAGGACAGGGATCCGGAAAAGCTTCCGACCACATGGCACGCGACCTTGAATCTAATCTCGCACGAGTCAAATAGTTTAAGTTAATAGGAAATGAATCTATACCTGAGATCAAATATTGGTTTGTTCGTTCTATTGTACGTGGGCGGGGCCTGTCTAGACCATGGTTTTTGAGGCGGATCGGAAAATAGATCAAATAGATTCTGACCTAAGAGCGCGTCGGAGTTTGGTTCAAAGGGCGCAAGCCTTATGTTCTCGCCGACTACAAAAAGACTTTTACTAGCCTAGATTGAAATTAAACAATTATATTCTCGACGCTTTCCAATCATACAGACTACGATTCTGAGTATGGGTATGGGCCATCTGGTGACCAATACAACCTGTTTCGGCAAATTTGCCAACAGAGATTTCCAGACTCAAACAGACGAGCCAAGTAGCTTCGAAAAATGACAGTTGTCTGCGAATCAAGTAGATTGTTGTGAATATGTGAATTGATCTGGGTAAAGAATTGCCCTAGTGTGTGGCGGGCCATCATTAACATTCACATTGCCACAACTCAAGAAACCAATAATTGAATGTTGTCATAACTTATTCATATTCATACGTCTATATCCATTTCCCAGACATCCGTAACCGGGAATTCTATGTCTTAAATCTAGGGGTATTTCTTTTTATATTCAGTAATTTATTTGAGACCACCAGCAAGGAGAACCTCCTGTCCAGTCACGTATCCAGTCTTGGTGAACCTATAATAAGTATTAGCCCGTGTTCTAAAGTTTTGCGATGCAACGAAACTAACATGACAACAACGTTGGCAACCTCTGTTGGGTGGCCAAGTCGGTGGACTGGAATGCTGCTGGCAATGGCCAGACCGGGGTCAGTAGCTCTAAGAGCCTCAATATCATCGGTTTGCTTCCAGGACCTAATTGTTTCATGTTAGAGTTCTGAAATTCTGATTTCAAATGTATTGGATTACTTACTCTCCCTTGGGGGTAGGAATCATGCCAGTCGATCCGATCATGGCGGGAGATACCTGTCCTGATATTAGCATGCGCCAAGCGACTAGAGCGGCAAATGCATCGGATACTTACAACGTTGACGGTAACACCGGTGTCAGCCAACACGCTGGCCATGTTAAGACCCATAGAGCTGCCGAGATGTCAATTGAATTTTCCTCAAGCGATAGACATTTTACTCACCAAAGAGCACCCTTGGAGGCGGCGTAGTGGCAGCCGTTGAGACCGCTGCCTCGGCTGGCAATGCTGCCAACCAGGATAACACGACCCCAACCCTGAGCCCTCATTCCAGGCAAGCAGCCCTTGGTGACGACAAACTGGCTGCGGGTGTTGACCTCGAACATCTCATCCCAGTCATCCTCGCCAATGTCCTTGGGGTCGCGAATGCGGCGGCCCAAACCGGCATTGGCGACCAGGATGGAAATGGCCTTGTGCTTGCTTGCGATCTCGGGGTTGTTCAGGACATTCTCGGGAAGGGCGCGGGTCGACTCGCGGTTGGAGAGGTCTGCGGAGACGGGCACGAAGAGTTGTGAGGGGTATTTCTCCTTGAGCTCAGCGGCGAGAGCATCTGCTTTTCCCTGGAAGCTATTAGATCCGTGATTCATTTGCCAATGCCAAATTTCGACATACCTTGCTCGAAGCGTAGTGGATGGCAATGTCGCATCCCTCGGCGGCCAGAGCCTTGGCGCAGAATGAGCCAATTCCGCCGCTGTTCCGAATTAGCCTCCATCGTTGAATTGCCGACGCATTAGATTATTTACGCACCTGGCGCCGGTCACAAGAGCCAAACGGCCTTGCACGTCGTTGTTCAGGGTCTGGAGGTGATGGGTAGCCATTGTGAATAATTGGGGCAAAATTGTGCGGGGGATACGGCTCCAAATTTCGCTTGAAAGGGTCAACAGAAACGTCTGACGCAAATGTTTTTTTTTTATTCTGAAAATGGTGTTGACATTTATGAACCCGAGTTGGGGTTCTACTTTTCCTACTTTTCCGCGAGCCTCACTCACTCTCGGGTAGGAAAAGCATTCGCCGACGTCAATAGCCGCAGACACTACCCCCATCTCCACTTCTCCTCAATAATGGGTCAAAGCACCGTCGTATTAAAATTAATCAGTCCTGCCAGAGCCAGCCCGGCTGACGTAACATCCTAGACGACTCCCATACGCTCTGCCACGCCAATTTTAACGGTTCCGCACACTGAGGATAGCGTGCCGCTAGCATCGACAGTCATGACATCCTCCTCTGTCGAGTTGGGCTCCTCAAGGCTCGCCAGCTGGCTCGCCACCATGCTGTCCTTCATGTAGTGGCCCTGCCGGGCCTTGACCCTCTGCACCAGGGCGTCTAGCGGAACCTTGAGGTAGACAAAGTTGATGACGACCTGCTTGTTGTGCAGCATCAGGATGCGCAGCACATCCCGGTACTTTTCTTTCAGGGCACTGCATGAAAGCACCACTCCCAGTGCTCCCTTCTCCAAATTTGCTCGGACCGCCTCGCGCAGCCGAATAAGCCAGTCCCAGCGGTCGGCGTCTGTGAGCGGGAGGTTCTCGCTCATTCGCTGGACAGCATCCTTGCTGTGGTACTGCGGGAAGAAAAACGCCAAGTCAGTTAAGATTCAATTTGCAAAGGTTTCTAGAAGCCGGGGAAAAAATTACGCTGTCGCCTTCGAGAAAATCGTAGCCAAGGTCTGAGGCTAGCGACTTTGCAATGGTGCTCTTGCCGCTCCCAGCTGGGCCACAGACCACCAAGACATGGGTCTTTCTGCTGCTGCTGGTCGACATTGTTTTTTTGTTTTTTTTTTATCAGATGCAGCACAGTGAGGAATTGCTCATTCACGTATTGCTTGTGCCGCGTCGATGGCTCCCTGTCAGATCATCACCCCCTTCCAACTTCCAGGGCCCGGCATTCAAATACACGAAACCATCCGGTTCTGGCCGAGGCCTCGTCGACCCTGAACCTGGCCCTCCCCTTCTGCGCCCGGTTGACCTGGATTCGCGCGTATCCACACCGCTCCGTAGCTGTCGGCGTTTGAGCGGCAATTGAAAATCCCCTCACATTGGCCGGTACCCGAGTCTAAATCCCCAGATCACCCCATGTCCCCAGAATCAATCCCCCGCATGATCATGATCTTGTGGAGACCCCGCGGGTAGTCTTGTTCGGGTTTGCTCTGTTCTGGTCACGAGTCAGCCAGCGAACAAGATTTCATAAAATGTGGGTATTCCCTTTTCTGGTCGCAGAGAAAAAGGGTCCCAGCCCAGCTTCTATCTTTTCTCGGTCCTCGATTTTTCTTTTGGCTATACTTCGGCCTCCTCCCTTGGCTATATTCCGGCCTCTTGTTCCCGCCCATTGAGACACCAAGCCGAACAATAGCCTCTCTCATACGGATTTACACACAGCGTTACCAAGATGGCGGGCTCCGAGCTGCAAGGGCGCGCGCTCATCTTGACCGTCAGTGTCATGACCTCTTTGGGGTTCATGCTGATTGGTTTCGATAACGGATTGATGGGTGGTCTTGTCAACACAAAGGCCTTCAATGACACTTTTGACAACCCCAACTCTGACATGATTGGTGTCATTGTTAGTATCTACGAAAGTTTGTGGACCACATTCTCTGAGCGCGAGGATCATTGGCTAATTGCATTTGCACCTTTTTAGTTGGCTGTTTCTTTGGTTCCCTTGCATCTGCCATGTTTGGAGAAAAAATGGGTCGTCGCAAGACCATCACCATTGGTTGCTGGATCATGATTGTTGGTGCTATTCTGCAAGCCGCCTCATTTGGCCGCGCTCAGATGATCGTCGGACGCATCGTCTCCGGTCTTGGCATGGGTATCATCAATTCCACAGTGCCCGTTATGCAAGCAGAGTTCAGTCCCAACTCCAGCCGAGGAATCTGTAAGCCAATCGTAACCCCAACACGCGACATGCCACTAATCCTAGCTTAGACGTCTGCGCCCAATTGTCGACGCTGAACTTTGGTATTTTCCTCGTCTACTGGATCGACTACGGCTTCTCTTCGCACGAGGGCAGCTACGCTTGGCGTATCCCCGTCATCCTCCAGTGCTTCTGCATTCTTCCTATCCTTCTTATCCTGCCTATGCTTCCCGAAACCCCGCGATGGCTTGCTTCTCACGACCGACCGGACGACTGTCTTAACGTCCTTGCCAGGATCAACGCCAAGCCCACCGATGACGCTGAGGTCCAGCGACAGCACAACTCCATTCTCCAGACTGTGGCTTACGAGGCATCCATCGGTGCTGGTTCCTGGAAGGATCTTCTCAAGGAGGACAGCATCAAGTCCCGCCGCAGACTTATTATTGCTTGCGCTATCCAGAGTTTCCAGCAGCTTGGTGGAATTAACGCCGTCATTTGTAAGATTTACTGCCCCATGAACCATGCTAGCAGCAGTTGACTAACCTGTTTTAGACTACACCAGCACTCTCTTTGAGCAAAGTATCGGTTTCAGCTCCAGGATGTCGGCTCTCATGTCTGGCTTCCTCCAGACCTGGTTCTTTGTCGCGTCTTTCATTCCTTGGTTCTTGATTGATCGTGTCGGACGACGACCACTGGTAAGAGAACAGCATACCTTGATATCGCAACTCGCTTCTAACCCAATTGCAGCTCTTGTCCATGATCAGTTTGATGGCCGCAGCCATGGCGGTTCAAGCCGCCCTCATTTACCAAGTCGAAAACGCTACAGCGGTTGCGAAGGGGGCAGGTATTGGAGCCGCCGCCATGCTCTTCGTTTTCCAGGGTGCCTTCACCATTGGTTTCCAGGCTACCGTCTGGGTTTACCCGTAAGTTCCCGAAACTAAACACCCCAAGACGCGGAATCAATCGCTAATGCAATACCCCTGTAGATCTGAGATTCTCCCCTTGCGTCTCCGACAGCGTGGTTCATCCATTTCCACTGCCGCTAACTGGATCTTCAACTACGTAAGTCACCCTGGCATTTTCGTATTTTAACTGGTGATTCTAACACTGGAACCAGATGATTGTCCAAATTACTCCCATTGCTATTGACAACATTGGCTGGAAGACATACATCATCTTCGCCATCCTCAACGCCACCTGGGTGCCAATCATCTTCCTCTTCTTCCCTGAAACCAAGGGCCTTGAGCTTGAGGAGGTTGACCGTCTCTTCGGTGGGGAGGAAGTCCGAGAAATTATGGATGATGAGAAGCCCGGCGCCGTGGCTGCCGTGGAGCACGTTAGCGAGAAGAACGTGTGATTTCTGTGCAAATAAGGAGGGCATAATAATGCGTGTACGAGTAGCTTAGAGACACGAAGAATACAAACATCTAAGCACATCTGCCAAGAGGCCAATTTTAGTCCTGATTTGGTTAGCCTCACGAACCATTGATGATGTGAGATTCTTATTTTTTGGTCCTTCCAATGAACTCATGCGCCAAGGACGGCTCAATCTGGCCTCCAACTGCGCCAAGCCGCCCTTTAGGTAATGCAGCAGCTCGTTGACGCGAATGCCCCCACGAACAAGCTTCTCTCCCAGACGATCATCATCCCCGAGACAGCAAGGGTGCTGGTTCTAGGCCAAAGGAGCCACCTAATAGTTTCAGAGTTGACTTTTGGCCATGCGGAGAACTTCCGGGGCGGCAATAACCGTGCGGGGGCGCGATGGCGTGGTCTATGGGGCGGCCGAGTGCTGCGGTAATTGATTCAATTGCCGATTGCCGAAGTGGACGCTGCAGGCTTCCCCGCAAATAAAGCGCCATGGTCAATTGACGGGGTCAATTCGCTTCAACAGGCCGTCTTTGCGAGCGTAGAAACTCTGTCCAGTCAGCTCTGCGCATACTTTCAATCAAGCCTTTGTTCCGAACTTGGCCTGCCCCACGACCTCGCCTTGCATCGCCACCACATCTACGACACCAACAATGGCGGCCTATCCAGCAGAGTTTGCTTGCCACCACAAGACGGCAAATGCCCTCTTTGGCGAAGCCCCCAAGCTGGAGCTGCTGCTGGAGAACAACGAATACCCATTCGCTCACGAGGCCGGCGTCTTTATCCAAGAGAACAGAACGCTATTCATCACCAGCAACCAGTTCCCCTGCCCCAAAACTGGCGAGTGCAAGATTCAGATTAGCCGGGTGACCATTCCCAAAGATGGACCGGCAACGTGCGAGGAGATTCACCCTACCGAGGTGCCATTGGCCAATGGAGGTGTAAACTACAACGGCGGCATTCTGTTTTGCGCCCAGGGCACGTTGGAAAAGGCTGGCGGCATTGCCTTCATGGAGGCTCAGCCCCCGTACAACTCTCGCCTCCTCATCACCTCGTTCCACGGCCGACCATTCAACTCGGTCAATGACGTGGTGGTGCACTCTGACGGCTCTATCTGGTTCACCGACCCATGCTACGGCTATGAGCAGGGAATTCGGCCGAAACCTAGATTGCCCTGCCAGGTCTACCGATACGATCCCAAGACCGAATCAATTCGGGCAATGGCTGACGGATTTGGCCGCCCCAATGGAATTTGCTTTAGCCCCGACGAGAAGATTGCCTACGTGACCGACACGGACTGGATTCACGGCGATGGAACAACAGATGACGCCCGACCATCAACCATGTAAGTTCAACCTGAAGCTGCCCATACAGCCTGCGAGCCTCGCAGCTAACCAAGAATAGCTATGCATTCGACATTGCCACATACTCGGGCGAGCCCTTCCTCATCAACAGACGACTATTTGCGATGGCTGATACCGGAATCCCCGATGGAATCAAGTGCGACGTGCACGGAAATGTCTACAGCGGCTGCGGAGACGGCATCAACGTCTGGTCACCTGGCGGTGTTCTCCTTGGAAAGATTCTGGTCGAGGGTGGTGCCGCCAACTTTTGTTTCGGCGAGGAGGGAGAACTGTTCATTTTCAATGAGACAAAGCTCTGGCGGGCTCAGCTATGCCCCACAACCAAAGGAGCGTTGCTTGGAATTTAATGCTAAGACGTACCTAATATCAAGAATTTCACGTAAATCTCAAACAAAGCGTTACACATTGTATTGTTCATGAATCATGTCATGTCACCCTCTGGTCGAATATTAGTTCCAGCTAGTTGGTCCTAGTCGGTGCGCAAGATGAAGATAATCATTTGCACATGACGGTTCTTAATCAGAATGATGTAGTGCAGTCGACATGTCTCACATCGAGGGTGTGATCGTTCTCCACCCACGTGCTGCTCAATGTGAAGGTACACTGTAGATCAGGACGGGTATCGCCGAAATAACTATGCTGGAAAGTAAAGATTTGGTGGTTATTGTGATCAGGTTCAATCGCCTTCATTGTATTTCCTTTTCCGGCAATGGTATTTCATATGCAGCCAAGGCCTGAATCTTAGGCTCCATGCGTATACCCGATTCGTCATGTATTGAGTGTCTCACCCGGTTGCGGCCAATCCAACCGCGTTGCCTCGGTGCCAAAAGCCACATGAACCCAACCGGAAGGTTCTGTGTGTTTATATACATGCACATCCCTGGCCCCGTGCATTCGTTAACACAGCACAGCAAGTCCAGCCATTGCCTTTCTCCCCGCGCCCAATCACAGACCTCCCTGTAATGGCAGCCCACATCCAGCATGGCCGAGTCGATTCGCTCTTCGACCACGTGAATGAGGAGTGGTGGAAGAATAGCTTCGATGAGATGTACCTTCGAACCGACGGGGATTGTGTCGAGGATCCTTTCCTGACAGAGTACGAGTGCAATGAAATCCTCAACGTTTCCGGAGTCCGAAAGCTCTTCCACTCAACGCACAGAAAGTCATACGACCACAAGGAAGCAAAGACTAGAAGAGTACCTGTGCAAGTGCTGGATTTATGCTGTGGCCAAGGACGACACTCCATCAACCTTGCCAAGCGCTATCCGAATGTGAACTTTTATGGACTGGACCAAAGCACCTATCTACTCGACTTGGCCAAGAGGCGTTCGAGTGCCGACAATCTCACCAATGCCCGGTTTATCGAAGCCGATGCCCGTCGCATCCCGGCCAAGGCAGCGAGCTTTGACTTGGTGATGGTGATGGGGAATTCATTTGGTTACTGCAGTGACGAAGACAACATGGCGGTTCTGAAAGAGATAAGCCGCGTTGTCAAGCCTGGTGGAATTGTCATCATCGATCACATGAATGGTGCAGACACGATAGACAATTTTTCACCGAATGACTGGGAGTGGATAGATGGGAGCCCAACAGGTCTTGACCCTGATTCGAACAGCATGACCGAGAGCCAAAAGCCGTGGAAACTATTGGCTTGCCGGGAACGCGAGCTTTCAGCCGACAAGAAATTCATGGCGAGCAGAGAAATAGTCATCGATTTGGATGGCTCAGTACGGCAGGATTTCTTCTACTCGGTACGGTTATACGACCTGGAGGAAATGACACATTTGCTCGACCACGCCGGTCTTGAGATCCAGCTCCAGGATGTCAAGTATCTCTCTGAGTTCAGTGCTGACGGCACTGGGGAATTGAGGATGATGGAGTCGCGACAATTCATCGTCGCGCGGAAGTCTATGCCAGCCACGACGAGAGAGAGCCAGCGCTCCCTTGTCCCGAAAGACAACATTTACATTCACCCGGGCCTGATGCTGGATAGCGATCCACGAAAAGGTAGATGTCTAACAGCATCAACTCTGATTCCTGCGGGAACTGTTCTCATCCGAGACACCCCTTACGCTATCGTACCGACTGTGGATCAATTCCGGGGTGACCCCATGATTTGCAGCAACCGCACTTGCAGTCGTCATGTATTACCGAATACTGGCGTGCACTGCCCCCGAAACTGTATACAAGACGTTGTGTGGTGTGACAAGAATTGCCAAGATTTTGGACAAGTTTACCATGATCTCGAATGTTCTTGGCTCCTGGAGAATGGAAATATTATTCGTCAAAGAGAAAGTGAACAGGACTTTAGCATGCTGTGGGTTGTTGTCCGCGTACTTGCCAGACGGTACTTAGAGATACTAGGCGAAAAGTCCATGACATCCGAGAGGTATTCTTGGGGACACGAACTGAATTCCGGCTGGGATTGTTTCAAGAGATGCAGCGAAAACGAGTACTTGTGGTCAAAAACCCAGGTTGACCACTGGCAAAGGCTGGTCCTAAGTTATCTTAGCGACTCCTCACTGCTCCCTGGCATATTGGTTGGACCCGAAGATACCATGTCACTCATTCGAAAGGAACAGACGAACTCACTCGGACTTTTTTTCAGGGCAACAGGGCCCTTGTTACCGGGACACGCGCCCATATGCAGAGGAGAGTCATATGCCCGTGGCATATATCCCAGAGCCGCCATGTTCAACCACTCATGCGTTCCAAACGTAAGAGCCAATGACATCATTTGCTATGCCAGTATCGCTAACTTGTGTCGGTTTTAGGTCATCTTCAAAGCTGACGGCAATGGCCAGACAATCTTCACCGCTGCCCGTGATATTTTCGAGAATGAAGAGTGTGCAATTACCTATTTTGACTTGGCCGAGTATATGAGCACAGAAGACCGACAGAAAATGCTCCGGGAGTCGCTCAGGTTTTCATGCACTTGTGAACGTTGTATGAGAGATGAATTTTGAAAACATGAGTTTATAATACCCAGAAAGGTCTTCTATTTAACAAAGGAGATCTATCTAACATTTGAAATTGTAAAGTTTGTAGTTAGCTATAGAATGATTTACATGTTTCTCCCATCATTACTGGGCGTTGTAAATGTGCCCATGTGCTTGCTCTCCAAGCCTTTGAATCCGCATCCATTTTAATACATTAATATTAATAATTAAACACCCAGTTTATAGCTGGCTCGACAAGAAGATTACCGTGGGCATAGAGTGCTACCACTGAGGGAGGGTCGACGTGGACCAGAGGCCATTTTGCTTCTTGGCACCAATCGTGTAGATTGAGTGGAGTACAATGAAGACCGGCAAAATCCAGAATACAAATTCAATGATGAGATGGTACGGTTCGAAATTGGGGCGTACGATTTTCGGAGTCAACCCGTAGTACGAGACAACGGCCAACCGCTCGAGTGTTGCGATTGAGATGGCGCCGTACAGTGCGCGCACAAGCCAGAACAGAGAACCGACGAGAAGTACCTTGGGGCCCTAATCAGCATTAGCAATCCTGCATCATTTTAATGATTCCGAATTGTCACACCTGTTGTACACGTGGCTCTGGGCGGCATTTGTGTGCCACATAGAGTGTCCGGGCTAGAGCCAGAATCGCAATGAAAAGCGTTGCCGTGCGAAGCGCAACCGTGATCCAGTACTCTGACATGATCGGGCCAAGTTTTAAATCGTCTTTTTTGTGGCTGAGGGAGTAGATTATATTAAAGGCCAACTTAGCAACGGCGAGGGGCACGAGGACAGCAGCGGCAAGATAGGTAAATATCCTGAGAGCCACCTCAGAGCTTGGCCTTTCTCCAAACTGGACCAAGAGAATGCCACTGCCCGTGCGAAGGATGACGAAGAAAATCAGCGCATCGACCAGTACTATGGATGTCTCTGAAATGGCGCTCAGGGCCAGATGAACGGTCCGTGTGTAAGGGTAGCCATAGAAAAGCATGGCGTTTAGAATCATTTGGACAGCGGAGAAGCAGCAAGCCCTAAGGTATCTCTAGGTTAGACCTGATCAACGCCAAGTGGTGAATTCACAAAGTCTCTTACAGTACATAGAAGATGATGGCTGCTTTCAGCCAAGGAAATGCCTTCCGGGCGCTGTCATTGCATTTCCGCGCGTCGGAAAGAGAACGAAGAAGTAAGACAATGGCGCAGACAAAGGCGATGGCATAGAGCACCGCCGTGGCGACCAAGATTGCAAAATAGTTCATGATATGCTTCGGTGGCAGAGTCAAGCCAGAGAGATTGCTGTTTGGTAGTTGTTTTTTCTGTGCATTTGTGCGACAAGGAATTGAATATATATTCCCAAGCTTGTGTTCGCAGGCATCTGCATACGCCTTACTGTTCAAAATGAATTATAGCAAAAGGTTGCACGATGGTGGCGTAGATACTCTTTCAGCCTCGAGTGACGTAGCAATCTGTGACTCGGCATTAAGAATACGAGCCGGCCAGATTTTCTTACTCGGCGCGCCCCGTCCATATCGCATCGTAGGGCAGTGTTAACCCCGTCTGGGAAATAGCCGAGGGCTCGTGAGTCAGGCATTTTGAACGGTAGCCAGTAACAATTAGCCGGCGCTGCAACGTTGTGTCAAGGCGACCGGGATTCATCTTAAGGTTGGAATAAAGCTGAGGATAAGCATGATTCTATTGGATATTTAAGACCGGAGTCAATCCGAAAATTTCACATTGCATCAGCTGAATGCCGGGCATAGTTTTGCCATGACGAGTTGTGGTGACATTGGGTCTGGCCAAGGCATTTACTCATGGCGAGGGTCTGAGAATAAAACCAAACCAATCAGTTTCGGTACCTGTGTGCCTAGATCCTTTGGTCGGATACTAAAGCCCTATGCCTATTCTATTTATGGAATCAGCTGTTGTATGCAGAGGCGCCAGGAAACAAATAGGCTAAGTTAGTAGGCAACAGGCCTTGCAATGGTCACAAATGAAAAATAAGCGAAACAAAAGGTATGTACAATACTCAAGATTCGGGATCATTATGTTTTATTCTCATTTGAGGTCTTTCAATCTATCCACTCGCTGACCGAACTTACTCTATCCCTCAGCCCTTCAGAGTTTTCGTTTAATGTGCGGGCCAAACTGATATTATCTCTCAGCCGTTGGTATTTTTCGTTTGATGCAACGTCTAATCTTTCCAATACACCGTTGATCATGTAAATGGCTAGATTTCGCAAATCATTGTCCATAGATGACAAAGTAATAACCTTAGAGATAAAGGTCACTCCATAAGTATCATCGCGTAAAATCAACTCAAGCACTTGGTCATTCGATTCGGAAAACAATCCTCCCAGAATGGCGCTTGTTGTGAAGGGTTCCTCCCATTGGCCAATCAGTTTGATCATCACCGAGTGGGCAACTTTGTGCGTGCATAGATGGACTAAATGTGGCACGACCTGGGGCCACAGCACATCGTAACGATTCTGGAGTTGAGAATTATCCATATACCAGTTTAGCAGGAGAGCCCCGTTGGTATCTGTGGCGAGCCAAGCGCCGTGCAAAGCGATGGCCGCGGACACCATCATCTTTTGGGGTCCAGTGGTATGGGGGTTCTCCAAGCAGGCCCTCATGCCACGACCGCCGAATTCGCCTCGACTGATGTCCCCCATGCGGCTCACCATTGTCTCGAATATGAAATCGGTGTATGGGGCGCCGAAAGGGAGACAGCTGTGGATAATATAGTTTCCAAACTGATCCAGGAACAAAGGAACAATGTACGGCCGGAGACTCTCCACAATGGCAGACTTCTGATTGTGGGTGCCACAGACACTGATGATCTTTTGGACGACCCAAGTTCCGTTTTTGTTGACAGCAATCCGAGCCATGTGTGGTGCGATTTCCACCAGCATTTGGTCTCTCATTTCGTCAGAACACTTCCCAAACAGTTTCTGGACAATCGAATTTCCAAGTCCTAAATAGTCCGAGCATAGCTCTACAATGTTTGGCATTATGTCGATGGCGATGGTCTCAATCTCAGCATCTGTGACGTTTGGGTTGTTGATCTGCCGGCGGATTGTCTGCAACATGAATGCATTGTGGATTCTGGGCTCAGTAGGCTCCGTGCCCAAAGGTATCTCATCGATGAAGGAATCGTACTCTATCACCGAAAGAATCTTGTTTTCAATTTCATCCAGCTCACTGCCCAAGGCTCCAAATTCGCTTACGATGTAACTAATTCCCTGAAGGATTTCTGAAGTAGCAGGAATGGTCGGCAGAGTATTCACCACAGCGAGATGCTGCGCATCATCAGGTGCGGACGAGGTCTGGGTTTCAACAGTATCTTCCGGGAGAGCTGGTGCTTCGTCGAGGTTGAGGGCTTCCGAAAAACTGGCTGCGAGGTCGAGCATCTCAGAATCATCACCTGGAGCCCCCTTTGAATCCATATTCACCCAGTGATAATCGATTTCTTCACTATTAAAGTGTTAGCGTCATCTAGCCTGAAAACTGGTCACTAACCTTGATTGCTTCAATAGCTTGACATTTGACGCGCGACAATGAGACAAGAAACGCCGCATGGATCGCTCCCGTCTAAATGCCACCATGATATCGCCCCGAGGTTGATGATCGGGCTTAGATAAGATCGGGTGCTCGCTGTGGACAACAATGAGAATTTTCAAGGTCTCCATGTTCCACCCGATTACCGCAATATCAAAAAGATCCAGATGGCAATCAACAGCACCTTCTAATTCGCCCCATGAAATAGGGTTAGTGCTTTTAATCACTCTATGTTCAAATGAGAGCCGATCTTCCACCCATGTCCAATATTGAGAAACTTGTGATGGGGTTGTAAAATGGTGCGTCTTGACTTGGGATAGACGGAAATCGGTTTTACTTATGCGCATTGAGGTGACGGAATCGGTATCAGAAAAGTCTGTATCCGCAAATTCGTCTTCCGAATCTGGTGTGATATGTTGCGGGCCTTGTTGCTTTTCGATTGTGTCCCAAAGCCAAACCTTTGATGCAGGTTCAGGGTCCTCGGCGTCCAGGAGCTCAGCGAACTCAGCCGAAGTTTGGCCATGATCTCCAGCCTCAGAAAATCCCAAGCTGCTTACCTGGGATTGTGTTTCATCGCCTGCATCCCTAGAGCCAAGATTTGCTGCCTGCTGGGAGACATCTGAGTCCCCGGCCTCGTCCTCGTCATGACTGGGCAAAACAAAGAGTGCGATGCTCTCCATGTGAGCGGCAAGGTGCTTCGATAGTTCAGAAAGTGAAAGTTCCTCACCGCAAAGAAGACACGGTTCTTTCCCACCATCCATCTCATCAATCTGGCCATCGCACAGTTCTAACATGACCCCCAGATGAATCGGTGAAATGGTCTCGCCGTAGTGCTGTTTGAGATGTGCCGACATTTCCTGTTTGCTGGAATACACTTCATGGCAATCCTTGCATATATAATGACGCCGATGAAGCTGGAACTCGTGATGAATCCAATCACGGCGACTGGCGTACAACTTGCCTCCGCTTTGACAATCTTTGAAGGTACAGATGTACGGGCGTAGGTCTCGAAATACATGACGTCTGAGTTATCCTCGTTAGTTTGACAGTGCTGATTGTAAACTAAAGTTTGACTTACTTCCATGCCTGTCTGTTTTTCATTTCGTCAGACTTGAGTGTTGTTCCGCAGTATGGGCATGGAAAGGTGATGCTTCCATTTATTGCCTTCGGCGGATCAGGAACAGAATTCACCGCACCTTTCCCGATCACTGTCGGTGCATAGATAGTTCGTGGCCGAATATTTGTGTTTGCATCAAAAACATCCGATGCTGCTGCTGTAGAGAAACTCTGTTTCGATATGGCTGATTTTGGTTTATCAAGCAGAATACTGACGGTTGCTGGTTTGAGAGTGGACACCTGGCTCCGTGAATCTTGGTTTACTTCGACCGGCTTTGGAAGAATTTCTGGTATAACTTCAGATACGCTCATCCCCTTTTGCTTGGAATCATACGGATGTTCGGCCCAGTATTGGAGTTGCTCTCTTCGCCTCGTGTTTGCCTTTGCAAGTTGATGACAGAACCATGCATCGCCCCCGATATCCTCATCTGTCAGCGCTTGCCCTGTTAAAGCAGAGATCTCGGTTTCAAACTTCACGCTGCGTGAGTTCTTTGTCAGCCCACGCCATTGCAGAATCTTCTCGAGAAGATGACTCTCATCCGATAAACTGAAAACTTCATTCAACGACAGGTTTTCTAGGTCACCTGCCGTCTTGTTAGGCCTTGACTTGACCGAGCGTATATATTTGTCTCCAATTCTTGGTCGCCGCAATAGAGACGATAAGTCATAAAGGGACTGGATTTGTTCCAGTATTTGTTGAGTATATAACTCGATCTTCGATATCTTACGAGGTTGGTAGTCGCCCTCATCATCCGAATATGAGCTCGAGTCAACGCTGACACTGCTGATGGAATCTCGGTCCGATCCCACGGTCGGATCATACTTTCTAGCCGCAATCGATGTTGCTGAGGCAAAGTCAGACAGCCAGCCAGGGCCCCAAATAAATGCACGTACCTTGGTTCAGCAATGCACTTAGGCGCATCAAAATCCCCTTGACTACATCTTGAAGCTCCTTGTCGTCGCGAAGCGTATCTTCCAAGGAGCCACGGGATCTTCCGTTGAGACCTGCCTTGGTCTGATCACCCCAGATCTTGAGTCTTCCATATTCATCTAAGACTGGGGAAAGATGAACCTGCTCTAGGTGGATTGCTCGACAATTTTCATCGCTGAGCTCAAGTAAGAAGCTTTCAAATGACTTGATGCACTCAAGGTATGAGGCTGAAAGTGATGAGTTTGTTGACGTGAGCCAGCTCGCGGCTGGAGTGCGAACTGGGGCCAAAACCTCCAAGTTCTGATTTTCATCAGTCATGCTGGTATCTAGTGATGGAGAGTATCCGATGAGTTTTCGGGTGGGAAGGTAAACTTTAGTCTGAAGAGGTGATGCCTAAAGTGCAATGATAGATGAGAATGACTCAACGCTCACATGATCGCCAGGGTTGTGAAGGTGGATTCGAGAAGTTCCTAATGATACAAGACCAAAAGTCTAATAAAGCTAAGCACTTGTACATTCATACAGCGCAATTTACTTTCGTCCTGCATCTCTCGCAAACATGTAGAAAAGACTGCGAATGGTGACGAGGGAGATTCATTCAGTATGGAGATTACCGAGCCAATGAAGTGCACATTGTTAACCCCGCAGCTTGGCCCATGCGATGATAAAAAAAATTCCGCATCGTGTTGGGTCGGCTTATTGTTTGGCCGGTCAGCGCGGCTGAGCTCGCAGGCTGCGTCAGATCGCGGAAGAATCCCCGCTCAGTGTCAACTGTTCAGGCCGACTGCGCCATTAGGCATCTGTTCTGAGCTCTGGCTGCTCTAATTCCGCGTCAACAGTAACTTAAATGTTTAAGTAGAATTGAGTTATCGGCTGATAGCACCAGACTCGAGCGACAATTGGCAGAATTATCTTTTCTGGGGCCTAGGTCAGCAGGCCACCTCATAGGGCTGGAGTCCTGCTGACATTTCTTCAACAGATCGATCGTGCCGCAATCATGGCGGAATTAGCGGGCCTAATTCTGGGAGGCATACCGCTAGTAATTTGGGCCCTTGAAAAATACGCTGAACCACTCGACACTTTTCACCATTACCGCACTGCGATCGAGACGTTTCGAGCCAACCTGATCTTGCAAAATCGGCAACTACAGACCACGTTAGCAAACGTTGGATTAGACGATGAGCCTTCAATTGACGATATCCGAGAATGCTTTGAAACCAAGTTCCCGCGCATCTCTAATGAACTTATGGTTATTGTCCAATGCATGAGCAATGCAACCGCGGAGCTAATGAAGAATCTGGAGATTGACAACCAAAAGGTACGACACTACATTTCAATCTTCAATTAGTGAAACAATTTCTTTTTTCAATTTGTACAGTTTAATCTAACTTGTCCCTGTCTTGTTAGGCGGATACTTTATCTAGCAAGGCCCAATGGGAATGGCGCCGAGTAAAACATAGCTTCAGCACTAAGAAACGCAACCAAATCATTGAAAATCTGAGGAATTGGAATGACGAATTGAGAAAAGCTCTTGAAAAGCCCGAATTGCCCGCCGAAGACGAGACCCCCAAAGTTGAGAATATCAAGCGCCGTTTTAATCTTAAGCGATGTGGTTCAATAAGACAACGCTTCAACTCTCTTCATCGGGCGTTAAAAGCCGGGTTGGGTTGCAACTGTGTGATGCCCCATCAGGCTGCAATTGAACTAGACTGGGCCGCATTCGATTATGATGCTAAGCAGCGGTTCAAAGTAGCCATCTCATACGGAACAACGCTACAGTCAGCAGAACCACTCGATTCGTGGCGAAAGCTTCACGTTGCACTAGACGCGTCGAAAAGCACGGCCAACCCGACTCCGGTACTACTAACTCCGCCAACTCATCCAGTCAGGGTGCCATCCCCAACAATATCCCTCCGATCCAGGCTGGCACAGTTGGGGCGTCGCTCACTATCAGACGCAACCCCATTGCTACAAGCTCCTCCAGAAACACCCAAGCCATCCCCTTCTACACCAACGCTTACACACAACGAAATACTCAACCTTTGTGGCGCAGTATGTACAGACTGTAAACCATGGGCTTTGACAGGTACTCTAAAGGACCCTCATGAGGACGACCAAGAACACCATTTCTATCTCTCGCATGATAAATCGGGATCGTCTAATATCATCAAAGCACTCTCTCTAAAGTCTCTGCTTTCTCCTCCTGAAGCCCCAACAAAACAAAATGCCTGCTTTGCTCTCTCTGCAAAGCAGAGGTATCGCATCGCCGCCTCAATTGCCTGGTCAGTCTTGCACCTCAGTGGGAGCCCCTGGCTTGGTGACCGTTGGGACGAGAACCAAGCAAGAATCTTCCTCGAGAGAGTTCATGGTCAGGAAATTCTGTCGTGGCATCCATGTGCCTCGTATGTTTTCTCTTCGCCTCTAACGCCTGAAGAGCCACCCGCCGATGATTTCAAGCACCTTGTGCCTAACAGAAGCATTTTTGCCCTTGGAATATTTCTCATCGAGCTATGTGTCAACAGACCTTTGACGGAAATCCCGCCATCCACTCAGAAAGAGACCCCAATATCATTATTTGACTACTACAACGCAGCACTGAGCACGTTGGACGAAGTTTACAGGCTCGCTGGGGATTCTTACGGATATGCGGCAGAGCGGTGCGTCAAATTCTCTTTCCAGGGACGGGATCTATATAAAAACTTTGGCTTCTCCCAGTTCCAGCAGCAGTTCCATGATGCGGTGGTGGCCCCCGTTCAAGCGACTTATCTTATGTTGCCGGATTCGCGCATCCCAGTGTGAGCTTTAGGCCTAAGGCATCCTACTTCAAGCGCATCCGACTTTTCCCCTAGAGACTATGAAGTAAATAGACTAAATTAATTTGATGACCATCCACCAGTAAACAAGGGTGAATGCTGTGCCATGGGACTTTGTGACTGGTTGTTGGTTCCGACGATGATCATCGTTCACTTAAGTCAGCCAAGTATGTACAATACCGTCGACGCGAATGCCCCATCGCATCAATAACAATGGCATGACCCAAGGGCTTAAATGCTTGTATTTGCATAAATTTATATGTAGTCTATTTCAAGGCTTACGTAGCAATTATTCTAATTATATTCATGACAAGTCATTCCGCTAAAATCAACCGTACTCCACCTGGAATCACCATCCTTCATCGGACACGCTATCCACCGAATCTGCTGACACTACCTGTGCTATGGTTGTTTGGTGTTGGCCCGGTGTAACGATGGTACTTTGGGTATTAGAAATAGTGATCCCGGTCTGCAAAGACGAAGACCGACGTCCGCCAAAATCCTTTGCCCCATCTCTATATATCCCTTCGGGAACATTGGAGCTGGTGGCATCATCTGCCATCTCTCTCAGTTCAACAGAAGCTGCATCTGATATATCATCCAATGTACTCGTCAGGGTTCTTCTTCGGTTTCTGCTGTAAGAAGCGAGACTCTTGGTTGCAAATTCAGCAGCGCCTTCTTCATTGCTGAAGGTCCCCACAGAAATGACACCACAAGAAGGCTTTTTAGCCACCTTTCTTATCAGATCCGCCATGGACAGCTCGATTTTTAATTTGACCATGTAGGCAAACGGGTGGAACTGCATATAACTGGAGCAACTGTTAGCAACGTCGTTCTGATTACTTCTTGTCTGCTCGCCAAAGACACTCGAAAATAACCAACTTACACAAAGGTGTTTTTCAAGCTCATCATGGAAATGATGACAATGTCCATGCTCAAAGAAAACCCGATGATGCACATGTTGAATTTCACCAGGCTTCTATACTTCGTCAAGCCATGAGCCACCAGAGTTCGCTGGACGATGATGATGAAGTAGACGTTGAGCAAGCCATCGACAATCAGATATATCGTCTTCTCAATGCGGTCCCACCATTCATTAATCCAGATGAACCTTTCCGAAATCTGCAGTCGGGCGGGAATCCAGATGCAGTACACTGAGATGTTCACGGCGGTGATCAATACTGCGACGCCGATCTTGACGCGATTGGCATGCTGCTTATCATCGATGAGAATAGAGCACCGGTTGATGATGATTTGAAGGAGAAATTGGACCTGCACGATTAGCAATCACGCCCAACGGTGAAATAAGCAGTGAAAACTCACTTGAAGAGCCCATGTAGTGACTGTGAAAATTAGCATCTATTGCGCAGAGATTCTTGAATAAGTAGACATACGAATTGTAAAGTAGAATGCAAAACTGGAAATAGTCCAATCAGCGGTAGTTCTATCATACAAATATACATTGAGGCGAACCTTGGCGGTATTAGGCCCTTTAAGTGGAGGAAGCAGATTACACTGAAGATGAGGCAAACCAGAATCTCAAGCCACATCATCCAAACGTACGGGTTTCTGAATACCCTTGAGCCGCTCCTCTTGTAGATGTGCCGTGTTTGCTTGGCGGCAGTCCATGTTGTGAGCCAGCCAAAGCCAATCGTGAACCCCCACGCAAGGGAAGCAATGATCATGTCATCTTCAGTCACCTCCTGGGCAACATAATGTGGAGAAAGGAGCGTTATCATGGTGGGCCGATTAGAGAAGAGAGAGCCAGTTAGAAGGGCGGAAGAAGACAAAAAGAACGACAGCCTCTGGCAAACACCCGATCCGGAAACGGAAGCGGCGGGGAAGATTATAACTCCAGAAAACCAACGGCGGTGCTTGGTACGCCACTTTATGATGGCTGCACGGTGCAATGTCACCAGGAGACAGCGAGCCTCCCAGAAGTTTGCGGTGCAGCCAGCGCCTCAGCCGCCCTTTTTTTTTTTTTTGCTATGACACAATATTACATGTTGGCAACAAGTAATCCCAGCGTGCGGGAGAGGTCAAGCAGGGAGGGAGAGAGAGCGTGCATGTGTGTGTGTTAGTGACAACGGCTCCGATGGAACGTTGGGCCGCACGCACTGGGACGGCTAAATCTCTTAGCTATGCAGATCAGTCCCCCGTGTCTGGGGCGAGTCAGCAGCGACGTTCGCCCTCCCGGGTTAGAGATGGGGCATTCTTGTCTTAGCCTAACGCGCTCTAACTGCTGCGCCAATGCAAAGCAGCGAATTGGCTTCGGCCATGTTTCCCCGAGCGATGCAAGCCGCGGCTTGCAGGCATGCCCTGTCCACCCACCCTCTTTTCCTGTTGCTTGCATGCAGCCACGAGGGACGACAGATTACAGGATCAACACAACTACCGAAACTGTATGGGACACCCGTCTCTGTTTTTCTGTCCCACACGTGGCAGTGGCAGGGAGCTAAGCCCATTAGCCTTTGCGCAAACATAGAGTTGGGGCTATCTGCCGTCCCAGTTGTGGCAAAAACACAAGAAGTTGCGTCCTCGGGATGCGTCTTCTGGTATTGCAACGAACGCCATGCATCTGCCGGGCTGCCGGGCGACCTCATCCAGCTGCTGGCTCTCTCCCAAGCTCGTCCAGCAGACCAACGCGGTGAGGAAGCCCAGCACCCTCTCATACACTGCATCCAACCACTTCAGATGGAATATTCCGTCCCCATTTACGTATGTGGCTCCAGTCTCTTGGGCGTAAAACATACGGCGTGGTTGGTTGGCTGCGCACAGTACAGTGCCGGCCGTCAGCACCCTGTTTCACCGTCACATCACAGAAGATGGGAAAGTGACTTGACTCGGCATCCGAATTCTCAGAAAAACGTGGTTGTCGCAAAAGTTTTCGGCATTTCTATTTTTCTCTGCCTCGTCCGGCATTCTAGCTTCCGTAGCTAGAACCGGGGTTGGGAACAGACGGTTCCCCATCGATCGCCGCCTGAGGCAAAGTGCGACAATTCCCCCGATGATCGCACACGGGCCCTGGTCGAGCTGAAGCCACAGAAGACAGCCAGAAGCTAACCGAAGGAGAATGTGACATGTGATTCACCCGTTTGGTCCTGGTCTAATTATCGATAGCATTTTGGATCCGCGTCATTCGCCACAGAAAAGGTACACGGCTCCGCTGCTGAAAAAGCGATCCGCGCAGGAGCCAGCTTCCGATTCGCCAATCTTGGCCTCGACTGTTCGATCAGTGCGCCACTCTCTTTTGAGGCGGCACTCTCCTGTCTTGGAAAAGAAACAAACGGCCTCATTCTTTCCCTGATTCTCATGAGTCGCCGTGTGAGGCTCCCCGATGAGGAAAAGCAACCCAACCACAACAGAAACCTGCGACAAATCTCCAACCACGGTTCATCCGAGCAACCGCCATTGAACTTTTTCATTGGCTGGCCTCGGTTTTCGCATCTCGGATTGATCGCCCTATTCCCCGTGCACGAGTTCTAAGCCGATCATCATCAACATAAAATTAAGCACCTTCTATCCCATGCATGATAGAGTTCTTCATGTTGCACATTATCTCGTACGTAAATTTTATGACGTCTCTGTTTCCTGCCCCTAAAAAAAGTAAAACACCCCTAATGTACTCGGCTCTTTCCTCAAAAATGAGCCAGAAACTAGACCCAAAAAACTGCACTAATTGCTCATGGGTGTGTGTCTCGGATTAAACCCTCATCAGAATGGGTTTTGTCCGCGATCTTCAAACAGCAGTAAAATTATTTGGATCATGTGCTAAAATAATTATTATCAAACGAGATATAGGCCTCAATTGCGCTACGCATTAGCGGAGTGTCACTTCACTTGTGCCGTAGCCGTCAATGTGACAATTATTGTGCATTATTTTGACAAGTACACCAGGTTGATTTATCCATCAGTACTTCAAGCCCTTGGGAATGACATTGTGTAGTGTCCACGATGATGCAAAAGCACAGTATTGGTAGCATGACTTGTCAAAGTAACAGAAAGCGGTGTGATAAAAACAATTATAGTAATCAATTTAATTTCCCTGATGACCATTTTGGGCGGGAATGGGTGTCGTGTATGCGTGGTATGGCCCTCTTGTCTTCTCCCGTCAAGTCCTTCACTCCAGTAAACCTCGAATTTCATTTCCCTGACCTTGAACCTTTCAAGAACGGTACCCTTCCAATACACTATTCGTCAGTGTCCACACCTTCCCTTGCACATCCTTCCTCAACTCATCAAGGGCCTCTGAGTTTAGGCTCGCATCACCATACTGGTTGACTAAGAAGAGACCTGGTCCGGTTTCTCCCTTGGTATTCTTGGCCTGGGGTAGGTCGGTGGGAATGCCCTCCCCACCGTATAAAGAACTGGTGCTGGCAAAGAGGTGGCGTTGTCCCGATTCCTTGGGACTGAGCCCAATCACCGTAATTAATGGTTGAACAACTATCCGCAGCAGCCAGGCTGTGGGTGAGTATGGCGACAAATCTGCGCCAAGGTTTCCGGTGTTGACTTGACCGGGGAAGGCATGAACGAATGTCACCGTTTTCTCTTGCTCGGCGAGTTTCTCCATCATCAACGTGTTCATTGCGACAAGGTGACTTTGTGATCGGATGGCACCGAAGGCACCGGGTTTCCTGAGTTCCAGGTCCTCGGCATCAATAGTAGTTCTTTCGAGGCCCCCACCCAGTACGCTAACCACTCTGCCCGCGTTGGATGATCTTAATAACGGCAGAAGATTGGTGATGAATGCGATTCTTGAAAAATATTGCAAAGCTTGGCTTGCGTCGAGCCCTTCGCTTGTTTCCTTACGTCCACTAAATGGGAGGAACCCAGAAGACAAAAACAGAAGATCTAGTGTCGATTCTTTGGCTTGGATCTCTTTGCAGATTCGTCTAACATCAGCCAGAAGCGATATCTCGCCTTCCAGCCAGATGATCTCAGCTTGTGGATTCGAAGCCGCGAGGTGCGAAATCCGGTCTTTGGTGCGTGCTGCAGCTGATGGGCGTCCAATGAGATAGATCTTGATGCTGGCGCTTGCTTCGACCAGTTCGGTAAGTGTCGAGTGGCCTATCCCAGATGTTGCACCGATGAAGACGGCGACTTTAGGGATGCCGGCAGCTTTGAGCTGCGAGTTTGAGTTTTTGATGATGTTAAGAGAAACCATGGTGGATAATGCTGAGGTTCTAAACTATCGACGATATCAAACCGACTATATAGAGAGATGCAAAGCGCAGCCCGGACCCTATATAATTTTCGCGTATCTAATGAATGCGATGGAACGTTCAGCAAGCGTCATCTGAGGGCGGAGCTCCGATCGCTGTGCCTAGATTCAGGGACGCAGCGTGGTATGTGTGGATCGATTTTTAAGCCCCGGACGAATAAAATTTTGGAGCTGATGCCCTGCTATTCCTAAACCGGAAAAGCTCGTTGCCGTGTAGTCTGGTGGAGGAACGTCAGCTTGCTCCACCTTGGCGGAATTCCGCCCTCACGCCCCGTTGGGCTAATGTTGACTCAGGGGATGGCCAGGGTAATTGGTCATCAAGGAAGGATTTCATTTATCGGATGGATTCTGAGGATTTTTACCCTGCATCATTGGGGAGAATTTGTGTGTCGTATGAGTAAATGAAACAAACAAACCCATGGACGTCCTGTATCTAATTTTGCTGTCCTAACACCCTGCGAGTTGAGAAATAACATCTCTAACAAAATCAACACAAGGACGAGATCAACCCCCAGAATCGAGGATACTTATGTGTTAAAATAATAACGAAGGAATACATACAAGTTCTTGGTTCTTCAATGGATAGTACGATATTTGAAGGATAGAATGATCGAGCTCTACTTGTCTAGGGTAGCATGATTTAGTGATAGATTCTTGTGCGTACCCTACTTTCTGCCACATTGTGTTTGATAAGGATTTATGATATCCTTATTAATAGATGATTAGACAAGAAGGTATAGATTTGATTTGAAAACTCTTCTACCTCAACTAAATCTCCGTCTTTGCCGAAAGCCGGAACTTGAATGGTCCAGAAGGGTGCTAAAGCTTGCATAAAGTATCCGATAACGCATTGTGTGCATTTTATGCATTTTATTCACATTATGCAGATGCATTATCAACTTTTCCCAACTTTTCCAAATTCTCAAATCTGAATTGAGCAGCTGGATGAGTCGCGTCCAATCTACCATCTCCCCGTTTCCCACGCAGATTCTCCCGAAGCGTTCCGCCCTCAACTGGATACTTTTCATCGCTGATCCAGCCGCGCTTGCGCAGTTCTGGAATTAGAAAATCAATCATGTCATCAAAAGACTGCGGCACCGCCACATGGCCAAGGTTGAAGCCGTCAACATCCGCCTCGTAAATCCATCGCTCCAACTCGTCTGCGACAACCGCCCCGGTGCCCACGGCGATTGCAGCAGAGCCTCCAATAGAAGACCATTTACCCAAAAGCCTCGGGGTCCAGCTCTTCTCGTACCCTCGCGGTCTGTGTACCAGAATTTCCCTCTGCTTCTCGCTGTACTTGGCCAGCTTTGGGTCTTGGACGTCAGTGGGGAACTCTTCGTCTAGGTCGAAATCGCTGAGATCAATGTTTTGGATAGCACAAAACTTGGCGAGTGACCCCTCTGGAATAGAGTAGCTCAGCAACTTTTCGTACTTGGCCTCGGCTTCCTCTTGGGTTGCTGCCAATATTGGCGTAAAGGAGAGGAAAAACTTGACGCTGGCAGGATCCCGACCTTCCTCAGCGATGAGCCCTCTCGTCTTCTCAATCTTTTGCTTGAGAAACTTTGTGTTGGGACCACTGACAAAGATGCACTCAGCGTGCCTTGCTCCAAACCGCGACCCAGCACTAGAACGAGAGTGGTCAGCTCTGGCACTAGCTTGAGAGGGGCCTGCACTTACGGTGACATGCCTGCCTGAAAGATGACGGGGGTTCTTTGAGGGCTGGGGCTGCACTGATGTGCGCTGTCGCATTTGAAGTACTTGCCTTGGTGCTGAATTTTGCGGACCTTTTCAGGAACCGTCAACGTTTCCGTTTCAGCGTCTGCTATCATGGCGTCATCGGCCCAAGACCCTTCCCACAATCTTTTCTTCGTTAGCAGATATCACGGCAATTATAATCAACATTTACTCACTTGTAAGTAAGTTCTACATATTCTTGGGCCATAACATAGCGCTCATCGTGCTCTGGCAACCGTTCCAGGCCAACAGCTCGAGCCGCACTATCTGCCCAGGAAGTGACAATGTTCTAATATCTATCAGCTTCATAAAGATATAGAACTGAAGAAAAGAATACTCACCCAGGCTACTCGACCATTTGTGAGGTGGTCAAGGGTGCTGAATCGTTTGGCCAAGAGAAATGGGGGCTCAAAGGTTGTGCAGGCCGTGATTCCGAAACCGAGGCTTTTTGTAACAGCACCCATCGCTGATATAATCTGAACACACAATTAGAAAATTCGACAGCTAGTTCATCCTTTTAGACTTTGAACTGACCACAAAAGGATCAAACATCGGCCATTGTGATCCGGCCCTTATGCCAGGCGCATGACTGCCCTTGTACACATTATGGGAGCCAAAATTATCCGCCAGGAACAGTGCTGTAAATCCGCCTTCTTCCAGTCGCTTGGCTAGATTGACCCAATACTCAAGACTCATCTTTGTCAGACTTCTGTCATCTGGGTTTCGCCATTGGCCTACGCTATCATACCAAGTGAACAAGGGTTACGTCGATTGCGGGGCTCGCATTCTTACCTGATGTGGCCAATACCGTTCATGTCGAAGGCATTTAGGTAGATGCGCTTCTTTGGAGAAGCCTCTTGAGGGGATGCCATTGTGAGTGTATTTCTTGGGAAATTTCATAAGCTATGCAAGCTCAATGCTTCACGACGAAAGATACTCGAGCTCATATTTTATTGCTCAGTGGTGGCTTCTATGCAAGTGCAGGGCGATCGATGTCGAGATTCGACTCGAGATTACGCCATCCCGATAGCGGGATACCCGATGCAAAGATTACCATCAATGCGTGAGCGAAAGGGCCACAATATGTTGGCATGTCTGGTTACGATATTGAACCGTTCATTTGAGAAATAAAATTTGACCATCTATTCTAAATTCTTGATTGATGGTGATGCAGGGGCAATGTCCTCAAGACGCCTGTAATAATCGTATTCAGCTCTGAGTACAAAACGGTAGTCAACGGACATTAGAATAATTTATCGCCCAAAACCCATCGTTTGGAAAAGCTCAAATTTGAGTGCGAGATTTCTGCCGTCTCTTTATCACGCACGAGCCCTTCATCAATCAAGCACCAATTAATAAGGCCAGAATTCGATTGAAAGAAGTCCATCTTAAGATTTCTGAGAAATGCTGCACTCAATTAATGAATCTTGGATAGCTTTCCCCAATCTTGACACTTTCTTGCAAACAAGATCCTGTTTGGGTGCTGGTATTACTCTGATTAATGAGGATGGCGTAGACCTGGAATTGGCAAGACAGGACGGGGGCTCCAAGTCCATCATGGCTCCAAAAATCTCACACCCAGTCGGAAATATTCAACCGGACCCCACGTAT
The DNA here is from genome assembly GCA_020975415.1 of Calonectria hawksworthii. Lineage (NCBI taxonomy): Eukaryota > Fungi > Ascomycota > Sordariomycetes > Hypocreales > Nectriaceae > Calonectria > Calonectria hawksworthii. Next base: position 538,336 of record JAHXZK010000018.1, on the reverse strand, counting down.
TTCCGTCGATCTTACATGTTAGTATAGTGCGTCATGCTTCATTCGACGAAGTGCCACTACGTCCACCAAGACTGACTGTCGAGCACCCAGTTCTTGTAATGATTGAAAAGTGGGTCAATATTTCGTCATGACACTCAACCCAATCAGGGTTGCGCCAGATATCACACCCTGCTCTTGGAGTGGCATCCTGGTAATTCTTTCGTCTACCAGGTGGGATTGTTATCTCATGAAAGAGCACGCCATGACTAGGTATGGGCCTGCTCCAGCCATATATTCGAGATACATTTCTCCTTGGCCGTAACCGTTCAAGGTAAGCCCACTATTGGTTCTCTTCACCTTTCTACACCTGTCATCTCTTCAAAATGGCTACAACATACCAGCCTGAAGAGTACGCGGTTGACCATGAGAGAGCAGCCGCGACTCGCAAGCAGGCTCTTGCTACTGTGGCGAGAGCCAGCGTTGACAATCTGAGAGATGACCCTGAGGCAAAAGCTGCATTTTTGTCCACCTTCTCTGCACAAGAGGAAAAGGAAATCATGAAGAAAGTTAATAGGAGGTTCTTTGTTCTTATCGGTCTCATGTACATGATCAAACAGGTGAGTGGGGAACCTGAAGGAAGCAAGAATTCTGCAACTAATAGCAATGAAGATTGACACCAATAATGCGGCCAACGTTAAAGTTTTACAAGTTGGACAGCCAAGTAATATCATGATAGAACTCAATATGACTGCAAACCAATACAACTGGGTAGCGTCGACACTTGGAGTATGCACCTCTGGCTAGTACTATAAAAAAAGGTGGACAGTACATGCTAACCTGCTATTAGATTGCCTATATCATCTTTGAAGCACCGAGCAACCTTCTTCTCAAGCGTATGAGTCCTCATATTTGGCAATCTCGAATTTTCGTCACATGGGGAATCATCACTGCTTGTCACGCAGCAGCACAAACTCGCCATCAGTTGTATGCTATGCGCTTCCTACTCGGGTAAGGATGCGAATTACAAAGGCGCCCTGAATTCAACGAACGACACTAACGTAACTTTATAGCCTTTTCGAAGCCGGTATGTTCCCAGGAGTCATGGCTCAATTGTCTAGCTGGTATCGTACCGATGAGATTGGAAAGCCGGTGAGCTGGTTCTTTGCTATATCCAATCTCGCTGGTATTGTCGCATCTCTTTTATGTTATGGAATCAGCTACATGGACGGCGTTAGGGGGTTGAGCGCCTGGAGATGGGTTTATATCCTGGAAGGGATTGCCACTATCCTTTTCTCTGGCGTCATCTTCTGGTACCTGCCAGATTATCCCAAATCTCCACGGAGCAGCCGCTTCCTGTCAGCTCGCGAGCAGGAGTTCATTGAAGCTCGTCTGCCGGAAAACGCCCCGTTGACAAACGATCCTAATTTCTCCGGCAAAGAAATCATTGAAATTCTGAAGAAGCCGTTGCTTTGGTCCTTTATGTTGTCACAAACCCTGGTTAACCTCGGTGGCTACGCCTTGACCTGGTACTTGCCTACCATTGTTACCAATTTGGGATTTGTCAACCTTCCAAAGAACCAGCTTCTCAATATCCCACCTGCAGCAACGGCAATTGTGGGGATGATCTTTTCTGCTTGGTTCATTTCCAAGGCCTATATCGTGCGACCCGCCGTCATCATGTGTGTTCATCTCCCTTCAAATTAGTTCAACCTAACATGCTAACCTCTGCAGGATAATTATGACGGGCATGGTCATTTGTTTTGTGTTATTCTTCACAATCAGCAACAGGGTTGGTATATACATCAGCTGTATCCTTGGAACTCTGTTTTACCAATCATATTTCATTCCTTTCTGGGCCTGGCGTTCCGCAACCCTGTCTGGTTCTACCGGGACAGCATTCACGCTGGGCCTGCAGTCTGGAGTTGCACAACTCGGAGGTGTTATTGGCCCTCAGCTGTTCCAGTCAAAATGGGCATACAATGGGTACAAGAATAGTTTTGCGATTGCTGCTGCCATGATCATCGCGGCGTTTGTGAGTAATCTGTGGACGTGGTGGCTTACAAGAAACACGGAATACGATGTGATGCGAGTCAGGAGGAACATCCTCAAATCCAGGGCCAAAGGCGGAGTCAACTATGAGGATGATATCAGGGTCTTCGATGAAAGGAATTTCTATAATGGAATTCAACGTACTCAGTAGGTTGGCTGAGGAACTTGACGTAGAACGTTGTATCTCACTGATGCGTTGCTCGATGAACACGATACCATTTTAGGAATAGTATTTCCAATCTAAAGCTTTGGTCATGTCTTCGTCAATTTAGCCCTTAAACCTTCACATAACCGACACTGTCCACGATCTTCAGAAATGCCGACGCAATATTCTCGCTTCCCAACATTGTCCCCTCAAATTCTTCGCCCTTAGGCGTGTTGTAGTAGGGTGCCTGCATCTCTTCATCCACGATAACTTGCCAGCTGTGACACATGCCGGGCGTCACCTCTAGCTCGACCTTGGCACCTTGATCCTGTGTAGACTTGACAAACCGGTTGGTTTCTTCAAGCAGAATCTCATCTCCTCCGACGTTTACAATTGTGTAAGGTGGGAGAACGTCTGCCCAAGAACGACCTGACCCAAGGGGTGCGGAAAGGTTGATCAAATCCGAGTACTTCTGATGGCCGTCCTGTCCAAGCGCCAGGTCTCCCCACCACTCCAATGAATACTTTTCGAGAATGTCTTTGTAGCCGTTGGACTTGAAAGTGGCACCTGAGCTTTTGAGGTTGGTCCAAGGGCAAATAAGAAAGGCGCCAGCTGGACGAGGAAGGTCCGTGCCAATCAAGCACAACAAGGCAAGGTGGCAGCCAGCTGATTCTCCAGAGATGATGATTTTGCGAGGGTCTACATTTTCAGTCTCAATAAGGTAGCGATATGCTGCAATGGCCTCCTCCTGTTGGCGGGGAAATTCTGCCTCTGGAGCAAGCGAATATTTCATAGCGAACACTTTGATCTTTACTCCGGACTTGGCTGCAATCTCAGTGGCTCTAAGCATAGGAACAAAGTACTCGAGTGGGTGTCCGCACACATAACCGCCGCCGTGGATCCAGAGGACAATGAACTCGTCGTCATTTGATGGCTTGCCGCGGATCCAGTAGCCGGGCGGACTGGGCTCTTGCACGGTGATAAGGATGTCGTCTTTCTCGTCTTTAAACCGTGGCGAACTCAAAACATCATCAATGCCCCGCGCAGTAAAAAATTGGCGAGCCGCAGAGACAGGCGCATAGGTAAGGAAGCTAGACGAGTCAGATATCTGAACGGCCAACCGACCCAAAAGCGGACCACAAAACCACGTACATGCGAGCAAAGGAACGTGCGAAGTCATCATCCCAACTCAAGTGAGTCTTTGAGATTGCTCTACGCAGCAACGTTGATGCCTTTGCGCCAAAGTTGATGATGGAAGAGGCAATATCGATGCCAAAAATGGAAAACAGGTACGAGAATACCGATGGATGCTTGGCGATGGCCGGCTTTTTTGCCAGGCCCAAATTGGACGCCATCGTTCCCGTTGCAGGGCGATGCTTGGCCCGCGCTTTGGAGTCGTGAGGCGACGCAGCGGAGTGGTGATCAAGAGCGATGACGGGTTCACAGTGATGCCCAAAGAGAGGAGAGACGGTACAGATTCTTGATTCGATGTCACGTGCAAGGTAAGGTGTGGGGTTGCCAAGTTGACGCCATCGCAACCAGCCAATAGCTTCAATCACTCGCCCACCAATCGCGATAAGCTTGTTTTCTCCAACAGAAGGGCCGTTAGAGCAAATTATTGAGTGCTCCCCGTAGTCTAAAAAATTGCATCAATAAAAAATTGACCAGAAATTAATAGTATATGGAAGGCAACTCCATCAGCCTCCAAAGCTCATCAAAATCTAAGACTGGGGTATCACCCACTGTTACGTCCCTGTTCTCTTTCATGGTGAAATATGGCCGAATAATGTGAACCAATTGTTCTTTTTTCGCCGTCTCTCGCAGTATTTTAAGCTATAATTTCTAAGCGAAGGTGCTGCATCATCTTGACAAAATGAAATTCTAAAACTGGAGGCTCAACGGCTGCAACGTCACATTCTTTGCCCTTGTTGGCGCCAGCAGTCAGATCACTTCACGACACTAAAAGAAAGCAGGTCCAAACGGACCAACCGTAAGAGGGAAGACTGTCCTTATCATGTATCATTCATTATAAATTATCTTCCGATGAAAGAATTGGTCTATCGTGCTTCTCGCAGCCTGGCTAAGATGTTCTGCTCTGCGCATTTTAGAACCACGCTGCCACATTATCTCGTCCCTTGGATTGCTCAATCCGTCTTTCTGAGGCGCCACTTGACGGTTGCAGGGTTCATGGGTCTAGAAAACATGGACTGTAATTGTTAGCATAGGAAGTTCACGAAACTGGATGGGAATCTTACCGAATAATCCGTTGCCGGAATAGGGGCTTTTGGATCAACTTGCTCCAATTCCATCAGCCTGACAAAGGTCGCAATAATAGAGCTGAGTTGGGCAAATGCGTAATGTTCTCCGACACAGCGATGCCTTCCAGCACCAAATGGCAAGTAGGGGCTGCTCACAGCCTTCGACATCATGCCAAATCCGTAGTCAACCTTTTGCGCATCGCCATCTGCAGTCTCCGTGGCCTCTGGCTTATCCCAGCGGTGAGGATTCCAATCCAGAGGCTTGGGGAAATATTCTTCAGATCTCGCGAGAATACCAGGAGAAGCAAGCAGAGTATGACCTGGGGGAATAATCCAGTCCTTGTCCGGGACGCGCATAGGGGATTTGACTTCGCGCATAATCGAGTGAATGGGGCTATGAAGTCGCAGGGTTTCCTTGATCACCTGTCCGTTGAGCTTCAACTTCTGCACATTCTCCCACGTCAAGGGGCCCGGTGGTGAGCCAAGGACTTCGAGCTGTTCTTGGTACAGTTCCTCAACCAAATGAGGCTTGTGAGCGAGATTGAGCATGACCCATGCGCCGCCCGCAGCTGTGTTGTGCTGGCCACCCATGAGAGCAGCGATCAGAAGCCGGGCAACATGATCTTCCGGGAGGACCGTGCCATCCTTGTACTGAGCATCCATAAGGGTCCAAATCAGGTCAGTTTCACCAGTTAGATTGCCTTCCCGGCGGCGTTTCTGGATAATGTCGCGATAGAGCTTTTCCATGACATCTCGAGCATGGTCGCGGCGGCGATTTTGCGGCAAGGGAAGCCATGGCATAACAAAATTGATGGGTTGAAATCCGTCGTCCAGGTGGCGGAACAAAGTTGCAAAAGTGCTGTCGAACATTGAGCGAACCTCATTTCCCAGTAGAGATCCAGAGGCTGTGTAGAGCGTGATTTCGGCAATCACTTCAGTAATGTTGCACTGCCCAGTCGTCTGTCCTTTGAAATATGGCGAGGTCTTGACGTAGTCCTCCACTTCTTTCACAAACTTTGGGACATAGGCGCGCAATGCCTCAGTGGTGAGACCAACTTTGAGCAGCTAGTAAATGCATGAGAAACCTGTCTGTTGTGTGAAATAGATCCGTGGCGCAAGAATAACTCACCCTTTTCTGGTCCATCAGTCTCTCATTGGGGCAGTCATAAACGACTTCCTTTCCAAACACAGGTGTTGTGAGCTTGCCGTAGACTTCTTCGGCATTGAGATCGGCATGCTTGCCATTGAGAATAAAATCATTGCCTTTTTGGCCCAAAAATACGGTCGTCGGTTTTCCGAGGAGGACAAAGGTGAAGCAGTCGCCATACTTGGCCCGACAGTCGAAGAAGAATTTGTACGGATCTATACCATACTGAACGCTGCTGCCGATGAACGGGAAGATGTGGAACACCACAGGGGGGCGGTGTGGGTCTGAAAAGCACAGCTGGTTGGTGACATTGTGAGCGATTGCGATGAAGATAATGAGACCAAGCGACAATGGGATCGACACAGAGAGAGGCAGCTCTCGATAGCTGCTCCAGAGGGATTCCATCTTCACATATGACTGTGATGCTGAAAACAAATTCAGATACGAAAAAAAAGAGGGAGGTACCAATGGGTATCTATCAATGGTACGACCACTGTCGAATCGGCTGATTGATAAATTACTGCCTCAGGCAGAATAGCCCAATCGAGACCGTATGCATCCACTTAAGGCTTAGTGTGCTCGCTAGCGCTGACTTTTTGAGGGTGCCCTAGTTTATCGTATTCGGGTTGCTTGGTAATGGTGGTTTTTTACTGGGCGATGCGGGACCGGTACCTGACATGAGATGGGAAGTCTTCGGCAGTTTGATCGTAAGATTCAAGACATAATGCGAATACGGAAGAGAAAGTACGGTGTGAAGAATGAAGACACGGTTTATTTGTCAATTTCGCCTCAAATGAGGTTCCAGACACAGCAGTTGACCCAATCAATGTCAGAAACTTCCGACGTCTCAATCCACGAGACTCCGTGGAAAACTAGGTGGTAAGTTAAGCATAATTTGCCGCCTCAGCCCTGACAAGATTCATCCCTCAATAGGAGCAGAGTCTCTACCATACAACCACGGACAACAAGATCAAGTCCAGGTGGGCAGTTCAACCTGATGCGTATTAATGATGGGCAAGGAAGAATTGGAATCACTTGTGGAGCAATTTACCTGCCACGCGTCAATCAAGACGTAATTTGCATCATCCGGCCCGTATAAAATGCCAATTGCGACAATGTTGTTGAGCCAGTAGTAGTTGGGGTGACCTGTTTCGAACCTGATGCGAAGGATGGTTCTCTCATCAGGCTGGGTCGGACCATCAGTTTGAATGTAAATGTTGGCACCATCAGATGTCTGCATGTGATAACGCGTGTCCGGGTGGAAGATCCCATTGGAATCATTGATACCCCAATCGGCTCCGAGGTTTAGAAATGTGCCTAGACGGAAAGATGAGTGACATAGACTAGGTTGAAGCGTTCAGCGACTCTACCATTGATTTTCGGACCGCAAAAGTGTCCCCCGGTAATGGGGTAGACTATTCTGTGGCTAAATGGGCTGACGCCAAAATCTATGCCATCCGAGATAGTAGCATTGGCCGTATAAAGAAATGTGAAGCCTGGTGGCGTGTTGACATGGGAATTGGCCGGACATGTAAATTCCGCGTCCCTGGAAATGGGCGTGGCAAGCGCCGAACAAGCACTGGCCACAGCCATGGAGAAGACGACCAATTTGCGCAACATGATGAATATATGAAAACAGGTGCTTCGATGAATAATGAGCAAATTGTATTTTTCTTGCTCTGATCAGTTGACCATTTATATATCTTCACTCAAGGTGAACGCACGTGTATGCCGCTTCAGCCCATTGAGCTTAAACAACGCATCTCCGATTAAGTGGAGCTGATGTTTACACGACGCAGCAAATAGAATCAAGCCGCCAAGGCTAAAGCAAGGTACACAAAGACTCACCTGCATCATTTTTTACCTCGAGATCGATCTGTGGAGCCTATTCCCGCGCAAGCCCCGCGGGACGATCCTTGGAGCGGCACGACTTACCATACTCAGACTAGAACATCTCCATGTTGACAAATGCCGAGATACAAAAGGCATCGGCCAGCTCACCCCAATTACCTTATTGGGGCATTGAAGAGCATGCGTACAGAGAGCGGGGTTTTCTTGCAATGACGGCGAATTGGGCAGCCTTGCACCTGCGGGGTGTTTAAGCGTGGTCTGTGAACAGATTGAACTAAGGATATCCTTGTTATTGAGTGAATATTTTCTTGCCAGTTTCAGCCACCAGCTCGGTCTAGTTCTCACCGCTTATTTTCTATGCTTAATCCTGCGGCAATGTCATGCAGGGTGCAGCATGGAGAGGATGGGTGGAGATCTACATCTTTCAGCTGGTCACACTAGACTTCAAGATGCATATTAGGGCTCAGCTCTTTTCTTAATCAATTCCATCTGATAATACGATGCAATGCTTTGCTAACAAAGCGTGCTGATCTCCCGGGTCCCCAAATCGACTAAATTATATACCATCCCCAACATTCTCTGTACTCAGATAATGACATGCATTACTACATTCTCAAAGACTCATTCTGACCATGATCTGTTAAACTTTTCATATTATTATCTATCAAAACCCTGGTTTCCGGCTAGAAGCCGACATGTTCAGACCAGATGATATACATATTACTCTTAATTGACTCCTTCAGTCTCGGAGATTCTGACCACATACTTGATTGCACTGGCCTTTCCTTCTTTAAGATTCTTCAATGCTGCCTCAACGCCGTTCAAGCCACCGGGAACAACTTCATGGGGCTGTGGCTTGAACCAGCCTTCCTGGAGACCTCGGGCAATATAACGGGAGCAGATGAAACCAAGGTCCTTTGCGTCAGAATGTGCTAAGCCGACATTGATAATAGAGTGGTGGATATGTTCGGGGAGACCTGAGTAGTCTCCAGGGAGGACCAATGCCAGCTTGGATCCTTCTGCGAGGACCTTGCTCAAATTCGTAAAACTGCCTTGCTCTGATACTGCATCAAACGCATGGAGCAATTTGGCACCATCGGAAGCTCTTTTCAAGCCTTCAATAATACCTTCATCATCTTGACGGTAGTCAATAACTTTATCTCCCTGGCTGCGGTCAAGGAACTGTTCCACGTGCGCTGTTGATTTACCAGCAACACAGATAAGAGGATGGATGTTGCTTCGGCGGGCTATCTGGAGAACGTAGCTTCCGACTGCAGAAGCAGCACCATAAACAATAAGTGGCGTCTTTTCAGTTGCCGGCAGCCAAGGCACTGGCAATTGCAACTCTACGAAGAGACCCATGGCTGCGGTCATTGCAGTTAGCGGGATAGTTGCAGCCTCTGTTCACCAATTGTCAGCATATTTTCAGTCGACTACAGAATCAACTTTTGTGATAGGTGTTACCTTCAAAGCTGGTATTTTTTGGGAGATGAAAGGTAGTGTGTTGCCACGCGACGGCATACTCGGCATATGACCCATGAGGCGTGAGCATCTCGTGGAATGCTGCCACACGGTCGCCAGGTCGAAACTCGACCACATTTTCGCCCACTTCATGAACAATTCCAGCAATATCGTCACCTTGATTTGCTGTAATTCCTAGCCATTCCGCCACTTTCCAGTCCTTTGGGTTGGTGCCGCTAACAACGACTTTGATAACAACCTGATCGGGTTCAGGCTTTGGAATTGGCGAGTCCACAATCTGGACCGTGGGTCCTACGATGGTTACTTAGCAGATTATAGCAAAGAAGGTCTTAATTTCCCCATACCTGCTGAAACAAATGCCTCTTTCATAATGATCTTGAGTGGTTGTAAATGCGGTTGTGAATGCGAAAAATGTTGACACTTGGCGAAGTGGTGTGAACACCTTTATCCTCAGCCGAACCCGTCAAGTCAATTACTATTTAGTAGTTTCATGGGAGATGGCGGGGACGCCTGGTAAGCCCGAGTCCGAGCGTGCGTAGCATCGAGCGCGTCATTTGACCCTCGTATTAAGTTATCGGTGGGTCAACTAATTTACTTCGGATGCCTCCCGATGTTTATTAAGCACATCCACCAATGAGGCTGAGTAAAAGTTAAAATACCAGCCGCCTAGAGGTTGCAAGAGACAAGGTGTTGAGACGACACGACAGATGCGAATCGTACATGCATTTGTGGATCTCGCATATCCGGCAAGCCAATCGCACAATTCGCCAGATAGCATGACAACCACAAACCACAGACAGTCATCCTTTCTCCTACCAACTCTACTCTCAAACAAAATCGATGACCGCGTAAAGGCGATCGCGATGAAAGGGGCGTGCATATTTTAATCAATACTCTAAATGCAACAGCTGAATAGAGAATGCAAGCTTTTTACGGTAGAAGCCTATACATCTACAACACAAATGCTCCACCAAGCCCGGCAAGAGCAAAATTGAATGTCTGATTAAATGAGATACGCTCTGGAAATCGAGGAGGGGTTTTGCGAACTGTGCCATTTCCCCCACTATTTCCCAGCCATTACTTGGTGTGATATTACTCATGCAATTTTCCAGCCCAAATTTCTTGTCTCATCCATTGATCTGGGGATTCCCGATAAACGATAAACGAGCTCCGCTACACTTTACGTTACCCCAGAAGAAATATGACTAAGCGCGTCATCTCCCTGCCCAGCTCTCAGCCCCATCAAAACAAGATCGACAGCTTGATCCCACTTCAGGGTCATGTAAACTCCACGTGATTTCAAGCCATAATCCCGCTCCACAATTCCAACACTTGCCTGGCGATTTCACCATCTCCTTCTCGGTCGAAAGGCACTAGCGCCGTACGCGGTCACCGCTTTTCAAAGGAACATCTCACGCACCCAATTCGGGCAAGAACATAAGTATCCAATGGTAGAGAAACGAGCACATGCCGGTGTTTTTCATCCCTACTCTTGTAGAACAATTGGGGAAATGCAGCAGCACGTTGAGAAAAATGGCAATATGTAATTCACTGAACGTATCTTCATAAAGACTACTTCATTCGATCTAACTCCTGCTTGGTACAGAACTGGTGCCTCGGCACAGGTCAAGGGACGAAGGCGGTTGGCCAAGAAACAAATAGATGGACCATCACCAGCCAATCACGGAGCCCACGCCACCCGCGCGAGGCACGGCGCTCAAAGCCCAAAACAATGATGTCAAACTGGGGCGTATTTATTCATGCGCCTGGTTTTCACATTCACGTCTTCTTGCATCTCATTTCAAACTTGAGAAATGAATTTCTTCAATTGATGTTACGCTATACAACACGGTGGTAATCCAGACCCTCAGGCCAGCCTGCGACCGGCGTCTGAGAACAGCACAGAACCAGTCACGCCGCCATCCTTCATGATATACAAGTAGGCCTCGGCGATGTCCTCTGGCTTACTGATCTTCTTCAGAAGCGTTTCCTCGGCGTACATTTCGGTGATTTCCTTTGGCAGCGTCGCAAAAATCTCCGTCGAAACTGGTCCTGCAGACACAAGGTTGACGCGGATAGGGGCAAGGTCAACTGCCAGCCCGCGCACAAGACCCTCCAAAGCGGTGGCAGCCATCGCAGGCACTGCCCAGCCCTTGACGGGTTTGTTGCCGCTCACTCCATTTGTGAAGGTGAGAGATGCCTCTGTAGATCTGCTGAGGTACTCTGTACCTGCAAGCACCTTGGCGAGAATAGACGAGGAGAATGTTCGAAGGCGAAGCCAGAGATGGACATCTTCAGGCGTGATGTCTGGCAGACTTGGTCCGCGATGAGCATCATCTGCGGTGAAAACTATGTGATCCAGCTTGTTCTTGCCGCCGTTTGTTGCGTTGTCAAGCAATTGCTTTAGGTCTGAAGCAAGAGTGTCCAGGTTTCCAAGATCGCAGACACCAGTGGTGATTTGGCCATCTTTGAGCACATCTGAATAAGATGCTTTCAAACGCTCAACAGACTTGTCCAGCCGGCCTTGGTTGGATCCCGATAAAATGACGGTTGCGCCATGTTCAATGGCTCCTTCTGCCACGGCAAAGCCGAATCCAGAGGTGCCTCCGAAAATCAAAATCCTCTTTCCGAGGAGTTTATGGATGTATTTGAAAGAAGGAGGAGACATTATTGCTTTAGTTGTGTTGAAAGATTGTGCGTAGAATTCATGCTTCACATCCAACGAGCGGTCGATATGGCCCTTTTATACGCGTAGCTAAGATTCAAAATCTCCGCTTCGTAAACTCCGCCTGCGGAAAATTTATAACGCCATGTTCCTTCATCCAATCGTAGAGTTTGTACGCTCGGTTTCGCATCTCGAGTCACGTCATGGATGCATCTAGTTACCTGTTTGGATCAAAGTACGCCCGAAGTCCGCAGCGGTGGATAAGTGCTTGACCATGTTGAGAATGATGATTGATAAGCGGCCTCGGAAGCCCTAATTCCAAGCCCTGGTTGTCGTCTCCGGGGTGATTACCGTTGCTATCAATGTTGTCAGTTACGCCATTGGCAGAACCATGTCAAGGCTTTTGCAATTGTGTCTTTGAATGCCGTCTTGTTGTGGGCGGCTTAAGAAAACAATGGAAAGCTTGCGTCTCATTGCAGGTTTCAGAGGGAGATCCCCAAGGGGTTGGCTTTTAGGCGCAAGACAGAGATGGAGAGCCGCTAATATTCAATGTGTGCCAAAAGTCTTCAATGGCCACTGGGTTTAAAAGACTGGCGGGCCTAGTGCTCAAATCAACATACTTAATATAAGCACCGCTGCTACTTTACTATCTTTCCACAACCTGCACAGCACTGAGTATGCTCCAACCAATATAACCTTCCACAGTGTGTTATTGATCTACCATCGAGATAGCAATGGTACAGAGTATAAAACAGGCAACCAGACCATAGCATAGAAAAACCAAGCAAACCTATCAGCTTTGATAGATCGATACCGCAACATCCATACACTTAAGAAAGTTCCAACCAATAGTGTCAAGCCAAGGGCTATGGTAAAATGGGAAACCCAGTATAGGGGACACGCAACGGACCAAATAAGCACAAAAAGAGCCGTGAGTATACGCGTTACTCCGTCCCCAAGCAATAATGGCACTGTGTATCTTCCTCGGGCCCTGTCCCCAAGCTGATCTCTTAAATCCTGGACATGAATTGTAGTAATCATTGTTAAACAAATCATGATACCCCACCCGAATGTTATGTTAGTAAGAGAAAAACCTAAGGCTTGTGCAGCCACTCGACTCCCACCGAGATTCCCACACATAAAGCCGAGAGCATTGCAAATATTCTTTCCCCATGCTGAGCTAGATGCTTTCCCATCTTCGTAAAGCCATGTGGAGGCTATAAATGCGAGTATTTCGGGAAACCCACCCAACCATAGGCCGCTGGAAAGCAATAAGACGGAGATGGCATAGATATACCACTGCTCAGCATCTTCGGCTTTGAGCTTTCCCGAAGGGATTGGGCGCCAAGGCTTGTTAATTCTATCTTCTTCAATGGATTCGGGCCTCTTTTGGTTATCCAAATCAAAATAAAGAAGTGTAAGCCAAGTATACAGAATGGTGTTCGTAAAAGCAAACGCCAGTTGTTGCCAATCCAAAGAAGAACTCGAGGCAGCATTGTCCGAAACAAAACGGCCAGAGGTGATGCCAAATATGGAAAATAAAGTAACAGGGAAGCAATATCCTTTGATATTACTCTCGGTAACTGAGTAAGCAATGGAAGCAATCCTACAAAGCTTGAATATAGCCATGTGAAGCTAAAGGTACAGTCAATTAATTGGCCGTGAAATGCTAGCATTGTTCTACTCACATAAGATACTGCAGAGTTTACTGCAATATCAGGTGTCTTAAGGAAGTCATGTGACTGGCTTGAGTCCCGGGAACATTTCTCGGATATTGAGATAGAATTCATGGCGAGCTGGTGCGACAGGGCTAGGGGATAAGATGTTGAGAATAAGGTTGGTGAGTCTGCTTTTACAAAATTGAAGATTAAGAGGTCTAATAAATATTTGTGTGTACGCCAGGGCAGTTTAAATTAGCTTTTGAATCAACTCTTCGAGGATTTAGCCCCTCCCAATTGTGTTTGATGCATAACTGCAGTCTCATCGCCCCATCTACTGCATCGTAATTGATGAAATAAAGTAGAAGTAGCCGCGTGCTAACTACATTTGCTACTGAATCTATTGGATACGAACTGCAATCCCGGTCTGTTTTCCGCAAGTAATCCTTTATATCTCACCAGATGGAGTAAAATTCGCCGCTCACTGGTTAAATTTGCTCATGATAACAGTGGAGTTCTGCAACTGCAGTCCCATCCCACTATCTACTGCACCATGCTTAACCAAATACAGTAAAATTCACCGCTCACTAAGTATGTTTACGACCAACTCCATTTAATACGAACTGCAATCTTAGTCCTTTTACTGCACGTAAGACTTTAAATCTTCCCAGATGAAGTGAAGTTTATAACGCAATGATTGAATTTGCGCCTCACAAGAGTGGGATTCTATAACTGCTGATTAGAAAGGCCTTTCGAAACAATATTTAAAATGATTATTGATGCGGTATATTTCCATTGAGAAGGGGCGTGTATTTTGTATCTGTGGGTTTGGTGTCTAAATTCAATCTATTTACTATAGGAGCGAAGTACTGTTCTCACACACGGTACACCGTAAAACCCTGCACCAACAGCTTTCCCAAGGATAGCTTAGTGTAGTCGCCACGATCACGATAAAAACCTACTGTCGCGTTTCAATGCAGCCAAGATAATTATGACAACCTGGCGGCATCTGATTGGTGGAATTAGACTCATGCATTATGACCTGATCAGCTGACATGGAGCCATTGAGGTTCTTGCTTGGCCTTTTATGGGTCGCATGCCATCTTATCCAAGCTCCCTTCGCTGCACGCATGGCCTGGATACGCAGTATCCCACGGGCGAGGGGCTCTATCGTAATTGTAGAACATGGGCTCAGCATTCCAGTGAAAAAGATCCTCCATCGCGCTGGCCACCTGTACCAGTCTGTCCTCTGCATATTTGCGACTGTGTATGCAGAAGCCATACGGCAAAGAAAAGCCTGTGTGCCCAAGTGGCACCACTGCGATAGGCGTGCCACCATAGCTGGGCACGGAAGAGCATGCAGAAGTGGCCCCAGCGTGACCATCCGGTAAAATTAGGGCATCGAGCTCAATGACTGTTCCATCATCCTGGACAACATAGTGACCGGCTTCGACGGCAGAAGAGGCGGTGCGGCGACCCCAATCAAATGCCGTCCAAAACGTGTCGTTCATCTTTCCCTCCGTTTCAATAGCCATATCATAAAAGTCTTGCCCCGAGACGGTATTCCACCATCACTTACCACTTCCAAGGGATCCTGTGCTGGAGTTATGCGCATCATTCCACGATGCGAGATCAGAGAGTGAGTTCATCATGCCGTGTCGTGGGTCGGTAAAGGGGAAGACCCAGTCCTTGAGGTAATCAGCGTAACCTACAAACAAGAGAACGCAGTACGCATAAATCTGGCTATGTTTTGAGGGATTTTCTGGGTTTTGACCATAGCCGTAAGGATTGGCAATTTCCTCCAGGTGTGGAACGTGCGTGATGTTGTACAATTCCACGCCCGCAGCTCGGAGCTCCTCAAGATGCGATTCAAAGCGCTCGCGCTGTCTGGGCGCGTTGATAGGCGGCTGGGTAGTCCAGTACGGATCCCATTGAATACCGATCTTGGCGCCCTTGAGATATCGCTTCGTGGTGATGAGTGCTTCATACCCAGTGGGGGGATAGTAGTCGCTGGAGCTGAAGGTGAGGTTGTCGTACTGGTCTGTGCCAGCCATCGCATCAAGCATGATAGCCACGTCCATCATTGAACGAGCAAGGGGCCCAGGAGTATCATGATAAAAGCTACCGGTGAAAATACCGTGTCGAGAAAGCAGTCCTGGCGTAGAACGGATGGTATATAATCCCAGGTGCATTGCAGGGCCAACTAGAAACCTATTCGGTGTTAGTCGAAATTACTTTGTCGTGTTTCCTGTGAAAATACCCATGAGTCTCTGTTCCGAGTGCAACAGCTGCCTAGTTGCTCCGGACAGCAACAGCCGAACCACCGCTGCTTCCTGATGTTGCTTGGGTCAAGTTGTACGGGTTACGAGTCTGACCTACTCTGATAGAATATCCGTCAGAGAAATTGGTGAGGGCGCGGTGGTCAGCAGCCTCGGATAGGGCGGCGTGGCCGAGCAGAACGCCTCCAGCCGCCTTGATTCTTGAGACCGTGGTAGCCTCGCGGATATATTTCCCTCCGTAAAGAGCAAGCCCGCCCTCAGATGTAGGTATGTTTCATCCTTCAGTATACATGTTGTCTTTAACGACAAATGGAATACCATGAAGCGGTCCCCTGGGACCAGATCTGCATCGTTCTTCGTCAAGTGCAGAGGCTTCCTCAAGGGCGGTGGTGCTGACTTCGCTGATCGAGGTAAGATGACTTTGAGGAATGGTTAGCATCTTCCTTGTGCACAGCGACTTTTGTTTTGCACTGGAGTGATTGAGGGATTCGTCAAAGGGAGTACACTGGGATCGCATACCCGTTAGTCTGATGGATTCGAGCAATGTATCACTCAACAAGATCCTTGCTGGTTACTCTTCCCAGCTTCATTATCTCTTGTAGCTCTAAAATCGTGGCATCTTCGATGTTCACACCGTTGCATAACGGCATGGGGAAAGGAGACGTCCATGATGATCCTTCAAAACCCTCCTGGGTGACGTGATACCCAATGTCGTCTGCAGGCAGGGCGACGCCAAGGCAACCAAAAAGGGTACCCGACAAAAGCAAGAGTATCCCGAACAAGATCATGATGAATATTAGAACAAAGCGCTGTAGAATTAGCTATAGGCAAAGCCCTACAACCAGCTTGTAACTGAGCCCTTCGGTTCTAGAGGGATTATATGTATGGAACAATATCGGTGGGCCTTCTTATGGTTTCCATTGTTTCTTAGCTCGTTTGACAGGATCACTCATCCAAAGATACCGGATAACATGTCACTGCATTTGAATGGAGATATGGCGCAAGATGACTCTTTTTACGTAAAACATCTCCAAAATATGGTGTGGGGTTTGAGAGAGAAAACATGGATTTGAAATCAATACGCCAATCTTTAGACCTTCTTATCTGAACATGCTATTCATTTAGACAAATACTCTACTACCTTGCCAGACCTGCAAGTCTAGCCCCACTAACGGAGAGAATTAAATTGGGCTGACATGCGGTGGGGAAGTGAGGAAAGTTACAATGCAGTTGGCTGGTGCGAGATTTGCCCGTGTAAAATCTCGGCCGAGTTTTAATCGCTCGCTACGATGACGGCTAGAGACAGCTTAACGCCACCCAAGTCCGGATTCTTGATCAAGATTTTTTGCCAGCCATAGTTGGTTCCATTTGGATCAATAAGCATATCTATTCATCGGGATTTCCAATGTGGAGAATCGAGATAACACGAATACTCAACAGCAACGCATCACGGCCGAGTTTTGTAAAGATCGGCAGGATTCTCGTGGGCTCGTACAAGGTATACAAACTACTCATTACTAAGTAATTCGGTCCTCAAAGTCGGATACGTCCTCGGTAAACCATTCAGGATTGCCTATCTAGTCTATTTCTACGAATGAATGTAAAAGCCAGGTATTACAAAGATGCAGATTCTCCCCAGCTCGTTGAATCAACAAAGCCCTCGCACCACTGAACGCCGTAAGGAAATACGACTTGCTAAGTGTCGAATCCATCTCGGTTTTGGCCCTCATCATCATCGGTTCTAGTCACACGTTGCATCACGTCGGTGATTTCAGCATCTATATCTGTAGAATGCGCAGAACGGCTCTCGAGTTCCATTAGTCCATTGACTATTTTTGCACTCCGACGAGCCATGGAGCTCATATGCTCTTGGTCCTTAAGAAATCTCTGCCCATATTCTACCAGTCCACGTATTCTAGATAGGTCATGGAGGAAGAGACTGCTAGTCTTGAACAGTAAGGCAAATGCGAGCATGATCGAACAGTTAATAACATGAGTCAAGGTCGTCCACATTCTACTTGTGACTGTTGACTCGATAGTGTCTGCCTAGCCCTGGATGGCATCTAGCGCGCGTTCCGCAATAGTGATGCATGATAACTGTAGCAGGGTATGAGTATCTATAATGTTGCCTGAGACCTACCCTAAATAAGATACTCACTTATTGTCCACTTCCTCGATATCGGGTGGTATCAAGTACCCTATTGCTGGAGTCTCCACCTTCGCTTACAATCACACCCTGGTGGGCTGAGCACTCACTTTGAAGGGGCTGGGCGGATATGGTCGGCCGGCAGTGAATAACTTTGAAGGTGAGCTGAGTGAGCTGAGACTGAACATGGGCTAATTAGGTCGGAAGCTACAGCCTATAAAGTGGCGACAGATGCAGCGAGAGACGTGTGTAGTAACATCTATTGCATTGTCCAATCTCACGTTGTCGCACTAGCTTGACCTGGTCTTAGGTTTGGACAGGAATGAGACACATCTAGGGGAACACAGTTATTCCCTCTATTCAACCATGTACCGAGGTTTTGCAGCTAGTGGATGACGCTAAGCATAGGGTAATAGCCACCTTGTTTAGTTAGATTAAATATTGTTTGTTTTAATAAGGTAACTATTTATTATTTCTACTAACTAGCAGATTTCAATCTATTTTAATTGTATTTAAACAATATAGTATTAACTACTAAAAGCTATTTATAGTAAAGTTTTACTTTAATAACTAAGTGTTAAACCGTTTGGTTACTATCCTAAACAAAAACTATATACTCTCATCACTGCTATCATCACAGGGGACCGCAACCAATTTTACAGGATAGCATTTCTCCTGTACCTTATCACTGTCACCGTAAAAGGCGATAAATTTGGCGTTTCCACTCCCCCAATTGCAATACATCAGACTGCTGCGAGTTTGATCAGTTTGTGCGTTTGAATCGAATCGCACCTGATCTCCTTCCAGGCGACAAGTGAGAGTGTTCCGTGACAAGTTACTGCTGAACCAGAGTCGATCAATATACGAGTAGCTATCGTCGTAGCGGGTCGTGCTCGAATAACCAGCTACCGCCCGTGTGCCGTCGATTTTGTGCAGTTTTCCTTCGGTAATGTTGAATTGTGTCCGACTATCTTGAAGGACGGCAGCACGATAACCACCAGATGTCAGACCCACATAGAGCCATCCAGTTATAACTTCGGCAGTGGCGGACACGTAAAAGCAGCTATCTAGGTTGGGTGCTGGTGTGCCCGTGGCCACAGTAGATGTCGTTGTGGCAGCCGTTGCCCTGCTCATTTAGATGTAATTAGAAGCATGTTTTTAGATGAGAAGGGGGAGAAAAAACCGACTCGGTGGGGGGCGTGACAGTAGCGTCTTGCGGCAACGCACTAGCAAAGAGTGCAAAGACAGAGGGCAATAAGACAGAGACACGCATCATGGGCGATTGAGATGGGTTTTTGAAGGAGACGTTTGTGCTTAAAGCTTGAATATACTTTACGAGAAAATTCGGGTAGAGAACATGGCTGATTTAAAGTAAATAATTCAGTTGCCAAGCCCGGGTTGCTCGGCCACTCGGCTGACATCGCCAGATTCCCGCAGATTGTACTGGGGTTTTGATTGGTGGCACTTTTGCTGCGGGGCGCGCTACTGCTTAGTATTTAGGGACTTTTGACCGTGTCCTTGGACACTAAAAATAGGTAACCCACTGCAAATATCATTTATCGCTACGCTTTGTGTTAAATACAGTATAATCGAGCGCTGTGACTGCTGTTGGTGGTAGGAGCTGTAATTTTCAATTCAACAGTGCTGCTGTGACCCCGCAGGAAACGGGTGGGTCGACCAATCAGATGATTCAAAAGCCAGATGTTCCTAACTATTACATACAAGTTGCATGCGCTCCAATCAATTCCCCAACACTTCAACGTGCCAAGGTAGCAACTCGGACCATAATCAAGGATCAGTTCGTATTTGTTATGCTATTAAATGTAGAGCGATACATCTCGCCAGAAGGAAGCAGTGGTTGCGGCACAGAAATTAAAATGATGCATGAATACAATCAAGGCTCCTGCACCGTGCCTAGACTGGAGTTGAATCCTACCTCAGAAATGCACGTGTGATACTTGGTGCATGAGAATGGCCATAGGGTTGCCTCGTTGATATCCCTTTATCTCGCATTCATGGAAGCCCTTGTGGGACTTCCCAAAACTCTCCAGCTTCGCACCATTGTTTTACCCAGACGTCTTGGACAACTTCTGAGCAGTGGCCAGAAGTGGTCCAAATTGACAACTGCGCCTGAGATTCATTTACTACCAAGAATGGGGTAAGGAATAATGACTTTCTTTAACATATTTACTTTCCTTATTTTCTTTGCCATTTCAGCGCAAGCCATCCCATAAACCTAAGGGCAGCAATAATGGCTAGCGTGATGCCCACTCTCTGCGAATCGTTATGTGTGTCAAATCCATATGTTTGCAGCACTTTTGTCCCAGGAATCAGACATTTGTCTCTGAGTTCCGTGTCATACATGCAATAGCATCCGTCTCCGCAGGTGTAGTTGCGATAGCCAAACTCATTGACAGCCAGACCACGGAAAACATAAGCCTGGTAATTTATGTAGTAAAAGACATAACGATAGAAAGCGTTGAGCGAGGGTAGCGGCACCATGAATCCGTTGCACGCCATCCACATGCCGTTACAGATCGCGGTGAGCGCTAAAGCACCAACGAAATTCGGTACCAACGACGACATGAGGACTACCAAGCTCTCAGCGGCCAGAAGGTTGAGGTACATCCACATCACCCACGTCATGAACGCTTCACCATCAGGTCGGAAATTGACCAACCAATAAGCGAAAGCCGAGGATGACAATGCGATGACAAATAGATATGGCAGTCCAACTACGAAATTCGACACCAAAAAGGCGGTACTGCCGTAAAGTCCATTTGAACGATCCTTTACAAAGAGGGTGTGGTCCTCGATAAAGGCCGGCACATACACGACAGCCATGAAGGACATGAACGTGGACCCAAAAAGGATACAGTTGGCCAACGGTTGTAGACTGGATTGCGTTGCGGGGAGCCGTAGCCAAACGGTGCCCATTAGAATCGCCAAGCCCAAGTACATGGCAAATCGAAGGCCGTACACCAATACATCACGCCGGCTCTTGATCCACGATCGGTGAATCAAGATACCCGTGGTACTGAGCAACCGGCCGAATCCAACATTACTATTCGCTCTTGTAAGAGACGCTAGATTTAGGGTATTTTCTGCATGGCAATCTGTTGTAGGGGGCTGAGGGGCTGATTGCCACGCTTCATGTATGCGCGCAATTCTAGCTGTAGCGCTAACCACGTCTCTGTCGAAGTCGGTATTTGTTATGCGGAGCATGAAATCGGCTGGATTTGTTAGCATGGGCATGGGAAAGCCTATGCCGTCGAAATAGGGCTTTACGCCCTTTGTAGAGCCGTTATAGCAGGTTTTGCCACCAGAAAGAAGGAGAACTTTGTCAAACAGGTCGAATGTTTCTGATGACG
This sequence comes from Calonectria hawksworthii, assembly GCA_020975415.1. Classification (NCBI taxonomy): domain Eukaryota; kingdom Fungi; phylum Ascomycota; class Sordariomycetes; order Hypocreales; family Nectriaceae; genus Calonectria; species Calonectria hawksworthii. The sequence continues at coordinate 517,306 of JAHXZK010000018.1, read as the reverse complement.
GCTGGTGGATAGAGGTTAAGACAAGCAAGTTGTTGAGCTTGGCGACATCTTTGACGAATGCCATGACGTTGTAGCTTGCTTCCGAGTCCAATCCAGATGTTGGTTCGTCTAAAAATAGAATTTTTGGTGCCGAGATGAGCTGTGCGGCAATGCTTACTCGGCGTTTCTGGCCTGTCGATATACCCTTGCGAACAAGCGTGCCAATGATGCTGTTGGCCTGTTCTCGAAGCCCAAATGCCCGCAGTAGCTCGTTGATCCTTTGCATCCGCTCCGCTGGCGTGTCCGGTGCAGACAGAGAAAGGCGCGCTGCGAAGTATAGTGTTTCCTGTGTGGTGAGTGAACCGATGAGAGTCTCTCCAGTGTCGACGTAGGACGACAAGGTCTGAAAGATAGCTTTTGGAGGTTTCTCATTGTTGACGAGCACGCTGGAACTGGCTGAAACGTGCACATTGGATGCGGTTGGGCGATGGGCGAGAAAGTCGAGCAGAGTAGTTTTACCCGAGCCTGAAGGACCCAGAATCGCCATCATCTCGCCTGCTCTGCTGCTCAGAATCACGTCCAGGGATCATGCCAAGATGGGTAGAACTCACCTGCAGCAACAGAACCGCTCACATTATGGAGAATCTGCTTGCTTTCTCTGGACTCTGTAGATTTGACTGTCACTGTCACATTGCTCCACGACAAGCTCTTGATGAAGGTGTTGTTCAGATAAGACGTGCTCTCGGCCTTCATCTCGATATCATCTTCACCAAGTGGGGGTTCACCAAGTCGGGGATTAGATTTTTGCACAGAGAAAATTTCCATATTGAGTCAAATTTGGTCTTCCCAATCTTGGATAGAGCGAGAAATTGTAAATATTGAGCGGACCCGAGTCTCAAAGAGGCGCTCTCGATAGATGGCGATCGCGAGTAGCAAGGAAGAAATCTTCAAAGGACGCAAGGGGCGACCAGTGGGTCGAGAATAAAATTACCAATCGTGTAGAAGTATTATTCGTTGTGTAGAAATGACCCTACGGCATGTCACGAGTGGCGGTGTGAGCAATGTACAGGCTTGGCCGAGAGCGGTATAGAAAAAGCAAAACTGACTGGAGTGATGTCTGAGACAACTCGGGCTGTCGGTAGTTCGGCGCGATCGCCCGGATTGCCTTGGTCGAAAAATGCACCAAAACAAGAGATGAGACAAGAAACTGTTTGTGATTCGGAACTTTTGTCAAACACCTAGTAAACAGTGTGAAAGCGGTAAAAACAAAGAAGAAACAGAACCGACAAGTGCCGAAAAAAAGCCATTTATGACTTCCCTGTTTAGGGCCGTGGGGGCCAAACAAAAGGGCTTGGGTCATAGGCCGCCAAAACGGAGTATATCTCGCCGGAAATGCCGAGCTATTCAAGTACTAGCGCAAGCCACTTTCTATTCTCGTTCAAGTTCCGAACACCTGGCGGTTAAAATGTTTTTGTCTTTTGCCGGTTCTCCGTGCTTCACTATGAGCAAAGAAACCATCACCATGAGCAGCATATACGAGTGTTACCCGGAGTACGATAAAACCAAGGTGCTTGACGAGCTCCGTGACACTGAGTATAGCTACTTAGATGAGCAGAACCACGTGTATTTGGACTACACCGGTGCTGGCCTTGCCGCCAAGTCGCAGCATGTTGCCCACTTACGGCGTCATGAAAACATTTTACTTGGTAACCCGCACTCGATAAATCCTACGAGTGAGGCGGCGACAAAACTTGTCGAAAAGACCCGCACACGTATATTGGAGCACCTCAACGCCTCTAAAGATGAATACGTCGTCATCTTTACTCCAAACGCAACGGGTGCTGCACGTCTCGTCGGAGAAGCGTACCGATTCTCACGGTCTAATAATTTCGTGCTTACTTCTGATAACCACAATTCGATCAATGGGATACGCGAATATGCTCGGCGCGCAGGCTCGCGAGTAAAGTATATACATGGGCAGTCTGATCTCCGCATCGAAACGGAGGCTGTGAGTCGCACATTGAGGGGCGGGCTATTCAGCAACTTATCCATGTCGGTGGCTTGCTATCGACCTGTTTCATCAGCAGCTCTCAAAGGCCTTTTCGCCTTCCCTGCCCAGAGTAACTTCAGCGGAGTCAGACATCCCTTGAGCTGGGTCAAGCTTGCTCAGGAGAACGGCTATGACGTGCTTCTCGACGCGGCGGCGTATTTGCCAACGGGAACGCTAGACTTATCCCTAGTAAAACCACAGTTCGTCATTGTGAGCTGGTACAAGCTTTTTGGCTATCCCACTGGCGTAGGCTGCTTAATAGCAAAAAGAGACGCTCTTTCTCGTCTGAAACGGCCGTGGTTCTCTGGCGGCACCATCCAGGCTGTGTCAGTGGGAATCCAGTGGCACACCATGGCGCCGAATGAAGCTGCGTTCGAAGACGGTACGCTCAACTTTCTATCCATTCCGGACATCATGGTGGGCCTTGACTGGTTATCAAACATTGGAATGTCTATCGTTGATACGCGGGTGAGATGCCTCACCGGGTATTTCCTCCAACGCCTGATGCAACTTCGCCATGACGATGGCAGTCAGATGGTTATACTGTATGGTCCGAAGGACCTCGCTCTCCGCGGCGGAACAGTTTGTTTCAACTTCGTTGACGCAGCCGGCCGTATTGTGGATGAGCGACTTGTTGCCCAAGAGTCGGCTGCGGCAGGAATATCGCTGCGCACGGGGTGCTTCTGCAATCCAGGCGCAGGAGAGGATGCCTTTGACTTGGGCAAGAAGAAGTTACTAAATCTTCTCTGGTCTAAAACTGCAACAATCGATGAATACATCAAACTGATCGGATTGCCCTCTGCCGGAGCGATCCGCGTTTCCTTTGGCTTAGCGTCCATAGTCAAAGATCTGGAGCATTTCTTCAGCTTTGCCGAGAAAACATACACAAATCGCGTGACTAAGACAGAAGATCTTCCCTCTCGACAAGGATGCTGAAAAATTGGCTAGTCAACAGCCTCAATAGCCTCTAGTCATATCTCGACGGGTGTAATAGGGAAACGCCGCGTATTCACTCTGAATTCCATCTTGTTCCTCAAAATAATGTGTATTTTCATGGGTAGTCTTGATTATTATTTGAGTCTCCAAGGCCTAACCCTTCAACTTATAGAGACATTCCACCAGTGACCAAGGCCGACATCACGAGTCTTTCACAGAAGACCTGTATGATCCTAAGGAATGGCCTTGCAGACGGCATTTTCCTGACTATTACACCTTTAGAGGCTACTTACTCTGAATGCAAAATTTTTTTATCTGCAAAATAAATGTAAAGGATTTTGAATGGCGACACACTTTAAGCTTAATTTTTAAATGGTATGGATCTTCTCGTCAGAGTCATCCGACACGACTCGTGACTTAGAGAGACATTCACCGTCTCTCATGCCATCAAACTTCTTAAAACAAGGCACTCGCGGACTGCAAGTTCTTTCCTTGGCTGTGTGTGAAGAAATCACACTCAAACCTCTTCTAACAACCACTACCTAAAATATAAGTCCGGTTAGAATCAGTTTTTAAAACGGGGCGCTAACCTGGCGGTTTTCCTTTGGGGGTTTATTGCGGTTTCTTCACTAACGTTTGCTTTTTTTCCGTCACCGGCCAAGACTTGCGACATGCTTTGGCCAAATAAAGAGACTTGCATGCGCTCGATTCATGATTGTGATGCTGTCAACCCCCATCCCCTTTTGCATATATTTGATCGTTTCTGATGCTAATAGCCACTAAATGAATCTCTAGAAGTTACTCGAACATGTAATATAGTAAGGATGCGTTAAATAATCATTAAAACCCTTATCGGGCAGTTCGTTGAATAATCTAATTATTTCAACAAGTGAAGACAATATATCATAAGTTACTCTAATATATACAGAGAATTATTTTTCTGCTTAAATGAAAAATATAGTCAAAAAGAAGCCGGACAATAAAGTACAGCACCTGCGACTTAGACGCGGCAGAGGCGGCCATTTTGAGTAGGCACACCATCAATCTGGTTTGCGACATACCAACGGTCGCTTCCGACACCCTGGAGAGCATAAAAGAGACCAGTGGGGTCAACGCTATCCTTGATTTTGAGGAGACGGGCATACTTCTCAGTGCCGTAAAGGGACTGCTTGAAGTTGGGCTCAGTGACATCACCCTCAGATGCATAAGCGCCACTATTGGGGGCAGCATCGCGCCAGGACTTCATCCAGTCGTTGGTCAGAAGCTTGCTCTTCTGAGCGATGACATCCCATGAGCTGCCCGCATCCCAGTTGATAACAGAGATGGCCCACATGGCAGCATCGCGCCAGGCAGGGTTGACAGCATTGTCAGGATAGGGGCCAGGGCCACCAGTGATACCAAAGCCGATGACCTGACCGCCCTTGTCAGAGAGACCCTTGAGGGCTTCGTAGGTGGCATTGAACTTGGTTTCGTTGACAAAGTTCTCCCTAAGATTGGGTTAGTATTCAACAGGAATAACAAGTAAGGGTGTTGGGGTCTACTCACCTGGGGAAGAGACGACCAGCAGTCTTGGAAATAGCTCCACCGACCAGCTCGCGAGGGAAACCAGCTTGCCAGGCAGGGAGATAGCTGTCATACTCAGCCTCAAGAGTAACATCGATGTCAATGCCAAGAGTCTTGAAGGTTTGGAACAGAGGAGCAGTGAGGGCCTTCAACTCAAGAAGGCTCATGCCAGGAGCGAACCACGGCACCATGCTAAAGGTAAGAGTGGTAGCGCTGGTGTGCCAGACGTTCCAGTACTCATAGTTGCCAGCAGCATTGAAGGTGGGAATGAGTTTCCAGTATGCGCGGACAGCAAGCCAGAAAACATCATAGGAGACGGTGTCGCTGGTGCTGAAGGAGAATGACATGACAGACGCCTTGGTCTTGGGGAAGGCCTTGACAGTGTACGAGGTGGCAACACCATAAGTGCTGCCACCGCCACCACGGAGAGCCCAGAACAAGTCAGTGTTCTGATTCTCGTCAGCAGTGACGAATCGGCCATCGGCAGTGACAACCTCGATGCTAAGGATCTACATGCAACGCGTTGTTAGTGGATGGTTGTCTGGATTAGGGGTAAATAGCTCAATACGAACCTGGTCGGCACCAAGACCGTATTTGGGAGACATGGGCGAGTGGCCACCACCAGCAAGGTAGCCACCGGCATAGCCAACACTGAGGCCTTCGCCACCAATAGCAGTCACGCCATACTTCTCGGCAGCGTTGTACAGCTCTTGGCCAATAACACCAGCACCAACCTTGAGGGCAGGTCCAGAATAGGTGCTGGTCTTGTATGTGCTGTAGAACTTGATGCTCTTGAAGCGATGAGTCCAGATGGAAAGGGCACCAGCACCAAGGGAGCGACCGTTGAAATCGTGGCCAGTGTTCTTGATGACAAGACGGAGGTTGAGAGCACGGGCAAAGTTGATAGCAAGCTGGATATGAGCAACGTTCTGTGCGTCAATGACATACGAAGGGTAGCCGCCGAGTGTGCAGCTGCCCGAGGGGTCCTCGCTAGGTTGGCAGGTGAGGCCCTCATAGACAGGCCACATGGACGATGTGGGATCGGCCTCGCTGCAGAAATGTTAGCGGATGCTGCGAATGTGCTGGACGAGTAAGGCCTACTGAAGGGATGAGTTGCTCCATTGGTCAATGACAACCTCGCACCGGGCTTTGTTGTAGGCCGCGGCGTTTGGGTAGCATGGAGCACCAATAGGGGTAGTCTGGATGAGAGCGCCACCGGTGACAATGTTCAGAACCTTCCACACGAAGGAGCTGGGCCAAAGGAAATCACCCGGGAATGTCTTGCATTGTGGCTGCGAGGAAAGGGAGCGCCTGGAAGCGCTACTGGTGGTGTTGTCATCAAAGTACAGCAGGGTTACGTTGGAGAGCTCAAAGTCTGTGAGATTGGCGAGCGCCGAGTCTGTCAGTTGGTGCTTCTCCTCGGGCAGGTAATCTCCTGATACAACACCCGAGGGCTGGGCCACGTTGTATTTTGTGGCGTCTAGTAAAGATTTGTCAGTACACGCATCCTTGGCGGCGTGGCACAGCCGGGTGGCAGCCTACCAACTTCCTCGCCGTCGACGACGATGGTCTGCGCCGCCACAGAGGAGAGAAGGCTCCCCAAAACGAGGCCTCTATTAAGCTGCATCGTGCTTGCGTGGGTTTGAAACGCCGATCAAGCAGTTAGTGCGATCCTTCTTGGCGGCAGCTGTGCAGATGCAACAGAAAGTAAGGCTTCTTTTTAGTCGCAAGGGAAGCAGGCGCTAGGCTTTGAGGTGTTCAGCTGAAGAGGGCAGTGATGGGCAAAATCCTGGGAGGAGGAAGCGGGACATAAAAAGGCTGAGGGTGATGGCCTCCACCTGAGGTGACCAAGCTACGATGAGCGTACAAAACAACTCACGTGAGTATTGGATCTCGGTAAAGCTCAAACATCAGCCCGAAATGCCGGCCAAAGCTCGCTGTTAGATGACGAGTCCATCAATAGTTTGGGCAGCTGAGGGCAAGGCCATGCTGAACCAAATCTCCGTCCCTGGCAGCCCTTTCCGGTGGGGATGCAGCGCGATACGCAACTAACAAACATGCTATGGATGCTTAACCATGCTTAACCAACGGTGATTCTAGTGAGCGATTAGCTGCGGCGGGGAATACCGCTATAGTCCCCCACATCCGCATATGCCGCAGCTTGGCCTCTTGGCCGCAGCTTGGCTTTTTTGGTAGCCAACGGCAAATCGAGAAGCCGCGGAATCCGTGCAGCGCTGGCGTCGACACTTGCAAGGGAGTTGACTCGCCGGACCGACGATTGAGGCAATATCGGTGCAGACGGTGCTGGCCATAGGCAAAGAGGGCCTAATTTCCATTACACCTGTTGGTCGCTGTGCTGAATGCACATCAGGGTCCAAGGCTAACTTTTCCAAGCTTTCTTCCGTCTTCCCGAAAAGCCATACGGTTCCGCGTCAGTCCCGACTAGTCTAGCACCAAATCGACCAGGTTCCTTAAAACCACCAGCGCCTTGAGCCCATGCATGCATGTGCGGGGGGGGCTCGTCATCGGCTGAAGAAGAAAGATGCCGCCTATTTAGTTAGCCCAACCACCAAGGAAGAAGAGAGAGAGAAAGAAAAGAGCTAAAATTTCTTGCCCGCTCCGATGGCTCGTCGGTTGCAAGATTGACCCACAAAGCTGCCGTCAAGGATCTCCTGGTGGCGTTTGCCGTCGCTTATGCGGCTGTCGCCTGAAGCTAGCCAAGTGCGCCTGCAAGAAGTTCCATGCCAACAGGGAATCAAATCCGAAATACGGAGCCAGATTTCAGGGGTTTTCGCATGTGAATCGGGTCTAGTTCCAGGCCACCAACCGAAAAGCTTAAATCGGCCTTCTGTTTTGAGCTTCGTCTGGTTTGGGGATGTCATTTCTTCCAGTGAATAAGTGCCTTGGTTCCGTAAAAGCTTGGACAAATCCACATGCTGCTCTCGCGCACTGAGCTAGAAGATTATTGCTTTTTCCTAGGAACCTGCAACATTTTCGTGATGGAATCCTTCTTTCTCGTTTTTCCCTTTGGTTCACCGGACGCTAGAGCGCGAATTTGTCCAGTATCGACCCCGTGCTTTTATACTAGTGTGCCACCCAATAACTGGCTTTACTAAGCATCGGAATGTCACCAATTTCCCATGTCACCCGCAAATACCCTAGAGAGTTCTACCCCGGAAAACCGTCGGCATCGGGACCCAGCTTCCCCGAGCTGTCGTCTTGGCAGAACCGGTGGATGGGGAAAGGATCTCGGAGAGCCATTTGGTTGCGGGGAACGAACGACAGGATCTTGTCGATCTGGAATGACAGGTATTTTGCTGTGACTTGAAGATGATGGCTCTTGTTCGCAAAGACCATAAATTGATCCCCTTCAATCATCTCATTTCATCAGACATGAATTCCCTCAAAGTGCCCTCCTTCTCTCTCGCTTCCACCACAATGGCAAGGCAAATTCCGCCAAGGACCCCTGCCCCCCCTCCAACTTCAACGCTTACCCCGGGAGAGAACAGTCTCGACTCATCTCCCGGTAGCTAAAATGGTTCGGCACTAATGACGTTACCGCAAGCGAAGCATCGAATTGTTCGGTAGAAAGAGGCTTCCCAAGGGTTCAGCTGCCGGGTCTGCAGCACTGTCCCATAATTGGCGCGGGAGCTGCGGGGCCCGTATACAACGAGACCGGCCCTCCTTGAGCCGTGCATTAGCACCATGTTAGCGCCGGGGCAGTAGATCATCACGGTAACGGTTCCGGGATCCCGCTTTGCCATCGAGTTCGCTTGTCCAACGCCCATTCGCTCTTCACCAACCTGCCGCGCCAGCCCTCGTTGGGCTGCCTGACTAGGGTTGGGTTGGATTGGTTGTTCTGCCAGTGAAGACGCACACCCGGGCCAGATGGCGGCCACCAGCTGCACGGATTTGCCATCCAGATGCAGCCACTGGCGGTTTTGTTTGGGTTTGTTTGGAGCCAGCCGTTCATCTGGTCTCTCTCTCTCTGCTCTGGAGGGTTCGTTGTTCGTAATGGTGGTGTTCTCATGTCGGTCGGTGACCTCTGCGGCGCAGGTTGGCTGGCGGCACTAATCTCAGGGACCAGTCCTCCTGGTTTCGAATATTCTAAGTTTTTCGGCAAGCACGCGCATATATCTACTAGAACGGCCCACTTCAAGATCTTTTGGCCAGGCATCGTAATCGTCCTGTCGATCAGTCTCTCAAAGTGAAGATCTCTTCTTCCCAAAGTCTTCCACGGACCGCGGGTTCTTCGCGCCGGCGCTGATCTTTGTGCTCTGAGCCCAGATCTGCTGCCAAACCCTGCTCCTTCCTTGCCTTTTCTCGCGCCTGTGCAAAGCTCGGAAGGATGGCGGCCATCAACATAGGGGCCGATGCCAGCGGTAGTCTCCATGCCCGCTACGTCGATGTCAACAAGTTGGGAACAACGCCCCTTCAGCAAGCGGCCATCGCTATCTTATTTTTGATGACATGTCTTGCCTTTGCCATTTGGGCTGTGCGCATGTACTCGCGATGGAGTGCAAAACAGATCGGACTAGGTACGTTCTCGAATCGTCAAGTGGTTCGCCTAACTACGGGAATATCGGGCTGACAACAGGCCTCAATTCAGATGACTGGCTAGTAACTGCTGCCATGGTAAGTTTGCACATATTTCTTTCCAGCCTACCGCATCTAATTGTCAATAGGGCTTCTCTATAGGACTGTCCGTGCCTTACTACATGTGTGAGTTAACTTTAGTGCCTCTTCGACAATCTCTCTAACCTGGCCGAAGTTATAAAGTACGACTTTGTCGGTTTCAAGACAGAAAACCTACCGCCTACGTTCGACGTTGAACCTGTATTATTCTGGAATTGGATTATGCAAGTTTTGTATAATCCGATTCTTGCCTTGGTCAAGGCATCGATCCTGGTCTTCCTCCACCGGCTTGGGGGTCATAGACGAAGCATTAGATGGTCCATATACGTCCTAAACATCATCAACTTTACCCAGATGATTGCAGTATTCCTTGTTGTTATTTTCCAGACGATTCCAATTCATGCCTACTGGAGGCTCGATGTCAAAAGGACGCGCCAAATCGACGCGCCCATGTTTTACATTGTATCGGCAGTCGTCACCATCGTCACCGATTTCCTTGTTCTCTTGGTTCCCTTCTGGGTTTTCCTTGGTCTGAGAATGCGTCTTGCTGCCAAGATTGGTTTGATTGTGGTATTCCTCATGGGTGGAGTGTAAGTAGCTGCAGATGATACATAAAGCCATGTGCTAACACCACCACTGCAGTGTCACTATCGTCGCTATCGTACGCGTGAACGAACTACACAAGAAATTTTACAAGGAGGGCTACGATGCTCGAGACACGCTCGGGGACACTCTAAGCGCCATCGAAGTCAACCTCGCAATCATCGCCTCCTGCGGTCCCGCTCTTCGACCCCTATTCCGAAAGATGTTCCCTGGCTTGTTCTCCAACAAGAGTAGTAACGAAGGCGATTATAACACACCAAGTGCCTATGCGAATGGTACTGCTAGACGTCACACGACTGTCAACGCATCATTCCCTCTAAAGGACCTGCATGTTAGCAAGACGCGTACCGAGATTCGCGGCCACTCTCCAAATGAAAGCGAAGAGGAAATCATGACATACAACGGAATAATCCGAACCACAGCGGTAAGAAATCGCAGTATAACATTCCCTTCTTTAGCTCCATACTGATGATGATTTAGGTTAATATTAAATACGACCAGGAAACATTGGATGGTAGGGAATCAGGGCATGAGTTTTCGGAACCGCCCAGGTAGCATGAATATTATTCATTCATTTAAAACAAAAAAGGCCGTAGTTTAATAATAGATGTGAATAAGACAGATCGATAGACTAAATACAAAGGATTCTATCATCAATGGGTTGCTGGACTATTGAAGTGATGAAATCAGCTGTGAATGTCGTCAATCTAATATCGGTATTGCTTGTAGTCTAGCCTATAGCGACAAACCTACAGAGGGCCCAAAAAGCAAAAAGAAAGGATTTTTGATGGATTCAAACCACCGATGATGGACGAACAGGGAATCGAACCCTGGACCACTCCCAAGACATTCGGACGAAATATGCTAAGGGAGTATTATACCACTAAACCATTCGCCCGTTTATTGGATGGGGTACCAGCCGTCGCAGTGTCGGTAATTGTGCTGTCGCCAGGGGACGGCATCGGTCACTGTGCCACCTTCTTTGTGGAGGTAAATCCAATAGTAGATGTGGTAGTTGAGACCTTACTTATTTAGTGCTCAAAGTTCCCGCAGTGAACACGGGTTCAGTGGCGGATTCCGTCAATCATAAGTGTGGCGTTAGTTGAGGTGTTCTTGTTAGGCATTATGTCGAAATTAGCGGCTTTTTTATTCGATGTACCTCCGTAGGTCTAGGTGAGGTTGTATCAGTGATTCTGGAGATGACCTCGTAAAATGATAGGGGAGGGCTTTAGGGTAGCTAGCACACGCTAGCAAAGCCGCCAGTGGAGAAACGAGTCAATCGGCATGGCCAGGTTAGAATTATTATTAAAAGAGACGCGACTATGGTGTATACGTCTGCCAAAGGATATGATGTATTTTATCTGTCGTTGTCTCCCCGGTATCACACCAGATCAAATGTGGCAAGAGTTGTCGTAAGTGAATGGCCAATTCGATAGCTTGACGTGTGCAAGAAAAAAAAAGACATCCACACATTATGCCTCAGCGCACGGCCCCTGTTGATGAAATCTCTATTCACATTCGAGATCAAAATTTTGATAGCAAGTTCTTCCATTTTTCCCTTTTTGCAATAACAGCACTCATCACCTATTTCTATATGAAGACTGATTCAATTCGTTGTGCTGATGTATGTGCATTGTGGATCAGTTCAAGTGGGGATGTTGACTTAGGTGCCTGGTGGTAAAATTGCAGTGAACCGATGTGGCGTAATCTTTAACCATCGGGATTCTCGCTCTTGGAGACTAAAACAGATAGAAGTTGGTTGTACTCGTGATCGCCTTGGTCCATTTGTTTGAGGAATCTAGGTACAACAGTTCATTTGTAGATTTAATAAGCGGGAAGCTACTTATGGGACAGATTGAGACGCTCGCATCATTTGCGCCTAGTTACAGGTTTTCGTATTATGCATGTCAGCCCCTGCAAGCGTAGTATTTTAAATTATGCCATCCTTTTGGGTGCCGAATTCCGAACTTGTAGTTGGCACCTGAGTTTTCGTCCCTCCCGTATGACCTGGACAGTCAGTAATACTAAATGGATTGAGCATGTTGACGTCAAATTGTGTCAATTTGACGAGACTGAAATCACTTGTGGCGTAGTTTGACTGCCGGCGCAGATCTTTGCTGATCAGGACAAGGGTCACCTTGACGGCGTGGAGTTTGGGGTAAATGGGCTGTCTGAACAGACGGAAAGAATTCAGACCAAGCAAAGGGGTTCGAACAAGAAAGAAATACAAAGCCAAAACATCAAGCACAATGAGAAAATAAATGGAAGTATTACACATTTAGAATCGAAAAAATCCATCGCCCAGCTAGCGGGCATGTCCCACACTCGCGCCCGGAAGGGGAAAAATCTCGAATTGAGTTGGATTGTGGAACGTGCATCACCGGGTCGGCCGGAAATTGCTGCACTAAGAGCGCCCGCTGACTCAACTTTAAAAATGTTTTTCTTGGTGAAGAATCGTCGAGGAAGGATGAGAAAAAATGAAAATAAACTAGTAAATGAACAAAAAGGGAAAGTAATGTGTCAGCGAGGGTGTGGCGAAGGAAAATGATGACAACGCTTCCATTCGCTATGCCGTAAAGGTGTGCTGTGGTTGGCGGATGCATCACCAACGGTCGCTGGTTGGGTGCTTGGCCGCAATCATTACCAAAGTCTTCCGCTCGTGTTGTCAACTGCCGGCATAATTACCCTGCCTCACCGAGCAGCGGGAGCGCACGCCCGTAGCGCACGGCAGAGCCATGACGCAAATGACGCCGTCGCGAAACGGAGTCTGAGCGACTGTCAGCTCCTGGGGCGGCCGCTAGATGTTTCGCGAGGCCAAACCACGAGCGTGCGCAGGTCAAGAAAAAGCCCGGCACGGGTGTTCGATCCAGCCAAGGCCCATCCCGATCAGAGAAATGGCTTGTTATGGCTTCGGGGCTTGGGTTTCCGAAACAGTCATCTCGTTGAGCCCTACTGCCCTGTGGCCATGGCGAACTGTCCCAGCAGCCCGGATCCCGGACCCACGCTCCACATTGAATCCATGATGTGAATCCTGCCCAAGGAAGATCATCCAAGGGATTGCTGAGAAACCACCCCCAACGCTGCTCTGCAGTGCTTATTGAAAGTAACCCGAACGGGAATCCCGACGCTGCTCTTCATTTACTTGCAAGGTCCCACAATATCGGGCTGCCTCCATGCCGTGGCCCGTCTGACTGCTACAAATAAGCCGTCTTTTGGGCCGCACAATGGGGACGGGCTAAAGACGCTCGCACGGAACTTCCCGATGCAGAATTGAAGCACGCTTGTGGGAGGATAATTCTTGCAATGGCCTTGGATGAAGCGAGCTAATTTATCAGATGGACCTGTCATTAAACCTTGTTCACGACAATTCAAGGCCGGGCTCTTAAGCTTTTTTGCATCAACCGTTACACTCTGACCTTGTTTATCCCCTGCACATCCATAGTGAGCAGGCACTGCTAATTATTTGACAGGTGCGCCGTTCCTGAATAAACCCCCGGCACGCTGGCAGGGATCAGCATGTTGAGGCTGTATATGCCTTACCTGACCGGGTTTACGGCAGGTAGACGGGTGCCGCAAAGCTTTGGCTCGCCTATTAAGCGTGTCAGTGAGCAAAGGATAGTCTAGTGGTATATAGTCTAGAGGGTTTCCCATATTATAGTCTTTTCCGCTCTGCTCTGGCTCTCGGCAAGAACCTCATTGTATCTACAATCCACTCCTTCCAACCAGATACACCTTCACAATGAGATTTACTGGCCTGTCTCTCGCCGTCGGGGCTTCATGCCTCATCCAGTCTGGCACTGCTACCTACTGCAAGTTCCCTGCTGGCAAGACGTCTGAGGTGGATGTTGCCATCATTGGAGGTGGTTCCGGTGGTGTCCACGCCGCCATCCAGCTCAAGGATGCTGGTGCCAAGGTGGCCGTGATTGAGAAGAAGGACCAGATCGGTGGCCACGCCGAGACCTACTACGATCCCGCCACCGGCAAGCCTACCAACCTGGGTGTCGTGCTGTTTGAGAACTCGACCGTCGTCACCAAGTACTTTTCCCGCCTCAACGTTGCCACCGCCGGGACGAGCCTCACATCCTTCGCGACTGGATCGACCAAGTCTTACGACTTCTCACTGGGCTTCCCCATTCCCGCACAGAACGAATCCGCCCAGGCTGCCCAGCTCCAGGCCTTCACTGCCGCTGGCACAAACTACGTTGCCAACGTCCTCTCCAAGTACCCTTGGGTGGACCAGGGCTACTTTGTCCCTAACCCCGTCCCCGAGGAGCTCACCATCCCCTTTGGCGAGTTCGCCCAGAAGTACGAGTTCAATGCTCTCCTCTCCACCATCTCCCAGCTCAACTGGTACCCCGGAAACCTTTCCACCCTCCCCGCTCTTTACGGTATCAAGAGCTTCGGTCCTGGTCTCCTGCAGAGCGTGAACGGCAACTTCCTCGTCTCTGCCACCGGCGACACTCGAAGCCTATACGAGTCCGCTGCCACTGAGCTGGGCGACAGCGTGCTCCTCAACTCGACCATTGTCAGTGTCGAGCGTGAGGGAAAGAGCAACGCTACTTACCCCGTTACCGTTGTTGTGAAGCAGCCCGGCCAGGCAGCCAAGACGATCCGAGCTCGCAAGCTTGTCATCGCTGCCCCCCCTACCCTCGACAACATTGGCGAATACGATCTGTCCAGCAACGAGCGCGAGCTCTTCTCCAAGTTCTCTGCCCTCGGCTACCTGGCTGGCATTGCCAAGATCCCCGGCCTCACCTCCAACCTCCAGAACGTGGGCGCCATGACTCCCTACAACACCCCCGTCATCCCAGGAAGCAACGGCTTCAACCTTGCCAATACCGACGAGGGCTTCACTCTTGGCGTGGCCTTTGACAACACTGACTACACCGAGGCTGACGGCGAGGCCGTAGTCCGCCGTGAGCTGGCCACCCTCGCCAAGGTCGGTGCTGTGCCCTCCGACTCTGCTGAAAAGGTCACCTTCCCCTACCTGACCAACCACGCCCCTTACAACGTGCGCGTCTCGGCCGAGGAGATTGGCAACGGCTTCTACGGAAAGTTCCTCGGCCTCGAGGGCACGCGCAACACCTACTGGACTGGTGCTGCCTTCTCTGGCCACAACAGTGGTCTGATCTGGACCTGGAACGAGGGCACCGTCATTCCCGCCCTGACCAAGGAACTCGGTCTTTAAGTGGTCTTTTCAAGATGAAGTAAAAAGAAAATGGAGAAGAGGCAAATTTATTTCTCCGATGTATAAGTCGTGTATTTTCCGTATTTTGTTAGTTTTCCATAAGGATGATAATGTATTTATGCCTCTTAGCGTATTATCTCCGCCGAGAGATTGAGCTTGTGCGTCCCAACTAGATACCAATTGATGAGTTGAACACATGTCTTGCCTGGTTTTTGTTTTCAGGGTGATTTGGAATCATTGACTAAGTGCTGGTACAAGAAGCGGGCATTCGACCCATGCTGTAAGGCGAGATTGGTCGTGACAAGTTCTTATTAAGCCAGACAGAGCAACGCGTTAGATTGTAGCTTAGTCAAATATTAGACAAGTGGGCAATTAAGCATATATCTCTAGTCTTATGGCCCCACCCGGGCGGGCTGATTGATAACACCCATGCCATACCAATTTGACAAAAAAATTTCTTCCAATCGAGGTTATGGTGGCAAAGGGCAATTGGCCGACCACATATCTCACAATTGACAAGACGAAATTGGCGGAGAAGCTTAGATGTGCTTTGCCCTGGCCATTACGAGCTGCCACAGCGAGAAAATGACAAGGTATTCAGTGAAAAATGCCCAAGCTCTTTGGACTCTCGACAAACAAGGAAACTTGTGTGGGGCAGTCTGGCCTTTCTGCATCATCCAGCATATGCACGGACATTGCTCTATTTTTGGCAGCGACCGCGTGGATAATTATCCATAAGGCGAAAGTGAAGACCGCTTTGCTATTGGATGGATGTACTTGGCTAGATGCCATAGGGTCTATACACTGGGCATCAAACAAATCATCACTGAATTCTTTGGACACAAACACATCACATCTACAATCTCACAATGACAAACTCCAACTCCGATGCCTGCTCTCGCTTCGATGAGTTCCACATTGTCGAAACGAGTTGTAAGACTGCTGGCCACAACATCCTATGTCATGTCCTCACCCCAAAGAATATTGACCGCTCAGAACGAACAACCTGATAGCTAGTTGAGCCCTCAACTGGTACTCCTCCGCATCCTCCGTGGTAGCTTCATGAGTGATAGCGGCATCTTCCCCTCTACACCTCTGGCTGGTAAGGGGAAGAGATTGGGACTGGCGAGGTTCCTCAGGTCGTAACGGTAGGTCCTAAGATGCTTCACATGACCCTGGCTGGCCTTTAGCACAATACAACACAGCTAATACGGAGATATCCTCAGTGAACCGAAGGAACCTTGATATGTTGAGATTGTCGAGACAGGAAAAAGATTCCTCCACGGGGGAGTATCCATCTGGCATGGAACAGAGGACAGCGTCGTGCCGGTTTGATTGAGTGCGAAGTTCGCCGCCAAGGTGCGAGAGGTCGACCCCATCCTCACGTTCCATCTTGCAACTCAAGACGGCGAGCATGGATTCGATGGGGCTTTTAAAAATTGACCAAGAGTGGATGGCAAGCGGTTTGAAAGACGTTGTTGCTGCTTGTTTGGCGTAGATTTGTATACATCGCTGGTTCTCTTGTAGCTGTATAAGTGGACGTGGTTGCTAATGCAATATTTCCTTCTTGATGCAACCACCCTGTTTCTATTTTCTGGCGATGGTATCGCCGGTATTCATACTTTGAGAATACTGGCTGTGACTGTCGGATACCATACAAACTTTTGTATTTCTCGTGACTGTAATTCGGCCGTGGGCTTTTCGGTTGCCTTAATAGTATAATGGTAGGTCGGCATGGTGAGCATCAAGTCAGAGTTGCCTATCGAATGGTATTAATGGAAGCTTTCGGATGCCAATTGTTTGTGGCGGGGAAAGGATACCTCAACGAGCAGTGAGCCTTGAGACAGGCTCGGGGAAATTTCATTATCGCAGCATTGTGCCATCTGCTCGGTGGTGAGCTAGAGGAACGACAACCTCATGCTGATGAATATTTCCCGAGTAGATGGCTTTAATGACTTGTGGGAGGTACAAAATCAATCCTTAGACAGCCTTCCTGATGACACACAGGACTCGGAGGGGTATGGTGGTCGAAGTATATTGTCTTACAGTACCAAGTGTCAGAACTTGAGCAAATCTCCACTTCAGTAGTACAACATATCACACCTGGGGAACATATTCTCTATTTGCGGTTCTAAAGCAAAAGATTTTGCTTGATAGGAAGGGCCTGATGTTCTATGCAGAGCCATTGAGGTAACGTTTCGATGGTCGGAATGGTGCGATGACACCCAACAGTCCTTCGGGGTTGGTCGGTCGCGCGGGATGTGTTGGCGAAATGGGCAGTGCGCTTGGAGGTAGACGCACAATTTGGAAATCCAGCAAATAAACACCAAAAAAAAAAAAAAAATCTTTAGTTGAGAATCCCCGAGACTGATTCATTTGATATGGGGTGAGCAATTGGTGACTGGAATTGGTTTTGTTGATGATAGGGTTTGTGGTGCAACAGGGCTCGCAGATCACACCCCAAGACAAGTGAGTCAAGAGGAAACAATGAGGAAAAAGTGACAATTAAGACTCGACTTAACTGGGGCCCTGGTTACACAAGGTGGCTGGAGGAGGGCGATGCAATGCATGGCAGGTGCATATACGGTCCGCCACGGCGTCGAGATATCTCGGGGAGATGGACTGAATCACCGACGTGTGCCATGCCATCAAATGCGCCAATGGGCTGGCAGAGATCTCGACAGAAATTGTAACATTGTTGCAATCGAGCCATCATAGAACATTACCCCCGCGCTCGACCTTCCGCCGATCGATGGCGAGCGGCCCTGGCCGTAATGCGATCTGGTCCGCCCACCACTCAGGCCAAATCGCCCGGTGGTCCCCCCCCGCCAAGGACATGATGAGTATGCATGACCAATATCGAAGATGATGGGACTATACCCCACCCCCAAAGCGCCATGTCTCATCTGGAGATGGGCCGCTCGACGCCCAATTCTATCTCACACCGGTCCATGAGCTGCCAATGACAGGGGCTGGAAGGCCTCGTGTCGCAAGAAAAAGCAGATAAACGCATCCATAAGCTTGCGGAAAGATGACGGCGGGATGCGGGTTTCACTCCGAATGCTACCTAAGAAGCAATCCGCAGCCCAGGATTCGTGATTGGCGTTGGGTATTGCCAAGGCCCGTGATGGCTGAGCTATTGTCGCTCTGGGCGGTTCTGATAAAATCCTGCAGGACGCTTGATTTGCGGTTTTCTCACTGTGTATGCTAGTAAGAGGCGCGTGTGATTTTCTTTGCTTTTTTTTTTCTCTCTCATGCGCGATTGCAGAGGAAGGCAAGGTACTACTGGTTGGCGAACCAACAACGGATGTTCCGCGCGCGGGGCAGCCATACAGCAAATGCATGTACAGTAGATGCATGGTACATGGACGGTTGATGTAACTCTGCGGGGATCAGGATGGGTGATTGTATTCGTGGTGCCAATCACGAGAGCGTGGAGACAGACAGCTTCTGATGGACGATGGCATGGGCGAATGGAAGGCATATGCTGCCCCGAGGTATCCATCTGGCTTTCTTAGGCCATGTCTGTTCGAGACAGCAGGATGCCGCGCCTGAGACCTGTCTCGGTCGTGCCAAGCTCCGCAGCCGGCCATTTTTGCCGATAGTTGCCGGCAAGAACAGGACCCTTCGTCGGACCGCGGGGGCTCTGAGCGGTCCTAGGCATCTAGACGGCGGCTACTGGCGCGCCTGGAGGGGAATAGACCTGGGCCAGACCCTCTCCAGGGCGCGTGTCGTGTCTCAAGTGTCACCAACAGTGTGCTTTGGGCGCCGGACCGGGATTAAACGTACGTGTTGGTTCGGCATCGGCAGGGGTGACATTGATGACCTGGGTGGAATGGCTACCGGCCCTGTTCCTCTGGATGTTGATGGTGATTGGGCGTGCAGTGATCTGGCTGCGCGGGCGTGGGCGCATCACCACGGCTGGGTCACCCGGGTGTGGCCTGATGGTGATCGACGTGATGGGCTGAGACGGGCATAGAGAGGCTTTACGCACGCATCCCAATTGAGTTCTGCCCAGATTTTTTTTTCACTTCATCCCTCCCATCGGGCAGGGCCTCAGGCATCCGCTAAGCGCCCACTGTCACGTCACATCCCAACCTGGCACTGAGGGGTAACGCCAGCGCCATTGCCCTGAAGCTGTTGGCTGTTGGTTGAACAGAGCCTCCTTATTTGGTGCCTTGCAGGCTAGCCGCCCCCTGCAGCCAATCAAGGCCCCGGAAAACAAGGCCGGCGCCTTTTCCTCGCCGTGATCTACATCTTGATAGCCCCGTGGCCTTCCATGCATCGCTTATCAAGCCCCCCAAAACTGCCTGTCCGCCCACAGCGTTGCGGCCCCGCACTGAAACAACAGCCTGGTCTCGAGCGCTAATCGACTTGAATAAATTGTCTTGGTGTCTCTCTCCTTCTCTCGTCCGAGAAAATGTCAATCCCATCCATCCCATCCCATCGCCATGACCCTCGGCCTGAAATCTAAACCCAACAAGATCAAGAAGATGGCTCACGCTACCTCACACACCAGTCTCCTGGGCCTTGTGTCCGAGACCAACAACCTCTGCACCACCCTCTCCAACATGGTTAGGAGAATCAAGGGCCCATCAGCTGCACTCGCCGATATCCAGTCCACCATTTTAAACCTCCTGGCCATTCTCAAGAACCTCGACCAGGATGTGAGGAGGGATCCCGGCTCCTATGAGAACGTCAAGGGACCCCTCGTCCACTGTTCGCAGATGACCTCGGAGATGATTGACATTTATACGGCTTACGAGAAGGGAACCCGAAATGGCCATGTTGCAACGCTCAACGAAATAAAGCATCAAGGAAAGTATTTTGGCGAAAAGGCCCAGATACTCCCTCGGCTCGTGAAGCCTCTAGAACTAATGTATAATTATTCAAATTTGTAAGTGCAGCACCCACCCTGCTCCTCCCGTACAACTCATCACTAACTTCTATCAGACAAGCCCAGGCCGAGACGCAGGCGACTATAGAAGATATAAAGAAGGACATGCAAAAGGCTGAACGAGATATGAAAGCCTACATCCGCGGGGTGGAGGAGCAGATGCATCGTCGCGATGAAAAGACCCGCATGACGACACAAAGCGACATCCATCGACTACGCATGTGCCTTGATGACATCGTCACGGCCCAACGAAACTCGGCACAAAACGGTCCTCAGCTCATCATCGAGCGCAATCGATCAGATGAAGATGCTAGGGCCATCTTTGGCACCGACAGCGTCAACCCCAACTTCCACATGAACGTGTCGGAAAACACAGCTGGAGCCCGAGCCGTCGTCGGCGCCGGAGTGCACACCCCCGAAACACTGAGGATGCTCCTCGGCGGCCCCATGCCCAACATGCAGTACGGCTCAATGCGGCCTGTCCACTATATCGAGAGCCCCCAGATCTATGCGCAACAAATAATACACGGTCTGCCGGAGAGGGATAATGTGGTTGTTCGGGGCTTGACTGCAAGCCCAGACACAAACATTATATCGAGCGATGTCAAGGTGCCGTCGCTATACATCTCCCAGCGTAGATGAAGCGAGGGTTGTGACTTGTATAAACTGGTTAGGGATAGGCGGCAGGCGTTGGTGAGCGGGAATACCAGGGGAACTACAGATGCTTTAGTGCTTTGACTCGATGGCTGTTTTCAACAAACGCCACGCAGATAATAATAGCTTTCAACACATCAGAATAAAAGTCTCAGTACGTTTAATGTCTTAATAATGCTGGTCGATTAATTAACATGTGACGTATCTAATTCCCGTAGTCTGGCCTGGGAATTCTTCCCAAGATGAGTGTGAGAATAACTTATCGGTGAGTTAATTTAATCCCAGGGATATATGTCGGCGGATAATCACATGATGCATAGAAGATGTGGGTTCCAAATGTCGTCTAACATGGTGAAAGAGTGATCCCTGTACAATATTTGGCATTTATGAAGCAGCTTGCCGAACAGGTCTCTTCTTTACATGGTACACGACATGCCAAGATTTTAGTGCCACCACAATTATGAAATCAGAACCAGCCTAGCTGAACTTAGAGCCTTAGTTCTATCGTGGTCTTTTATTTGTAGTTGGTTCCCGTAGATACATGCTAGCTTATCACTGTGCTGCCGCTGCTATCCATGAGTCTTTTTTCGCTCTTAACACACTAAATTCCATATTCCGACTACGCCTGAAAATGCCAGGTGCGTTCTTTAATATCAGTACACTCTGGGCCAAGGAGTTATTGTTGATGCATGGGGTTTACATGCTTTTAGGGACAAATCTCCACGGCAGAGAAAGAGCTCTATTTATCCCCGTCTGTTATGGGCTCGGGCTTTGCCCGTGCCTAAGAAGTGGGGACGAACCCTAACCTAGACGGGAGAGCAATAAGGCAAAGGAGCGTAGAATCCTTTCCATCTCCTTAAGGATATCAATCTTACAGATTTGGCACCTATCTACAGTTGTCAGAAGGCTCGCCTCTTTACACCGTCATTCTTCATCAAAATCCCAGAAAATATCAAACTCGGAATCACTATATGCTCCCTTTCTGAAAACATGCCGTAGAAATATTCCTCTTCACCACATCTCTCCTTATGCAAATCAACAGTGGGGACATCCATTACTGAGACAAGACGTCCAGAGGTGGGCCACCCTGTCCAAAGATTATGTCGCCAATGCCATTATTCTTAATACCTTACTCTGGGCAGCGTCTACGGAATTCAATTATATCTCATCACAAATAAACGGTGGCTCTTGCTTGGAATGGCTGGATAAATTGGCTGCGATTCGCCACGACGAACCCACACCGAGATTCCAAATCCACATGTCAGAGAGGCTGACCATCTGCGACAACCAATGGGCGACGATCAGCAATCATTCCCCGCGCACCAAAAGTGCGGGGAATGACCCGGAGATCGATCAAAAATTAGTGCACGTGGCCATAATCTTGTCAAAATGCTAGCCTTGCGTCATCGACTTTGCAAACGCCAGGGTCCTGCCACGACTCTTAGCTCTCTCTCACGCACCAGCACCACAGCAGAAGAAAAGACTACCACGACTGCGACTCGTCATCATGACTCTATCTGTAGACCATCCCTCGAAGCTCATCGATCTACTAGCTTATAATTCAAAAAGTCCGAATCTAAACATTGTCGACACGATTCTCTCCAATCTCGGAATCGCAGACATATATGCATTACATGGGGCATGTCGATCATTGCGCTGGCTGGTTGCCCATATGACGTCTTCGCCGAGTCTGCTCGACATTAACAAGCGCCTGAGATCCTTTGTCAAGGACCCCGTGCGCTTCCGCTATGAGCTTGGGAAATACGACGGGCTTATCGTCGGCCACTTTGTCCGGGATTTCTTCGAGTTTGGTCGTTGGAATGCTCCCTCGCTGCTTGTCTATGTTCGACAGGGATCCATGGCAATAGGGTTTATAGAGTATTTGCTCCGTGAAGAGGGATACAGCGCGGAACCAGAACAACGCGGGACCTTCAGGCACGAGAATTCTCCAGAACAATACATTAGCGTCGTGGCTACTTTTGATCCACCCGTCGTCGAAATCATGAATACGGCCTACACAACGACGGGCGCCAATTTTATAACCTGGAACAAAGCGTATTCGCTCTTTCCAAGTTTAACCGTGGCGCGTCACAAATTCTACCCTCTCAAACCCGTTGACGATACATTTGGCCAGCTATTGCGGCAACACGCGCAATACGGTTGGACAACGCGGGATATGCTCTGGCCCGATCTGACAAGCGAGGGCATTGCGCAAAGACAGTACCGCCAGGTTGGCGACTCTAGTTCGCTTGTGATAGAGCTAGGGAATGCTCCCCGTGGCGAATTTACCCCAGACTATGTCCTTGGAGGTGCCGTATTCTCGGTTGTGCCATCTCAAAACGGCGCCAGAAAGTATCTGTCAATAGGCATGGAGCCAGTAGGGTCTATCGCATTGCGATATCAACACACGAAGGGTGCGAGCGGGCTTTCCCGGGGAAGTTGGGGCAACTTCTTAGACAAAAGAATAAATCGCTGGATCTATGTCGAAATTGCAAAGATGAAGCCTGAGCAGCGGCCGCGAGGGTTTCGCTTCTCAATGCTTGGCTACGACCATGTCACCATCCCGCGCACTTATGAGCCGCCAGACACATGGGACTATGCAGATGACCAAATCAGCGCTTGGTTTCAGGAGTGGTTAGGCCAGAGGTGAACAGAGAAAAATAGAGGCTGCCTCCAATAAGCGATAATTATTCAATAAAAACGCTTAGCTTCAGTTTATTGGATGAAATATTTGAGCGTAGCAGTTCTGCATGTTCCATCCCATTGCCTCGAGCAACGACTAAGAATCAGGTTTGAAGATTCAGTCGTGAACTTGTATGTACGGGGGAAAGCTGCAACGGTTAAAAGTAAGAGACAAAAAGCCTTGTGCAACCTAAAAAGCTTGGGAGCCACCAAAGCAGAAATAAGATTTGGCGCGGAGATTCACCAATGTCCGGTCCGGAACTAAGAGCCAAACGTGCCTCGGACATTTGTTTTGATAACCATTTATCTGGACTTTGTAGTCTGAAACGGGGTTCCAAGCCCAGCTAGCTTAAATTTTATCCATTCCGATGCCCCTCATTGGAGGCAACCTCGACCAAGAACCAAAATGGTATACTTGGCAGGCCCGCAATCTAATACTCCTTCTCGTCTGTAAACGGCCAAGCCGGTGGCCCTAGAGCGACCGTTTTAGGGTAAAATTCAGGGATCACGAGCTGAGCAGCTGCCTTTACGGGCGTCAGACGAGGCACAGGGTCCGATATCATCTGGCGGACGGGCCAACATCGTGGCATTGGCAGATCGGTGCACGCGGGTTCCGTTAGGAAACAAGAGCAGCCAATCGGCATCGTTTGCAACGGTCCTGGTACGGAATACTCTCAGGGGCACTATCTTTCAGCAGCACAGACATGGACCACTCGGATCGCGTCGCGGTCGAGCTACTGTCGATAAACCGGGGGTGGAGCAGCGCCAACGGAAACTAGCCACGAGGACCCTTCCCCTTCTCGTCGCCGACCCACCCCCAGCTTTTCGAAGAGGATCTTGGCAGGAGAGGGTTATCCCAGCTGAAGATAAAGAAATTTTGAAAGGGGGGAAAGGGAGGGATCGAAACATGCTGCGTCTCTCGAAAGCAAACCTCGTATTTCGTAAATTCTGGTCAGCCAGATCGATCTGAATCAAAGACGTCTGGGGCACGGGAACGGCCCGTAGCTTCATGCACGGTGCTCGAAATGTTTGTGTGCTCATGGGGGCCACATCCAACTTATCACGAAAAGACCCTTGTTGGTGGCTGTCTTGGTCAGCTCGGATGCAGCCACTGCCTCGAAATGACTCGCCTCGTCGCGAAAAAAGATTTTATTTGATTGGAGGGTGTCTTGCGCGGCCCCTCGGCCAAGCCTCGATTCAAAAGAAGTCCTTCAGCTCGACCTGTCGATCCGGGTGCCCTCCCTGTCGACTTTCTTTTTCTTTTTCTTTCCCGCGCTCTCCCCAGCTCGTCGCCAGCTCTAGGGAAGAACAGTGGCCAAGATGATTACCAGCACTGGCGCCATTGTATGTGCAGTTTGCAGGTTTTGTACGCGTACCGAGAGAGAAGAGCGCTGACGCAATTGTTTTAGGCCGGCGAATGGGTCATGCTGTCCATAGCCCTGCTCCTAGTTGCCGCCCGCCTCTACGTCCGGCTATGCATGAACCGGGATAAGATCTACTGGTCAGATATTTGGCTCCTGATGGCAACATGTTGCGCATTGGGCCTCATCATCTGCGATTCTCTGGCATACAAGGCCAATTCCATGCATGAGTTTGCCCGGCCGAGTGTCGACGTACTAAAGGTACGCCACACAGAGCATGCATGCGACGGAACTGGTGTTCGGAATACTAACCGTCGTTCCGATGCAGATTCGGTTCGCTGTGAATTACTTCTTCGACACGGGAATGTATTTTCCTAAATTCAGCATTATCGCATTCTATTATACCCTCGTCCCTCGGACGCAGCCAAAGATGAGAGTGGCTTTGTACTTCATCACTGGACTGACGGTCGCGGGCTGCCTTGTGACTTTTTGTGACGCAACATTCTGGTGTGGGGCAAATATATCTTCAAACTGGTGAGTCGTTTCGTTTCTTTGTCTGTTGCTGTAGCCAGTGCGCAATAGTGTACCGTCCGGGTCATTGATGTATTAACCACAATGTTATTACAGGTCAACCAAGCCTGGCTCTTGCAACGCATATGATTCCATGGTCATGATGCGGATCCACTGGTCATTGAACTTTACTACCGAGGTTTTGAGTGCGTGAACATCAGATCCAGGTATAAGCGCGTTCTATAAAGCTAATTAAACAGATGTCATTTACCCTTTCCCAATCGTGCGAGATCTCAAGCTGCCAAGACGCCGAGAAAAGATTGGACTTGGATTCATTCTCAGTCTTGGTGTATTTACCATTGGCGTCAGTATCGGCCGCTTCACCAATATGGCCATTAATGGGAATGGATTCTCAAATTGTAGGTTACCTGAACCATAACCTCTCGTGAGGATTTTGTATCAAGATTCCATCTACTTACCAATGTCGCCCCAACAGACCTCTGGGCCGCCGCGGAATTATGTGTCTCAATTATTGTGGTGGCTCTGACTGCTTTGAGGCCGTTACTGAAGAGAATAGCGCACCTAATCGGCTCCAGCATCGACTCCAGCGACTACAGGACAGGATACAGAGGAACCTCGGCCGATCCTCGGACCAAAACAGCTCGTTCAAGAACGACGCACACGCAAGCCTCTGGAGCATACTGGCGTAGTAGGGGTGGAACCCAGCATGGAGATGATGTCGAGGATGACACTGGTAGCGAGGTGCAATTGAATGACATGAAGGCCGGGGGGGTTTTAAAGACGGAAGAAATCAGAATCTCAACCGAGACATACCTACACGAGGAATCAAGGGAGTTCGCATCACGGTCAGGGAGGGCGATGGGGGTGGAAACATCCATCGTGGCTTGAGCAACGCCAGCAGTTTGAAGTATGACCTAATGAAGAACTAATATTGCCAAATTTGTAGGTACTAATGAAAATATAATTGTAAAGATTTAATAGCGGAGCTCCAAATGAGTTGGCTTCAAGAATTCAATTACCCTAATAGACTCACTCTGTTTGTAGATCAGTGTCCATTGAAGGTATTCTTGTTCTTGTTCTTGTCACCCCAGGTAAATACTTCCTGTATATAAGGTAAACCCTTTAACATCACTTGGGCCACACTCCCGCTCCTGGATAGCCACGTAGGTAGGTTCGCGCCCAGTTTCCAACGTGGTCAGTTGCCAGCCTATGGTTATCAGCTAGTCGAAACCGAAGCGCTTGACCTACCAATACTTGGCACCAAACATATCTTCCCCCCACCCACCCAAATCAAATTAGTGTATAAATTACTATATTATTATCTTGTAGGTGGAAATAATCGTTATAACGATTGTTTTACCATTTTACCTTTCTACATGAGGGATTTATTTTAGTTTGAACAAATAGTGGGCTTAGTTAGAAACATATATTCGAGAGCGCCACCACCGTAAAATGCCCAATCGATGCTGAACAATAACAATGGTATGCTGTCTCAATACACTATCTGAATCTACGATTGATTCATCTTGATGTTTAGGGCTATTCGCTTAAATCAGTGCGCTCCATCACAAGACTGTGAACAAACCCACCTTAATAAATATTACTCTACAGTGGTGGCGAGATACACAAAGGCTTATCATGCAGTACGATTGCTCGGTGTCAGCCTCGTCGAACGTAAGGCGTACTCTGCTTACACGTCAGCAAGCGGGGTTAGCTTATGCGCCGACAGTGTTGGTTGCATGTGCCAGCCGCTCTTTCTAGATGATTCCAATAGCGTTTTGACAGGTGTCTCAGAAGCGATCCCTCAATTATTTCCACCACCCCTATTTCGCATTGCTTCGCGGATTGGGTCGAATTAAATAAATTTTAATTCTCGGGGCTCGGCGTGGATCATATTGGGCCAGAAATACTTCTGTTGATGCGAGCCAAGTCATAGGGCGCCAAAAAGAGTCTTAGGCAACCAATGAACGAAAGTGCAGTTAGGCAACAATAAGCCACACTTTGGAGCGGGGAAATAAATAAACCTCAATCGCCCCCTTTTTCTCTCGGCATTTCCCGATCTTGCTCATATTATATGCCGCTTCTTGCAAAAGTCGAAATACAAGCATGTATAGAAATCCAACTGCTTACGCCTCCAGTCTAGGCGGGAACCTCTATATATACATAGACAATTCAAATCTATGGATTCAAGGTCAAAAGACGTATGCTCAAACCCACAAGCAGACAGTTTCGAGAGATCCAACATGGCGATTTGATGTCGGGCGCCTGAAGGCCATCCTAATGAACAACTCCACCTTGCGAGCGGAAAAGGAAAACACAAACGTGGCAGTCAATCTGTATGGCTCGACGCCGTCCCCCGTCGACACGGTGTGGCAGGTCATCGAATCCCACAAGGTGAACGTGAGCACTTTTGCGCGAAGCTTCTGGACAGGGCGCGAAAAGAAGGTCGACACCAGCATCATTGCCGACTCGGTCGACCAAGCCGCCGAATCCTACTTTAACGGAACTACGAGCGAGTTCATGTTCGTTTCAGGCGACGTAGACCTGAATGCGGCCGTTTTAAAGATTGTGCAAAAGGGTTTCCTTGTTCATGTGTGGGCGTGGAAGAACTGCCTCTCGGCCGAATACTTGACACAGGAGAAGAACGTCCAGGTCCATTTTCTTGACGACCACCTCGAGGACGTCGGCTTTAGGGAGTCTACGTTTCGTGTCGATCGAGCTTCGATAAACCCATATAGCATTGTTATACTTGATCCGTTGTCCAAGGCTAAGGAAATCGACGAGGCCATTTCCAAGATCAAGATTCCCCTTTATCGATACGAGCAAGAGTCTGGGCGCGAAGACGGGTCGGGCTCCGACCTCATTATTATCCCAGCCACCCCGAACAGAATGGAGCAGAAAGAATTAAATACACTGTTCCAAACAGTCAAGTCGCAGCTAGAGAAGCACGGCCTACACGTCATGACGTATTTTGAATACTCTCAGAATAGTTTTTTTAAAAGCTCTGAACCGCACTCGCCTACTTCCAACAGATTTGAATCATTGGTAGACACAAAAGTGGATGAGATGAAGCATAAACTCGAGGATGAAGACGGTGTTGCAAGAGATGTCACTGAAGACTTTACTGAAGTAAATCGATATGCGAAGCAGTATAACAGTCGCTTGAAGAAGGACCAGGAAAAGGAACGTATGCGTTGCAAGTGGCGAAAGTACTGCCCGAGCGGCATCAATTGCAAGTTTGGCCACACAGACGAGGAGAAGAAGCACTTTATGGCCTTTGGCTCTAAAAAGGCCCGAAAATACAAGCTCTGCAGAAACAAAAACTGCTATCAGGGGCGGCAGTGTAATTTTGCTCATGGCGAAGCCGAGCTCTTGTGCCCAACCTGCGGCGTCACGGGAGCAGGACATGAGATGCACAATTGCCCCAATCGAAATTTCTGGCAGTAACAAATTTCTTACAAACACAATTCATTTCTTAAATTAAAGGCTCGAATTACTGGATCATCGTTATTGATCTGGGATTTCGAAAGCTTCAACCACCATTTATGCTTGGTCAAAACCGATAGTGGTCGTTTTGCCAATTTGATTAACACTCAAACAAGTTAAGGAATCCCTCTTTATTCTGAGTCAGAAAAAAAATTGCTCGTTATTCTATATTTTAGTATCAAATTGTCAAGTTTCGTTTCTCTTATCCTTGACGAAAACACACGCTGTGAATGCTGTCCCTTTAGTCTACAGCCCAACCCTCCAAAAACGCTACCGACTCTAGTAAGGTCTCCATATTAACTGCTGCCGAAAGAACTTCCATCATCCAAAGCCAGAATCTCTAGCATATTGCCATCGGGGTCGGCCGCAAAAATCGTGGGCAGGTTGAGCTGATTCATGGCCTCCTTGAACTTTTCAAACTCCCCAGGATCTAAACTGGAGGCATCTCCCCACTTGCTCGGGTTATTCAGGGGGCCGTCGTTAGGCATCGGCTCGCCAGTCTTCTTATAGATCTCCACACCGTACTCCTCGAGCCTGGCCTGAGAGGCCTTCAGGTCAGGCACAATAATGCCGATATGGTTCATAGTGCCTCTGCCTTTTGTTGACTCGGTAGTATTTCCCTTCGTATTCTTGATGTATATCATCTCAATCAGGCCCTGGGCATTGTTCTTGTTGCGAAGGAGCTCCTCGGTGGTCTGGTAGGCCGAGCCGTTCTTGCCGCCACTGCTGTGAGCGATGTACGAGAAAGAAATGTGCTCCGTCAAGCTGTACGTGAAGATGAGCCTGAACCCAAAGACTTTGGTGTAGAAGTCAAGGCTTGCGGTAAGGTTGTTCACGTTTATTGCGACATGATTGAGGAAACATCCAGCTGTTGCTGGGTCTGCCGGAGTGTCGGGTCCTAGGGAGAGAGAAGAATTGCCCGTCTCTCCTGCACGGATATGCAGAGAACAGGCCAAAGACGCAGATATGAACGATAACAGGGGTAGAAGTCTGAGGAGCATTTTCAGCGTAGTTTAGGCAAATAAGGAAAACTTCTCGGTGAATAAGATGCAATAGACTGATGGACTGGGCACTTTTCTGAGCAAATTGCTACTTTATGTATGTTTGAGATCTTCAATTCGATCATAAGCCGCAGCATTTGCACCCACCATATTGAATCCATACTTAGGGCTGTGATCATCCTTCTCCTCAGCCTTTCAATCCTTCAGCCCAACACACAATCTGGCCAAGACATGCATTCCGTATAGCAGCGGAATTGACGGAGTATCTTTCATTCTATCTGTAGAAAGTGTATTCCACTGATAAACTGGCGCTACGCCTCGTCAACGCCAAGTTGTGGCGTGTTGGTCCTTAATTTCGTCATCAGTGATCAACCCCCAAATGATTCCGTTACCATTGTCATCTTTTTCACGTCGCTGTGTGCAAACGGGCTTGAACTGCTGGCTGACATTTTGGAACAAGATGGACTAAAAAAAGCAAAACGATGCTGATATGCATGTAATCACGAATCCTACAGTGGATAAATGGGGCGCCACGTAACAATCTCTGTTAAAACTAAAACCCCCTCTGTTAATTGCATCAAGCCCGCCCGGTGGGCGCAAACTCTATACATGAATATATAATTTATAAAATTCATAGATATCTATACAATGATATTGCCTACCAATATTAATGCGGACGGAATAGATGGGTTACTTATTGACGTGTTAGTTCGGATTTATCCCCGTTTTGCTTCGGACGCCGTAGCGCATTGGCGCCGCCGATAAATGGGTCTCCCCCGTTCATATTCGGACCCTCTCTTGCCCTCCGATTGGGTGCTGCTCAGGGAAGTAGCCAGCATCTCACTCATCATTAGTTATGCAACAAGTGAGATTGCATATGAGACAATTAACCAAAAAGATGAGAATTTGTCATTAGAAACAATATTAGAAAATTAAAAGGCACTGGGAGAGAACGCATCCCATAGATGGGTGAGTAGGGTGCGCACAGGGGCAATAGGTAGTGATCAGCCCGGATCTCACCAATCCAAAAGCAAAAGATGGCCGTAATATTCAGGAAACTTTTCGTATAAAAAGATTCAAGTTCATTGTTAAAAATATTCATTGATGGGCCTTCCGCTCTTCATTCAAGTCAGCTTCTGTGATTAGTTTCACGAAGTCTAGTCACCAATTCCCACCTATTTAAAGGCGAGAATATTGGCCCATGGAGCAAATCGATATCTCCATGGTATATTCTTTCGAATCAGTACGCCTAACTTCCTTCTTTATCAGACAGTGAGCATTATCTAAATTCTCTTGTCCTGCCGAGGCGCATGTGACAGTCATATCAAGACTCGACCTATTACCCCCACGCTGGCGGAGCGCCTCAAAAATATGAGCCAGTTGCATAGACATCCACTATCAGTGACTATCAAAATAAGGTCCAATTAAAATGGCTCGTTAGGTACGGAGGCAATGCGGCCCAAATCTTGAGGGGAATAGCGTACTACTACCAAAGTAGGAACTAAATACCAAAAAACAAGCTCTGTCCATCATCAGACCACATTCACATTCAGTTCAGAGTGAAAAGGCAAAGTAGAATAGATGATTTCTTTCTTAATTCACAATTTAATCTATTATTTAAAGGTATTTAACTCCAATGACATAACCCATCCGTCCAGTACGAGAAAGAGGTGAAGGAACAGGCCAAGGATGACCCGTTCGCCTCACTCGCGCGATTGATCATAACTTCGTTTCAATTTTCTTCATGCTGCATTGGCACTCTGCGTCGGCTGGAAGACCTTGGTGACCTGGTTGCCTGCGCGGATAATACGGTGGCCCTCAGAATCGTTCACGTAGGCACCAGCCTTGTTTTCGAACTGGGCGCGCTTCCACACCTCGACCTCGCAGCCACCGCGCAAAACACCAATGCGCATCGTCGACAAGAGGTTGTGGGCGGCATTGGAGTGGTTATACACGCCGCCGTTGAAAATGGCTGTGGCGTCCTTGCCGATCGCAGAGCTGATGAGGGCCTTGCCACCAGGGTGGTCCTTGATAAAGTCGGTCACGTCGTGGATGACACCGGCAATGGCGACAAGTGCCTTTCCGTTCTTGGATTCGGCGACAAAGCTGTCCCAATCAATAACAGGAAGCTGCTCCAGCGGGATACCCCAGTCGAGCGTCGCGCGCTTCTGGTCAAGCTTCTTCTGCAGCTGCTGAACACGGCCCATCTCGATTTCGTTGGCGCGGAACTGCTTGAGGTCGTAGGCAAGGCCGAGCTGCTTCCAGATCCAGATGCTCCACTTGGTCGGGTCGTACTGGTACCACTCAATGGCATTGCGGTAGTCGGAGGGGAACTCGTGGTGGAAGTTGTGGTAGCCTTCTCCGAGGGTGGCAAAGGCAGTAATAACGTGGTCTCGGGGAGAGTTTCGGTCGTCAAAGGGCTGCTCACCAATCCAGTGGGCAAGCGAGTTGATGCAGAAAGTGGCCTGTTGAACAAAGCAGACGCGAAGGATACCAGCGTAAACCAGTCCACCCCACCAATCGCCCCAGCCAAGGCCAGCAACAACAGAGGGCGCAATGAAGGCCATGAAGACAGCGCACTTGATGTAGTTCTTGTGCTGCCAGACAACAATGGGGTCCTCGTTCAGGTCTGTAATATCAGTGCGACCCTGGCGCTTAGGGTTCTGCTTGAAGATGATCCATCCCAGGTGGGAGTACCAGAGGCCCTTGCGGACGGAGTAGGGGTCCTTGTCGGTATCGGTGTAGCGGTGGTGGACGCGGTGGCCATAGGACCACCATCGGATAGATCCTTCGACAGCCCCGGCGCCGAAAGCGGCAAGGTAGATCTTGAGGAGATTGCTTCCCTTGAACGAGGAGTGAGACCAAAGACGGTGATATCCTGGACAAGCCACAGTTAGTAAAAGAGAACAATTGGGAAAGGCACGAAACTTACCAGCAGTGATAGACAATCCGGTGTTGAAGTAGTAGAGGAAGGCCCAGATAGCTGTATACTTTTGAAGAGGTACCCAGTAGGCGGCAATGAAACCAGCCAAGGGAATGAAGACAACCAAAGTGCAGTTCAACCAGTTGAGGTGCTGAGGCCAATTGGTCCAAGTCATGGGCAGGTCTGAAATGTGAACCTTGGACTTATGTTTGGATGCCTTTGCGCCGGTGTCTCCTCGCAGAGGGACATAGTCTTTCGTGCCATCGGGGAAGGCAGCGGCAGCCTCGGGGGCTCGGGGTTGTGACGACATGGTGGGCGTGCTACCCTGGCCAAGAAGAGGTGGTGTTCTTGGAGGATGAGATGAGGGGAGGTGAGGATTGAACCCGAGGAAGAAGCCGGCCAAGGGTTTTATTTAAAACAGAAAGCAGGCGCGTCAATGATAGTGTGATGCCATTGATATTTCTCTATTCGTGAATCACTATGTGCAGCCACATCCTAGTTTCCCCAACCCGATAAATTGTTGGCCACTTACAACCACGCCGATTCCAATAACACGGTAACCGCAACCCCCCGACTCTCTCGAACACGCCACCACGGGAGCCACGGACGGGGAAAGCAGGGATGCCGAGATCTGACGACGGGCATTTTAGCGTTCGACCTGGCGGCGCAGCAGTCGAGGCCTGTGGAGAAACAGCTAACGTGCCGGCGCGGGAACCCGCCGCATTCTCGAGCCTGGCCCTCAACGCTTCCCCCAACATTGCCAGCGGTGCCTGACGCGCCACAGCCCTGGGAGCGCGGCACTTTGCGGAACTGTGGGAACCCGACGCAGATGTCAAAGCTGCACCGTTGCAATTGAGGTCAAGGTAGGTTCTGCTTGCAGAAGCCAGCCCCCAGGGTTGAGCAATTGAGCAGCAAATGGCAATTGGTGCTGCAATTGACTAATCAATTAACCCTACTTCCCACGCAGCCAAGCCAGCTTTGGTCGACGTCAATTGACCACCGAGATCAAAATGTAGATAATTGCATCTCAGGTCAATCCCTCAGCCCAACAAAGAAAGGGACCCCCAGAATCTAGCAATTTTCCATCCCCAACCCGACGGCGAAAAGGCTTGTGCGAACTCTTTGGCCCCCAGATCGAACGATGCCTTGGCCCATTTCCTCGTTCGGTGGCCTGATAAAAGGCAGATCAGTCCCAGCCCATTGGCCCCCCACAGCGAACCAACCAGGGACAGCTTGGGCATTCGCCGCCTGTTAAAAAATTCTCTGCAAAAAAATAAGAGGAGAAAATCAATTGCACCATTTCAAAACCTCAATTCGGGCTATTATCATGCTGCTGGACAATTTTTCCGCGACGTACAGCTGGAGATGGCTACAGCCCTTCTGAGCACGGCGCAATCTCGCCAAAGCAGGGCCAAAAGAAGGAGAACCAAAGTCGCCCCACAATGTGCTGTGGGAAAATGGTAGAAAATGCAAGGGAGAAGCGAAAAACCAGGATGAGGGTGAGTATGAAAGCAAGGGCGGTGATCTCGTAGCTCTAGTTGCTATACTTCATGATCATCATGAAGTTCTCGTCGATGTGCGACATGCTGTCCAGAAGGGAAAAAGCACCCATGCAAAAGCTACATTCACGCCCAACGCCGATTTCCTTGTGCAAATGCTCACAAAAAGGCACCTAGGCAATTTAATTAACATGTGAGTCCGAGGGCTACGGTATGGCCAAGGTTGGATTGGTGGCCATGACGGACCAGATCTTGATATTCAACAACTTCACCTCGCCGCCCAACGTCCAAGAAATCCATTCAACCCCAATCCACTATTATGATCTAAATCCAGCCGCGGCATCGAACTTGAAAACATGTGCATAAAACTTAATCTCGCCATGCCACCTCCTCATCCTTGTCCCGTAAGAGTCGCATCTCTCAGGAAACCAGCCCTACCATCACCCGCATTCCTTAGCCTGCAGGGAGATCGACCCATCCGTCCAATTGCTCATTCGGGCCTTTACCTCCTTCCTAAACTTCTCAACGGATTTTCTTGGCAAAAGATTGCTGGTTCCTTGAGTTTCACAGGCCCTTGGCAAGCGCATTCATCCACATGTCCGCATGCTTGATGTTCTTGTGAAACATCATTCGCATCTCTACCAAGGATCCATTGGCAGTTCTTGGGACATGATAGGTTCTATTCAATTTATTGGCTCTATTCAGGTGATTTTGGTTTTCTTGCATCTGTTTTGTTTTCTCTCTTTGTTGAAAAAAAAATATAAGGCAAAAAGCATTGCACCACACCGACACATCCAACCTTGTATCAGTCTAACCTGACCAATACGCCACCGTGATTTTTTCTCTCATAAATCAGAACGCTATATAGGATTGCTTCAGTGGAAAATACGGCATTCACTCGTATTTATGTGTGACGGCTACTTTCAAAGCTAGCTCCCCAGACGCTGTTGCATGCCCAGAGTGTAAATTGTTTCACGCCATTGCATCAAAAGCCACTCGAGGTCAGTTTAAGCCTTTCCGGAAAGTCCAGAAGAGAACGCGATGAAATTAAGCCTACTCTTCTTCATAATCGGTCGAGGATGCGTAGGAATACATCAGCGTTCATGTCGATTTTCTTCATCTGGATGCAGGCCAATCTTGCACTACGCATAAGCACTGTCACTTCACTTTTACCAGAGCCAGCGATGTGGCAAATACAGTAGCAATTGAGCCATTGTTGAACTTGAGACTCAATTAGAACAGCATGCTTATTTCTTTGTTTCGGAAAGCATTCGGATTCTCTCCTTTCAATTTTCCTTTGCATTCGGCCTGGTTCACACATTCCATAGTGCAGCTTAGAAAGTATTATTTACATTCCCTATCCATTAAAAATAGCAGAAAACCCCTTAAAAAGTGATATTCAGAGTTCTGTTCATTGATTTGTCAATCGCACAGGCCTATTTCCGTCAAGTATCTACTGCAGTGACTCACGACAGCAATAACATGTATGAATTAGATTTCACGGCTGCCCATCACTGTAAAAGTCCCAACAGGCACTGTTTACTATATCATCACAACATTTCCTGTATTCCAGATTTCTTTGGGATATTCTTCATCAGTTCCCGCAGAAACACACTGTCAACCGCTTCTTCGTCTAATCTTAACACCTTTCCAGTCTCTCAGAATGGGCTGCTGCTATTCCAAAAATTCCGTTGAGGCCACCTTCAAGCCTCTTTTCAAATCAAAATCCTACCCTCAATACACAATCGACCGAAATCTTTCGCCTGAACCAGTCGTCGGCGTTTTTCAATACACGAATCACCCTCAAGAAACGGGGCTGCGCAACGGCCATGACCTAAGAGAAGGATCCCTGGCCATCATTACCCTATGGCGTGGCGAGTCAAGAACAAATGTCTGGGTTCAAACCCAGTCAGAAAATAACACCAGAGACGGAGTCAATTTCGAGGTCCGGTCGGCAGGTTTCCGAGGATCCGAGTTCCAAATAAAAAATGACAGACCAGGTGCTGTACAGGGTATTCAATGGGCCGACGACGAGAGAACCGGACCAAAACCTCTCGGCATCTACGATAGAGGCGTGAGAAAGCAGTTGGCTTTATTGGACCAGTTCATGGACTATCCAAAGCACCGGGAGCACAAGGTCAGCCAAAGGGTAAAAATGGTATTACTTTCAACACCCGCTGCTGAAGAGTAGTGGAAGCTAACATTGCTGCTGCAGATCTGGAAACTGAAAAAGAACAGGCTCAGAGCAAATATTGCCAACGGAGCCTAGGAGCAGGAAGGACAACAGAGTGGCTGTGGACGGGCAAATCCAATGCTTGGAGACTACAATAGAATCCCATGGCAAAGGCGGGATCCTCGGGTGCTACAACTTCGCCGAATGTACGAAGGATTAACTCGTGGGTCATCTACGGCCGGTATCGCGTCTACGATGTATTCTAATTTCCGAAAATATTTTTTAAACAACCGTTGCCAAGTCTCTGTCGTCTGGCTTGTTCGTTTCTCAGTGGCTCATGAATACGGTTGGCTTCTTCGAGGGGACAGGGTAAGCACCCGAGGGTCAGTACTGTTAGGGTCCTTAAAAGGAAGGCGTCAAGAAATTATAGTCGCCATGTCCAAGAAGTAAAAAGCGAAGCTGAAAGCTTAATTTCGCGATGATGCCAGCCGTGCTCATTATTGTATTTTCCATGAACGAGATGAAGCTGACGATCCAATGGTTCAGATCAACCCTAAATGCAGGTCCCGTACCTTAAACGAACTCGTCTTCTCGGTTGCACTGATCGAATGACGCGCAGTTCATGGCCAGGGTGGCTATCTCTCCTTAATTTAAGATGCTGGTCGAGGACAACCTTAAAGGGAAGAGAGTTTTCGCCAATGAGGAGCCAGCAGTGACGTCGATTTAGTGAATGCGAAGCCTATGCGAGAAAGATGCGGGGGTTGCCAAGCTCGTGGCGCAAGAGATTTACTTTCCCGGAGAATCTTCGATTGGGGAAAGGCGAGGAACTGACTCTCCAAGGTTTCCCAGCGATGCCGGGCGCCGGCTTACCCTAGAGGCCTTGGCGGCTGGGCATGCCAATACGCCAAGACGCTGCAAACGATATCTGGGGAATCGACAGGCACATCATATGTCAAACAGCGCGACACAGCATATGAGGCGAATTCTATCCAATAATCCAATCCTCCAGCCTCATGAATGGGGACAAGGCAGTGATTGGGCATCGCTACAATTATGTAGAGCATGATTCCACAATCACGTGTGGGTACCACTGGCAATCTTACCGCCTCGCCTGCTTGGGCTGGAATGCGAGTGAGCAGCAAGCGGAACTCATCTGCAGAGCTAAACGCGGCAACAGCGTCAAATGGCCCAGATGCAAGACACAGCACACATGCAATGCCGTTATAATTCGTGTCTTTTTTTGTTTTGTTTTTCCTCCGCTAGCGCTTCTTCCTGTCAGCTCTGCGAAACCAACGAAGCGCAATCATGTGATAAATCATGATACGTTCACCAGGGTCATGGGTACCACTTGTAGACCGTTTTTTCTCGCACAGTCCATAAGGCAGCCATGACACCAAATGGCCGACGCATGCACACATGCAGTTAGGTCACTCACAGCGGAGTTTTTCTGGCCTAGCTCGCGTCGCATCCCGATGAATTTTATTTTAGTTGGGCTTCTAGCATGATTTGACCGCCAGTGTTAGGTCAGGCACGATAAGCACCGGCGCATTTAGCAGGGCCGGCGAGCTCTGCGCAAAGGATGGCTTCCGTTAGCCGCCCAGATGGTCCTGTTGGACGAGAGCACTGGAGATTTCAGGTGGGTATCATGGCACATGCTAGAGGGGGCGCCGTTTGACTTGGCTTGACCCTGCTTACATTGTCCGTTGCAAAGTCATGACTGCGTCGCATCTAGATCTAAACGAACGGCTCTTAGATGTTTACAAAGGATGCGGAATTTTTTTGTTTTTGTTTACTGTGGCTGAAGCTGTCTTTGTTTTTCTTTTTTTAAGGTGGTCGATTTTCCCCTAGGCAACAAGGATCTTCCGTGGACGGCTTCTGAGGCGATCTTGCGCCGTGCGCTGTCAAAGAGTGTCGCTGAAAGATGGGTAACAACAATGAAGTGGAAACTCTTGTTGGCTGATTCACGTGAGAGTGTGTCTTTTACTGTCTCGCTTTCATTACATATGCGCCCGGCGGGGTCTAAAACACTGTGCCGCTTTGTGAAATGTCGAGTCAAAATGAGGCATGCTCAGATCTTTTACACCATGGTGGGATGCGAGTGAAACAGAATGCAGCCGCCGGGCACCGGGACGGGACGAAGGATGCAAGGGGATGAACCTGAGGGCGAAGCGACCTGTGTACATGAACTAGGTATACTCGAGCGTTTATTAACGCACGCACTCCTCCACGAGTGGTTCTGGTGAGAAGGAAAAAAAAAAATTCACCCTTGTTCACGCCCCAATAACTCTATCCCCTGGCCCCTGGCCCTGAAACGCAGCATCTTGGTCAGCAGGCGAAGAACACATGGAGACAAAGATCAGGGATTCCACGTGATAAATGGAGAGGTACAAAGTTAGCCAAATCATCTCATCTCCGCGAGATAAGGAGGATTCATGGCGATATTTGGGGGGTGTGGACACGAGTGGGAGAGGCTGGCCCAAAGGCGGTGTCGTCATTGCCAGAACGAGTATAGAGAGCGCTGCAGCCAAGGCGAGTCCCTCGAATCATTTCACGGCCTCAATGCAGCGAGGCGGGTGCACAGCGCACTTGGAGGCGGGGACGGGCACACCCCAGTGACAGCGCACAAGGAAGGGCATGGGGCCTGGGACATGGGGGGGTTGCTTCCGGGGGGGACCTTCAGGGGAGATGGGCGCCAAGAGAGGCAGTGAGTGGGTGAGGGACGTCAGTGGAATGTCACCTCCAGCGACCCCCAGGGCCGCCCACAGCGACCGCTAGGCGGCGACCTGGCCGTGCGCACAGGCGCCACGATGCAGGCCGGGTGCGCCATCAGCCAGAGGCCGGCCCAGGACTGGACTCTTGCACATGACGTGGAGCCAGGAACTACAGTAGTGCCATGGCGCTTACAGAGCGTGTGCGTGAACAGGTCGTGGGTTCTTTGAAAAGAAAAAAAAAAAATACAAAAAAAGAAAAATGTGACCTCAGGGGATGTATAGAGTGTGGGATGCCCTGCGTTGCTTTTGTTGGCTTGTCTTTTTTTCATCTCGTTGCCATCTCTCTCACATGCAGCAGCGACCTGACCCTGCATATAATTTTTTTCTGACTCTCTCTTTGCCCTCATTTACATTGCTTCGCATCCCTTCGCAAATCGTTTCTGCATTCCCCCGGTCGCCTCTGGTCGCATTCGTTTTCTGGTGAGACTGTTAATAAATTACCGACACCGCCCGCCCCTCAGAGCTCATACTCATTACGCTTCGATCGCCGCTCTCGCCAAAAAACTCAGACCCCGCTACGCCGAACGCTGCGCGCTCGCGAGCCAATTTGCCGCGCCACACTCTCTCTGCCTCAGCCACAGGCCTCTGCTCTTTCCCGCCTACAGCGAAACGGGTCGGCCTGGTGCGTAAACACCAAGGCCGACTTGCTTCCTGGCGCGCGCGTCGCCCATCCTGGAGTTTTCATCAGCAATCACCGATGCCGTCGTCGGTCCCAGTCATGGCGGAACAGCACCCACTACGCCTCTAACACACCCGCCTGCGCCCTCGCTGCCGCCTCTGCTCTCGTCATCGCCTGCCCGCGCCCACCTGCAATTGTCTGCTTCGCCGTCGCTGTCCGTCTTTGATCACCTTGTATCATGTTACTCGCCGACGCTTCGACCCTCACCCCGCTCCTCCTATAGCAGCAGCAGCAACATTAATCCCGGCGACCCTGCCCGCCGCAACCACCACCACCCGGACCAGCACGCCCAGCACGACGACGACATCGACCGAGCCCGCGACACTGACTGCGACACCAACTGCGACTACGACAACGACGACGACGGCCTCTCGCTCTACTCGGCCATCCCAGCCATGGATCACCAAAGCCCCCCGCACGACGACCTGCAGTGCTGCTGCGGCTCTGTCGACTGCGCTCTCCTCCGCAAGAACTCGACCATTTTGGCCTCTGTCGAAAAGGATGTCCACACGGCCGCCCAGCTGGGCCAGGTACGCACCCTTCTCCTCCTCTCCCTTCCCGCCCGCCAGCATTCCTCTCGTAGCCCGCATGCCAGTCTTTCCCGCACAAAATTTCCCGTTTAGTCAAATAAGCACACGACACAAGCGATGCCTCTGAGCCCTAAGCTAATTCGATATTTTTATTTGATCCCTCCAGGCCCTCCTAGCTCGACACGAGGCCTACATGGCCGATGCTGAACGGGACCGCCTCGACCTTGCCACCCGCATTGAGCGCTTAGAGATGGATAAGCAGGAGCTCGAGGCCGAGAATGCAGTAACAATCGAGGAGAACAGGGCGCTGCTCGACCAGCTCGAAGCCCTCAACACCACCGTTTCCGAGTCTGACACCAAGATCAAGGCCCTTGAGGCCAGCCTTTTGTCATCACAGCAAGCCGTGCGCCGCCTCGAGGCTGCCGCCGCCCGCGCAATCGATGCCGAGCGACATTTAGCCTTGATGGAACAGGAGCAGGAGCAGCTCTACCACGATTTGCGCGTGTCCAAGGAGGATGCCCGTACACACACTCAGCGCTTTAGGGAAGCCCAGCGCGGGATCCTTGACATGCAGGACCAACTTGAGAAGATGGAGGAGGAAGCCCGCCAAGAGCGTGCACGACATGACGAAGTCATCCAGAGAATGGAGCGCCAGCGCGAGGTTGAGAAGCAGCTCGAGTCTGCCGCCGGCCGCCTCAAGGGTGCTGCTGCTTCGAAGACGCTACAGGACTCCAAGCAGTCGAACCCTGTCGTCAGTCATTTTGTGCGTGACCTGTTGCAGGACAATGCCAACCTACAACTGGGTATGGCTGAGCTGCGCGAGTTGCTGCTCAACTCTAACGACGAGATCCAATCCTTGCGAGAGCAGCTGCTCATGCACCAGCCGATGGACGGATCCGATGACCACCACTCTAGCCTCTGCGCTGAGCTGGAACAGTTTGGACCCCCTCAAAGCCCGGTCAAGAGCCCTGTCAAGAGCCCCGGCACGCCCCGAGTGTCTCAAGAACTCCACATCCATCATCATTATCACGTCACTCCCAAGGCGACGCCAAAGCCTGACAGCCGCAGACTCAGACGCAAGCGCCCTGTTCTGGGCCCTGCTGGTCCCTACTCTCCTAGCACTTCGGGAACCTCAACGCCCAGCACCTCGGGTCAGTGGCGCTTCTCGTCCCCCACTGCCCCGCCCTCGCTTTCACTCTCTACTAAGGATATGAGCTCTTCCATGTCGGTGCCTCGGCAGCGCTGGTCCATGGACGGCTACTCGGAGTTTGCTTCATCAGCTCCTAGCTCGCCACGATCTAACCAGCGTAGCTCCATGTTTGAAAACAGTATCACTGAAAGCGATGTCCCTCCGTCACCAATCACAAGTTTCGACCCCATGTCGCCTACGTGGAGGGCATCTCACCGCAAGGGCCCATCGGAGATCTCATCATTAAGCTTCCAGGGGCCCTCGCTTCAGCTTGATCCTGGCACTCCGCCTCCAATGCAACAGAATCACAACCTTTCAATTGACCACGGCACTATTCATGAAGTGGACGAGGAGGCTGAGGAGGCCGATGAAATTTCTCGAATGCACACGCCCGATTTGGTTGCTGCGGTGCCTTCGGTAGACGAGAACTCGACCATCGAGGGCTCCGATACTTCCAAGGATGACTATTTCCCCGGGCCTCGCATTCACCGCGTGGTGTCTCACGAGTCCATCATGTCTCTTGCCGGAGGCCTCGACATTCACACTCTCAAGGCCCGACCTAGTCAATTGACGCTGCGACGCTTAGGCGGAGCTGAGGCTGTTGTTACGGATATCACAGCACAGCCCACCCTCTCGCGGGGCTCAGCCAGCCAGAGCGCCATGGCTCTAAGGAACACGTATAGTAACATGCCTCAGCCACGAACCGGCGCAAGAGTTATCTCAAACCCAATCAACCGAGCCGCTTCTCCTAACCCATCTGAGAGTAGTGGTGGGAGCCTCAAGGTCGGCAGCCTGGGCAAGTGGGCTGGCTGGCGGCCATGGGGAAATGCTTCCACACCTGCTCCCAAGTCGGCGCCAAAGCCTTCTGTTGAGCCCGAGGTCGATTTCTTTCGTGCAGCTGGAATCAACCAGCCTGGAGTTATTCCCGGCTTCCAGAAATATTGGGCCGCCCAACAACGCAAGGGTGCGCCCGCAAAGGTCACAGCTGACGCTGTTGACAGTGCTGCCCTGCAGGATGGCCTGCAAGGTTAATCAACCAGTGTACATGCAGCGGCGTTGGGACTATGACAGCACCACGCCAGCTACCACATCTACTATGCAATTTTTGTCTCCTTTGTGTTAATTACTGTAATCACTCATGGGATATAGGCGTTTGTATTTTGACGGAATCATGGTTTGTTTTTGGAGTTTGTTTATTTGGGTTGGGA
The DNA here is from genome assembly GCA_020975415.1 of Calonectria hawksworthii. Classification (NCBI taxonomy): domain Eukaryota; kingdom Fungi; phylum Ascomycota; class Sordariomycetes; order Hypocreales; family Nectriaceae; genus Calonectria; species Calonectria hawksworthii. The sequence goes on along the minus strand of JAHXZK010000018.1, from coordinate 474,768 downwards.
TTACCGGAACACCTGGATACGGGAGATACCCCTGGCCAAACTAGGCCCCCTTTGTCATCTGCATGTTTTATGAGAGAGCCCCAGCGCCTGTGTGCGCATATACTTCATGTCATTTTGGAGGCTATATAGAATTTTGGGTATAACATTACAATTAATCAGTTAACATCGCTCTTTCTTTCTCTTCCCACATTCTTTTCGAATCTCTCAAGTTATGTTGCTGTTGACCATGGACCAGTACGTAGTGTCTACTCCCTGCAGCGCCCAGTCTTCCAGATCAGCCGTGAAGCAAGGCCAATCGGTTGTGTAGCATTGGGCTGAATTGCTGGTGCAGTCAGAGTCCATGCAGTCCATGGAAATGTAGGGGCAGTTTTCAGGGGGTGACATGAAGGTAGAAACCTCTGGCACAAGGCCGGCGCTGCTGGCCGAATTCGTTGTCGTTAGGTGAGTAGTAGGTTGGCAATGGGCGACTGAAGGACTCGGGTTGATGTTGACGGTTCCGAGGAAGGGCACATTCAGATGCAGCGTCTTGTCCTGCTCGTTTTCTCCCGAGGTTGGTCTCTGCAAGATGGGCAGCAGTTGTCGAATTGTCTCGGCCGACTCGAGGCACAACCTGTCATTGTTCAGGGATCCCATCTCCTGCATCTTGTGCAACGTCTTCTCAGCCAGCTCCCGGTCATGATGGCGCTGGGCCTCGTAGCCTGGCCAGGGCTTGCCTAGGTATCCTAGCAGCAGTGTCATGCTTGCGACGAGAGCCGAGTAGTCGACGTGGCGGCCTGAGATGGACGTGGTGAAGGCATTGCGGTACTCGAGGAAGCGCACCATGACATCGCGGCTGGCTTGCATACACGTGGAGCGGTTGTACTCGTAGCGGCGCTGCTCGCGGTCCTTCAGGAGGTACGGTAGGTGTAGAAGGATGAGGAGGGAGAAGTGGCGGACGTGCATCTGGACGATGGAGAGATCGGAGCTGCAGTGTTCAGATGACGTGCAGCACGAGGCCATGTCAGGTAGCTTCCACCACATGGTGTCCATCATGCGCGTGGCCTTTTCAATCTCAATATCGATGGACTGTGTCAGGACGTACGCCTCGCGACCAGTGAGCTCGTTGCGCTCCGAGATTTGGGCCGAGATGACCGAGTACATCTTGCCGAGCTGATCGCTGGGAGGCTCATTCTCTACATCGTCTGTGACGAACGAATTGTTGCGCGAGCCAATGGGAAGGCCTAAGATCAACGAGAGATAACGATCACTACAGTTGATGCGGTACCACAGCACCGACGGCGAGGGATGCCGCTTGGGGTCGAAGTTGGGATCACAGGATCGGATGTGCTTTGTTGTCTTGCGGTCGATACCCATGAGTTGCGCCAAGTTGAGGGCCTTGCGGGACGTCATCCACGCCTTGCGCAGGTGTCCTGCATCACTCTGATAGAAGCTCTGTAAGATCAGGCACTCGAGCCCTTCGAGGCAGCCCACCAAGTCGTCGTCCGATGTGACTAGTGAACCTAGAGTGGAGACCCATTCGTCCATGGTCTCGGCCGGGGATGCCTTGAGCCCCAGTGTCCTACCGTCGAAAAATGGGGGCATCTGCTGCAGGCATATGGCCAGCTGGAGGAGCCGCTTGGCCAGCATGGCAGGGTGGCTGGAGGCATCTGGTAGTTGAGCAAGAGAAGAGATGGGCTCTGGTTTACCGTCTAATTGATCTTTGTGGGAATAGAACGCCGTTGTAACATACTTGGCCCCAGGGCTCTGCTGGGAAAGGGCGTAGAGTGTTTCCTGCGGTGGGAAGAGGTCGTAGAGTTGCTTTGATATAGCAGCCTTCTTGGCCGCGCGAGCAGCGCCACGTATGGGCAGAGCTGGCGGAGTGGGCAGACTGACTTCGCTCAGGGGAGTCTTACCAGTGGTCAGGGACGAGGTGATCTGTCTCGCGTTGCCGGCGGCAGACGTCTCGAAGATGTCTGCGGGCTCTGCAGTGTAAGTGACGGTGGCGGGCGATTCGTCCGGGGTGGGCATCTTCTGGGCAGGGGAGTCATCAGGGCCCGACTGGTTGACCAGGCGCTCCATCAGCTCCTCCAGGCGGCCCAGACGCTTGGAGAGGCGCCGGTCTGGAGCCGAAGCGGGTTCCGGGGCGTATTCCTGCGACACGCATTGCGCCTGGCGCTGGCTGCACCCGAAGCACACGGCGTCGTCGTCGTTGGTGAACTCGCACTTGATTTTGCGGCGACGGCCTTTATTTCCAAGGAGTCAATCAATGAGCCGCGCTCAATTGGCGAGGGAGAAAAAGGTCCTTACATTCCCAGCAACTTCGCGTGCCCTTGCGTACTTTGCGTCGTTTGGCAGCGGGTTCACTCATGGTGGTTGCTCGCTAGAACACACCTATAACTGAACTGGGTACCGGGGGACCTCGCTGACTTGCAGTGGTCCGACGAGTGCTTCGGCCGATCAATGGACGACACGACAGGCGAGAGGCTACAGAAATGGAACAGAGAGGCTGAGATTGTCGGATGAATAGGGGGGATTGATTACCACAACAGCCTGCGCGTCTGGGGTTGTCAGTATCGAAGCAGGACCGTCACGGACGAAAATGCGGACGAATGCGCTCTGAATTGTGGGGGAGACAGGGACCTTCCGGGGGTTGTCCACGGCGCTCAGAGCATATTTCGTCCGTTTCGGCGTCCGAGGCGGGCAGTTGAGTAAGCCCGCTAGCCATGCTCATTACTAATTGTGCTGAGCGCCGTGGAACTCCACGGCGGTCTTCCCAATGCGGCAAGGCGGGCTTTCAACACTCTAGCGCCGGCACTGGGGCCATCTCGGACTCCCATGGAGGTTGGCTGCGGGAATGAGGCTGCTGTCGGACCTGCTCTTGGCTGCGGAGTTTGGTGGTGCTTGGCCGTGGAAGAAGTTGGAGATGATGGTAAGAGCCACAGATCAACCCCACGGCCAAGGCTTCAGGGGAGGGAATGAGTGTATAAAGAAGGCAACTTCGAGACCGAGAAGGAAAATGGAGCAGACAGCATCACAATAACATTTTACAGCATTACCACTACAATACTACAATAATTAACCAATACCACCTCTTCACACCATCAAAATGAGTGCCTCCAGATACGAATCCGAAAAAGTCAGCCCTGAGCCCCTTGCTCAGCCGCTCCACTTCCACGCCTCGGGACGAACCGCAAAGAACCGATTCCTCAAGAGCCCCATGGCCGAAGGCCTGGCTTCTTGGAGTCCCAAGGTTCCATCCGAGCGAGGCATCCCTACCGATGAGCTGGTTGAACTTTACAGACAGTGAGTGGTGGCCCACCCAGTATAGAGTTGATCTGAGATCCGGGATTACTAACACCATTTGCAGTTGGGGCGAGGGCAAGAACAGCTGGGGTGTCATCATTACAGGCAACGTCGACATTGAGTTTGACTCTCTAGATGGCCTCGCCGACATGGTCATCACACCCGAATGCGCTCCCGAGGGAGAGCGCTTCGACAAGTTCAAGGAGCTTGCGTCGGCGGCCAAGGCCGACGGCAGCTTGATCGTGGCCCAGGTCACACACCCCGGTCGACAGGTGCAGGCCCGGGTCAATCCCGTGGCCATTTCGGCATCCGACGTGCAGCTAGGTACGTCGACTTACACCCACCACCCCTTGTCTTTAGATGGACACGCTCGCTAATATGTGAGGGGATAGAACCTAAGATGGGAATGACATTTGGCAAGCCTCATGCCGCGACCAAGGACGAGCTCGCCCGCGTGATTGAGGGCTTCGCCCACGCCGCAGAGTACTTGCACAAGGCGGGCTTTGACGGCATCGAGCTGCACGCCGCCCACGGATACCTGCTGTCGCAGTTCCTGTCGCGCACCACCAACAAGCGCACCGACGAGTACGGCCCGCAGACGATTGAGTCGCGCATGCGTCTGATTTCCGAGATTGCGCGCGCCATCAAGGCCCGCGTACCCTCGGGATTCATTGTCGCTGCCAAGCTCAACAGCGTCGAGTTCCAGGACGGCGGCGTCACGCCCGACGATGCGCGCGAGCTGTGCGAGACGCTGGAGAAGATGGGCTTCGACTTTGTCGAGCTGAGCGGCGGCACCTACGAGAGCTTGGGTCTGGAGCACAAGAAGGAGTCGACGCGCAAGCGTGAGGGCTTCTTCCTCGAGTGGGCCGAGACCATCACCAGCTCGCTGAGCGAGGGCCACAAGCTGAGGACCTACATCGTCGGCGGTCTGCGATCCGCCGGCGCCATGGTCAAGGCGCTTGATGTCGTCGACGGCATTTCCATGGGTCGCCCCGCGGCTGCTGAGCCCCGTCTGCCAATTGACATTATCGAGGGTCGCGTGCAGGGCGCACTGAAGCCGGTGGACAAGATTGAGAACGACTTCTTCATGGGCATGTCGGTTGCGGGAGCGCAGATCTCGCAGATTGCCAAGGGCAAGGAGCCGCTGAGGCTCGACGACGAAAAGGTCATGGAGACTTTTGCCGACGACATGGGTGTGTGGTTCCAGAAGGTGGTGGAGGACGGGGATAAGATGGAATTTATTCGTGCCGTTGAGTATTCTGGGCCTCTAGCGCCTTACGGGGCTGCCGTCGAGACCAAATAGAGGGATACGCAAGCACTGGGTAATGCGGTATACGGTATAGATTATAGAGTACACATGGTTGATAGATGCTAGATTGAATCGGACGTTATCTTATACATTGATACTACCTATTCTTTTATTTGGAACAATCGCCTACCATATATCCAGTCTCCATTCAATGCATCAGTAATAAATATTCATTCGCTTTTCCCACGAGTCAATCACCTAAAATTGGATCAGTGGAGTCAGGGGTCTACTCCACGCTGGTCTGGTTCAAGTTAGCCCCGGCCCGATTTATAATCACAACCACTGCAACCCATCTGCATCCCCAGATGGAAAATCTTCACACCTCGGGAACCCCAATTCTTTCCTGAGGAACCGTGACATCACCAAATCCAGTTGGTGCCGCTTCCCAAACAAAGCCATGCCCACCATGCAAACTCCACCCGACGATGCAGACGCCGCCAGATCGCACCGCCGCAAGGGTACGCACGAGAGAGTTCCCCACCGCTAGCCCCCGACATTTGCCTAACATGTCATGACACGCAGCATGTGACCTGTGCTTTACGAAAAAGATCAAATGCGACATGCTCAAGCCCGTATGTTCGAACTGTAAGCTGTACAATGCAGACTGCAAGACCAGCATCGTCCGCCGCAAGGCCAACCCTCCCAAGCCAAAGCCCGCGCCGCCACCGCCTGCAGGGGATGAGTAAGTGTTTTTTTTTTATACACCAGGAACCATGCACGGCACACACACACAGTACACGGACTAACCTTGCTGTATTAGCCCATCGCGCAAAGAAGGTTTGTTAGAATCCCGCTTGGCAAGGATTGAGAACCAGCTCCAGCAGGTTCTTCAGACTGCGCGGGATGCTCGTATACCGCCCTCGGGGGCTGCGAGCCAGTCATCATACAGCAACTCGAATGAGGATGCTGATGCAGAAAACTCCGCCGCGACTGCCTTGCTCTTAGATGGTGTTGGTGATGATATAAGCAGGGATGGATTTTGGAAGTTCGATCCTGTTCAGCCCCATGTCTACGAAGGCGAACCGGAAGGGCTCTCCATCCCGCCGCTGGATGAAGTCATCCCGGCTATTGATCACTACTTTTCGCTTTACAACGCTGTTATACCCCTCTTTCACCAACCTACCTTTATGAAGATGCTTCACACGTGGTACATAGACAAGTCACAACGGGACAGAGGCACATGGGCTGCCATCAACATTGTCCTGGCGCTGAGCCACAGGACACCTCAGTTGACGGCGCCGGACAGCGCCATCGTGCAGATCGAAAAGGCCGACCAGTGCCTCAAGAATGCGCAATCAGTCATATCAGAGCTGGTCACCAGAGAGAGCGACCTGCTCGGAGTTCAGATCCTACTGGGGATAGTCATGCTTTTCCAAAACAGCAGAGACCCGAAGCCCGCCAGCGTCATTATCGGAACTGCCATGAGGTTGACGCATCGCCTGCAGTTGCATGCCAAGAGCTCTGCACAGTTCTTTGCGCCTGAGGAAGCTGAGCAGAGGTCACGCGTCTTCTGGATTGCTTACACATTGGACAAGGTAGATACTGTTGCAGTCTTTACGAAACTCTCTGGCTAACAATCATAGGACATCTCTCTAAGAGCACAGACACCATCAACACAACTAGACGACGATATTGACGTTCCTCTTCCTGCCTTAGCACCACCCGATAGTTCCGGGCTCATCTGGACGCAAAACGGTCAAGTCCACTTCAACTACCACAGAAGGCGAGTTGAACTGGCCCATATCCAGGGCAAGGTCTACGATCTGCTCTACTCAAACCGAGCCACAAAAGTTAGCGCCAACGAGCGCCAGCAGCGCGTGAAGCGACTCCAGACAATGCTAGACCAGTGGTACGAGCGCATCCCATCTGTCTTCCACATCGACCAAGTCGCAGCAAACGTGGGGCCGTCGCAGCTCATCCAGCTCACCAAGATGCACCACGCCTTTCTACTAGCAGAAATCATGACGCACGGCGTGTACAGCCACAGCGCCGAGTGGATAAAGCGCATCAGCTCCTTCAGCCGAGCGGCGATAGAAAACATTTCCCAGAAGGCTGTCAAAACGGGGTCCTCGAGCTGCCACCGCACCGAGGTAGCGCCGCTGCCGGAGGGTTGGAGCAAATGCGTGGAGATAAGTCGAGGCTGTATGAAATTATTCCAAGGAGCGACACCAACTGAATGCATCATCTGGTAAGTTTGGGCCACGCTGTTGACCGAGTTTTCGACTAACATTGTATAGGCAATGTAGCTGTGCGCACTTTTCGTCCCTCATCATCATCTTAGCCAACATGTCACTCAACCCAGCCCACGCCTTCATCGCCCAGGACCAGCACCTGGTCATGAAGTCGATGAACCTGTTCGACCAACTGCTTGAGATTGTCGACGACGAAGGCTTCCAGACGCTGCGCGCAGTGGCCAGCGAGCTCAGCCACAAGGCCACGATGGCCATTGCCAAGCACCGCGCCGAGAACCCGCAGCTGAGCAGCGGCGTGTTTGAGAGCCTGGGTGACGATGCGGACCACGGCTACGGGCCTGCGGAGCCCGAATTCCTGCCACGCGAGTCGGAGCTCGTCGAGGATGCTGGTCCCTTTGCGGAGTTTGAGATGCCGAATGAGTTTGAGCAGCAACCGGTCTTGTTTGATCAGTTGCAAGCGGATTTTCAGTCCATAACGGAAATAAGTGACCTGGAGGCGTTTTTGAGCCAGTGATGGAAGGATTCCAAAGGAAGGTCATGAAACAATTTACGAAATAGACAATGGAGTTGATGACATGCGATGAATTTTTAATAGACTGAGAAAATACACATTACAGCTCATGCGCCATACTAATCTAAACTTCTATATTTTCCTTTGTCGTGAGAGAGTTTAGGCCGGTGCCGTTTAGAACCGACCAGAGACTGAGTTGTGCCTTAGTAGACCTAGATGGTGGCTGAGTGATGCTTGAATAAGTCTGAATAGAAATATTTAAACTTAGGTGTTCTTTGAGTAATACTTGGTTATTTTTATGTTCGCTTGAATATTATCAAATTGGTGAGGCGTCGAAAGCAGTCTCATTACTAAACTTAGTCGTATTACTTGCAAGCAGGTTGATTTGATGTGCCAACATGTATTCACTAGCAGCACCTACTGCCATGTTAACCTCCACACCAACACAAACTCCACCAATGGCATCTGTCCGTGCTGCACGAGACAATATCAATTGCGAAGGCTCTTGTTTTAATCTTGTCCAGTTGGAATGACCTGCATAGGTAGCAATTATATCAACTCTTATATACTATGAAGTTGGATGAAAGTGTGAGTGCGGTGGGATCAACTGAGGGGATCCTGTGCCCGTGAGAGAATTCGAGAGTGTCAAGCAATAGCGAGTGCTTAAACCAGACAGTCCACTACAGGAGGTAGTACCGTAAACACTCAACAAATTCGGCATTATTAGCATAATTTAAGCGTCAGTTTGGCGCAGATCATTTCCCGATGGAATTGGTATTCAGGAATAGTCACTGCCAAGGAATATTCCTAAATGTAATGACAGAGCAAAGTTATTCGATGCCAAGATAAGTGTAAGTTGTAATTGTTTGGTCATGTCAAATGCCACGCCGGACGAGACGTACTATGGATAACAAATTCGTTGAGTTAGTACGGTAGGCCAAGGTGGCAAGTGTTGCTTATAAATCAATTTAAATTAGTTACAAAGATTACTAATGCATGAAACTGTATAGATTGTTACTTAAGCAAGTTTTAGTAACCTTTCTTAATCATGTATAATTCTATAAAAACAGAGCTTATAAGGAGGTGGTGGGATGGGGCGGGGGAGTACTATGGGCTTGTAGTAGTTGCACCACGGCCTCGTGCCCTCTCTCGGCAGCCCAGTGTAGCGGCGTCTGGCCATCTTTATCTGCTGCCTCCATCTGGGCCCCCCGATCCAGCAGCAGCTGCACCACGGCCTCGTGCCCTCCCTCGGCAGCCCAGGATAGCGGCGTCCGGCCATCTCCATCTGCTGCCTCCATCTGGGCCCCCCGATCCAGCAGCAGCTGCACCACGGCCTCGTGCCCTCCCTCGGCAGCCCAGGATAGCGGCGTCTGGCCAGCTCCTCTATCTGCTGCCTCCATCTGGGCCCCCCGATCCAGCAGCAGCTGCACCACGGCCTCGTGCCCTCCCCAGGCAGCCCGGTATAGCGGCGTCTGGCCAGCTCCATCTGCTGCCTCCATCTGGGCCCCCCGATCCAGCAGCAGCTGCACCACGGCCTCGTGCCCTCCCCTGGCAGCCCAGTGTAGCGGCGTCCGGCCAGCTCTTCTATCTGCTGCCTCCGTCTGGGCCCCCCGATCCAGCAGCAGCTGCACCACGGCCTCGTGCCCTCCCCTGGCAGCTAGGGACAGCGGCGTCTGGCCATCTTTATCTTTCGCATGAACAATAGCAGCGTTATTTTCCCTTTGTAAAATGACTCCTAATGCTCCTATCACTCCATATTCTGACATAACATGTGTCAAACTGGTCCCTTCTGTGGGGCAATATTCAGAATATCGTTCCAATATTCTGTAAAGATGCACCCATAGTTCCAGAAGACTTTCTGATGAGCCCATGAAGTATTCCAAAAGATCTTCTTGGGAGACAGTCCTAGTGTCGCTTTCTTTTATATGCAATACCCATGAGGTTATACTATAGCGCAGGAAAGGAAACTGAGAGCTTATATCGTCACGGTCATGGCTTTTCGTATGGCGCATCTCCTCCATTGCCAGGTAACGTATGCAGACTCTGGAAAGCCTATGGTGTATAACTCCGGCTCGTAGATCGGCTTCGGTCTTTCCAACTGATTCATTAGTTGGGTTTGTTGGCAAGTTTATGTGCGGGTTATAGTTCTTGGCCAATGGGCCCTTCTCGACAAAAAAGTCCTTCAGTGACTGGTGGATAAACTGGACAACCCCTGCATCTAATGTGATTTCCACAAGACCGTGACTCAGCGTCTGAACTCGCCGCCCCATTAATTCGTGGTCTGATGGGTAATTCTCGTTGTTCTCTTCTAGGCATTCTGAAAACGAAGGATATGGGCGATCGGTATCAATGAGCATGGCCCATCGCAACTCATCAAGTGACAAAGGCCTCATGGCAAAACAAGTCCATTGCATGAGTTTTAGTGATTCTGGACTCATGTTTTCGATGGTTTCCTTGTATAAATCATCGAGATTTCCAGGGATTGAACGAACTTGATGCTCAATCGTCTGTAACTTCTGTATCCCATATCCTTGCTCGTTCCGGACGAGAACTTGCTGGACCACAAGCCGAGCCCATAGGAAAATGCCCTCAGCGCGTTTGATAACTAATTCTCGGATTGTTAGTGGGAAAGAGGATAACCCAGTGTGAACAAAAGTTGATATATCTTGTTTATTTTCTTCCTCGGTGGTTATTTTGAATGCAACGTCCACTTCCAGAATCGGATAGTGTCGACAAGTAAAACAGATGTGGAAATGCTTTAGATCGGCACTTGGGAGCTTCTGTATGAAGGACTTGAATACGCCGACTAGTTCCCGCGCATTCTGCTCACCACATTCGTCCAATGCATCAATAAATAACCAGACTGAATGGGTTTTCAAAGTGTTCTGAATTGACAACTTTAAGGACTCTTGTAGTTCGCGTCGATGCCAGTTCCACCCTTCGCCGTGCTTGCCAATAGTTTTACAACGTTCTTGGAAAGTGGCCACGAGGTCTTGTAGTGCATGAGGAACTGGGTCGAGCTGGTGAAGAAGCGACTGGAAGAGGCCCAAGGGCGTCTTTTGGAGATCAGCACCGCGGCCGTGGAAGAAGAAGGAGAGGATGATATCACTCCCCAGCATTGTGGGCGTTGATGTGATATGGCCCAGAGCGTGTCTAAGCAACGTCGACTTCCCAGACCCAGGCTTCCCTCTGATCCAGAGCAGGCCTCGGTCACAAGAAGCCCATCCCTTATATGTTTCGTGCTTAAGTAGCCAGTCACATGTTCCATCCTGTGCAGCATCGATATCCTTGAAGCGATCATACATTTGTGGGAAAGCCAAAGATTTTAGGCAATCTCGTAACGGACCGGAGTATTTTTCCATATCTATGCAACACAGTAAGTCCATGGTTCCCATACAGTTGAACAAAAAGCGGCAGCCAAGGCCAGACTAGAATTGGCCGCCAGATCTATCGCTGTTAAAGGGAGAGATACCTAGGGTTTGGACTTCTGACTCCCACCTGACTAGTTCACCAAGTAACCGCTTGAACCCGTTGTCATCTGCGGAGCTAAACTTGACCATTTCACTATGGTTACCGTGGATGCTGCTCAAATTATAACCTTCAAAGGTCGCCGATTCTTTGGAGACGACCTTTCCGATGCCGGGCAAAGACAATTCTTCAAAGAAGCACATGATCTGAAGACGCCGGTCGGTTCTTTCTTGTTTTCGTACCATAGACCAGAACCGAGTTTGAACAGATTCCAGGTACTTATCATCTGTCTTTAACACATCCAATAACGATTTGTTGATAGACTTGAAGAGCCCAAGGGCCGGAGCCATTATCTTAGCCCAGTCGGCGATCCAAGCTCCCCGGTGAGGGGTGCCAAGGAATATGATGCCCTTAGTGTGTTTAAATATGCCTTGAAGATGTAGTTCGGGGTTGTCTCGGGAGATAAGAATAGCTTCCTTGCAGACGAGGCCGCCCAGGCTGTGAGCGACGAAGACTAGCGGCCGGGAGGATGCATTAGAAGAGGCTCTGTCAGTCGTCAAGTCGTTCAGGAGGTTCGTGGCATGATCTACCAGTCCGTTTGTCGCTGGGACCGATTTTTGTAGGATATACGCATCATAGCCATATGTGAGTATGCGAGCCCTGCTGAGCTTGGGCGGCAATAAGGTCTCAGGCCAGGGTTTGGACTGGCCCTTGGCAGTCCAAGTACCGTCACGATTGCCACTCAGGCCGTGGACAAAGCAGATGTCAATCGTCGCATCGTCACATTCTTGCAGAACTTTTACTCCATCTGGAAAAGAGGGAGTTGTAAAGCTCTCAGAGGGAGATCTAAGGTCTGACTCTTGTTCCAGCTCGTGTTCTGGCTCGTGGTTCGGCTTGTGGTGCAAAGGCGGGTTGGACGAGCCTTCACCCTGCGGCTGATCATTTCCCCGCCTATTTTGAGCCTGGCGTTGCTTTTTACCTGGAAGCCTCCGTCGCAGCCGATCCCTCAATGATTTGAGAGAGGACTTCATTGGCGATACGTTGTAGAATCGATGGGGATAGACGGCTTAGGTCGGCGGAAGTCAGGATTGAGCGTGATGCATTTTTCAAGAGGTTTCAGCTCCGAGCAAATGCCTGGTGGCAAGAAAAGAAAATCGGCAGAAATGCGGTCTGATTTCGATGCTAAAACGCCACCTTGCTTGCTTCTTTATGGTACGCGAACCACATTCGATTGCCTGGAGGAAATGCGGGGTGTTCAGTGTGTGGCGTCTCCTTACTGGTCTATCGGTCACGTCACAGTCCCAGCTCCCCTCTTGCCGTTTATTGGTCCTAGCAGTGCAGGCCTTGTTCGCGCTGATTCTTGTCCGTGGAGATAAAAATCATCGAGACTGATAATGCTTTTCCCCTCGCATTCCCAATAAGCAACTATCTAGTTTCCTAGTCGACGTTTGTCAATATCAGAAGTAAAGGTACGCGCAGCACAGTACGACTGTCTATACATTCAGACAGGAAATCAAACAATGTGTACCGCAAATTACAATCTAATATAGTATAAAACTTTCAAAATTGAATAATGTTGGTTTGGTTTCTTTCATTCACGGTGTAGCAGACTTTTCAGTATCACTAGAGAAGGATATATCGGGTCGTGTTTTTCCTCACTGACCTAAGAGGAATACGCAAGACGGAAAGAGTGGCAAAATTCCATCTCCTTTGCACGTTCGAGGCACTTGTCACTCTTAATTTAAAGAGGCATATGAGTAGGCTCAAAATCAACCTTGAATTAGAAATTTAATTAGAGTTCTTGAGCGCCAAGAGATAATTGTCAATCGCCCAGAATACCTACTACCCTAGACCAAGAGAAAATAATGACTAAGCCAAACTCCACCTGTTACCTAGGCGATGCCCGTGCACGGTCTATAAATAAAGCCGATCGCGTCCAGAAAGAAAAAAAATCTTCTCTGCAACAATCAAGAGCTGGAATCAAGATGCGCTTCGCACCTTGGATGTCCTGTAGCTGCTAATTTGCGCTAGACGCCGAGATTTCTTGCTAACTTGCTAAGTATGTTACAATCATCCAACACATTCTCCCTAATCCAACATGATGTTTGCAACCAAGTATTTGCTACTTCAGAGCCCTCGTGGCCATGAGACCAACATTCACCATTGCCCTGACTGGAATATATCTACCCACATTCTTTCTTAGACCTGTCGATCAAGAGTTGTTCTAACCGGGAAGAATAGTTCTCAGAGCCATTACGTCATATCTAATGAATATCATAATACATCTATCGTTCCCTCTTCATGCTCCCTGGCCTCCCTGTTGTGCAAAATAATCAAATCCAGCCATCGTGCAAACCATGTTCCCCATCCGCCATTCCTGAACACTGATACCCTGGTCTGCTCTCGCATGTGGATGCTCGTGCTAGAAATCTATTCCTGCTTTTCCCTGGTGCTGCTCCATATCAGCTGAGCCTGGCTTGTCATTTTCTTTTTTTTTTTCGTGTGAAATCTGGGTCGAGTTTAGGCGCACGATTTGGAGCACGGGTCGAATCAATCTCTCCAATTCTCTCCGAACTTTAAGGCGGCCCTCGAGCTTCGCTTTCAACCGTTGCAATGAATCAATCACGGCGATGGCATTTTGGAGATGTCTAATCGTCAGTGCGTGTTGAGCAACAGGAAGGCTTAACACGACGACGGTTAGCATGGGGTTTATCTTGATTGAGATGTTATCGGACCCACACTGTGCTGATGAGTAGTGATTGACAAAATATGTCGGCAAGGGGATGTTGAATGTACAGAGGCAAGCTGTGGATATTAGGTGAAACGCTGCGATATGCCTGCGGTTGTCGGTGCTTTGTTTGCTGCCCGCGACAGCCTTGTGAAACCTGGTTATTGCTGCCAAACAAATAGGTTATGTTCTGGCTGCTGATATTAATGAGCCCTCTTCCCATTGTTGCCTTGACCAGAAGCGGCAGGGTTGTTGTCAACTGAATCACATGTGATGACAGCCACGCTAAAAGTATCGCCACCAACAGTATCAGGCAGAGCACGAATGTCAAAATCGAGACAAGGCAGATGCACATAAGGAAAGCTGAGTCCATGTGTATATTGTCAAAGATGTCGCGGTGCGTCTTCACCCAGGCGTGGATGAATGAGAAGGGACAGGCTGTCGGTTGGTGCTGGAGGGTGGGTGTTACCACAGGAGAGGCGGGCTTGTGTGGGTCAGTCATACGGAGAGGACAATCTGATGGGAGGAGAGGATAGAGAGGTGGCGATCAGCTCGAGACGACTACAAAAAAAAAGAGGATATCGAGGAGAGAAAAGTTTCTTATAACTTATCTAGACCAAAGCCAATCTTGTTCTCCCTGGCACCCGATCGGATGAGAGGGGCCATGTGATGTTTTTTTTTAATTGCACAATATAAAATTTGAAAAGAAGCGATTTTGTTTGGGTTATTGCATGTACGGGTGGCTAAGCTAGCCCGCTCGCAGTTGTGACAGACCCCGGCATCCATGTTGACGACGATCCCATAAGCCCTAACCAGGTGGCTTTGGTTTTTCACCTTAGGCACCTGAATCCTCTCAGATTACAATTGGACTAGAACAGCCCTCGACTCTCGCTGGCGGGGCTGAGAGTTAGGTAAATTTTGTGTCTCGTCACAGCTCAAGTCACGCGACGGGGAGCACAGCGTCAAACTGCTTCATCTCACGCCCGTTCAGGCAGAGGCTGTACAGTGGGATACCGCTAGAAATTATGCCGATGGTTCAAAGGCTTTTCACTGGGTGACGTAAAAAAAGAGTGCCGGATCAAATTCTTATTTCTTTCAAGGCTATAGTTAGCATTCCAGATATCTCAAGCCGCCCCTAGCAAGTGGAATAAAACTGCATGAGTACGTACATCTTTGCGCTCTGCCATTGTCAACAGTCACATCGGCATCCCAAGTAACTGTTACACAGCAGTAGCTGAACAAGCGAACGGTTTATCGGGCTGCTCTACAAACCACCCTTGATCAGTTAGATAACGCTGTGAAGCTTCCTGAACCACGGAGGCCTCCCCGGAGATCTGCGTTATCGAGTTCTGACGTCCGTCAACGTGGCTCTCATTGGCGTGGCCCAGTTGATGCGTCTTGTTGGCGCTGCCTTGTATGATGCTGCAGTTGGCCCATCCGAGCTGCATTAGAATGTTGTCATCTCCCTCCATGCTGGATGTGTTTCCCGGCAATTTGGTTGACACCGCAACTGCGTCAATCCGCTCTTGAAGAGCGGATTTGACTATGGTGGCTATATTGTCCTCGACCTGCTGATATGTCGCGTCATCCTGACTGACAAATTTGCAAATTCGACCGTGTCTCGCGTCCAGTCCGATCTGTTTTTCGCGTTCGCATCCCAACCCGAGAGTTCCTGAGGCTCGATCAACCACCAGCTGCCGGAGCGGATTTGACGTCAGTATGCTCATTGATAGAGGTGGGGAATTTGGGGGCATCCCGCTCACATCTCGCAGCTTCGGCCGTGCGCGAGTTTCGAAAAAGCTGATAAAGTATAAGCGCTCGAGGAACTGGCGGAAATCTGCCGTAACCGTGTCGAGGAGAGCCGATTTGCCAACCAGCGCTTCCATAAAGGAGTTTGGGGCATTGCCCAGTACCGAACGGGTGATGGCCGCGGCTGTGGCTCCGAAAGCAGCACCGTTGCCTCCTCGGTGAGGGGTCCCGAAGAACACGATGCCGTAGGTCGCCTTGCTTATTTTCGGATATGTCTTGTCATCGATGGAAGCGATGAGTGCCTGCAGCAGTTAGTAATCGCTTTTCTATCACATTGGTAAATACCACCATACGCGCTTCACAACTAGCCCACCTAGACTGTGGCATAAGAAAATGAGGGGGCGTTCCGGGTTTTCCTATTCCTACGTGAGTCTTGAGCTTCGATGAAACGTCCAAGGGGAGCTCACATCCCGCTTCGTACTTAGCCGATTTAGCAAGTTTTCGGCCTGCTCAAGCAAACCAGAGGTTGTGGTTTGGAAAGCCACATTGGAATTGTACCCAAACGGCATAATTCGGGCGAAGGGTAACCTGCGCGGTAGAAATTCTTCATCCCTCAGCCACAGCTTTCCGTTGGCCGTCCACGTGGATTCGGCATGGTTCGGGCGATTGAGGGGGTTCAGGCCGTGTACAGCTACAATGCTTGAGACACAGTGTGAGGTTTGAAATGTAACCTAGAAGAAGAGGAGGGGCTGAGGGCATGGGCCTACTCGATTTCTGCGAGTTCCGGATCAACTATGACTCTCAAGAAGTTTTGAGAGCTCGCTCTCTATTTGCATTCCGTTAGCATGCTGTCGATTAGACGACATGATCTATGATGAGGAACTGACAGGCGTCGGCCGAGGGGAAAATCGCGGAACCCAAGTAGACATAGTATAGTGTGATAAAATCTGGTGTAGGATGGCGAGGAATGGCGACGTGTTTTTGACCCCTGCTCGCCCAAAGATTTTGCAGGTGAGCGTAGTCGATAGTAGCATTGCATTATTGCTGAGAAGTGGTGGTTTGCAGCTGCAATTGCGATGGATGTGTTGACGTGGACAAGATGCATGCACTGCAACTTTCCTGATCTGTACAGCCTGCAGCCTTTGTGATAAGAATCTGTGACGGTGAGGTGGTAGTTGATTCAGGCTGGGGCACCGGCTGAGTTGAGACAGCGTGGTAGCGTCTGTGTGCCGCCTTCACATGATACTGTCGGCCCTCAGAGAGCCATAGAAATTGAGTCGATGAGTCACGCGAAGGATTTATCGTACGACAAGGTTCCAGCTCGCAATCGAATTATGAAAAAGTGCAGGTGTGCTGACATGCAAAATTCAAGGCAAATTTGCGGAGAGCCTGATCTTTGCGAGTCTGGATGCGGGCGGTGCATGAGGCAAAGCATGCATGCAACCCTGGGCTTGTTTTTGAGGAGGTGTCGGATAAGCGGCCACCTGTCTACCACAAGAAGTCTTTGGTTGATGCTTTATTGCTGGTGCGCCATTAGTCGAGGGCTGGCTGTCGAGAAGACGATGGCCGACCTGAGGACCAGGGCCGAGGGTAGAAATACTAATGGCCCACGTCGTACGGAACTAGGCTGTCCTCAGGTTTTCAGCTATACAGGAATCGAACTTCTCATAGAGTGGGCGCGCCACGGCCAGCGTCTCCAGAAATATTTTTTTCTGCGACCATCCAATCTAAAACCTCGGGCTTCCTTCGATCGATCGAGCATGATGAAAGATCAGCGGCCTCCTGTGCACAATGATAACAAAGATGCCCTGCCACCCGCACAGATTGAAACAGATGGGTCATCTGGGACCCTGAATGAGGCAGGAGAGCCTACGAAGGCGCTAGACGGCCACAGAAATGGACGACCCAAGGTGCCTTCCGGCTCAGGAGGCCTCATGCCTGGGACGACTCAGGTCTTTGTGGGGCTCGCTTCCTTCTGCAAGGCATTATTGGGCAGCAGGCCTCCGACGACAGTTAGAAACAGAGCTTTGACGAGGGGAAACGATAACGGCACGGAGCAACACGACAGAGATAATGACAGCGAGATTGAGGGGTGTCGAAATAGTGTACTACAGAACGCGGGCGGGGCTGGTTGGGATCGTGTGCTTTTGACTCTGGCAGGTAGTAGCTTGGTTGTCGCACTTTGGTTCTCGTTCATGAGGAATCACAGGGACTTGTATGAATAGCTGCTGGAGCTACTCTGCAAAATGTAAAAAGATGCTAATTGATTTGAGATATTTATTTTTGAACCTTTGGAAACACGTCAATCATTATTTCGCCCACTCAATATCATCGTGAGTGCTACTGTTGTCTTCCGCATCGCTCTTACCGAAAACACTCTCCCAGATACGCTCCAGCCAGTTTTCAGGCAGTGTTGATTTCTGCTCAACGTAGAAAAATCCCTGGTACAATAGAAAATGATTGAAAGTGGTGTCATATATGTGCCCATTACCCTCCTGCCCTGTGATACTGTGATCGTCCGAGATGGTGCTGTGGTTGGAGCATCCTTTTTGGGCAATGCCATCCCTGTTGCCCTTGATCTCGCTGTAGTTTTCATCGCCATCGATCCTGCTGTGGTTCCCATTTCCATTCTGGAGTAATTTATTATCATCGCCTCTGACGGAGCTTTTATTTCCATTTTTCTCCTTGCCCGGCAGCATACCAGGCCTCTTCATAAATAGATTGCCCAGTAGATGGATGATGGTGGTCTCTCGGTGTGATTCTTGAGAGGGAGAGGAGGGCCTTGACGCGGGGCTAGTTGCCACAGCAGCCTTGATAGCATCCATTTGATAGGTATTTAAAACACTTGGAGAAAGACTTGAAGAATTGGTCGCCTCAAATGTGCGAGGCGATCACTAGGGGGCGGCGTGGATCAGCGCCGAACAGCCCTCGGGAGGACAAGCAGCGGAGACGTGGCAATGCGCACGGCCGGCTCGGCTCTTTGATTATGGAAAGAAGAGAGAAGGCAGACCAGGGGAGAAATACGGTGGGGTAAGGACAGGAGGGGCGTGTTCTCAGCAACGCGTGATCTTGGCCCAACCATCATGAGCTCATCCTATTACCCGATACGGATACTAGCTACCCAAATGGAATTTCCTCCATGTACATGTACCCATTTGTGCCCAACATAAATTAGACTTCGAATCCAGTTCTCGGTTGCCTACTGCAATTTCCCCTTTCCCATAATTCCATGTAAAACCCTCGACAATGATAGCCTCTTCGACCTTGTGTGGTTAATCTCATTCGTCATATGCCTTACAAACAACGCAGCAACGTCTTCCCAGTACTGTAACTCTCGAGGTTCAACATCTGAGACCGAGCGCATAAACTGCAGCTTCTTGTTTACCTCCACATGGATCCCATCCCCATCCTGCTGTGTGCCTGTGCCGTACGGTGAATTAGAGTGATTCTGCTTCGCCTTCTTTATTTGGGCCGCCAAAGCGCCCTTATCAACTAGCAGCTCTACGAGCCGGTATCTTGTATCTAGAGTCGATGCATTTAGGTATTTACCAGCCAGGTCTGCAACGTCTGGCCGGCAGAAATTCTCAAAGCCGAGCACTGCGCAGGACAGCATCGGTAGGTTGCTCGGGTCTTCCTTGAGCAGTTTCCGATTATCAGCTAGTCGCTTTCGGATGTACGGTAGCACGGCAAACTGAGCTGCCAGGCCAAGAAACGTATTGTTTTGTCGATCTGGGGTCATGGTGTACTGAGTTGTGGACCAGTGAGGCAAGTTTTGCCCAGTCGTTGACATGAGGCTGGCTTGAGTCACATCGCGATAAAGCGGAAGCCTTCCATTTGAAAGTGGGTATGATGTTGAGACTTCACCAAGATTCCTGTCAAGTCTGTCCATAATCTTTTCAAGAGAAGCTTCGTTCACAGGGTCATCTCTGACGTTTGACGCGTGGTAGAGACAAATGCAGGCCCGGCGCCAAAACTCGGTCGGTATGTTCATGGCAGCACTCTGCCATATGGCAGGGTTCACAACTTCCACCGCGAGACCCTGTAAAATGGCAAGATGGGGATCAAACGTCTTCTTGGCCCTGCAGCAGATGCCAAACCAGGTTTCTACTGCCCACTCACGGACGCTGCGGTGCAAGTAGTCAACTTGACCCTCTTTTGAAACCTCGAGTAGACCTCGGGTTCGGCTGTTGAGTCTCTTTTTCATGGCCTGCATGATCTGAGGTCTCAAGGAGCCGGTAACGGCCGAAATGTCCTGCTGCAGCGCCTCGTCAATGCTCATTTCGGCGAGGTACAAAGTGGTAACGTCGAGGAGTGTTGTTGAACAGTTGTGAATCTGAAAAATATTCGAAAACTCGGCTTCGTACTCGGGTTTTAGTCTGTCCCAAATGATCATGTAGAGCATGAATAAATCTGAAGGCAGAGTGCCAAGGAAGCTGAGGCATTCCTTGAGGTTGTCGCCTTCCTTGATTCCCTCGCAGAGGGCCAAGACGACGACGGACACCCAAAGGAAGACTCCTTCGGCCTTTTGGACAATGACTTTATGCAGCTGGGCTGCCTGAGTAGGATTGGCCTGCATCAGTTCATAGTACCCTTTAGTGCGGTTAAATTCGCTCCGCACAAAATTCTCTAGGTCATTTGTGGTGAAGTCCTCCATTTTTAGACTTGGGTTCGCACTAAAGGCATCCATGAAGACATTCTCAGGCCGGCTACTGACGAGAATTTTAATTCCAGACCGACGATGAAACAGCTTGATGAATTCGATTAGCTTCTGGTGGTCGCCGTCAAACTCATCAAGCCCGTCTATGAATAGGGCCAGATTGAACTCACGACCGGCCAGAGGCGTTAGGGCGGAAAAGCACTCGAGCAATTCTCCCCAGGACCACTGAGGCGTGAATTGGGCAGCTTTTGAGCCAAATATTTTGAAGAGTGCCCATCGGCGGGGACAGACTCTAGGGCAAATACTGGGAAGCTGCTCGAGGCATTGTAAGAGGAGGGTTCTCAGGAGACCGGTCTGAGACTTTTGTAGTTGCGAAATACCGGCACTCCAGAAATAGAAGGATGCCAGTATTAGCGGCCGATTGCGAGCCCACTCAAGAAGGTGACTTCTTGTCTTTGGGTTAGTTGTTAGATACTTGACCAGGGTTGATTTGCCGGCCCCTGCATTGCCAGTAACCCAATAAGGATCTTCGGCTGAGTTTTCGAGCCAGGGGGTGAAGCCAATCCACGGCTTATCATGGGAAACAGAGTCTCTGTCTTCTTCATAAAGCCACTGGAATGTCTTCTCATAAGCTTCCGGAATCGCATCTTCGCGGTGCTTGACGCCCTGGAAGCGGAGACTGTTGATAATCATTTTAACGTAGGTCTGGGACTCTGTCTCCTTGGCCTGTGCTCGAATCTTTGCTGCGAGATTGGCTGTGTACTGGTCCAAGTCCATCAAATCAGAGGACTCCTCCTGGGTACTGTTCATGGCATGGCCCACAATGGGGTTGGATGAGAGGTCCGCCGAGGACCAGATGGTGTCGATGATTTCGCGCTCAGCAGGATCAAGGTCAAATGGATCCGCATTCAGCGCCTTTATTAGAGATTGGTTAAGTGTTCGAGTATCAGACTCAAGCTGGCTCAGGGATGTAAGAATGGCAGCTTGATGTATAGACGCACGGCCCAGATCCTGCCTCTGTCGAGGGGATTGTTCCCTGTCACTCCTGTTAGACAGCGGCGCTAAAAATAAACGGAAGCAAGGTTGCCATACCACAAGACGTCCTTCACAGCCAATAGGGTGCATATTCTGATGTCAGAGAGCAAGCCCCTCCAGCGGTAGACGTTGAGCGAGGCAGCGGACTGGATGGCGATGGAAAACAGATTGGCATCTTTGGGGACTATCCTAGTTGACTTCCTCCGCGGGCTCAATTCGACAGAGCTTTGCTGCGTCTGGCCAAAGGTGAACAACCTGTTGATGCCACCGTCGGCGCCCAGCTTGCGGATGGCGTCGTTGAGCTCCTTGGCGGCCGAGCTGCACTGCTGACACAGGCGAAGGAAGCTGTCCTCGGAGGAGCCCTCGGCGGGCCGGCAGGCCGCAAGACGCCCCATCTCCGTGTCCACAGCGGCGACGAGCAGGGTCAGGTCGTGTGCAATGGTCTTGAGCCCCACCTGGTCCGAATCCTGCCCCGACGGCGACCGGTACGGCTGGCCGACTTCCGAGAGGAGACATGTCCAGAAGTCGATGAACTGCACCAGGCTGGTGGCCACCGACAGGGCGCTGAGCGGCTCCATGGCTGGTGCTGCTGGTGGGTGTACAGTGGTGGTTTGACGCGCAGGGCACCGCCAGCACCCTGGAATACTAAGGCCGGCTCACGAGAGTTTCGGTCAGGCCCAAAACGGGGGTGAGAGACTCTGTCGGGATCCGGCCGAGCGTCGTTTGTTGAGTTTATCATTCGCGGCGTGGCGACGCGGTGACAGCCTTGGGGGGGGAGGAAAAACGCCATTTCTGTGGCTGTGGGGCTGGGTTGACGGCGCGACGGCTGACGAGACAAGCTGAAAATTAGCATCCAATCATGGCGTGCCGTGGGGGATAAGGCAGCTGTAGTCGTCTTGTCGTGGAGGAGCGCACCATCGAAATATCAAACCTGGCTGCCTTGCTGGCCATTTGCGACAATCATCGTCTTACCCGCCAAGGTTGCGGGAGCAAGGGGCGTTGGACCGTTGCAGTTTATCGGGGGCGGCGTTGGCAATTAGGTTCAATATCAAAGCTTAACCTTTAATTTGGCTCAAAGAATATTTATCAATTAATCAATGCATCTTGGTTTAACGTCTAGTATTTCTCTCTTTACAATGTGCCGGGTTGCCAAGGAGGTTGGCTGCCGTGATCTGCTACCATCCGCACCTAGCTCCCCCAGCTGTGGCTTTTTGGCGTCGGCACCTGCTGTAAAATGTGCTTTTTCCAGCGCTTACAGCACTCGTCACGAGCCCTCTCTACACCTGCTCACCTCGAGGGTGACGATGGATATTCGCTTGACCGCTGCAGGCGACTGTAAAAGAAAGTGTTCACATTGGGAGACGATATATGTATCAGATACAAGACAATGCATCTAATCTACATTCCTGAGACCTGCTCTACACCGCAACCTTTTTACTTTCTTGCATCTTTCCGAGTTGACATGATCGGGCGGGCGCATCAAAACCGATCCGAGAGAGCACATGACACGCGCAACAGAATTGTCGGGGCCTTGCAGGTCTGAATCATGGGGTGAGCTAGAGAGGCGTGTTTTGCGCATCATTTCGGCGTCAATTGGCGGCCGTTTTGGGGTTTTACCAATTGCGCCGCTCCAGTGTCATGCTCCGATTATCTACCGCGAGTGTGATAGGCGCAACGAGTTGGATTTCAAATGGTGATACCCCCACGATGCATGCATGGTTAGATGCTAAAATGAGATAAATGACGCAGTGAGTGCCATTGTCTTAGAATCGGGAGGGCCTGGCAGGCCGACAAGAAGCGGGAGTCGACTGTTGGTTGAGGCAACATGGCGATGCAAAGAAGAGACCACTTTGAGGAGGGGGGGAGTCGTATCGTTCGCGGATAGCTGTCTGGATGTGCGAACAGGGTTGGAACAGGGTGCTGCTGCAATGGTAGTCTGCCATGCCTGATTGATTGCGAGGCCAAGCACCTACTCTTTATCCCGTCGTGCGGTGCGGTTTGCATCGGCTGTCACACCGCCACGGCACTTTGTCCTTCGCAGTCGGATGCCCCTCGATCGATCTCCGTGTGTGAACCACCCTCACACCATCAGATTATGGGTGGGCAGAGGAGCTGCAATTTTAATTACCGGATCAAATTCCGGAACATGCAGCTCAAGTCGCGGCCTCGCGCAGGTTAGAGAGAGTCTCGACTTTCCATAGGCGCGCTACCCATGTTTCACGGGCGCCGATGAGAGTCAACGGTGGAGTCGCTCTCCAGGTCCAATGCAGGCCAGCGTTGCATCCTCCATCAACCCGACCAGCCTCCAAAGCTCATCTTGGCGAGTCCCATCCCTGTTGCTGCACCGCTATCACCGCTATCTCATGCCCTCGTGTATGCATGCGACTACAGGGTCGGGCATCTAGTGTTCCCAACTCAAAAAGACCACGGCTTGTGTTTGAAAAACCGTGGCCACAGAATCGCAAACGCACGCCGGACAACATGAATGAAAGATCTCGATCGAGTCTTATGGTGCGCCAGGGGTCGACTAGTCGCTAGCTGCTGATCAGCTACCCGCTCCCCCGCATTAGCTAGGCCACAGGTTAGATAGACGTACCTGATACGGATCCGATCTGCCGCTGGTATGGGCGCCGCGGCCAGCGTGATTCTTGGCAGGTTGCCCCAATGCGGGACATCGGAACAGCTCGCTATAAAATTTCTTTTGAAGCTTGGCTACTCGCGGGGGCTTGCGAGTCTGCGTAACCGAGATCCCTTTTTTTTTTTTGTTTACGCTGCAAGCTGCGACATGGACATGGACCAGGGATATCTGCGCATTGCAGCTAGCAGCAGCAACGGTGGCATGTAGTAATGGTCGGTCGGCTTGTCCGTCCGCAATAAAATGCTTTCTTATTATCTGACGGCCTTCCCGCGCCGTCTTCATCTGTCTCACTTCCCGAAAACTTTGCTGTGATACTAAACCTAGGGGATCCTGGCCTCTGTCTTTTTTTTTCTGCGAGGCGCCAACCGGCCACCGCCAACTCCGAGAGATAAGCACCTAGCTTCGCGAGCCGACCGACAAAAAAAAAGCATGGAGAAGAGCCCGGGCCCTGCCATCGAACCGGCCAACGAGCGGTTCGACAGCGATGATTTAGACCGAGATCAATTGGCAAAGTTGGGAAAGAAGTCGGTTCTCAAGGTAGCGCCCGCTCAAATGCTCGCCCTGTTGCCGCCCGCCGCGATGGAGCTAATCGGATCTTGTGACACAGCGAAACTTTCGGTTCTTGACAATCCTGGGCTTCAGCTGCGCCATCCTCGTAACATGGGAGGGCACGCTCATGAACTTTGCGCCAGGCCTGGCAAACGGTGGCCCTGGAGGTCTCGTCTACGGCTTCATTTTCGTCTGGATCGGCAACCTTAGCGTCTTCTCGACTCTGTGCGAACTCGTCTCTATCGCCCCCACCTCTGGTGGCCAGTACCACTGGGTGGCCATGCTGGCTCCCAGATGGTGCTCCAAGTTCCTCAGCTACATCACTGGATGGTTGACTCTGGCTGGATGGCAGGGAACCTCCGCCGCCGCTGGTTTCCTGACCGGGACCATGATTCAGGGTCTCGTCACCTTTATGATTCCATCATACGATGCCAAGACATGGCAGGGAACCTTGATGCTGTGGATGTGCATCTTCATTGCCGTTGTCATCAACACTGTTGTCAGCTCCATGCTTCCCAAGATTGAGGGAATGATCTTGGTTCTGCACATTGTTGGCTTCATTGCTGTTTTGGTCACGCTAGTTACCTTGGGTGGCGCTAATGCCGATGCCTCTGAAGTTTTTCTTGAGTTCCGAAACGAAGGCATGTGGCCTACTCAAGGTCTTTCTTGGTTTGTAGGGCTTTTGGGATGCGTATTCTCCTTTGCTGGTGAGTTCCAAACATCCGACTTGCTGCAATCTATTTTCATACTAACGCCGGACCCTCCAGGTGTCGACTGCTCATTCCACGTAAGGCCGCTAATTTCCTTTCCATGTTTATGGACACATGTACTGGTTTAGTATGGAGGTTGAATTGCTAACGATAATAAAAGATGTGCGAAGAAGTCAAGAACCCATCTTTGGCTGTCCCCCAGTCCATCATGACAAGCATCACAATCAACGGCGCCATGGGTCTTGCCATGATCATTGCCATGCTTTACAGCGCCACCGACATCGACAAGGCCATCAATTCCCCCACTGGCTACCCATACATCGAAATTTTCTATCAGGCCACTGGGTCCAAAACCGGAACCACCGTCATGACTTCGTTGATTATTGTCATGACGCTATCTGCGATTGTTGGAGTCATCGCCGCCACCTCGCGCATGTTCTGGGCTTTCGCCCGAGACCGCGGTGTGCCATTTTGGCGTACTCTGTCCAAAGTAAGCTGGCCTTACCAGGATTTCCCTCTAGGTTGCGCGCTCCAACTAACACGCCATAGGTTGATCCCTGGACCAAAGTCCCCGTTTGGGCCATCGTCTTTACTAGTGTCATCTCTTGCCTCATCGGTCTCATCAACATTGGCTCTGCAGTTGTGTACAACGCCATTATTTCGGTTGCCGTTTCGGGTCTTTACTCTTCATACCTCATGGCCGCCTCTCTCCTTCTCTACCGTCGATGCGGCAAGGGCTACAAGATGCCTGATCCTAGCGCCCTTCCTGCTCTGGCCGACACCACTGCTGGCGAGGGCCAGACGCTGGCCTGGGGCCCGTGGCATGTGCCTGGCGTTTTTGGCATCATCAATAACACCTTTGCGTGCGCATTCATGCTCATCGTCTGGTTTTTCAGCTTCTGGCCCCCGCAAACACCTGCTAGTCCATCCACGATGAACTACGCTTCCTTGATGACAGGTGGCGTTGCGCTTCTTAGCGTTCTGTACTATCTAGCTTGGGCGAAGAGGGAGTACAAGGGACCTCTGATGGAGGTTTAGACTAGAGGATATTTCGTGATGAACACCGCGATTAGATTTTTAAGTCGAAAAGATCACACAGTAACGTCGAAGAAGGTCCTGGAAACTAGGGTTAGGGTAGGTTTAAAAGCATCTTATGTTACTATTTAGAAGAGCAAATTTTGCAACGCACTCCCAACTCAATTTTTTAGACCAAGACAATATTTGAGAATGTGGTCGGGTCCAGGATGATCTTTTCATCATCCCCCAGTACATCTGAATCGCACTGAAAATACCCAAGCCTTCGGAAATATACTTTGCCAGGTGCACTCGTACTCTTGGGCGAACATGGTGTGACAATTATTACGCGATAAGTCCAAGAATCCGCGGCGTTTTCCGGGAAATGAGCCTTTGACAGGAACAACCCGAAAAGTTCTGTTCGCTTGGCCCAATCTTGTTTCTCGGCAATCTGTCCTGACAATCCATCGAACCTCACTTGCTCTCCAAATCGGTCTCCGCCAGGTGTGCACAACCTCATGTTTTGGCTCCGAGACGGCGGCAGCCCTGCTTCATTCTCTTCAGGAACTTGACTCACTTCTAGCTTGATCAGAGGAGCTTCCATACTGACCCAGCCATCTGTCAATTCCCCAAATGCGTTGTTCAAATTCTTTGGCGTCACGCCCCAGCCAGTCGCAGTCGCTATATCCACCCAGCCTTTCATGGTATGCCCATGGCCGGAAGTCCCTTTAAATGACGCCCAACTCCATGTTGGTGCAATGTATGCCTCGTCACCCGGCAAAGGGGATTCGTCTGGCAGGCAGTTGTTTTTCTCGCCCGAACTGAAGCTTCCCCACCCCAATCCTTCTACTAAAGCAACGCTCCAAAGCCCAGCCACGTATTCGATCTCAGCTGTCTTGGTTTCGTCTCCCTGCGAGGTCTTCTCAACATTCATCTTTTGCTTGATGAGTTTGGCCAGACCTGAAACCGCGGGAAAGCGATCAGATTGAACCGTAAGTTGTCGGCTTGTAAAGTCTTCAAGTAGAAGGTACCACAGCTCGTGGATATCACTAAACTCGGACAACCGAGTAATTGGGAGAAAGGAAGGCTTGACACCAGAATGGAGCGAGTTCAGCCTGCCGTCAATCTTGACCCCATCTTCCGATGAGAAATGATGGTTGCACTCAAAGTAGAGCTGTGAAGTTGCAAAATGCAGAATACGGCATGGGAGGGATCGTTCCTGCAGAGCCCAAGCTCGTTTTGGTAGAGGCTCGGATGGAAATTCGAGCCACACTCGATTGTTGACTGCAGGCAATGGAGGAACCTTGAATGCGAGCCCGGGAACTTTTTCAACGGCTTCTTTGCCGCCAATAAGAGTTTCATCTCCAAGCGATGAAACAGTCAATTCGATGGGCTCATATTTCCTGTCTGCCCTTGTGAGGAAAGTCTGGGCGTTTTCTTCTGCGCTATCGGCCGCAATTACGGCATATGCTCCGCTATACACTTCAGTCATGCGCGCGGATTCTCTCGCCCAGTCATCACTGTCATCCTGGCAGATGCAGATCGAATCGATCCACAGGTAGCGAATTCCGAGGCCACGCGTGACTGTTATGGTGTCTTGGAAGGATCGCGGGAGGCTGTCAACCGCGATACTGTGCAATCGGTCTGGCAAAGTTGCGCGAGTAGTCATGGCATGACCCGAAGGATTACTTCCCCAGCAATGGCTTAGTGCAATATATGGGCTAGAAGGAGCATCGTGGGTTTCTAAAAGTCGGACACTGTTGGGAGTGCTGAACGCATCTAGGTCTATGACCCGAGATGGCAGCTTTTCCATGGCCGGACGACAGCACTCGTGGTTCTGAACACAGCCCTGGAGCCAACTGGAAGCTAGCCGTAAAGCTTCAGTAGAAGCAGCATCGGTGCTGACTCTTTGACCTGGAATAAAACGGGCAGGTGCTCCTTGTAAATTGACGTTTGGTTAGTTTGCCTGGACCACAAGCTAGTGGGAGAAAACGAGCTTACCGGGCTCTACGCATAGCCCAATTGCCGCTACAACGTACTTAATTCTCACATTTGTGCTGTTAGAAAGTACTAAGAAGCCATCGGCTCCATCAAAACGTTGCACAACCGACAGGCCTAATGCTGTTGGCAAACCATGACCACCAAGGGCCATCCCTCGGTATCGAGAGACCGGGTCGTTCTCCAGTTCGTGAAGGCTATCAATAAAATCACCGAGCCCTTCAAGGATGATTTTACATATTGGGCATCCCTTTGCAGACTGCTTCAGAGCATCTTGGCTAGGATGGTGGGCCCATCCAACTGAGCTAGGCCAATCCGCAGCATTCTTGGCGAGAAAGAAGGGGAAGTTTCCGAGCGAGCCACATCGATACAACCATTCCTTCGGCAAAAGTGGAAGCTTCGAAGGGACTGCTAGAGCAGAAAGACAAAACGAGCAGGGTGTCATGGTGGTTTCTAACGAAGATGATGATGCTCGGTGAATTGAGGCATTGGGGATGCTGCCTTGAGCGGGGTGACCCACTCGCTCATTCATCTCACGTGAACAACTATCACTCGAGAATGGCGCCTGAAACTGATGACTGCCTGGAAGCTGACGAAATTAGATTCTCAATCGATTTGGCTGCTTCTGTAAAATTGCGCTCCAGCCGTTGGAATTGCGTAAATTAAGTTTTGGTATGCGCGTAAAAGAAAACCGGGCTCCCTTTCGCTTGTCTGGGGAACAAGTTAGTGGGCTCTTGTGATCAAGAGTAAGCAGCGGCAACCTCTGTAGTCTGCATAAACAGAAGGGAAGCGGCCAAATTCTTGCTCGTGTTTTGTATTTCATCAACGCATTCCTTGATGGCATCAGCAAAGCTTTGAAGCTGCTCATCACAAGATCTTTTATCAGGTTGCAAGTCTGGCGGTCCAAAGATGTTGTGACAGTCCTCACTTATTCGAAATCCCAGAAACGGAATCCCGAATAGGCTTAAACGAATTCTCAAAAGTAGGTGAGCTTTCAAACACTTCGACCATGGCAGTTCCCAGCTCATTGCAAACCATGCGGCTGGCCACTGGGGCTCATAGCAACAGAAACGAAACAGTCCTACTTTTACAAGTGACTGAACATGTGGGAAAACATACATGGATTACTATAAGCGAAATTTCATCGTCTTCTGTCGGGTCA
Source organism: Calonectria hawksworthii (assembly GCA_020975415.1). Classification (NCBI taxonomy): domain Eukaryota; kingdom Fungi; phylum Ascomycota; class Sordariomycetes; order Hypocreales; family Nectriaceae; genus Calonectria; species Calonectria hawksworthii. Next base: position 445,766 of record JAHXZK010000018.1, on the reverse strand, counting down.
CCAGCGACAGTGGCAGATGTCATGGAAAATTGGGTAAATGTCGCTGACGTGGACGGTTTCAATCTTAGATATAAGGTAACAACCACAAATCTGTATTTTTTGAACTCATTGGATCAGGAGAGAAAGATGGTGCATCCATGCCAAATGTACGTCCCTTGGAACACAATAAACTGATTATGTTGTAGGCCTAAGAACGCTGATTATTCGCCCGGCTGTTCAACGGATACGCGCCATCGTGGTTCCCTAGGTACTTATGGGAACAAGGCGAGCCTTCTGTTACCAAATTTAGAAATTTCAAGGATGATCGCGGCAAGGTTATTTTTAGCCGGGACACAGCCCCGATATGAAGAGTTTCCAATGATAATAGCAAAATCAATTTCTAAATATCATAGCTTAATTAGCCCAAATATTCATTATCACGGAACCACGAATGCGTCCAGCAGCCCAGTGTGGCCGGTGTTATCGCAAGAGTTTTTGCAGTAAAGCTCCTGTACTCGTTTGGCACTATTCCCCATCCATTGCCGACTCGCTTAATATGGGAGAATATATGGGTCCCGAATCCACGTAAGCAAATATCTGCGCTTTCCTGACAGTTTGGGTCGTTCTTTTTTAACCCCGAGTCAATCTACCACTTCTGACCCAAACGATGCCAACAGCTCACCCCGCAAACGAACTAGCTGCATTGGGCGAGATGGAGTCCAGTGGGCGAACAAGGAAGCCGCATACTAGGAGTCGATCCGGCTGTCTTTCATGCAAAAAGTCCCACCTCCGGTGCGACCAGGGCCGACCATTTTGGTACGTTGTCGTTTGCAATTTTTGACATTCATAGGCTCAGCCCCATCCGGTGCTGGGAAATACTATCAGCCGGCTGATGTGTGGGCAGTGCGAGATGCCGTAAGCTAGGCAAACCCTGTGAATACATGCAAAATATTCCACTCGGAGAGCGCAGAGTAGCGGGGCAGCCTGGCGGGGCAATGATGAGCATAATTGCAATCGAGGCGGTCCAAACGACCAAGACCTTGAATCCAATTCCCGCGGATCCTTTTGACTCCTTGCCGATTGAGATGCCATTACAGTCGCAGCATCTCCTCCGTTACTGTATGACATCGATAATCTTAGTTGGGAATTGACAATTGACCCCCTTGTCAGTCACTCACGTTAGCGAATGCTTTGACACGTCCAGCCAGGGAGCTTTTGCGAACATGTACGATTACCATGGGCACACGACCCCCCCCCCCCCCCCCCCCCAGCATATAATGACTGACTTTGCAGACTTCCATGTATAACACGGAATAAGACCACCCTACAAAATACCATGCTCGTCGCCGGACTGCACCATATGTGGCGAACAGGCAACACTCGGACTTTCAAATCGACATGGTTATGGCACAAGGGGAAGACGATTCAATCATTGAATAAAGGGCTTGACAATCCATTGCTCCTGGATATCACGCCGGCTGTATCCCAGATCACCACGCTCAGTTTGATAGAGGTAAGCTGCAATTGCTTTTTATCCCAATTTATGTCTGGCCAAAAGCATTGACCATGGTCTGCAGTGCGCCTTGGGGAGTGTGAGCATTGCCCAAACTCATCTTGATGGTCTTGTAAGCCTCTTGGATATTTGTCGACCTTTGCATGAAAGCATTCATACGCCCATGGATTTCGATGAAGAGCTCTCCTATCGTTATTTCATCCTGCAAGTGGCTTATACTCCATGTCAAGTTCGTAGCGTGCTAACACATACTCTAGAGCCACCACACGCATTCAATCTATGCGGAGTCGCATGCAGGCACTCAAGGTTCTTAGAGACATGGTTGGAGAATCTGGCAACATGGATTACGAAAGGTACCTGAACCTTGTCTATAACCGTTTTTCTCGTGACCCCAATTCGCTTCGAAAACACCTAAGTTCCTTGGGGATGATGTCGTTTTATTTTATAGTGCCTCAGCCGACAAAAAGGTTCTGTGAGATTGACGCATTGCCACAAATCAGCTGCGTCAACTGTTTGACACAGGCGGTCGAGCCCGAGGGCTCCAATCCAGGCCGAGTATGGGGTCGGAATTCCACCGAACTATTCATGGCAAAAATGCACCTTGAGATTTCAACATCTCATGTCGCCTCACTCGCCGCGGATGTAACGGGACGCCCCCAAAGACAAGTCTTGGCTACGTGGTGCGGCGTGACGATTACCTGCTGTGCTTACCTGAATGAAGTGCTAGGGCTCTGGAATGGAGGCCGACCACTTAGCGACCCAATCTTTAGGCGAATGGTGGTTGTGTTGATGCGAGACCTTGCCCAGACAGGACACAAGTTGAAAGACTTCGAGGCGTCCCGCTTCTGGTTCTGGGAGCACTTTGTCGGGGCATTCTGCTTGACGAGGTATCAGCTACGCAAGTATGATGAAACTTTGAAGCCTGTTGAAAGCTATTTTATCCGACAGCTTCGAAGCTGGGGGCAAGACATGGGCATTGTCCAATGGGAGGACGCCCACAAACACCTTGGGGATGTTGCGTGGCCTTCTGAAAAGGGTAGTCCTGTTGGGAAGTGGGTATGGGCTAGGGTAATTGGAAATTACGAATCTATTTTTGATGATGACCCGTCTAATCTGGGCATCTTGGTCAGGGCACTGAGTAGAACACATTAGAAATTTTGGTTTGGTAGAAGTAGACTTCCAATACCTCTGTATAATTGATCTCCCTTTAGCGTTGCCACATTGACGACTTTGGCAAAACTATAACAAGGAATTATGCGCAAGCCCAAGGTTGCTGTGGGGGCCGCTTGAGTATGCCTATGCCACGAAGAGATCAGGATCTTGAGTAAAGTAAGCAAAGCTGTCTTCACCGCTATTGTTCGTACCCGTAGTCCCTCAATGTCTGGCCACTAATTGGTCTAGTGACAGGGTTGTGAGACACAGCTTGTCTGAGTTAGCAACCAATTAAGAGAGCTTTTATGAGACATGACGGCATAAGTTCGATCTCTATCTGTATGCGAATTATTAGAGAATGATATGGGTTTTATGGTTGATTTTAAAATGAAAGATATGAAATCAAAAGACGAAATTAATATTTACCACGAGTTCGAAAAGAAGAAAAGTAAAATTCCAAGAAGTTAATCGTTGGCGATTGTACCAAAGCACTAAAAAGTTGACTTGTGCTGCGGGCGACTGTGTTGAGCTGTTCTTGTAAAAATAGGAACTTCAAAAGATTGATCTCAAAGGAATTGCAAGACTTTTTCTACCACTCATAAAATAAAATAAGAGAAAGAAAAATAAGACATAAAAGCAAGAGACAAGAACAAGAAATAAGAATAAGAAATGAACATAAGAAATAAACATCAGAAATAAAAAATAGGCTAGGTTACAAGATAGCCAGCCAAGAAACGCGAATCATAAAGCACCCGTTTCTTCACTCAACCCTCGGTGCTATTCCGTTTAAACACCAGTATTTGCTAATGTGTCCCTCACGGAAACACGGGAGACGTGCCACAACTGGCCGGGATTCTCCGAGTCGACCTGGTACTCGTGGATCTCTCCATCTCCGATACCGTAAAATGTGCCGTTATGGTTCGTGGCCATCCTGGTAAATGTCGGGGACTTTTTTCCACCACGAAACTTGATACGCTGGTTCATCCACCACCTACGGGTGATTGGGTCCCAGTATGTGACAGTGACGATGCCCCGTGGTTCCAGTTGAAAGACCGCAATATACCAGCCTGGTCGCGAAGGGAGTTTCTGTGGTGAGGAATGCGGCTTCATCCCTGGATATTCCTCCGCCATGAACCAGGCTAGCCCCAAAGGACGTTGCCTTGATGCCGATTTAATATTGGTCACCTGGAATGTTGTGGCTGCGATTGGTTGTCCGAAGTAGTTTTTGGGTCGCTTTGAAGCCATAAACAGATCTGTAAGCAAGCATTGTTAGCATGGTTTGGAAACCAAGAGTACAATCTAGTGATTCTCACCATCAATCTCCCACCCAGTTTCATTTCGCCATCTCTGCATCACCAGCTGAGAGGAATTACCATAAAACAGGCGCATCTCCGCAGGACCCTTTGCCGGGATATATGGGGTGACTGCGATGCCCGAGGCCGGATCCATATCAGCACTAAGGCTTGTCCTCGACCATGGTAGGCTAGTTGCGCCACCCAGCCTGTTGGCCTTCTGAAAGAAGATGCGTGCTTGATCAGCCCCATCAGCACTATTCTCGCAGTACGGGAGACACTGGAACCAGTGGGCAGCTAGCTGGGAGCCGTAGTCGGTATGGAGATTCGTGATATTCCCCATGCTAGTCAGATTTCCCGCGCCAGTGAGATTACCATGATTGGCATGATTGGTGAGGTATGTCTGATTGGTCGAGTTGGACTGGTAGCCAAGGTCGCTCGGGATCCATCGGCGCAAGTGGTGGTCTTTCGAACGAATTTCCACTGTCTTATTGTAGCTGTCGATGAAATACAGGATAACCTCGAAGCGGGAACCAGGAGAAGTAGTTGCGGCCAGTGGAGTTCCAGATTTCGCCTTGATTAAATGGCCCGACTTTTTAAGCTCGTGGGTGACATCTACCGTGATCCAATCCAATCCTGGAGACAAAGGGCGAATTCTAGACGAGGCAATGATGTCACCAGCGGGATCCTGGTAGAAAACAAGGCTTTGTTCGACCTTCAGGCTTTCCGTCCAGGACTCTGAAAATTGCCAATTTTTTGGACGCGACCAATGATCCGGCGAGGTCCAATTCGTCACAGCTAATTCCGAGTAGGCGTGGATCACCCGGTGCTTTCGTTCTCCCTTCAGATTCTCCATCTTGAGGTGATACTGAACACCTGCATAAGTGATCCCGGCAGCGGCAGCGACAGCAGCAGTAACGGTACTGCCCACAGTGGCGACAAAACCAGCGGTAAGAGCAATCCCCTTGGTGGCCCCAGTGAGCCCACTGTAAAGGATGCCAAGGGCAGCTATTTTCGCAAGCCAAAAGAAGACCATTATCACTAGAATACTGTGTAAAAAAACAGCAGAAGGGAAAAAAAGTTAAGAAAGAAATGGTCGATGGTTTGGATTGGATGAATTATGTTGCGGCAGGGAAAGCGTTTTATAAATGTGATATTTTGGTAGCCTAGAAATGCTTTCTCCAATGCCTTTGGAAATTTCTTATTGTGAGTTTGCATTTGAAAGCTTATTCGAGGTATTGATTTCACCTTGGTGGATAGATTTGTGAAACAATTAAACTCCATGTACCTCAATGGCCAAGCTTGTGATTACCGTCACAAGGCTATCACAGACTTGGCCATAGGGGTAGGGCTACTAATTACAGGTTTCTAAGATCTGCATGAGAGAGATTAATATTTGCTTCTCCATTTTCCTCATTCAACAAGGTACAGAGTCATCTCCAATTGCAGGTCTCGCGAACCTCGACTTCGTCCGGTCCAACCTTTGAATTTGACCTCTATGGTGCCACACTGCACACAAACATCAACCAGGTGATCGTCCTATTTTCACTCGGAGTGTCTGGCCAATACACCGCAATTCAATGGATGTCGCTTCATCGAAAAAGGTCATATTCTTTGACCTAGATAACACTCTTTTCGATCATTACCATTCCATGAAATCAGCTCTCTCCTCAGTTCAACAGCATGATCCCAAACTTGCAGAGATCGAAATCGGTCATCTTGTTTACAAATACAACATGGCACTTCAACACGCCTATTATGATTACCTCGACAAGAAGACTACATACGAAGAATCGGACCTTAAAAAGGTCCAGTTGTTCTTTGATTATATTGGTTTACCGGAACCTGGCACCGAAGAAATCAAAGAGTTCCGTGCTAAATATAAGTCGGTGTATCGGCAGAATAGGAGAGCGACACCGGGCAGCATTGAGGCTCTAACCCAGTTACGGGAACATGGTTATTGGATTGGAATCATCACCAATGGTCAGATGGTAGATCAGGTGGACAAAGTCAAGGCTATCGGCCTAAGCCATCTGATCGACAGTCTTACTACTTCCGAGGAAGTAGGCTACCGCAAACCTGATTGCCGTATTTTTCACCACGCCATTGAAGCCTCTGGAGCCCCTCTGTACGCAACGTACATGGTGGGCGACTCTGCAGACGCAGATATAAAAGGCGCTCTAGATTCCCGACTGAGTGCCATTATGTATTCGCCAACAGCCAAGGACTACCAGCGCCTTTTATTTGGAGAAAAAGTACATGTAATCAATCATATTAGCCAACTCTTAGACCATCTGAATCTTCGATCCTGAGAATTTACTTCCTTCTTCTTATCAAGGCTTAATTAGTTCATCTCCAAAGTTTTTCATACCTTTAGCAAGAGTGATGACATCCTCTGTGCAGCGGTGGGCAAATCTATTGAGCATTGATTGAAGTCACGAAAGATCGGCACTCTTTTAGTACGAGTCACAAGGCCGTTGCCTATTTCAAACACAGGACGACCAACTTTGTAGTGCGCAGCACAGGAGGCCAATGAAAGCTTTTGTCGAACCCATCCAAAGATGAGCTTATTTGAGAGTACTGTTCCCCCAGCAGCTACTTTGGTAAAACCACGGGTTACTACAGGAATGGATACCAGTGAGAGTTTAGCACTTGCATTTAGATCAGCTTAGATGGGTCGAACTCTCGAATGAGTGAAGCCTTTGGCAGCAACGCAAAATTTGGGTTACCCTAGTCCGGTAACATGGCGTAGCCATGGCGCCTTTGCAACATCCATTGGTATCAGCTGCGATATTGCGAGTCAAGCTACCACATCAAGTTTACTGACAGTTTCTGTGCCATTAAAAAGTAAATACAGCTGGTGTGGTCACACAAGGAAACGTTGCATGATCTCCAGTTCAGCTCAACGACGGTTGGAACCGTTCTCCTCCTTATCTACCAATGCGTGGCGCCCTGTTACCTTGACGATGGTCTACTGACCTAGCTTGGCCACCATCTCTACTAGTGCCTTCCATTAGCGAGGCAAATCACAAGAGGCGAATTCTATGTAGCTTGCGCCACCAAAAGCGCAAAGGCCAAAGGGTTGGCTCCCTCCCTCTTCGCTAACCAGCCATAATAAGACAATTATAATTACCATAGCATTCACATTAAAAAAGCACTATGGAAATCTCGGCACAGCTGCCCGGCACATGCCGTCGTCAGCGTTACCCGATTGTTTGAGGTGCATCAGCGAGTGCCGCCTCCCCACCAATGGAGTGCTCAACAAACTACCGATCGTCACCACACTGTATGCCAGCAGCAATGCGATATGCTAATTTTAGGGCGATCATGTTTTAGAATGACATGTGTGCAAATGATCTTTGGTAAACTGGATGGCAGGCCGTTGTCGTCCGGGTCGCGATCCAAGCCCTCGGTAAAAGATTCCCGACAGAGCTGCTTCCCAAGGGTCTGTTGTGGGTATTCATTCCTCTCTAAACTTACTTTTAGTCGTATCAAGAGGCATAATTTTCTTGTCAAAATTTCGCCCTAGTATGTTTAAGGACCACTTGAGCACTTTTCAAGGGCCCGATGGTGTATCTACCACTGCAAAGAATGCTGCACTCTTGGCAGGGGTTGTTGGTAGGTGACAAAAACGCTGCCGCACCAGAGTTATTATCAGCCCGCGCGGAGCTGGCCGCTTTATTTTCGCATCTGGTCCCTCCACCGGCCACAGTTCAATCCTTTTGCTCGCTTGCTCGCTAGCTAAATTGGAGGCTCCAATAGAAAAGCAGTGCCCCCGAAAAATATCGAGGACGGTGGGCCAGCGCTGACATGGCCGGCGCTAGCAATTTCTGTTCCATCCATTTTAGGAAACCCATACGATCTGGCGCTCAGGCCAGCGTTGCAGTGTCTGCTCGACGATGCAGGATCGCGCTTATACGGCACGAAGAGTGAGCAATGACGCGGCGGATCTCCTCTTCCCCGGCATGTTACAGCTGCCCACCCTTGGCTGTGCTCGTTCCCTCCACCAATCCGCCGCCTCCAGTCTGTCCTTGTCAGCATTCAGCCCTGCAGCCTTGCCGCATAATGGGTGTCATAATCGGCTCCTGGCATCTTGTGGTGGATCCAGCTAGATAGGGCTGATGGGGCGAAGGAGCAGGAGCTAGGGACCCCATGCCGAGTCAGCACGGCTATGTGCCGATTTATCCTCCAAACATTAAGATCTTCAGCCAAAAGCATCTTTCTAAAAAGCCGGTAACCTTTAGCCTTGGCGCAAAAGCGTATTTATACCCAACCCTACCTTGTTTCAATGACTTCAGCCAAGACTTGGATCTCGTTCTCTCCTCGACATCACCAACCCTCGGTCTCTTGCTTGCACCAGCGGACCTTCGCAATTGGCCAATCATGGGCTCTAATAACTCAAAGACGGACAGCAAGGATCACACTTGCCCTGTCCACTCACTTGCTGAAAGTAAGCCTTCAATTTACGATCAGTTGCATCGGCTCAACAGTTTGCTTGCGCATCTCTCTGAGGTTTCACGTGCTGACCAACCGATTCTTCCCATGAATTAGATGCAAAAAAGCCTCTATTTGGCAGCACTTCCTTCTATGAGTTCAACAAAATCCTCGGTGGCAGCTGCGCGGCTTTTGCCTGCTTGGTTGTCTTCTTTTGTGTCTTCATGCACGCTACCCATTATACAAAACCGAACGAACAGTCAAAGTACGTCTATGAATTTAATCGATAATTTTATTCCAGCCAGGGAGGATAATTTCCGGGTACTTGTTCAAATCAGCTAACCAAGATACCATGCAGAATTTTGAAAATATCCTTTCTCCTCCCCTCCTATGCGATCGTGTGCTTCTTGTCGATTGTATTCCCCGATGTCTTCGTTTATCTAAGTCCTTGGTTGGACTATGTTCAGTCCATCTCATTGGGTTCTTTCTTTCTATTAATGTGCCAATTTGTATCGCCTAGCGATAACGAGCGGGATGTTTTCTTCACAGCGCTAGAGATCAAGGATAAGAAGTCCAAAACCGGAACGACAGATGGCCTGATTTGGTTCAGGGTACGCAAACGACCCTTGCGTTCGTCGAGTACATATGGCTAACGCAACAATATGACAGCGTCGATGGATCATGGTATTCCAGTACCCTGTCGTTTCTCTGTTCGTGGCAATCATGTCAGACATTACACAGGCCGCAGGAGTTTACTGCCAGTGGGTTAGCAAGCCATACTTTGCCAAATTATGGGTACGCTGCATATCATCAGTAGTCATATCTATGTCCGACCCCAACTGACTAACACGCTCGCACATAGCTCAGCATTCTCTTGAACATCTCCCTCACTTTGGCGGTGACGTCCGTGCTGAAGTTTTACATGGCTCTAAAAACTCATACCAAGGACCACAAGCCTTTGGCTAAACTGTTTGCCTTCAAGGCCGTAGTTGGCCTGGGGTTCCTGCAAAGAGTAAGGCGCCACAATAAAAAATCACGTACCAATAAGGACAAAGACTGACCTAGTCTTACTTTTTAGATCATCTTTTGGATCTTGACTGATGCCCACGTACTCGAGCCGACCGACACACTCACGTATGCCGATCTAAACATTGGCATTCCGAACTTGCTCACATGCGTCGAAATGGTCCCTCTGTCTCTATTTTTCGTATACGCCTACTCTTGGCACCCATACACCAATCGCAACGTCACTTATGGCGCCAACGGCACGCCGATTCCTTATCAAGGGAAAACCTCGGCCGTGCGTGCTTTGGCTGATATGTTCAACCCCAAGGAGATTATCGATGCAATTGTTTTCGCTTTTACCATGGGCTCGCATCGAAGCCACTACTTGAAAAGTCGAAGTGGTCCAGGTATGACCTCTGACGACTACAGTTTGTTGCAGGATCATTATCAGACGAGGGGAGTGTAGTTCATATTTCATGCAGTCAATAAAATATGAAAAATAAATAAATAAATAAATAAAAACAGTAGTTTATCAGACAAAAACTCTCGAGTCTTTCGGGTTACACAGTATTACAAGTGAATGAAAAGAAGGGGACAAGGTCAACATATTTCGATCTCCATTCATCAATACAAACACCTAAGGCTATATGCCACGCCAAAACTGCATTACTGTTCAGTATCTTGAGTGTTTGGAGCATCAAGAAGATATTTCATCCTCGGCCCATGTCTGGTAATTTTCCTCGTCTGCCACTGCGATCTGTTCTACCCCATCGGTGGTCGTCGAGTAGAATGTCCTTTCCTATACATGGCGTACTAACGGGTCTTACACCTACTCTCTGCCATTGAGTTTCTCCATTCCCGTTGGAACATCATTGAGCACTTTGACCTTTGCAATTGATAGCTCTCAAACTCGCCTGGGCTTAGCCTTGCTAGATTCTCGTCAACATGGTTCGGCTGGGCATATATCTAGTGCACTTTTCAAGCGTGGCGCACACCTAGTATCCTTTTCACTAGCTCTATCCCAAGAGACCTAGGTATTATATCCGCCCGTCCAAGATTACGGACCCCACTGTCTTTGGTAACTTCATATGCGAGCTCACGACAGCATTACTACCACGCCACCTGGAAGTGCGACGGGGGAAAAAAAAGGAAGCAATCTCTACGATATGTTTGTGAGAGACGAGTGGTGCTCTCTTGAAGAAAGATGCCTCGGTGTGATTGAGCAAAATGTCGGAAGCCGCAATCTAGCAATGTGGAGTGAAGTCTGACCTCGTCCGAATTCTTAATGTGCAAGATTGGAGGCAATGGCCAGAGATCTTCTAATGGCACTTGATGCTACTACAATTATTACAGAACTTTTACGAGTAATTATCCCTGCGCATTTCGTTGCGAGGATGGAATTCTGAGGCTTGGTCGCTAACTTGTGCGTGATATAGGGTGAGCATCAACGAACACCGATTTTTTTATTTTGGAAATTGCCTTGCTCTGGTTTGAGGATCCGTCAACATTGTATCATATTGCGACTCGTGGAAATATGTACTTAGATGTATTGTTTATTGTGCGATTGAATTGGCGAATTGTGATAAAAAAAACTGGAAAATGTGCAGATGATAATGCAGGACAATCGCAAATCGCCGCTGCTATGACTTAAGATGATTTGTATCAATTGCGACGAATTGTATTGGGCGTTCTCGGAATTAAAGTAGAGAACCTACCAACAGAACCCCAGAGTTTGTTATCTCCGGCGCATTGCACCAAATCGGCCGTCTTAACGGGAGCTCGTCATCTCAACCCGGCCTCTTGCCATCCATTGCCCCACAGTAATTCTCCCGCATCTCACGCTATCCCACCGCGGAAGGGTTGAATGAAGCCCGAAACCCCTTGTCTCAGCCATTTTAGAAATAGCGTAGTCTGGGGATTGAGCCTCTTTATGGCTATCAACGTGCCTGATCGGAAAACCGGCTCTCTGGATCATGGCAGACAAGGCTCTAGCACCCCGTAATCCCACATTACCTATCTGCCTGTATCTGTCACCAATATTTCCACGCGATGGCGCAATCGGGGTTTCGACACTATGTATAGCCAGCAATAAACGCGCCAAGACTGGAGTTTCTAGTTATCCCAACTCTTTTATTCGACGTGTAAAATTCCATGCAGTTCACATGGCGGAAATAATAGCGACCGACCCTCCGAGGGAGCTTGCGCAAAACAGCACCGCCGAAAAGAAATGGGAGCCGCGGCCCGATGAGGACACTTCCAGAAGCGGCAGCGTGAATGGTGTACAAAAAACGGCTGAAGCAACAACCATCGAAGCTTCTGGGGTACATGTGAAAAATCGCACCTTCCTGCGATCTGTCCAGGCCTTTGTTTGGGATGATCCGGACAAGTCTCCATACGAAAAGAAGTTTCTTCGGAAGCTGGACTTTTTTCTTCTAACTTATACATGTTTGGGATACTTTGTAGGTCGCTGATTTCTGCTTCCCTTGTCTTATTCCTGTTCCACTGGGTATTGTGGAGTTGATAGCATGATTGCATCTAAAAAAGACGACTGACATTGCTTTCAGTGCAAAAACCTCGATCAAGCAAACATCAGTAATGCTTATGTATCCGGCATGAAAGAGGCTACCGGATTTGGTGGAAATGATTTGACGTATGCAAGCAACGTGTTCACAGCCGGTTACGTCGTCAGTCAACTTCCGACTGTTATTTTGGTATCCAAATTCCGGCCATCGTACATTATCCCGACGCTCGAGGTGCTATGGTCAGTCTTCACATTTTGCTCTGCGGCTGTCAAAACGCCAGCTCAGCTATTTTCCATGCGCTTTTTGGTCGGGCTATGCGAAGGTGCTTTTTTCCCTTGCATCATTTATTTGATCGCCTCGTGGTATACAAAGTCTGAGCGAGCGAAGAGAGTCACAATTTTCTACTCAACCGCATCCGCAGCTTCTATGTTTTCTGGGTATCTCCAAGCTGCCGCATATGATAACCTCGACGGTATTCTGGGCCACCAAGGATGGCAGTGGCTCTTTATCATTTGCGGAGTCATCAGTCTCCCAGTCGGAGTTATCGGTTACTTTTTCAACCCAGACTTTCCCGAAACAACCCGAGCATTCTACATAAACAAGGAAGAAGCGGCGTTTGCGCGCCAGAGACTGATTGATGATGGTTACAAACCGCTTGGAAAATCGGCTTGGGATCGGACAAAGATATTCCGCATCGTGTTATCATGGCAATTTTGGTAAGCTTTAGCCCAAAACCCTAATCCAATGCTATTTTGCTGGTGTGATTTGCTGTGTTGACGCAAAATAGGGTGTTATCATTTGGCTACTTCTTTGTCCAAAGCAGTTATCCCGTCCAACAGCCATTCTTTTCACTCTGGCTCAAATCTACGGGACACACTGTGTCTCAAATCAACGTTTGGCCAACTGGCCAATATGCCATAGGCTTTGTTACCCAGATCTTGGCGGGCATGATCTCTGACTCACCACTATTGAAAGGCAAACGATGGCAGCCTCTGGTTGTCATGCAAGGGATCAGCATTCTCGGTAGTGTCATATTAGCTGTGTGGGACGTACCTATTGGGCTCAAATACGCCGCCATGTACATGACGAGTACATCTGCCGGTGTCCCGGGAATCTTTTACTCGTGGTTTCCAGATCTCATGCCTCATGACCATGAGATGCGTGGCTTTTTGACCGCATTCTCCAACGTATTCTCGTACGTAAACCAAATCTGGTTTGCGGATGCCTTCTGGAGAACCTCGGAAGCACCAAAGTTCAGACCTGGGTTCATCGCTGCCGCATCATTCGGCATCGTCTTGATCCTGACCGCTTTATTGATGCGCTTCCTTGAGCTACGGGATACCAAAACACGGGCTCTTGAAGCTGAGGCTAATGCAGGCACAGACAATGAGCAGACCCAAACATCTGGTAGAGTTGCGGATGTTTAACTAGTTGGGAGCTGTTTGGAGGCCGAGACGAATTTCAGATAACCCTTTATAAATTATGTTGCAATGTGCGCAGATTATATGCAAAGTTGATGTTTGAATGCGGTTATATTATTTCCACTCTCACATCAATATTTAATGGGAATGCCTGACTATTACGACACTGTTTCAAGCCAAATGGATCGACATGATTCTGGTCGTTCTCAACCTTTCGTGCTAAAGGCCCCCGTTAGTCATTGAACTTCATGTTCGCTAAGAAGAAACTGACTATATGTGAATAGAATCTAACAATGGTACGGTTATACGGCTGCATTGAGGTCTAGCATGCTGACATCATATTGAAAGATGAAAACTGTTCATGGGGCGAATTGAGAGGATCGGTGGATGCGACGAGATGAGATAAACCGGGTGTCTGGTAGTTTGCATCGTCTCGAAGCTGCGCCGAGGACATAAAAAAAAGAATAGATAACAAAATGCTTGGCTCTTCAGTTTGCCCTAAGTACCGAGGAATTGCCCAGTGCAAATAAAACAATTCCAACAATTGTATACATCACATCACTCATCGAATAAGCAGGGATGTAAAACGTGCAACATGTCCACTTCCCAGCCTTCACATCTCAGAATCGAGTACAAAGCTGACGAACGTCCAATATCAGAGGAAGAAAACTGCCAAGAGTCGTCACCGGCCCATTTCTGGCCTCACCTTTCTGCTCAAATCAGGCACCGGTTGCCGTAAATTCCAACTCGACGGCCTGAGGGCTGGCCTCTGGAAAAGGGTTGCCAGGTGGCGCAATAGCGAGAAAGATACCAGCCGGTCTTCTTGTGTAGGTGGTATAAAACTGGGTGAAAGTACCCGGGAGGTCGGTGCAGGTTTTAATTTCTGCATCCTGCCAACTACATGTCGCAGCTGGAACGGAGCACTCAAACTTTCCACTGGCTTTTTGCTCGCAGGTAGGGAACCCGACGGTAGGCTCGTGGCCGTTGAGGTTGGCGATATCGCAGAGCTCGAGGAGGTGGGGATTGTCAACATCTCCGTAGCGAATGCAAAAGTAGTATCCGCTGCTCTCTCGTACATATCTTGTCGCAGGGTCGATGGAGAAGGACAGGCGCTGTGGTGATCGTTGTAGATTCCATCCAATCAGCGAATCGCGAGAAGGAACGCCCAAGAGATATTGACCGTCTACCTCGCCACCACCGCTAGCCCGCAGTCCAAAGGTGGCGATTGGTTGGGAAGGTGCATTACTTGTGGTGGTTGCAGCAGTCGTGGTTGTGGAAACAGATGGCTCAGAACTAGTGGTATCAGCCTGTGACGATGTATCGACTGCTGTCGACTCAGTAGCGGCGGAGCCGTTCTCAGAAGTAGATATCACGCCACTGGAAGATGAATCGGCAGAAGCAGTGACTGTGGTCGCAGTATCCGAGGTCACGGGGCTGCCAGTGGTAAAACTCGCTTCGGTAGCCGTGGTATCAAACTCAGTGCTTGTAGTGACACTCGATGAAACTGCAGTTGAAGCTCCCGGTCAGACAACATAATCACAATTGGCCATGACAGAGCTTTCACTTACTTGCATTGCTCAAGGGACGAGGCACACATTGGCGTGCGGCGGTCGCAACGTGGGCCACCACAGTAATAGACAGAACAGAACTCAATCGCATCTTGGCACGAGTAAAAATGACGAATGGCAAGAATCAGAATTGTGGACTGATCATGGAAAATGGGAAAGGGGATGCCGACTTCAAAAAGAAAAGTTAATGCTCGCATATTAATTAACGGCTCAAAGCGTGGGCGCTAACTCTGGCCATTGACGCCACTTGGGGGATCTTTGAACATTCGGCAGTTGCATGATGGTGTTTTGATGACACGGCAGCGGACGCTAAGTCTAATTTGGCAACAAGCCACCAGTCCTGCAAGGCACTGCAGCTCGCTAAGAGAAGGCTACTGCAGACCCCTAACGCCCTGTGAAAAGGCCAGTTCTAGAACAGCGGGACGGGATGCATTTTCTTCAGCTTCGCTGATATTTCGGCGCCATCAGGATGTTGGCGGAAGGCTATAAGGTATAGGTATCGTTAGCTCTAGTTGTGGAGGCGGAATCAAGTTGCGGCAAGCTTTTTAACTCTTGCAGCCCAATTTCCACGTGTGGCTATTACGTCTGCCATCATGTCTCGAGCTTTTTAGTGCACGTAGGTTCAAATAGTTCTCCTTGTCTGGTTCTTCGTCTTCCTGGTTTCAATTTGCAACGTCCATCTACCTACTATTTATACACTTGAACGTTGCAACCATCCAGCCATTGGTCCTTAATAATTAACAATTGAGAGGTTACAGGCTGAGAAATGACTTGCGCCAGACTCTGCACAACAGCAGCAGATACAGGCAGCTAGAACAGGTCCGATGTGAGTGGCAGGGTTACATGTGGAGGCCAAACCCGCCGCGGGCCTATGAAACCGTGAGGTGACGACAACCGTGTTCATTGGCCGACAGCGTACCACCACAGCGTGTTTCTGTTTGCCCATCATGTCCCAATAAGAGCCTAAGCTTGCCATACCAAAGCGGCATGGAGAAGGGCTTGTCCTATAAAAATCGAGCGCTCAACCATTTTTTCTTTCCTTCGCCCTTTCAACTAAGCCGGGCCCCAAGGTGGCTATTTTCCACTCTCCGCTAGTCTAGCCAACACTGATCGCCTCTTCAATTACAATAAGAATAAACACACACATGACAACCCTGAGATATGACTCGTTGATCACAGTGCTATAGTCGCCTTGCCATCTTTAGAAATGTCAAGTGGCTTGCCAGAGCAACAGCCAACAGCGGGTACTGTACGAACAAAATTCCGAGGTCATGGGATTGTCTGACATGACCTGAGTATCTTGAAAATGAATATGAGGCTTGGCGCTTGGAGAACCGACTCGAAATAGGTCACCCAGAGGTCAAGCTGACTGCATTCTGTATGGCAGTCTTGGTCCATTCTTTTCCCAGGCAACAAGGCTTTTGTATTCTTCCTGAGGCTTCTTCTGCAAATGTAATATCGAATCTGTTCGTGGCAATACATGTTCGGCCTTCTTTGGAGGCTCGGGCAGAGGAGCGCAAATTCTTCAACGTTGAATGCAAACCACCAGCTGTGACGGAGCTTGGCGAACTGCCACCGAACAACTTCAGAACAATTTACAGGCGGCTAATCCTCATTGCTGGAGGCAAGGGGAGCCTTGGCATTGGGAGAATATGTTCAGTTCAACGAGTTTACTGGTGGGAACTTGATTGCCCTTCACGAGGCGGCTTTGATAACCTACTTTATATATTTTATAGATTTATTCAAGTTCATTAAACATAAGCCCGGGCCTCTGTAAATCTTGTGTAGAACATTCGCTCTATGGAACTCCAACATCGCACCAACCTGGCAATATCAAGTTAAATATGCTTTTCCCCTGAAATTCTATCCCTTCCACGTTGGCAAGATATGCATGAGAGTACCAGGAATGTCCCGCCGAGCAGATAGATGATGGATGCATATTTATGGGTAAAAAATGTTGCCGAACCCTGCTCTACTCCAGCCTTCATCAAACTATCAATGCACTAACCTTTCAATCGCCACTTTAGGAAAGGAATGTGATGCGAAGGCAGGTAGTACCACTCGGGTCCGTATTGGCACGCTGTAATCTTGGTGTACTCAATAGATGCCGAATACGAGCCTTCTCTATACGTCTTGGTTGTCTTTGCAGCGCAAGGCACTTGGTAGGAGTTGATGTTCCAGCGCACGTAGGAAGCAGCTCCGGACTGCACCTCGATGGTCTGCTTGCGGGGGACGAACGCCGCGATGGTGTAGTCCAGGGTCTGAAGAGACTCCACGAGGTCAGCCAAGGGCTGGCTGAGCTGGGCCTTCATGGTGGCTTGGATGGCGATGAATCCATCGCGCACCTTCTTGGACGCTTCAGTGGTAAAGAGGTCAGTTCGCTTCATCCAGTCAGGCGCGAGAACCTCGTTGAGCTGTGTCTGGGCGTTCTTGGCCGTGTTGTAGTACTTAGAAAGCACGGCAATGGGCTCAGAATCCCTCTTCAGGTCGGCAAAAGCAATGGGCAGAAGCCCAACCACGTCAAACCCCCTGATAAGACTGTTCATGCTGGTAATCTGATTGGTGGAAAACATGGTAGCTAGATACGCATCGCTGGGGCCGTCCTGCGCAGCTGAGACGACCTTTACGAGATTGCTGCTCAGCTTTGAGATGGCGTTGGTAGCACCGGGCACCGCTGATGAGGCCCCCTGCAGGGACTGGACTGTGGCAAGCGTTTGAGACACTGTTGTGTGTGAGCATAAATTGGCCAAAAGTAATTATGCACGAGGAGGCTTACCCTTTGCAAGCCAGGCCTGGGCCGTGGGCCCGTTACAGCTGGTGCCGGTGCAAGCAGATGCCTTGATAGTCGCGACGTCGGCGGATGCTTTCTTGAGGCCGTCTTGCGTAGCCTTGGACGCCGTATTAACATCTTTAATCCTCGTGTTGAGACGGACGCAATCGGTCAACCAGCCCCGAAGGAGCTCGACGAGCTGTCCATTTTTCAAACCGGGGGATGCGTTCAGGTAAGTTGAATACCAGTCCCGAATCTTCTTTCCATCGCACTTGGATGAATAACAGGGAGCCAGGGCAGTCATGAGCTTTTGATAGTAATCCATGGTGATCTGAAAGGAAAGGAAAAGAGAAAAAGGTCAGTTTTACTTGACATCCTTATACACGGTTGCACACGTACATCGGCACCTTGGGTCACAGTCCACCCTTCTCTAAGTGTAAGTGTATTCTGAATAGCACCCGCTCGGCCGTCACCGATGGCAAGTTTGCCGTTGACAATGCACTGCAATTCATTAGCCAGGTGTCCAACACATGGTTATACCGTGACCGTAATCATACCGAGTCAACTGCCTTGACTGCATTGACGTTATTCCATGCTTCTCTTGAAATAGGGCCAGTCGAGTAGAATGGGCTGAATTGCGGGAGTGCTGCCATCCTGGTCGCAGCTGGAACACAGTGGCACAGCGGTGATGCGATGGCGAGGAAATCATTTCCTGGTGCTCCTGGCATGGAATTCCGGACATTTGTGCAAATGTTGACATTTGCTTTTAGGATCTCGACTCCGCAAACGACCGTCTGCCCGTTTTGAGTGCCTGTTGACCAGTCAGCAGCACGTCAAAAAGCCAATGTGGTTTGAGTCAGCGGTCACCGCGACCCGGTCTTCACTCACAATACTTGGGCCTCGAGCCTTGGGGCACCACCATGGTGCCAGAGCACTCACCAACCCCCTTGAGAGGAACGCACACATCATTCTCGAGATTTACTGCGGCTGATGCGCCTACAAACAGCCACGGCGAGAGTAAAAGTGCCGAATTGACTCGCATGGTGAATGTCGCGTCACGCTAGGAGATCTGCTGAGGGCCAAACGGTGCAGGTCGGTTGTCCTCCCCAGAGGAATCGACGGCTCAAATAAACATTCAGCACAATTCAGCCTCGAAAAAGGGAGCCTGCCGGACTCAGCGCCACGCTGGTCTAGACCATTCAGCCAGACGTTTGTGCATCAATGCCAAGATGCTAGATGCTCACGTGAGTGGCACTAGCAGCCAGCATCGCGATTCCCATTTGCACGACGGGTCGCCGAGATAAATTGTGGCGTCCCAGCTGGCTGGTATGGTGGTGGCAGGGCTGAAAGACACTTAGGAGCTGACCGCCGTCGCCAAGGGCGCTCCGAGCCAAGGCAATCGTTTGCATGCCTTGAAAGGGGCTAGCACTGTATTCGAATAGCGCCACAATAGTAGGGCTGACCAGCACATCCCACCGTCACTGGTTGACTAGCTCAGCGGCACTTGCGACAGCCCCACGTCTCAGCCGGCACATCGACTAGGCACACTTTTGATTCACGACTCATCTCAGACATGCTCATCTTGGGCTCTCTCGCATAGAACAAATTATGCTTATACAGCAGCTGGGCAAATGATGTTTGGTCAATCTGTTGATTTCGGTTTCGATTGCGAGGCTAAAGTCACCTCAGGCCCAGAATGCGACCGAAGCTATGATGACATCACCACTACATAAAGGGCTGGTCCAAGTAAAAGCCAAATCGCTCCCAAGCACCTCAATTTATGCTCTGCTACTCTTCCTTGAGTGGTCTACAGTGATGGCGCAGAGAGGTCATGGAAACACGCTACGTACATTCGACTTTGGGGACAATGACCATAAAAACTAAAAATAGATAAACTTACGAACGGTCATACGGTTGACTTGCCAATCATTCCAGTCACTGTTTATCGGGCTGGTGCAACGCCACGTCGCGGCTTTAGGCCTTAAATCTGTAGTTTAAAGCCAGCGATAGGTAAGAGGTGCTCGTGATTGGATTACGGGTTATAGGGATATAAGCTGTGCTAGAGTAACCGATCGACGATGATCAAACGAGCGCTTTTAGGTACTTCCCTTGGAGGGTATGCTTTTCTCTCTTACAACTTCGCCCATTTGTTCGCTTTTGAACCCCTTGGCCTCTTGTGATTTCGAGAGCCTTGATTCATAGCCTTACACTATCAACCAGTCAACCTAACCACCTAGATGGATTTTCTGATCCCACGTTCTCCGCCTAGACGGCCAAGCTTGCATGGTTTGAATGAGGTATGCATCATCTCAAAGCTTGATCAATCTTTTGCTGGGGGCATCATAGGGAATGCTTTTGGTTGCAGCAATGGATGACAACCCCAGCGAAAAGTTACCCTGCTGCTGGCCAAAGAAGCTATAAGGCACGAGCGGTTAGAAAACGAACCAATGGAAACCCCGACATTACAATACTTCACTAACCTTCTCATCATCAAGCTGATTCTCTTGATATCCTTCAGGTTCAAAGGTGCGGTGCCATTCTGTTCCCTTCCGCGGTATGTCGGCACAAAGTCCTCCCACCTCATAAAGACCTCTTTACCCTCAACTCCTGTAAAGTCCAATTCCCAGATCAGGCTGCTTTCGCTTCCTGTGGGGAGCGAGTCATACAGATTGAGGGTGTAGTTTTTGTTGTCTCCCAATGAAACGGAGAGGACCAAGCCCTCGTATTCGGATAGGTCCAAGGACAAATCCCCAACAGTGCGCTGGGAAGCAAAGCCGGAGTCACCCAATGTCTCGGTGTCCAGGTACCCGTAAAAGTGCGCCCAATCTGGACTAACGACCTCGAGAAACGAAAAACTGGCACCTCCTCGGACACTGTCATCCGAGGCTGTCCAGAGAGACACGTTCCATGGCCTATTGACGCGTGAGACCCTACTTCAAAATGATCAAAACGAATGCATGCGGAGCTCTTACACACTGCCACCGAAAAGGAATGAAACTGCGCTGGACATATTATTGAACTTTGCCTTGAATCAATCTGCCAAGTTTCTGGAAAGATTGGAGCAGTAATTTAGCTTTTGGGGCAAGGAAGTGAATATCCTATTATATTTCGCTTTATATTAGAGGTGGGGCCGAAGGAGCCGTGATCTAACTCTAGTTGGGCTGTTTCTCGTCCAAGCGAGTTTAAGTAAAACGTTTTCGCATAAATAGAGTTTGAGTGCTCAGACCCTCCTCACTCAGCACCTCGCTTTTCCCTCCGGCAGTTGCTTCAATAAGGATAGATTTGGAAGATGTTAAAATTAGGTACTTTGTTGCATTTTCTACAGCATTGCAACCAAGTTTGACCGGTGGAACGCAAAGAGTATATGCCCTCAATGGCCATACTGCAACCCCATTTTATGATTCACGAATTAAAATTGCGACATGACTACAAGAGAGACCATGAGCTATCCGTGCGCAAAGGAAGTCTGAAACGGCAATCAATCGCCGAACAACTTTCACATTTTGAATTGACCAAATTGGGGCGATGATCTTGTAGCACGAAGCATTTGACTATTATGAGCAAGTTCAAGGAAGCTAGCTCTGCAAATAATCTTCACTGAAATCACAACCACGAGTGTGCGCCAATTTGCAGCTACCAAATTATTCGGCTAAGAAAGTGCATCTCGGTTTCGGTTAGCTGATAAGATGTTCCGTAGAACCAATGGTGGATCACTATCATAGTTCCTCGTCCTCAAGGCAGCAATGATGCAGGATAATCCTGAAAAGCGCAAGCAACATGATTTCTAAAAGTGCCTTGGTTCTCTTGAATAAATTCTGCTAACACTACTGGAAGCTTAACTTCCACACATCTCCAAGTCTGGTGTTGTCTTCAGCCAATCCTCCGTGTACAATAATGGCATCGCCACCTTCCCTCTTAGCAACATCAGCATCAAACCAACCTCTTGGAGCGGGAGCATCAGTTCCTGAGAATGCAACCTGACTCCACTCAGAGCTTTCTACATCAAAAGCCCATACATCACTCAGCATCTTTCCAGCTCCAGCGTGGCCAAGTGAAGAAGGATCGCGTTCACCAAACATGGTGATGAGAGTGTCGCGGCCAGCGGGTGACTTGATGGCCAATAGCGTTGCTACACTTCGAGCGGCCGGTCCTTCTACACCATCAGGGGTGAAGGCTACGGTTTGCCATGTTTTGGAGATTGTGTCGTAAATGTCCAGCTTTCCACCCTGTTCCGTCTGACCATCAAATCCACCCATGCGGTAGAGTTTCCCGCCGCAGAATGCAATAGATGTTCCACCGCGCTCGGGGGCGGGGGCTGAAGGGAGCTGGGTCCAGGTAGAAGATTCGATATCAAAGGCCCAAAGGTCGGCAAGACGACCCTTGGCAGGACAACCAGCATGGATGTAGATGGTTTTGCTACCGTCACTGGCCATGGCATGGTAGCTTCGTGAGGCAGGGTATTCGGCTGACTTCGTGCGAATTAACTCCCATTTGGACTCTGCGGGAGTGTAACGCCAAAGGTTTCCCCCTTCTTCAATTGCATCCATGGCCAGGCCGCCACGGCCAGAGAATAGCCAGATGTGACCATTGGCGGTTGCGCTAGCGGTGCCAACTCGAGGTGAAGGTGCGTTCTCGGATGCTGGAAGAGTTTTAATCTCAGCTAGATAAAGTTAGTTTAGGTTCTATCTGTGCCATATTTCTAGTCGGACCAACCTTCAGAGGCTTCGGAGTCGAGGTCAATGACGTCGAGCTGGTTGTCGACCGGTTGCCGTGGCTGAACCTCGCCACTGAAGATCCACACTTTAGATGAAAGTACAGACAGGGCTTGAGAAGACCTTTGAAGTCGTGAACTTGAGACAATTCGTGTCCAGGTAGCAGAGAGGCCAGACATGATGGGCTATTTGAGATGGATGAATCAATTATTTCAAGAGGATGGGGTCAAGTTAGTAAGATGCCGGAGGGAAAATGGAATATTTATAACTTAAGTATCTATGATGATGTAGCTACCAAAAAACCACGCGATTCGAAACCCAGCAAGTCCGACCTAGGAGATGCCAAGTGGGAAACCTGCGAGACGCCCTCCTTCAATGCATCCGACGATATCGGTGGTTGATTGGCTGGAGTGGGGTACACAGAATTATCTAATCGGAGGTCACCTCCGATTACTCATCCATGCCTCCATAAGTGGCCCCGCAATTCCGTCCCAATTCATTCTAGCGCGCATGTCTCTGGTCATGTCCAAGACGGCGTGCCCCGAAAGTCGAGTCGAATCTTTTGGATGCCGCGTTGACATCAAACCCAACGTATGCAAATCACTGCCGATGACGCGCCATGAACTTGCGATAATACGGCTAATTTTAAACTCCAGACAGGCTTCTTTAACTGGCCGATATATCCCATATTTTTCACCGAGGTACCCATAACAGCCTGTCGCCGCCATGCCACCAGCCCGAGCAAGGGCATGTGATATATGCTACAAGAGAAAAGCACGTCGTCCTTCCACCAACCTTTTCCGGGTCGTCGGCTAACATTTTCGCAGATCCAATGCTCTATCCCAAGCCCAGATACCCCCTGCAACTGGTGTAGCCATCATGACTTAGCATGCACATTTACCAGGGACACACACAAAAACATCAAAAACAGGTGGGGATCCCATACATCATTGACTACTACGTCTGGTCTGTTACGCAGGGCTTCTAACAATACCCTTCTCAGGGCAAAATTTAGTGATGTGCAGGAATTATTCCGGCGTATAGAGCAGCTAGAGGGTGCTCTTGCTCAACATACCGCAAATCATCCCACCAGTGACTACTCAGAGCCCTCCACAACCCCTGTTGCTGGGCAAGACAGTTCTCCCCAGCATGCGTCTATTGCTAGCCCCGAGACGCAATCCAATTCTATCGAAGGCACTCCGCATTTCCCACCACCACCACAAGCCAATCCACAACTTGCCAATCTCGCCTTTGGCCAGATTCTCTACTCGGGAAGTCACCTAGGGCTGAACTGGCTTTACAAAGGAATACCCATCCTTTCCGAGAGAGGAGAGCAATGGATCGCATCCAAGACTGATCAACATGTCGCTTTGCGCAAGTTTCACTTGTTTGGAAGCCAACCAACCGCCTTAGCTTCGAATTTCTCAGCTTCGCAGATACAAAGCTCATCTCACAACATTTGGGACCTGCCACCTAGAGCATGGGCAGAAAATATTCTCAACATCTTCTTTATGTCAAATTCCCGACTCTTCTTCCCCGTCATCGACCCAATCTTATTTCAGAAGACGATTGAGGTCGCCTATGAAACCTCCGAAACTGAGGAACCTCCCCCCCATTTTGCATCAGCCAAAACTTGTATCCTTGCCGCCCTCTCCATGATTAGTCGTGCAAAAGGGCTATCGGGCGTCCCCAACATTGAGAATGGAGATGAATACGCATCCAAAGCCCTATGCCATTTAGGTGTTATTGCCGAAGATGCAAGCCTAGAAAGCCTGCAGGCGATCATGATGTTGGTAAGCTCGGCCTCTACTCGTGGCTGCCCGAAACTCTAGGAGCTGACCAATACCAGCAAAAATACCAAACGCTTGCGGGCAAGTGGCAAAATGCTTCTATGCTTCATTCAATTGCTTGTCGCATCATCAGCGGCCTCGGAGGGCAAATATACCATCCCATGAATCGGACTGAAGCAGAAGTTTCTCAAGAGGAACGCCAGAGTCATCATATACGGGTGTTATTCTGGCTGTGTTACATTTCGGATAAGGACATATCGCTCCGATCTGGCCATCCTCCACTACTCACCGAAGATTATTGTGATTTGACTCCTCCCGACGATTATACAAGCTGCTACATGACTTCGCCCGAGGAGCATCAAAATAATGGCGCTGTCCGCTTATCCTATAGCACCCTGGTACACCACCTTCCCGGTGACCCAATGTTAAGTCGAATTAAGGAGAAGACCTGTCGGCTTCTCTATTCTCCTCCGTCATATAGAATCACAGACGGTCAACTTCTGTCGCACATCCGCCAATTAGATGGTGAGCTAGAGAAGTGGCGATTAGAAATTCCCTATAATTTCCGCCCGCAGCTTTCTATCTGCACGACCCGTCCGCTTCCAACAGCTGAGATGGAGTACGTCCAGTTTATGCGGTCCCTCAGCTTGCAACTAGAATATCACTATGTCATGACTGCTATTCATTCAACGGTCAGGAGGTGTCCTACAGCCAGTCCTTCGACCGGGAAAATGCCGGAGCCGATCCATCAAGTCGTGCATTCTAGTATTGACCTCTCATTGGAGGCTAGTCGGTCGACCATTTGGCTTTTGGTGGCTCTTGTGAATACGGTGCCAGAGGAAGCATTTTGGTAAGTGTTTTCTACTTTGGGAATGCATTGACAAGATTCCTAACCACTAGTACAAACCAAACTAATCGGTCTTTTTATAGGATGGTGGTTTATTATTTCACCGTAGCCGCAGTGTCATTGTTTGTCAATTCTCTACTGCACCCAACCGACTCTCAAGCCAAAATCGACGTTGAGCTTCTCGTGTCCGCCGTAGGCACAATCCAGAGGATGCCAACGCATACGCTAACGCAGCAGGAGATTGCACATGTGAGGGAAATGAGCGAGTTTGTCCTAGAATTGGCACGATTAGGAAATTGTGCCATTACAAAGGGTGAAAGGGAAGAGGCGGTATTTTAATGCACACGTAAATAATGCTGTTGTTTCTTGGCTCGCCACGCATGAGCAAAACAAGTGTAATTATAGGGTAATGTGAATGGTTTGTGGACTCGTTTCGCATGGGGGTAGCGGGGTGCGGATCGGCTTTTGAACCCTGATGGCTTCTGTGGAATCATCAAGGGCCCATGCACTTCTGGAATGAAGTCAGCCACCTCCTAATATACTCGTGCACTGCAAAGTCATGGTTTTATGTTTGTGGAGGAGGATCCCCATAGCTGCCACCGCCAACAAAATCCGTCCTAGCACCCGATCAAGGTCCTCAGTCTAATCCTAGAACGGACTAAGCAATACCCACTAACCTTCTGCACGGGCCACGGAGGACGGAGCTGTGATGGTTCCGCCGTCATCAGCAAGGGGCCTTGGATTGCTAGTGTCTTACGACGAATCACTTTGGGATGGGTGATCATGCCTTGCTGGAAAAATGCACATGATTTTTTTCTGGAGATACAAAACATAGCTCTGACCTCTCTGGTCGTGGTCGATTCTGAGTTCCATCCATTTGTTCATTGAGTAAATGTTCGATCATGGCCATGTATGCCCGAAAGCCGTCACCAAGTGACCATGAAGCTAGCCTCCCGGACGAGCAGACCAGTCTGCTTCATCAGCCAAATGGCCGTGATCGGGATTCCCTTGACCGTGACATTTCCTCTCAAATAACACGGCGCCTGTACATCTCGCACTTTTTGTCGACTTGGAATTCCCGAGTCTTCGAGTTTGGTGCAGTCTTGTATCTTGCCTCAGCTTTTCCTGGCACCCTGCTACCCATGTCGGTGTATGCACTTGCTCGCGGCTTCTCGGCCATCATCTTCGCGCCCGCCATCGGGCATTACATTGACACCAGTGATCGGCTGAGAGTTGTCCGTGCTTCTATCGGTATGGCGCCCGCTTTTGTTTCAATCATCCCGTCGTGCCGTGAATGCTGCTAATCGCGTGCTTCCAGTCTTTCAAAGACTCGCTGTCGGTGTCTCTTGCGTTCTGTTCTACGTTCTGGTCTGTGGTGTCTCTATGAGTAACCGCGGGAGAATAGTCCGACTAGTTATGCTTTCTTTGCTTGCTTGTATTGAGAAAGTGTACTCCATAGTCAACCTTGTCTCGGTTGAAAAAGACTGGGTAACCATTACTTCCCCTCTACATCATGATGCGGCACCACCACTGACCATTACACGTTCCTAGGTCGTCGTGATAGCCGAAGAGGACCAGTCTAATCTTGCAACTTTGAATGCGCAAATGCGGCGGATTGACCTCTTCTGCAAGCTCCTTGGTCCTCTTTTTATCGCGCTCATCGATGG
Organism: Calonectria hawksworthii; assembly: GCA_020975415.1. Taxonomy (NCBI): domain Eukaryota; kingdom Fungi; phylum Ascomycota; class Sordariomycetes; order Hypocreales; family Nectriaceae; genus Calonectria; species Calonectria hawksworthii. The sequence continues at coordinate 419,094 of JAHXZK010000018.1, read as the reverse complement.
GCTTTCGACGGAGGCGGCAATCATCACCAACCTTGCCATGAATATGGGCTCGGTAATCATCGAGTATTTTGCCATCGCGCAAATCTATGACAAGATTCCAGACCTTCGAAAGGGCAAGTCTAAACCCGCACCTTCACGCTCAGCTGATGAATGCGCGGGTAAGCCCAATCACATGGCTGCCCGCGCGTGGCACCGAGCTCGCAGCGTTGTAGACAAGTCTGGCTCGGATTTCAGCTTTTATTTTCGCCACCGTGCTTTCATGCCTTCTATCGCTGGAGCCCTTTTGTACCTCACCGTCTTAAGCTTCTCTGGCCAGATGGTTACGTACCTTATCGCTTCAGGGTACTCCACCGCACAGGTTGGAATTGCGAGGACTATCAGTGTTTTGTTTGAGGTGATGGCTACTTGGGTCGCACCCTGGCTTATGCGGCGAATTGGGCCTGTGAGGGCTGGACTTTGGATGAGCAATTTCCAAGTCATCCCCCTCGTCACTGGCATCATCATATTTTGGTTCTTCGCCGACGTACCCATCATTTCGGCTAGTGGTCTGGTCATTGGAACCATCATCAGCCGGCTAGGACTTCGCGGGTTTGACCTTTGTATGCAGGTCATTGTGCAAGAGGTAAATCTCTATTCTGAAACGGACTTGAAAATAATATGATGCTAATGTTTTATTTCAGGAAGTTGAAGCTGACAGCCGAGGAGCCTTCTCCTCAGTCGAGGCGGCTTGGCAAAATGCCTTTGAGCTCTTGTCTTACCTTTCAACCATAATATTCTTCCTTCCTTCCCAATTCTTTTGGCCTTCGATTATTTCCGTAATGGCGGTTACTGTAGCAAGCGCGGTCTATGCGAAATTTGTGCATGTTCGAAGGGGCCACTTGCTGCACCTAGACAAGCTAGCTGGCCTGTTTGTCTGTGGGATACACAAAGACGGAAGGGCATTCATTTGATGCCCCGGGAAACTAACCTTCCTATGAATATATGATGAGGTCTATAGACCAATGAGGTTTATATCCGCTCCCTTAGAGCGCGAGAGGACCACATCGTAATAAATAGAGCGAACAGTCAAATAGAAACACACAGCGGTAATAATTGAGGAAACGATACCAATTAACTTGGAACCAAATTGATTTGTCTACGGGGGTCCCTCTTCTGCCCTGCTTTCGGTTGGCTGCTCCCATGACTCCATCTTTGCGGAGGTTGTGTTCGGCCGCGCAAGCTGTACCTGGGATTTTGCAGACCCCGATGGGCTCAAGATGACAGATCTGACATGACCAAGCCAGGGAAATAGCGATTAAACTCTTTCTTGAGTCTCCCTAACCTTCTCATCCTGTCGCCTTTGTAGAACGCGTAGCTGTTTTAGCCCAAATTGGCCGATGAAGACTGCGACGAGATACGCTCCGATCCTACAAATCCATGATCAATATTTCATTCTTACATTCATGATAGATGAAGTGCACGTACCATCCAAACACCCTGTAGATTCCTATGCCCCGCAAAAGGCCAGATCCGACGCGGCACATGAGCTGATCAGGGAGTAGATCGCAAAAGAGAATGTCTGCCTCCCACCAAACATAGGCGCCGGTGGCCATAGGTGATAGGACGAGGAGAGCTAGAATGCCTTCAACAAGAACTCCGACAAGGCTTTCGAGAGGCACTTCGCCTTTGCACTTCTCTCCGAGCAGGATGAATAGCATGACCAAGAGCAAAATGAGACCCAGCTCGATAGCGCTGGCGAAGATGCTAACCGTGCTGTGAGGAGATTAACATCATGTGCGATTGGGACGGAGATTGTTGTGAGGTCCATACACTGATGGTGGCGCCTCTTTCCAGCTGATTTTCGTAATAGGCATCCAGGAAATTACCATGCTAATGATCCATGGTGTCGTGCACACCAAGACCAATCCAAAGTTTGCGACAGACTTTCTCCATCCTGTCAGCTTCCATGAAAAGTTTGGTAATTGGGCGGTTGCTTGTTGAGGCTCTGGGGCGACCGGCAGGTGCGATGTTGGAAGAGGGAGGACTGGAATACTATTTGATTTCAACTCGTGTCGGTAGAGGTAGTCTGGTCGAAGCGTCGTGGTGCAGAAATGGGTTGGTGGTGCAACCGGTACGACTGGTACGTCGCCGACTGCTTCGTCATCGTGGCTCTGACGCAGAGGCGATGTCGGTTTTTCTCTGTCTTGCATCGGGCTGGTCGGAGGCGAAGTTGCCGTACTGCTGAGATTTCAAAGAGTAAACCATCTTTTTCTCTCTCTTCTACTTGGAGGGGGTGATGAGACCTGGCACGAGATATACACTCTAGTGAGCCTTGCAAGCTTCACGAGTTGGCGGTTTGCAATTCGCCTTGTCACTAGCACTGCCACCACCACGCTATCGAGGCTTGCTTGGGATTGGATGCACAACCCTCAGCTCAAACAGAAATCAACTACAGAGACGCGCACCATTGGTCCACCACGCGAAGCTACTCGGAAAACCGGCTGTTAGGGCCCTTTTCTATCTATTCACGCTAGACATGTTTCATGCAGACACAAGCTTTATCGGGCGCTGGCGAACCGTGGCGTCCAACTATGAGCAATGCGTTACAAAAAGGAATTACCGACGGATACGATTGGCATGCTTAATAGAATTTGATGCTTCAAGCCAATTGTGTCTGTGCCGGAATAGCTTCAAATTCACCGTGGTTGAGATGCACGCCGTTTACGGAGATGCATGCTCCAACAAGGCTAGCAGAACAGCGCTAGCCCGTGTGATGAGCACCACAAAAATTTATTCGCGAACACGCGGAACACGGTGATCAGGTGACAAACGCATCCGACAGCTAACCGAAATGAAGCTTAAGCATATGGATAATCTGTCAAAATTACATCATCCGTCCCGAGATCGGGGTCATGATCCATAATGGGCCCACGTCGACATGGCATCTTATCAGATTCGATTTCCTGGTGATCCGATGCTACGAATTATTTTGCGCGGCTCCATTGGCCAAAGTCGGGTGGTGCCAAAATGTTCTCTACTGGGGCTGCTGTGTCGCTTAGGTCCATGGCGCGCCGGATAAATCCCCCCTTCGCTTGTGTCCGGCTCCCAGTCTTCATTCACACTCAACGCCAAAGCATCATGACACAGTTGGCACTTCCGATAGAGCATGCACAGCTCCCCAACACCTGCCAGTATACGGCACAGACGAACCGAGGGGATTACCTGGTGCAGGTCGCGTGGCCCTTGAGCTGGAGCGGAGAGAGGGTCCCACCGGATGACGACGGCCCTGTATCCACTATGTAAGTGAAAAGCCTCAATGGTGGCACACTTAGAGATCTGACCACGCCGCATCCCGCCTGTAGCTATCTTGTAGATGGAAACGCCTACTTCTTTACAGCCGTGGACATTACAAGGCGCCTGGAATACACCGACCGCACACGAACTGTGGTTGTGGGTATCGGTTACCCCAATCCAACATCCGTCTTCGACAAACGCCGAGGAGCCGATCTTACTCCGCCAGCCGCAGATGGGAAATATGAACTTCCACTTGGTAGAGATGGGAAGCCCATCAGTGGCACCGAATTCGGCGGAGCTTCCAAATTTTTAAGCGTGATTCAGAATGACATTATGACACATGTTCAGGAAACGCTGTTCCCAGATGCGCCCTTGGGCAAAGGGCGCAAGGCGCTTTTCGGTCATTCATTTGGCGGCGTCTTTACGCTAAACGCACTCTTCACGGAGCCAACACTCTTTGATACCTTCCTGGCAGCAAGCCCGTCTATCTGGTGGAACAACTGTTCGATTGTGAAGGAGCAGGAAGCCGCGTTTCGTGGGCGTGAGCATCCTGCCGATCCAGCACCAGGCTTGGTAATGACGTGGGGATCTAAAGAGACGAGTAAACGGGCCAAAGGGAAGCAAGACAAGGACATGGCAGGAAATGCACGTCAGATGGCAGCGCGCTTGAGACATTGCCCCGGCATTCGTGGCGTGTCTGAATCGGAGCTTGAAGGCGAAAACCATGGCAGTGCCGCAGTGGCGGGCCTGCAGCGTGGGCTCCTCAAATTTCTTGTGGAAAAAGTTTAGCAAGGGGGGTAATACAAGGGAGTGGTATTCTCAGAAGCCAAAGGAGGGAGGGGCACAGGAAGATTGTATATCCAGCATCTTCGCCGAGAGGGCCTGTGGACCTGAAATTGACTAGGTTGTCACCGGCGATAAAAATGAACCAAAGGCGCTGTGTGTAGTGAACGGGATTCCTCATCCAATAGTGAATAGGTTTTTACTCTATCGTTGAACTTAGTCTCAATGCCTCTTCCTAAACAGCGGAATCAATAATGCCGAGGATTTTGTAAGATTTTCTGCTGCTGGTAAATCGAAAGCCTGGTTTAGGGTAGTTGCAGACGCAGGGGGGAGCACCAGACAGGGTTAGGGGGGACTTTGGGCCTGTAATTGTGGGAATGCATTGACAGATCTATAACTCTTCGCGTTAATCTGGTTCTGGCAAATGTTTACATCAACTTGGGCCAGAGTCAAATCTGTTAAAACTTGGCTTTGTTACTTCCTACCTTGCGCTCGTACTACTCTATGCACCTGTAATCCCATATGATCATTTCCCGAAGAGTTTCGTTGCCGATTAGCTAAGCGACACTTTTCTGTAGGGTGGGACTATACCGAATGGAGAACACATTTGATTTATGGATAGTGCCTATTATTTCTACTCCCTGAGTATCAGGGCCCACAGACTATAACGCCGCTCAGTCATTCGGCTGCTTTTTATTTTCCGTCCCTCAATAACGGATTGTCACAAGCGGGCCGGATTTCGCCAAAGTTGTGCCCGAAGCACCGCGCCCACATGCCTCCGTAGTGGCCAGGCAGAATTCAACAGAATTTCTGTGGCATTGGTGAAGTTTAATTTCTATTCTGGTGATATCATGCTACCTTTACATTGTGGCTTGACACGTCGCCAAGCGCTCGTCGGATCAATCGGACTGTTCAACCATCATCGCCGGCCCGCCGCAGCACGCTGCTTGACCCCATATTTCCTGAACTGGTATAGAACTCGTGGATTGATACATCCAGGGAATCTTGAGTGGATTGAGTGGCTATGAAATCGAACAACGCAGGCATGTGGTACCTACGATGCGTTGTAAGCTTTTAGCATAAATATAAGCTACTTCTCCCCGACTCTGTAGATGACTCGCCACTCTCAACCGCCAAACTTCGATTTCTTCATCTTCAACTCACTCAGAATCTCTATTTCATTCGCCATAATGCTAGCCAAGACGTTGTTTTTGTTGCCCCTTGGTGGCATAGCCGCTGCCGCCACCATCCAACCAGAAAGCTACGTCATCCCAGCTGGCCAAATCAACGGCACTACGGACTCTGATTTGGTCTACCAAGACAAGGCATTTGATGGGCCGCACATCGAAGTCAATAACGGATCTGCTTATCAGTGGTGGTACTTTGACGCAGTTGCCAAGGAGGGTGGTGCGGCCGTTGTGGCGCAATTTTACCCCGGGTGGTTTGCCGAGTCCAGCGCTCTTCTATTCACACTCGTTTGGCCCAACGGAACGATCTACCTGAAGACGGTTCCTGTTGGAAATCTACAGCTCAGCACGATTGGAGATGGATCTCAAGGGTATGTCGATGACGGCGCCATGACCTGGTTTGGCGCGTCTGACCTCAGCGCTTACCACCTGACCCTCAATGTGCCCGAAATTGGCGTTAGTGGCAGCATAACAATGCGCTCCAAGGCGCCTCCCCATGTGGCCTGTGGTGTGAAGGAGCCGGGGGCCTCGTTTGAATTTGCTCCCTTCTTGCAATGGGGCAACACTATTCCTGATTCGGATGCCCTTGTCGAGCTGGTGGTGAATGGAACTGTGCTTTCCTTTACTGCAAGTGGATATCATGATCAGGTGTGTAGCAATATGTGCTGAAATATGGACTACGGCCATCTAACTTTGAAATTTCTAGAACTGGGGCACCGCTCCCTTTGAGAACAGGCTGAACCAATGGTACTGGGGTCATGCCAGCCTCGGAGACTACTCCCTCGTCTTCTTCTACCACATGGATGAGAATCTCAAAGTGACATCCAGTGCATACCTTTCTGAAAATGGCAAAGTAATTGTTTCTGGATGCTCTAATGTCAAAGTCACACCTCAGGGTCCTGGCCTCTCTGTCCCACTGGAAGGCGGTGCCGAAGTTGAAGGTTGGACTATCGATATTGATGACCCCAACGGCAAATACTACTTCACCGTTGTTAATGATGCACTGGTTTCTCCTGACGCTGTTGTCTACAGTCGCTTTATTGGTACCATTACTGGTGGTCAAGTCGGTGGTGCGAATTCGACTGGGTCTACGGTAGTTGAGTGGATGAACAATCCTGCATTGGTAGTTTAGGGAAAACATAGGATTTGATCTCGGGATTTTGATTAGACTTCTTCAATTCATGTTGCGAATTCTCATTCTACTCTGCTTTCAAATGGCGGGTCTGCAGCGCGGACTCCTCAAATTTCTGGTGGAAACGGTTTAGAATGAGGAGATAATACAAGGAAGCTATATTTTCAAAAGCTAAAGTAGGAGCATATGAAGATTATATAATGTCTAGTATATTTGCTGAGAGGACCTATAAGCATCCGAAATTTACTGTGTCATCCTCCGCGGTAAAATAAGCCAAGGTTACTATTCGCAGTGAATTAGATTCCCTATCCAATGATGAATAGTTTTCCCCCCTGTTATTAAATTCACTCTTAATACCTCTTCCTAAATCACAGAATCAATAGCAGCGGAAATTTTGTAAGGGCTTTTTTGCTTTGGGTAGCTCGAAAGCTAGATTTAGGGTAGTTGCAGATGCAGGAGGGAACACTAGGTGCAAGATAAAAAAGACACAAGCACATGTTCATGATACTTTTTTCTTGTCATATATGATTTGAGTTCTGTTTAGGACACTCGCGAAAAAGTCGTTGCCAAGTTGGCTGTGGCTTTTTCTTTTACAGCGCCTTTATCCACTGTGGAGGCAGCTGGGGATTTTCAACACGTAGCCCCAGTATACAGGGTCAGGAGCTGAGTAAACTATAGAAACAAAGAAATCAGACCTAGAATTGCTTTTATTTCATTTTGAACACTCTAAGCTGTTCTCATAGTCGGGTTGACCCTATGATCGCCAGAGGCCGCACCGGCCTTGACGACAGAGGCCCGATGACTTTGGCAACTGTGTCCGTTCTTATGGGTAAGGACTAGATGAGGCGCACCGCACCCGGCCTCTAAATACCATACAAAATGAGTACAAGACCCTAATTAGACTATCTTGCAGTCACAAACCCAACCCAGGCCGGCTGTTTACATCATCCGTGCGTGGTGGCTAGCTTTGGAAAGGCTCAACCTTCCCTCGGCCGCCCGGAACAGCTAGCTAGCTACAAAAGCAGCTATAAGAGATCTAGATAGGCTCCTTCGATTAAAAATACAAGAGGTTCTATGAATCCAAGGGTTCTTGTAACTGTGACATCATTAAATCTCAAGAAATGTCTGATATTAGCTTAAGAACGTTACAAGAAATATGGTATTGATTGTGGGATGTGCGTTGTAAGGTGATTCAAAAATTCAGGTTTGTGCTTTGGGAATGAATCAGCAGACCTACAATTCCCATGTTTATCTGGCTCTGTTAAATCTTTTCACTAACTCAATCCGAGATTACATCTACTAGCACCTGGCTTTCCTACTTCATAGGTTCCGCTCGTATTATTCTATGCACCTTTAAATATCAAATCTGACATCTGGCCAATGGCATCCTTTGCAAATCTGTGATACTCTTTCTCATTGAGCGCTTCTGATATTTGTGCTTGTTCCCTAACCCTTGACTGGCAGTTACCAGCGACTGCATTACCTACTTGTTGTGGAATAAGTTTCACCAGAAACATTATATTCCTGGATAAATTTCAAATGACCCCATTCTTCGGGATGACTGATTAATTTTATCTCAGATTTAGCTCAGAGTTTCAACTACCCCCTCAGGGGTGCCCGTCGCCTGAATTACCTCTTCCTCCACAACTTTACTACCACGAGAAGGAAAATGCGACAGAAAGAGGATGCCCATTCCAAGAACCGCGATGGCCTATCATTTTTTATGCTCGCCATTAGACTCTCCATCGGACTGGGAGCGCACTCCAGAGATTGTACGTACTGCGTTGCAGAAGAATGTGAGATATGCCTTGCCAGCCTCAGCGAGGAACGCAAAGAGAAAGCCAAAAAGGCCCTGAGTGGCGAGTCTGGCGATGTTCTCGATGAGAGTAATGGCATTCAGAGCATCGGCTCGCTGCGACGGGGTGCACATATCTGTTATGATTCCCTTGGAGGCTGGTGCAGAACCTGAGCCTAGGGGAAGTAGGAAAGCGGCTTGGGATAAATTGCATCAACAAGGAAAATCGTGGGCGATAGGGGCCGACATTACGCACCGACATATATGTGCCATCTGTGCGTGGCGAACGCGGCAACAGTTGTAAGGATTCCATCAATGACTAGGCTCCAACGAAGGAAAAAGAGATCAAACCCAAGATGGCCGACGCCTAGATGAGTAGGTTCGGATGAAATTGGCTCATCGCCCGCCTGGGATACTATCATTGGAGTGTCGAAATCTTCAGAGTGAGTGGGTATCTCGGATGGGCGTTCCTCGCTATTGACTGCTCCATTAGACTGCCTAGAAGCGAACCATACTCGTCCTCGTGCAATAATATACGGAAAGAGAAGCAGAAGGAAAACACTCCTCATCACCGCCCAGCCAGACATGAGCCACCCGTTTTCTGCCTGATTGAAGTCGAACTCAGCTGTGGCATACATCTGTATCATGAATGGTGCATAATCGGTGGCAAGCTAGACGCCCCATAGCATCTTAGCACAAACTCTGGGATATCAAGGTTTGTTGACCTACCACTCCTAGGAAGACACCGCAGCAGAGAAAAAGAACCCCATAGTGTTTGACAATTCGACCGTTTTGAAGTTGGACTCTCTGAGGCAGCAGAATCTTGAGAGGAGCAAAGAATCCTGACATCCCTCCATCGACTGTCTTCGTACTGTCGAGCGCAGCCTCTGGGGTGATATAGGGTAATGCGATCTTAGCGTATAAGGTGGCAAGAATAAATGACACAAAAGCAACTTCGAATGGTCGTTTTATCCCGAAAACGTCTCCTATCATTCCGCCCGCTGATAGCGTCTATTAGTAAGCAGAGAATTCTTAGCTCTGTAGCACTGAGGGGTCATACCCAGATATCCCACGCCCTGCCCTAGCATGACACAGCCCTGAAGCTTACCAAATACAGTAGTTCGTCGAATGGGCTCGACAATCTCGCTTACCATGATGTTAACAATCAATCTAGATCAGGAGGTTAAACACAATGCATTAGTTTCAGTCATGGGCCATCATTGACATACACATAGCCAGCGGGGCCACCAATGATGGCAATTAGTTGCGTGCATTGAAAGATAATTATACCAACCCTACCCCCAACAATGACGCCCAGGATCTGAGTAACTCCGCGAATGGCTGGGACGAATGTTTGGATAAGCAGGGAAGCTCTAGGCCCAAACCTCTTGGCTGCCCATCCGGCAACAAACAAGTTCAACGTCCCTGGGGACTGTTAGAGTTGCCGTTAGGTGCATATTTGAGGCAGGAAACGAGAACCATACCGCAAACTGTCGTTGTCATCGCTAGAATGCTGAACTGAGTAGCCGTGGCGGCTGCAACCTCATTCAGACTACATCGGTCGCCTACGCCGGTATATGGAGGATGGCTTTGATAGAAGTCCTCGCATTCCATAAGATGGAAGACATAAAAGATGCTGTAGCAATGCACGGTTGGTTTGTATCCATTAGCTTGCGGGAGACAGACTCACGGAACCTGAGTGATGCTGAAAGAAAGGGAAATTATGAATCCCGCAAGAAGGATCGGTATCTCGGCGGTGTAGTCGTGCCAAGGTCGCCTGGCGTCCGCCTCAGGGATCAGTGGCGTTGTCTCGTCTCGCTGCATAGCTCAAGCGTTTTGTTCGAGCGTGCTGTCTTCATATCCAAGGCTGGATTTGGCGGGGAGCCGGCTTTTAAGAGTTCTCGGCTGTCATCGCCTACCGGTTACTCAATGACCGGCTACTCCTTTGCCAATCCAGATGTGTGTTTGCCGACCTTGTGGGTCCAACAGTGGCTTGGCTCGTGGTGGAATCAGGAGCATAAAATGCGTCATTGCATTCATGTGATCATGATGAGGAGCTTCGACGGAAGATCGGGGTTGAGCCTGTCTGTGAGCTCTTTGACATTACATTTAAACACGTGTAGAGTGAATTTCAAAGGGAACTATTCATGTTGTACATCCCCGACGTCTGCTAGACGAAGAGCCCTTGGTTTATAGCCATTTCTTTCTAGAAGCGAACCGCACAACTTTTAAACAAGGTCAAACACAACGCAGTAGTGATATAGAAAACCAAAACTAGCATTTGTACCCAAAAATACAGATAAGGATACCTGACATCGTCCCGTAGCTGCACTGTGATCATCTCTGCCGTAGTACATGGAGGTCCCAGTGCCAGCTAGAAGAACCCCAACGCACTACACGTATTCCTTGGGGGGGGATGTTACTGAGGATGGGGCTGCGCATGAAAGAGTTACGTGCTTATTGCACCTAATATATGGTATGAAGTGCTGGAGAGCACTTTCACTTGAACATTGATTGACGCCGGAGGTTGTAATTTGCACGAGTCGAGTTTGGACTTCGGGAAGCAAACCCGACACAGCTCGTTTCGTTGATAACCACGATAGTTTACCATTCCTCTGCATCCTCGGCGATGACATCCGAGGCGAACTCCACTTGGCGTGAATTGCTAAATTCTTGGCGGTTGCTACCAACACCAGGATTATCGTTGTGCCGTCCCATGACCCCAATAACACAGACTAAACCCTCTGCAACTTCACTACGGCCGTGCAGGCTAACCGGCTCACGTGGAATGTAAGGCAAAACTCTTTCCATCATCCTTGCCCCTTCACGCCTTCTTATCCTTCCGCTACTGCCCAAGGCCCATCGTCCTCGGCCTCGCCGAAAACCCAGATTCTCAAGGAAATCTTTCTGAGCAGCAGTTGGCCTCCTTTTCCCATTTGACCGGTTCACTGCGCCCCAAAACCCTCTCTGCGAATCCTCCTCAGCGATGTCAACGCAAAATCCGATGCCCCGTATACCGGCAGCTTCAACACCAAGCTGGAGGCCCTGATTGAGAGCATCAGTATCTGAGCGAAGGCTGAACTGGAAGAAACTCAAGAGCGCGTCCCGGTGATGAAGCTAGTCATAATATGCATCTCCAATAAGCACAAGGAGAGGTCTGATAGCGCGAGAACCCTGTGTAGCGCGAGCAGGGTTGGATTCAAGGCGCTCCGGGCGAGCTCACTGATTTACACCCAGACATTATTTCCCAGCACAATCGGTGCCGAGAAGGTTGCACTAGAAGATGATGAGTGCCATCTTCAGGTTCCCCATGTCTTGTTTTGATGCTACACCAGCTTGTCAGATTCTGAATCGTTTTTCTGGCTTCGTAACTCCAATCTCACAGTTACCCCTAACATTTCAAGCAGTTTGAGGGCTGTGTCGCAGTCATCCAATCTAGTCGATATGCCCATAAATAATAGGCTTTGGAATAAAGACCCAGAGTTGCGAACTAGAATGGTTGAAAGATTTTCCGATTGTGTATTCGTGTCCGTACCACCCAAAGCTAGGTTTAATTACTATACACCGAGGCACCAAAGCTTGCCTTCACTATTGCTCTCATTGACGCTTCGCATTGAAATCCAGTTCCGAGATTGATAGAAATGATCAACTCAGTGCATTATGATGCCAGGCCTGCACTAACCCTGCCAAGAATCACCCCTTCACGACAACTTAACACAAACATGGTTGCTAGCTAAAAGGACATCTTTATTGGTCAATGAGGGGCGTCTCATTATGTATCTTGCTGGACCTTCTTCAACCCTTCTAAAGCTTGATCTATATCAGCTTCCAAGCTTGTAAAAAAGCCCGGTCCGCTTCCTTCAATACCAAAGATCTTCTTAGCTCGATCTGCGGTAGAACGAGAATTGGATGCAAATATCAGGCGTGCAGTACCGGGCAATGGCACGTATGTGACCATTTTATCCAACCCTTCCAAAGATACTTGCTTTGGCTCTTCGTTTTTGATCACTCCTCTAGATTTGAGAATCTTGCCAGTAGCAATTGCTATTTCGCGCTGCGTAATATGTTCAGCTGGGACGAAATAGTAGCCCTGTTGATGCAGAATGTGAGCGAAATTCTGGATAGCTTGAAGACGCCAATGTTGCGTCGAACCAAAAGGGAAGTGGCAAAAGAATGAAGGAGCACTGATAATCAGTTGTACATACCTCTTTATTCCAATCAGCACCATGGCCATTGTCCACAGCAGATTCGACAAGCCTAACAAAAATCTCTGCAACATTATCCACATGAGTTCGGGCATATATGTTAGACCCTTCATTGAGATAAAATGTGCTGTTTAGCTTAATGCTTTCATCGCAGAATACAGGCACGTAGAAGCTCTGTGAATTGCCGGGTCCTCTCCCCAGTCCATGAATATTTGGTGGGCATACAACAGCAGTCTTGAGCTTATCGCCGTATACAGCCCATGCCTCATGTATGACTGATTCTGTTTCACGATGAACCTTGTCAAGCGGCAATGACCATATTTGGTCAATGTCAGAGATGTCAGACCAAACTCTCTCTGACAAGTTGCCCAAGTTCTCCTCCAGCTCAGCAATGATCCCAGTGCCACCCAGGTGGATATAAAAGGCAGATAACCCAGCTTTGACACGGTCAATTCTGCCTTCTATCAATGCTTTTACAGCACTGAGATGATCCGAGTTACCGTGATCTAAGATAATAGCGGGCAATTAGTTACATGTCATATGAAAGGAAGATTAGCAAATATAACGCACGAACGACAATGTCAGCTTCAAGGGCAGCATTCCGTAGAATTGATGTGTCATCAAATGTTCCCTTCAAGACTTTCACTTTAGGATAAGCCTTTGAAAAACCTGAAGGTTCACCGCGGAGTAAGACAGTAATTTTATATTCTGGGTGCGACGCTACCAACGTTTGAAGCACCGTCCCACCGACGTATCCTGTACCTCCAGTGCTAGCCAATCGTTAGTAATAACTTCACAAGTCGGGCCTGAAGGTGTACAACAGAAAGATAGTGGGCGCCATTTTTGTTGTATTTGGCTAAGAAGAGGTACAAGGATAATTTTATTCTTTGATAAATGCGTGTGGGGATGTTGTTTGTAGAAAGAATATGGTGTTGTATATCTAGATTGTAATCGATGAGAGATTGATGCGGCTATTTATTCTACGTAAAATAACTCGCATTAATAATCAAATATATTAGCAATCTATACGTGAAGTCTTCGTGCCAATGATTTGTAATACATACTGTATGTAGAAAACTGCGTCTTGAATGAACCCATGTCAGCGTCGTTGGATTAGTAATATAAAGCTTTTTTTTAAAGTTTAGACTACTGCGTTTGTCGCGTAGTATAAAATTTAAAATTAAATAAAACGGCTATCGTTGAAAAGCCGAATAACATATAGCCGACTTTGTCCCCATTTGAGTGTGCTAAGTCTGCGCTTGAGTCACGGGAGAGCTAGGAGCGTTGCCAATGAAAGTGAAAAAAATTAGAAGTTCATCGTTTTTCAACTAAATTAGGCCATGCTATGAGTTCTAGCAATTGCCAGATCTATATAGCGTTATGGCCCATGTACGCCTAAGCCTAGAGTTAGAAGGTATGGTGATTGTTTAGGGAATGAGTTGAATTTCCATTGTCATGATGTGATCCACCGTAGCCCTGCGACAGGCCCGATTAATAGAGGCTGGGCTCTTATGTGTTGCTACATACTACAACAATCACCGCAACAGGGATCAATGACCTATCCTTTGCCCCATTTCTATATACATCCGGCTCCAGCATGTGCAGCGAGGACATAAAAAAAGGGTTTATGGTCCAAACATCCTTTGTTCCTGTACGAGTCATAATGGTCAAATCGTGATTAAAAAAGAAACTCTGAGGTGAAAATCTCCAATGTCCAAATCCACTTTTGTGCCATACACAATATAGCGGTCAATAGCACAGCCGTTAATACTCCCTCGTCTTCTCCTATCATGTGGACGAGAATCTTCACTTAACATACAGTGCATCACTTTCTGGATATGGTCAAGTAATTATTTCTGGGTGGTCAAATGTCAAGTTCACACCTCAAGGCTCCGTTGTGGAAGTTGAAGGTTGGAGTATCGATATTGATAACCCCAACGGCAATAGCACTTTCGTTGTTAATGATGTGAAGATATCTACTAGAGGTATTGTCTACAATCGCTTAATTGGTATCATTACTGGTGGTCAAGTTGGCGGGACGAATTCGACTAGGTCTACGATAGTTGAATGGATAAATAATCCCGCATTGGTGGTCTAGACAAAACGCAGGACTTGATCTCAGAATTTTGTTTTAGATTGCTTCAATTTATCTTGCAAATTCTCATTCTACTCTGCTTTCCAGTGGTGCTTTGCTGCTGGGTGATCAGCAGGAGGTCTAGCTAGGCCCTGTTTTCCATAGAGGTTTTCTCGGTAGGTGCCGCCATCAACAGCATAGTCTTCCCAGAAAAGTCCACGTTGTCTCAATACAGGAAGGAGTTCGGAGATGACCTCCTCAAATGATCCGGGCATCAGAGCATAAGCTAGATTGAAACCATCCACGTCGGCCTCAGACACCCATCTCTCCATCTCATCTGCAATGTGCTCGGGAGTGCCAATCACGGTCGCGCCGAGGCCGCCAACCTTGATGTGATTGGCAACAGTGTGCTTGGTCCACTTGGGTACTCCAGGTAAAGACTTGGACCATGCCTCCACGGCTGACCGGATAGCATTCGATTCCACATATCGAAGCTCCTCGTCATCGCCATACTTAGCAAGGTCGATTCCTGTCCACCCACCGAACAGGGCTAGGGCACCATCTTCAGACCCATAGCTGACATACTCCTGGTACTTGGCTTGTGCTTCCTCCTGAGTCTTACCAATAATGGGGCAAAACATGGCCAAGAATTTGATCGTGGTGGGGTCCCGTCCAAATTCCTTGGCGAGGCTGCGTACCTCAGCAATATTCTTGGCAATGACTGCTGGGCTATGGCCAGCGACGAAAATGGCTTCGGCATGTTTAGCAGCAAAGTTCTTTCCAGCTTTTGAAGTGCCAGCCTGGAGGATGACTGGGGTGCGTTGAGGTGATGGCTGGCAGATGTGTGGGCCAGGTACAGTGTAGTATTTCCCGGTGTGGTTGATAAGCCGCACCAGGGATGGGTCCGTGTAAATGCCCCTTTCGCGGTCAAGTTTGACTGCATCATCTCTCCAAGAAGATTGCCTGGATTGAGTCAATTAATGAAAAGTGAACAGAACACTTCTGCAACTTACCATAGTTTGTATGTAACATCAACGTATTCCTCGGCAATGGCATATCTCTCGTCGTGGCTGGGTTGTTCAGTGTGGCCAAGGTTTCTGGCGGCAGAATCCAAGTATCCGGTAACAATGTTCCAGCCCAGTCTTCCACCCGTGAGGTGGTCCACAGTGCTCAAACGTCGAGCAAGGTGATAAGGCTGCTCATAAGTGGTGGCTACAGTCACACCAAAGCCAATGTTCTTGGTTGCAGCCGCCATAGCAGGGACAATCGCAAGAGGCTCATTGACTGGCCATTGGGCTCCTGACACGATGGCGGGGTCAGGGTTCTGAGGTCCCTTGTAGACATCATAGGAGCCCTGGAATTGTGAGTCAGTGAACAAGATTTAGTCCCAGTCGGTATTACTTACGAGCACATCGGCGATGAATATGCCATGAAATTTACCCTTTTCGAGCTTTTGGGCAAGGCTCACCCAATGGGAAATGTTGTTAAAATCCCATGAGCGATCTTGGGGGTGTCGCCACAATCCGGGCGATTGGTGGCCGCTGCACGACTCAACAAAGGCATTGATAATAAGTTGCTTCTTGGGCTTGTCGGATCCCGATGTGGAGGCCATTGCGAAAATTGGAAGCGGCAAATTGGCTCAAGTGAGTGATGAAATGCCGGTATTACGATGAGCAATGCAGCGACTCGTGCCATCTTTACACAAAATCTACGAGCACTTGCTAAGCCTATCAGGGCGTGACAGGGATGTTGGTTGAGTTCAATTCAGTGAGCCATAATCGCCAGATTGCGCAATTCCTCGTTGCTGTGATGCAACCTCCAGCATTTCGTGCTTGCACGCAGCACGACAGCTAAAATCGCGTGCTCAGTGGTGGGTCGCACGTATCCGTTTCCCCGCGTTTTCAACGCCCGTCATCAATCCAGCGATTCCGACAAGCGAGGTGGGCGTCGAACGCTGTTTACCAAGATGGTGGCATGGAGGGGAGCTGCACATTTTATAGCACTACAGCCCGCCAACGCCCGTGCGAATGGCCCAAAAGGGTAACGAGCTATGGCAAGCCGCCACCAATGGCAAATGCAGATTGATGCCGTTGACATCAATACAAATGGTCTTTAATATTCCACCGAAAGAAATAGTGGTGCCCTAATTGAGAGAGACTTCTACATGTATCCATTCTTTCTTAGTATAGATGAAGATCGAAATATACTAATTTGCCAGCCTGACCGTTAAATTTGCTCACCCGGAACTCCTAGCCGTATCATTAGATCCGAGAAAATGTCTTGGGGATTTTCTAAAGCCACACATAAACTTTACTAGTAAACGCTATCTGTCCGGTTCGTCGGACAATTGCCGAACAATGCCGAATCGAGCTCACCATTCCCACGCCAAAAGACGTCAGCACCATCCGGAACCCCTGAAGTCCAATCAGCACCGCCACGCCACGATAAGGCCTGATGCAGAAGCGAGACTAAATGTGTCGAATCACAGGTGTCTAGCGCCTTTTAGTCCCATTTAAACCACTCCTTACTGTAATTGTCCATTGAGAAAGCTCGCAATGGATACGTAATGTGATGGCATCTCTCAATCCGCTAGGCCGAGACAATGGGGCGTTGCGAACTCAGCGCGGACGCGTCTCATTGCACGGTTTCGAATAACGAGCTGGTGACCAAGAGAAACGCAATGAGTTCAAAAAGGTAGCGGTGGATCGAATTCCCAGATACCTATAAATGCACCAGCATCGCTGACCGGGTGCGGTTTAACAATATTCAAATAAGTTACACCAACAACTAACTCCATCCGAAAAACAGCTTGCCTAAGTACCCGTCAACTCACGAAACTAAGCACCCCCACCCAAACCAATGGCCACAGAAACATTTGCCGCGTCTGACCCCGCCGTGTACCAGGAGTACGAGGCAAAGTGGTCCGCCTTGCCCAAAAGCAAGGAGGAGTGGATCCAACGGGCCAAGGATGTAGCTGAAGTCTTGAAGACGGATGCTGCTGCCAGAGAAAAAGAAAACAAATCTCCCAAGGCTGAAGTTGCACTTCTTAAACATTCCGGACTGTTGAAGATTCTCGGCCCTGCCAAGTATGGTGGTGGTGATCAGCCATGGGCTGTTGGCTATCGCGCGATGCGGGAAGTCGCCAAGGGTGATGGGTAATTGTCTTTCACGTATCCCACCAGTTTGACGATTCTGACAGCCATCTCTAGTTCTATAGGAATGCTTCTAGGATACCACCTTACTTGGTCCACTACTGCCAACGTCTTCGGCTCAGCAGAGCAGATTGATCGCACCCACAAGGAAATTATCGGCAACAACTATTTCGTAGGAGGCGCCGTCAACCCCCGTGACAACGATCTTACCATCAAGCCAGAAGCCAATAAGATTGTCTTCAATGGCTTCAAGAACTTCAGCACGGGTGGTGTCATTTCTGATCTCACCGTCCTGGAGGGAGTGGTTGATGGTACCACTGATCACGTTTTCGCCTTTGTTCCTACACAGCAAGCAGGCATCCAGTTCAAGCACAACTGGGATAATGTGGGCCTCCGCTTGACAGAGTCTGGTGGCGTGAAGATTGAGAATGTTTCAGCACCATGGGCCGATGCTCTGGGCTGGGATCCTGAGACCAAGAAGCCTGATCCTAAGATTCTTGGTATTCCATTTGCAAGCATCTTCTTGCCAACGTGAGTGAACGCACAGCAGTTTGAGGCCATACGGAAGTTTATCTGACACCCATCTAGTATCCAGCTTAACTTCATCAATTTATACACTGGCATCACTTGGGGAGCCCTCGACTTTGCCAAGGAATACACACTCAAGTACACCAGGCCATGGCCATTTGGAGGCGAGGTATGTGTGAACCTAAATTGCTTTTCCTTTCTCGTGCTAACCGAAATCAGAGCAAAGAGAATGTTACAGATGAATTCTACATATTGCAAACCTATGGAAACTTCTTTGCTCACCTCAGAGCAGCCACAGCCTTGGTTGACCAGGCAGGCGAGGAGACCTCGCGACTGTACGAGAAGTACTTGAACGATCGAGCCAGTTTCACCCCCGAGGAGCGCGGCGAGTATGCTGAGTTGGTCGCAAGTGCCAAGGTGGTCGCCACCGACATCAGCCTTCGCATCACTGCAGGTGTATTTGAGGTGACAGGTTCCAGAGCGACAGCTGCAAAGGTTGGCTTGGACAGATTCTGGCGAGACGTCAGAACCCACACTCTGCACGATCCTGTCTCGTACAAGAACCGTGAGCAGGGACGGTATTACTTGCTTGGCGAGGCACCAACCCCTACTTGGTATACCTAGAGGAACCATGATGGATGGCATGAGGAGGCAGCAGCTGTAGACGCATAATATCAAACAACAATAATAAGAAATGAGTCATTATATATTTGAATACAGTTTCGATCTTGAAATCTGTGGACTACCTAATGTAGGTTTATGACTTTATGGCCACCCTAAATGAGGCTCCGGTAGTTACTTCAACTTGCGGGCGTCGCTCCCACATATTTACCACGTCTGAATGTTCGAGATTTTCACGCGAGGCCCCAAATATCCCTGAAATAAATCTGAATTCCTCCAAATCGCCGTCTGATTGAGATGTGGTGAGATTGAACTGGTGTTTTATCGAGGGAATAAACGTTCTTGGTGACACCAAATTCGTATTAGGGTCTGCTGCAATAAGAAATGTTTTGCTATGGACCTCAGCATGGTTGGTTGTACCAAAGCTAGAAGATTTAGCCTTCTCTGTGGTGCTCAATATCGCAATGCCGCTCGCTCCAGCTGGTGATTCAGCAAAGATGCTCTGCTGGTCATCCCAGCATGCCTCCTCGGGTTGGCCCGAGGATACGCATCCGTCCAACTTAGGAATGTGATAGCCCGATTTTGTGAATGCGGGAACGGCGAATGATGCATCGACAAGTTGGAAGGATTCAACCCCTGGTGCACCCTTGAGCGAGGCCAGATTTCTCACTGCATGGACTCTGACATGCCATCCAGGGAACTGTTCCATAACTGGTATAAGAATGGATTCAATCTCTAGAGCAATGTTTTTGAAGGGTTTCCAAGTGCTGGTGAGTGCTGAAACTTTATGGACTGCCTGTCCAATTTCGATTGTAATCGGATCCGCCCGAACATTCAATGGCCGTGACCTCACCTTCCAGCTTTCTCCATCATCGAGGCTAATGCTGACGGTGCTGTCGGGTGCCATTTGATGCAAAAGCGGCCCTGTTGGGACGCTGAAAGCAAACAAGGACGAGTACGCAAATTTTCCGTATTTAGCCTCCCTGGCTTTGAATTCTTTGGTTGTCATTTGTCCCGATGAGAGAAGAAAGTGATGCTCTGGGGTATTGCACAAAATTTGTCTTGGATGCCAATTGACTCGTATAGTGTCCAGCGACATGGTGCTGGCTTCCATCGGATGAGGCAACTCCACACATTTCCAGAACTGGTGGTCTTCGGGTAGACCGAGAACGACAAAGCTTTTCAAGCACCAGTATACTGATTGTGGTGAATTGTAATCCTCGCTCGGGTACATATTTGGATAGCAAAATCCAATATTTAAAACACCGTCCGCGTTGAAAATATCCGGGTGCTTTGCCCACCAACGAAGATGCCTCATCAACATCCCTTTGACCGAGCCTAATTGATCCATGGGCGCAGGGAGATCGATTTCGCTCAAGGCGAGAGCAGACCAGAAAGCTGCAAAGGCGAACCTGTAGGTCAGACTCCTCCCAAACGGTATCGCGGCTCCTGTTCTCATATTAGCACTGGATTATTTTCTGGGCCAACTAAAAGGTTAAATGTACCATTTCTATCAAAGTATCGCCAATATTCAGCTCCAAATTCTCTTGCTTGCTGCCGATATCTGGCGACTCTTTCTTCATCACCTTTTGCAAACCGTATATACAGCAATTGTGCGAATTGTATTGCAAAACTTCCAGAGTAGTAGTCAGCCTGCTTTCGCTCATCTCCCCATAGCCCATCTGATGACCATCCGTCACCGAGGTAAAATTCGTCAAGGGTGGCAAAATCAGCGTCTATTACATTTTGCAGTTCTGCTTGGGGTACCCCAAAACTTTGCACTAGTGCGAGATTGACCAGAATCCTAAACCAACGCCAGTTGTTCCTGGGCATAGTGTGGTCATTGATTTGAATTAACCACGTCTTGAGATTTTTTACAACCTCTTCACTGAGTGGTGACAAAGCATGGTCGGGGCTTGCAAGGAGGGAAAACGCTATTGCTTCCATCTCTACCATGCGCTGATCGAATGATCCGATGTGACCCCAATATTCTGGGCTGCTAGGGTCAACGCCAGCTTGGATACCACATAGCCAGCTACCAAGGGATCCCTCATCTTGGTTTTGAGGCTCGTCTATAATTGCATAGATAGCCCATAGTGGCCTAGAAAAGCCCTCTAGTTGAGCAGCAACGTCGTCGAAAGCTGCAACGGTGGAAGGCCGCACCTTGACGCGTGCGCCAGATGCCGACTTGTATGCATTTAAAGGGCGCACCAGAGCTTTCGCCGCCCGCAACAGGTCGGAGCGCGAGCCGAAAGAGTTATCTGTGAAGCCAATGAGACCTGGCATGTTTCAGGATGGTAGGCCTTTTGGCCATGAAGACAACAAAGGAATGAGGAGTAGTAGGTCCACGAGGAGGATCTCGCCTGTGGCCAATGAATCGCATTATAATCAGAGACCAAAGAATACGGAAATGAAAGGTCCACCCCTGTCTGAAACGGCCATGCAAAGTGGCTGTCCCTGGCGGAGTGCGGGAAAGGTCTTCCGGGCCTCGGGGTATCTCAAACCGGCAAGGGCGGAGGTGACCGGAAGGAATATGCCACCAGTCAGAACGCTAAATTTTCGATTCTGATGTTGGGCAATTCTATAGCTCATTTTTTTCTTCCTCAGAAATTACAAGCTGCGTATTGAAGCATATTTTAGGTTACAATTTTGTTAAATATCTATGTAGCAAGAATCCAAAGGTGAGTTTATGGGCGCTGATGTTAAGCTCGTATCCATAGGGCTTTGTAAGGGATCTCAATACATCTTGGCAATGACTTAGCTTGGATGGTCTAGCAAATTAAAATTTGAATTATTAAAATTCCTAACATTCCCAATCTAAGCGGTCCTATCATAGTGGGCTATTCAACAGACCGGGCTCAGTAGTTTCGCCATCGGCTGAATGGCGACGGATGCGGAGCATTTCAAGTCCGAATCGACGATGGGCCTCAAGCGGCCATTCAACGTGTGATTGATCCGGAAAGTCGATCCGACAACCAGCAACTACCTCTCTAGGACAAACCGTAGGACCAATTAGCAATTACAAGCGAGATCTGTCGGGTCAATGTCCCGTGATTAAAAGGCGGATAAAATGCCTACTTTCCGCTCTTGGACTTTAGCAACAACAGGTACAGCAAGTTTTGGATCTCTCTTCAACTTGAAAAAAAAATTGTCTGTTGTATGAAAATTGCAAAGAAACATCATGGATCCTATCGCCATTGTGCCTCCTTCGTCCAGTCCAAGCATGTCTTCCCCGTTTGCGGATCAAGACCACGCCCCAAGCCGAAGCTGCACAGGAAGCGATACTTCCTGGTCGGAAGATATAAATCCAACCTCAAGCACGCAAATAAATTCGATTACCAACATTCCGTCTGCTTTATTTGACGAAAATGTGGTGGCTAAAGTCTACAGATCCGCAGTAGAGTATTTGGACGCTGCTTGTGGACTAGATAATTTGCGACAGATACCGCAAAGCTTTCCAGAAATTGTGCCCCAGCAAGGCGCTTTGGCCGGAAGATGGGAGTTTCGAGATGCCGACTTCTGGACCTGTGGTTTCTTCCCTGGGACTTTGTATGCACTTCTAGAAAGAAGCATCAAACATCCGCACATGATGGGGTTGAAACGGCTGGGAAACCAAAGCCTTGGGCAACTTCGCACACAACTCGCAACATTGAGCAAAACGTGGTCTCGACCACTCCACGGAATGACGAATCGGACCGACACACATGATATTGGATTCATCGTAATGCCGGCATTACAAAGGGAATGGGAGTTGACTGGAGACATCACGAGTTTGCAAGCCATCATCCAAGCGGCTCAAAGTCTAGCCACAAGATACATTCATTCCGCAGGGGTCATACGCAGCTGGGACTGCCTTTTGAAGAAGGATATAACGATTACAAGCATGGATGATAATGTTCTTGTCATCATCGATAGCATGTGCAACCTGGATCTCCTATTCTACGCTGCTGCGCACAGCGGAGACCAAAGTCTGGCGCACATAGCAACAAGTCACGCCCGCGCCATGCTCAAGACCCATCTACGACCAGAGGTTGCCAAGACGTTGAGCAATAAGGGTTACAAAGGTCAACTGTATTCAACTTGCCATGTCGCAAATGTTGACCCTGGAACTGGGGAACTAAAATGCCGTTACACTGGCCAAGGATATTCGACGGGGTCGACTTGGGCCAGAGGCCAGGCTTGGGCAATTCTTGGCTATGCCCAAACGTACTTGTGGACCAAGGACAAGATTTTCTTGGAAGCTTGCTGCGGTGTGGCCGAATATTTCCTTTTGCGGCTGCAAATTTCCCCAAAGGCGGTTGAACTTGCCAGTCATAACCAGAACGGTGTCCCGATTGGGAGATTCACTCCTCTGTGGGATTTTGATGCACCGGTTGATGAAGCCAACCCTCTGCGGGATTCCTCGGCAGGAATGATTGCAGCAAATGGCATGTTGGTTTTGTCCCAGGCGCTGAGTGGACTGTCGCAAAGGAAGTTGGCTGCGTATTTTCGGGACGCGGCGATACGCATTGCACGCGATGTCATCGATGTCAGTCTTGCTCGGGAAACTGTGCAGTTTTCTACAACAGAAGAGGGCTTCTTTGTGGAGGACGTCAATTTTTGGGGGCGATTTGACAGTCTATTGAAGAATGGCACTGCGAATAACAACGAGAATGCAAGGAGGCGGTACGCGGACCATGGGTTAGTATATGGCGATTATTACATGGTGGAATTTGGAAACCGATTGTTGAATTTCGGATTGGTATAGAATTAGACTTTTTCTTGCAACAGTGCTTTCTTTGTTGAATTTATTTATGGAAATTTCATCTTTGTATAAATTTCGATTTGCTCTTAGCTTTATGCCTCGTCAACTCTCTTTGACGTGTCCTCTTCCACAACTACTTGCACCTCGTGGCTATGTTCAAGCTCAGACAAAACAATCCACGTGGGAAAGATGCTCAAAATAGTGATTCCAAAGTTGAGGCCGATACTAACAAAATGATTGGCGTTGCCTTCAGATTGCATCCTAATTCAGTTAGCATGCCAATCAAATATTGAGAAAATCAAAACTTACGCCCAAGCAACGGTCTGTCCGAGAGCCTCAAATCCTCTCAGAATTCCGCAGTGATAAGACAATGATGAGATATCAGTGCTGTACTGACCAACGAGCCAATACAGGAACTGCTGGAATGCCTGGCCTGCAAATTGCCAGAAAAAGACCAAGGCATACGACTTTCCAAATCCGCCCGTGAACCAGTCATAAACAGGTGACTCCGGGGCATCATAGAATTGCTTCTGCAAAATGGTGGCCCAGATCCAGGTTCCAATAAGCACAGTGACAATGGCGGAAAAGGCGATTCGGGCACGAGTTTTGATGTAAATGGATTGCCGATCGAGCAGCGAGGCGATCAAGAATGAGCTGATGATTCCAGCAAAGTTGGTGAAGAATGACGAAAAAGCTCGAGAGCGGACGGTGAAGTAAGTTGTCAGCCACGTGCTGAGGAATCCGTTGTAAAAGTAGCTGATGAAAAAGGCCGGCAACAAAAGGAGGACTCTGCGCGTGGCGAGCAGAGAGAAGACTGCCTTGAATTCAGCACCCCAGCTTTCTTTCTTGTGCACAACAACCAAGGATCTATCTTTTCGCTGGACCTTTTCGGCGGGGCTCAGGAAAAGTGCGATGGGGAATCCCAGGCACATAATGACAATGAAAACGATATAAGTAGATGAGCTAACGGATCCCTTCGACGAGTTTTGCGCATTCAGACCCAAGTTGATAGCGCCACCAACAATGGGCCCTGCAGCCTTTGCCGTCTGCCAAATAGCTATTAATTTATTGTTAGCAACCGTTTAACACAATCACAACGGAAATAAGGGCTAGCGTTAACATTACATACCAAGGTAAAAAGCGCGGTCCTTCGGGCTCGGATATCCGATAATGATAGCGGCTTCCGCTGCCCAGAAGAAACCCGCGGAAATACCACACAGTGCACTACCAAAAAGCAAAAACCATGTCGTCGGGGAGTTGTTGTTGGTGTACAAGCCCGCGCCGTAAATCGGGTATCCGATTGCACCGAGAACGAGACCATATCGCAAGCCTATGCGGTTGTTGATGGCGCCCGCCGCCACACATACCGTCGCGAACAAGCCGTAGACCAAGGCGTTTGCGGCTGAAACGGCGTACGGCTCTGCAGCTCCACCGGCTCCCAGGTTATTGAGGGCATCCCACATGCCGGGAGCCGTGAAGGAGACGCAGCAGGCAATGGCAATCTGGAACGGGATTGACCGAAAGAAGGACCGAGAATTCTGCTCTTGGCTTTGCGGGGCCAGCTCTGGCGAGTCGCCATTTGCCGCGGGGCTGGAGCTCGACGACGCCATGTTGACGGTGGCGCTGTAGATGCGACGGTTGGGAGACGATGTCGCAAAAGCAAAAAAAGGGATATGCACAATCGCAAGCGAAGCCCGGTAGATCTCTTCTTGATATAATGGATGCATATGAACCTGGTGATTGCGTGATTCTGATTGAAGAATGCGCAACTCCCAGCGTAGTGGGAATGGTGGGACAAGATCGGCCCCATTACGTTACATTTTGCACCCAAGTCTCTCAGATTAATGGCCTAGCTGGTGTTGTACAAATATGTGCAAAAAAAAATCGCTATCTCTCTCTTCCATCCTTGCTCTCATAAATATCTTTGAGCGCGCCCAACGTATCAATTACCACCCTCCTCCCTCGTAATCGCATCCGAATATCCCATCGTCGTAACTAATAACACGATCCATATCCGCAAATTGCTGATCCAGGAGCATCTGCGACAAAGCCGTCAGGTCTCCACCGCCGACGCTGGCGCCGGCGCTATGGTACAAGTCAGGATGGACTATAATATTGCCTCCACTATTCGCCTCCGGAACGGGTTGCTGTGAGTAATTGGTGCGCGTTGCTAATTTTTCCATGCTCTGGGGCGTCAAGGCTTGTGGAAACGATGACAGTCCGTCTGGTGGCCCCTGAGTCTGCGCGACGCTTGCGTGGACGCCATCCCCAGTAAATTGCGAGCTCTGATGTGAATTGGAGCGCACGCCTCCCGAGTGCTCGCTTGATGCAATTTTTTCGCCTGGGGTACGCGTAAAGGTGCCGACTGATGGCTGCGAGCACCGGTTTATTTCTTTCACTTCAGTGGTGTATCCGGGGACGCTGATACAAAATGCTTCGTTTTCGATGCATTGAGTGTGCAGTTGCACAAGCGCGGTGGAGTACACTGTGGCAAGGTCGGTGCGAGTGGATGGTCCTACAACGATTCCTGTCCAGCGTTTGGACATTGCATCAAGGTGTTGTATCAGTTGCCAAAACTCTGAAGTGAGTCCCTCCGACCGGTTATGCCGCCAGTGCAGCAAAAACACACGAGCAGCTATGTAGGCACAAAATGCAAATTGATTGCTCAGCGGCATCGTCGCCGGCGTATATTTCAAATAATGATCCGTAATTGTGGCAATCTCAGTCGCCGCTGCGATGCAAGTATCAACACTGCAGAGGCTTGGAAGTCTAGCCCCAAATGGCCAATCCTGTGGAGGAAAGGCAATGGGTTGGTGAAGAAGAATCATGGATGCATTGTGTGTAACATGAGCCAATGTCAAGTTCGGATCCATACGAGACGCCGAATCCTGAACAATGTTGACTTTCCATTTCTGTGGTAGAAGCATCTTCCAATGAACCAGGCGGAGATCAAGCTCCTTGAACCGAGTCAACCAATCACTGAGTTCTCTTTGATTATTAATGTTGACCTTTTGTTGCAAAAAGTAGCTCGTAACACGGCTGAGCGACTCGGTGGCTTCAATGCAGTAGGCAAAGGCGCCAACCGAAGACATATCAACCGTGGATACTCCAACGCCAGGCGATGTTCCAGCCTCAGAAGGAGTCCTCCCGTCTTCATCTGCTGCTTGTGGTGGCACAGGATGGGCAGGTATAAAAGCAATGGGGTTTCCAATCTTTCCGGCAGATTTGTCCCAGATGCCAAAATATGGCGTCGCCACTGGGTTCTCTTTGCGCCAGGTTATCCCATCGCAGGGCAATCGGCGATTGACGTCGTCCGAAGTGAGACTTGTGTTCCAGCCCATGGTCACGGAACAGAAGCGGTCCAGGATAAAGACATTCCAAAAGACCCTTCTTCTCTCTTCTGCTTCGGTCCAATTTCTAGGTGAAGCAAGTGATCTGTAGGGCTGGGAAAAGCAAGGTCGTTCAACTTCATCGTGCTCCACGGTGAGCTGAAGGTACTCCACCATCCGAGTCAAAGAGCCAACCAACGGCCATGCTTGAGAAGCTTGCCCGTTGCCAATCTATGAACTTTATTAGAGCTGGAAATCCCCTGAATACCCACCGGGTTAATCTGGTACGTACATCGTTGAAGGCAATTATTATGAGAGCTTGCAGATTTTCAACCGAAAGCTGCTTCATTGCTTTGGAAACAATCCAATCTCTGAGACTTTCCGACTTCTCCGCGGACATTACCGCGAATTCAGGTTTATCACTATCGCTTACATATCTCGAAGAGGCAAGTATAATAGACTGCAATAACACATGCAGCCGCTCGTGTTCAGCTTCCACATGCAACCTCGCACGGAGACGACCTTCGTGAATCATTGGTATCCATGGATGCACGTGGCTAAAGTAGACTTTAATGGACTCGTCGAGGCTTCCATCTTCGAATGTGTCAATGGCACAATTACCGGGATAGCCTTGCTCGTGGTCGATATCGAGTTCGATGCGCCGTCTTTTCACCGAGGTTCCGTTTTCCTGGGTTCTGGAACCAGACTGGACATTTGATGATGATCCGTCAGTAACTCTCTGGAGTTCTCGCACGAGCAGAGACAAAATATTCTGGGCGCCTTGGTCCGTGTCCTGGCTCGGAGGCGGATCAGCTATCCTCTCCAGAGAGGATTGCTGTCTGGCAACAGATCGTTCCAATGCGTCTACATGGGATTAGTGGATGCTCTCTCTCTCTTGCAGGAAGCCAAGACATGTGAAACTGGTGGTCTGACCCAATCTCCGGTGCAGATTCTCTATCGCCCCCGTTTTCATGCCGGGCTTGCCCCTCTTGGCCTGGTAAACGCACTCTGAGCTGGTCTTGCGGCAGTGCTGGCAGTTTGGCACCTCGCGCGAGCAGCGCAGCTTGCGCTTGCGACACGAGTTGCAAGCTAGGTGGCCCTCTGGGGCTCGGGAGCCGTCGTCGGGATACCCGGCCGAGTCTGGTCCGTCGTCACCCTCCATCGTGCAAAGAGATGACAGAGGCGTGTCGAATCATGCTCTGGCACGCCGTCGAGCCTTGATACCATATGTCGCCGCCTCTTTTTAACCGGATCCCGCTCCAATTGACCCGAAAGACCGAACCCCACAGCTTGCGCGCTCAAATAGCCGGCCCAAAAGCCCTGGTTACTACATCAGCAGACTCCTCTTCTCCTCTCTCATTGCGCTGTGTTCTGGATAAATTGTAGAAATGGGCGTTCAAGTTCGGTCGCTTTTCCCGCGAAGCCTTTTTTTTTTTTTTTTTGTTTCTCACTTTGCATAAGCTTAATTTTTAAATTCATGTCGCTGCGTAAACCTCCGTAATCCTAGGCCAATCCCGCTTACTATAACAGCCGAAACGGAGGGCTCATCAACCGAGATAATTCCCGTTTCAGTCCCGCCAAGCCCCTGTTCCTCGTATTTTTTTTTTTTCTTCATGCCAGCATCCACGGCGTCAACGTTTTGCCGCGAGGAAGCTCATTCTCTAATGCACGCCTCGTATTTGTCCAGGCCACTGCACCCGATCTTGTGCTTTCCAGCTCAATCTCGAAATACAATTTTTCTGCTTCTTCCCGTGTTCTGACGTGAACCCCTCTGTCTCCTCCCTTCCAAATAGGAATAGTGCTTGGCGGTTCATCCCACCCATACCAGGAATACGTCGGGATGTGAAAGCGATATCTCATCTCCCACAAATCATTGCCGTCGAATTTATCCAGATTTTTTCCACGCCTCAACTTTTTTTGATCCAAATCCTTGTATAGTCGCGCAGACTCAACATGATTCAATTCGGAGGAATTATCTTCAAAGTAGCATCTCATGCACATTGCTCTTGCAGCTGTTTGCTTTCCCCAGCGATGAAAACTGTTATGGCAGTGTGAGCAAACTCCCGTCTCTTTCCAGTCCACCTGAATGGTCGTTTGCTTGTCAGTGATGCGCGTTCTGTGGAGCTTTGCAGGGATCTGTCCAGACCAGCACTGCGGCCCACTCCCGAAGCCGATTTTTTGACAGTCAATGCAAGAACGCGAAAACGGCTGCATGGCCTTTTGCCTGTCAGTGAATGCCGACGCGGGGCGCATGCGCGCGCAAAACACGCATGTGATGCGGCGTCGCTTCACGGCCCAAGCTGAGTCATCGGCGCGGAGGAGGTCCAGGAAGTGGGATTTCTGTGTTGGTATAAGGGACGCAAAATAGCGACACGTAGCCCGGAGATGGGCTGTATCGGGGAACCGTAGGTGGCCAATAATAGTGTGGTGCAGCTCTAGGGGCAGGCAGGAAAGGAGCGAAGCCTCCATAGCCAATATTCCAAGCTTGTTGGGTCTTTCGACAACTATGCGCTTCACCCAACAAACTGCCGTTGGGGCATTCCTCTCTCCCTTACATATTCTATCTGCACTCTTGTTTCGCTGCTTCAATGGATTGAGGCGGAGTGTGAGTCAAGCGGTGTGGCTGTGGCTGTGAATCCTTCTGCAGGATCACAGCATCATAGAATCTATACGTGTCCATCTCCTTCTTTCAGTGCGCCATAGCCCTGGAGCCTACAGAACGGCGGGCGCAATTTTTATTTATTCCCGTGAGGCTCCACCATCACGCGCCGGCAATGCGCGATTCACTCCACCACACGAAAGCTGCACAACCAAACAAGGGTATCCTAGGATCAAGTCAAGACCATAATGGCCCTCGTATTAATCAGTTAATTAGGGATGACGCAATCAAATCATTTGAAAAAAGGATGCCGTTGTTGGTGTAGATTCATAACCAATATCAAGATGGCTTCCCAGTCCAAATGGATGCTTGCCAGGTACTAGCCCAATACTAATGATCTAGTTTGGTACCTGCAGGAAGCACCGCAACTAGCAGGCACTATTTCACTTCCATCATTTGGGTTTCCTTGGTTTCCATGACCAGAATATGGTTGCAACTATCATCGGAAAGAAGCAGCGACAAACAGACAGCCTTCAATCTATTCAGCAAGTCAGCTACAATATGAAAAGTATGCGCAGGCTTTCGCAAACCCCTCTACAAGCTATCCACGAACCATAAATCAGTTAAAATCAACTAAAAGGCATCGGACTAGTTCCTGCCCCGCCCTCGCACCAACGGAACACGATATTAGTACGGCTCTATGATCGACGAACCCAGTAGCGTCGTGGCCTGCATGCAACACGTGGAGCCCCTCAGGGAGTTCTCGGGCAAAGAGAGAATCGGAAGTGCGGGAGGGATTTGTCGTGTTAAAATACATGACAGTAAAATTACTTCATCAATTACAGTCCAGCTTGCGCCTCAGAGAGGTGCCGACCTATCCCCGTTCCAGAATTAGACTTTAACCTTGGACTAAAGGCGTCCGGCAAATTCAGTCCGAAAAGCCTTACCGCCTTTGAGGCCTCGCCGTGTCCTTTTTCAAGCATTCCAACAAATCACGGATACGACAAAACAGTGGTGGACAATGCTAACTGGATGGGCAGATGGCCATAGCGATAAAAGGCTGGGTCACGTGGTAGCGTAATCTTTTGCCGCTAGCCGTCTCCACGTGGATGCCGTAATGAGACACCCCGATCAGATGCGGTGTGTGGACTCCTCCCTGATTTTGTTCCAATCCTTTTGTTGAGGTGGATTCGAATCTCTGCCGTCCTTCATATGATTCCGTGGACATGAGCCCAGTACTCTGGTCGCCTTGACCGAACACGCAACCCCATGTCCAGAAGCAGGAACCTTGGTGCTCCGGGAGAAGAATCGTACAGCCAGGGGGACCCGGCAACGCGTCGGTCCATCTATCAGCGCCTGGACCCCAACGAGCGCGAGATACGCATCCTGTGTCTTCTGCCCAGTCGCAGATACCAAAGCCCTATACAGTGTGAATTGTACACCGTCTCTCTGGACGACGCGCGCCAGTATCAGTATGAAGCCCTCTCGTATGTTTGGGGCGACCCGGGCGTCTGCCGCGGCATCCAGGTCAACGGCCACACGATAGCCGTCACCACCAACCTAGAGGCGGCCCTTAGGAGACTGCGCGGGGACAGCCACTACCGAAACCTCTGGGTGGATGCTCTGTGCATCAACCAGCGCGACCATGTGGAAAAGTCCCAGCAGGTCAACCTCATGCGACACATTTACGCCGGCACGGCGCACGCCATTCTCTGGCTCGGGGACCATACAGAGTTAGAGCCGGACTCTGGCGTGGAACTGCACGACCCGCCCTTGCCTGATCCTCCCAACACGCTCCCGCGAAAGAAGGTTGAGCTCGCGTTTGAACTTTTGGATCTCATGGAAGCCGATTCTCACTATCTGTCACACGGCGAAGCACGGGACCAGATATGGGATGAAAGGGTGGTCGATGCGTTGGAGAGCCTCATGCAACTCCCCTGGTGGACACGTATCTGGACAGTGCAGGAAGCAATGCTGCCGAAACACGCCACCATTGTATGCGGCACCTACGAACTGCCGCTCAAAAACTTCTTCACGGCATCGGTCAACTGCCTTTATCATTTTGAGGACGGCTGTTGCGTGGGAGACGATGAAGTTCAACCGTTTCCCGGATTTGTAACAACAGCACAAACTATGCGCCTTCTTCAATCCCCAATGTACAACAGCATCACTTTTGCATATGCGCTAAAGGCATTTCGGTCCAGAAAAGCCTCGGATCCCCGGGACTACATCTATGGATTACTTGGTCTGGGCGGCAGGATGCCCGCAGACTACTCTCTGTCACACCGCGCCGTCTTTATACGCTCGGTCCGCAGGCTGATCGCTGAGACGAACAGTCTGTTTCCCATCTTGCGGACGTATGAACTAAACCGAGACCCCGACCTGCCAACATGGGTGCCCGACTGGTGCGCCGAGTCGGACAAACCATACAAGAGCTTCGACATGGCTTGGATTTACCAATACAGATACTACAACGCAGCAGGCAGAACTACTCCGCAAATAAGAGAATCGTCTTCCGAGTCCATATTGGAACTCCGCGGCTATGAATTGGACGAGGTGGAAACCGTTGGCGAGTGCTGCGGCTCTGGAGAGCCAGACGATGTGCACATCATTGCCCACTGGCACGAAATGATTCGACCATATTACCACAGCAGAGATGGAATGTACCCCTCTGGAGGCACGTACGAGGAAGCGTTTTGGAGGATGATGACTGTCGACATGGTACTTTTCAAAGACGAGATGACGGGATCCATGGGCGTTCGACGAGCGCGCCCCGATGACGAGGAATCATGCAGAAGAAAATGGGACACGGGCGGTGAAACTATTTCAGAAGTACTGCAGACCGCGGAGAGAAAATTTTTCATTACGAGGCGCGGTCTCATTGGAGTATCAAACCGGGACGTAGAAGTGGGAGACGCCATCTTCGTGCTCATGGGGGGACAAATGCCCTTTATACTACGACTAAGCGAAGTACGCGATCACGAAGAACGACCGTGCCATGAATACTGCGGCGAGGCATACATACACGGCCTGATGGACGGACAAGCAATGAAGGACAACCGAGAAACTAAATGGGTACGTCTAGTATAGTTTATAAGGGGCATCATCAAAAAAAGGGCCCGCGCCCGCCCCCCCTTTCGGCATGACTGTCATACAAGAAGAAAAAATAAAATAAAGCCAGTAATACAAAGTCATTGATATAAAAACCCCGAATATGAAATAACTCCCCACCAAAGGTAACAAAACAGTTTCGTCTGGTTGTTTGTTTGTTGCTGAGCCGGGGCTCCCCTGTATTGTATTTCTTCATTCACCCTCATCGTTGCTTTCAAACGAGAGATTGCCCACCCAAGTCTACCTACCCACCCGTTCTATTTGTTTTTGTTCATGTCCAAGCGTGCTGTACATAAGGAAAAGAAAAATCAAGACAAAAAGTGTCGTGTTTCATCAAAAGACACCTGCCTGCGCTAGTGCATATTCGTATTTCTGATTTTGTAGGAATTTCGGTACCGAGTCCTGAAGAGTGTTAGTTGATGTGCTATTAATAGAGGTCCGAGGTTGATAAAACTTACACTTGCAATTAGTTTAAAGACGGCATTTTGAGCGTCTTCAAACAGATGCGTGACTTCTTGGAGCGTATCTACCAAGGCAACGTCTTGGGTAATGGCCTTGGTCATTCGACTTGCCAGGTTCTTTCGAAGTTGATGTTCGATATTTAGCTCACGCGGTGAGCCGGGAGCCAGGAAGGCATTGTAGATGCCGTATGAGTGCGCGAGGAGATCCTTTGCCTTGGTGAGGGAAGCAGTATCGGATTCCATTCTTAGCGTGCGCGTAGTTGCTTTGCACTTTTTGATAAATTCATCCACCTCTTGGTAGAAGGACAGGTTTTCCTCGCAGAGGGTTTCTCGGAGGTTTTCTCGGAAAAGAAGGCGGAGGGTGGGGTTAGTGAGGATCTTGTCAAGTCTCTGGGTGTTGGAGTCCTTGATGCTGTATGTGTGTTGGTGGCGGTACGAGGACGTCTCGCTCCTGTCCTCTGAGGAGCAGCCAACTTGGCTTACGTTCTGGGCCAGGTTCTTCCCTTTCCGGGAAACGACGTACATGGCATTCTTGGTCGGCTGGAAGCGGCTGTGGAGCGGGTGCTGCATGGAATACGAGCGGTCGCTAACAAGCAGCTCGATCAGGTTGTAGGCGACAAATAGCGAAGCAATTTCGAGGGCTTCTGATCTGTCAATGGTGGTGGAGCAGTCCATTAGCCAGTCGACACCGGCCTTGCCGGTAAATGTATCGTGGAACACTCGTCCATGGAACTTGTGCTCCATCTTGACACCGGAAACGTTGCTGTGGTCAAATGAGGACCTTGACTCGACGGGGGACCGGTCACCCTTGCCGTAGTTTCCAATAAATCGGCAAAAAATAATTTCCACGGTGCCTTGGTCCAGGAACATGTCGTCAGTCACGGAGTCTCTCTCCAGCGTAATGAGCTGCGTCGAGAAGAGAGACGTTAGGCTTGCCAGCTGCGGGTGCTCGACTCCGTTCCTTGCGCAGAACCGCTCCAGCACGGTAATTCCCTTTGGGGTAAGCTGCAGCACCAAGCCCTTGAGGCTGTAGACCTCTTCGTGCTTGCCATCCGCCGACTCAATAAAGCGGGCGTCGAGAAAGCGCTGGTAAATGGAGCGGGCCATCTCCTTTGTCATAGAGAAGGTGGTGGTGGCGGTGGTGGTGATGATGCGGTTGGGCTCCTTGGGGTCCGTCATGCGGTTGGACTGGGAGAATTTAAGATTGCCAAGATTGGCGATGGCATCTTCGGACAGGAAGGTGTAGTCCACCTTTGTGAAGCGCACACGGTGAGTCGACAGAGGCAAAAGGCTGACGATTAGCGTGGCGAAGAGATCCTTCAAATCCTGGGGTTGGGAGACAGTTAGTGATGCTGCAGTACCAGACGTCGTTTTGTGGTTGTTTCCCTCCCCAGGAAGGGAAACGGTCATGGGGATTTAAAACGGTGGAGTGACTGTGGGCTCACCTTTGAAAATGGCCTGTCAGCCTTTGTCGTGCGCAGCAGGCGGCAGGACGACTGGTTGATCTTGTGGGACTGCATTGTATTGTGCTTGTGTATGGGATGGGCCAGGAGAAGAGAAGCAGTAATTGCTGGTGTTGTTCAATAATAATAAAATATGGTGTCAGCCACCGATGTCATGGAAATGAGCGGCGCGGAGAAGCGAAAGCGAGTGATGTAGTCTACGGCGGCGTATGTAGCGTGATCATTCGTGAATTGGCGGTTTATTACACAAGTCGTAGATGGTCATAGTGGCGAAAATCCGACTGGCAGAAAAAAATATAAGGGCACGCCGACTGAGAGAGTAGGAGCAGAAAAAAAAAAGAGATGCAAACAGCAAGGCTGGAATCTCTGTCCGGGCTCGCGTCGAGAATGAACTTTGGTTTATGATAGGACGGCTCGGCCAAGGGAGAGAGCGAGGCGCAGGCAACGGGACGGTCAAGTGATGGTTGCGGACGGTGGTGAGTATTATTTAAGCCGAAAACCTTGTCAGTCGCGTGTGGACAAGGAGTCGAAACAGGGAGCTGGAGCCCAGGTGGATGTCTTATCTCCACATGGGACGGGGTGCCGACGGGAAAGGAGATGGGCAAAAAGTAACCATTGCCACCTTGGACGCGAAGAGACTTGCTAGCTATGTATGTTGCGCAACGGGGATAATACTGCCTTCTGGGCGTTCCCCACAGCCCGCCCAGGAGCAGCGACACCACACACGGCACGCGGGATACAAGCACATACGTCACATCGCAAAGGATTGAGTGCTAGTGCGCGGTGCTAGGCCAGACTGGACCGTCGCTGGACCAGCCAGCGGCCCTGCTTCCGCCGCATCCGGCTTGGTGCTGAAAGGGGCCTAGGCAACTCGAGAATCTGAATCCAAAAGCCAACCCTAGAGCGAACACGAGGCCGCCATTGGCAGCACCATATCCGCCTTCTCTCCGCGTGGGCATCCCAGGGCCCTTCCCCCCACAGAGCCACCAGAGCCACAGAGAGAGAGAGGCTTGGGGGGGGGGGACGGGGTTGGCCCCAGAGCTCAAATTGCTTCGTTTCTGCCCCGTCCAGGGATGTGAGACATTGTCCACCACACACTTTTTTTTGGTCCTATGTCGCTCTCTCACTTGCTTCATGTTCGTCGACGAATTAGTTAGTTCCTTCGCCCTTCGCTCTCGTTACACACACCGCCTCCGCCAAAGTCCGCCCCCCCTACCCATCCAATCCAATCTGAGGGAGCGATCTAGGCAGGATTGGGGAGGGCATGGGAATCGCGTCTGCCTGAGATTTCGGCCTTGCGAATCTGAAAGCTGACTGCTCACAAATGAGCATCAATGCCCACGCGCCGTTTCCCACCCGATGGCTGACATCGGCAAACCATTCGCCGCCGTTGGCAGGGCATAAGCAGCGCCGGTCTGCAACACCAATTTCTTAGCCGAAACGTGGCGTACCTCGGCCGAAAAAGAAAAGAAGAAGCAAAAGAAGGAAAGGAACATTTTTGCATCTCCAGCCGCTAGGCCGCAAGCAGACGGGCGAGTTCCATCTGCAGCGAAACATTGCCCATCCCATCGCCACCACCATGTGCGCGCCCGCCCTCAGGGAACATGGGACATGGCCGATGTTTCCGAGCAGCCCAATCCAGAGAGCCCAGAAAAAAAAATATCCCGTAACTGCCCAGCAGGAGGGAAACCCCTGCCTCCGCGTGCCTGGCTTGTGAGGGACAAGGCCCCCGTTGGAGCTTGTTTTGGCACGCTGGGCTGTAATTTGCAGCGCCTTGGCTCGCCCTGTTTGGCATCATCCTCCCGGCCACCATCTCCACCCGCCGTCGTGCTTCCCTCCCTGCTCCCCCACATGGCCGGGTCTTCCACGTGTCCCGAGTACATTAGCCTTTGCGTACCCAAAAAGCTATCAGCCAAAAAAGAAAAGCTAATCCGTGCCTCAAATCGCACCGACAGCTTGGGGACATGGGCCGCTTGTCGCACTCTATCTTTGGCCCTTTTGGCGCCGCCGCTGACTCTGCCAGCTCCCCGATCAACGTGACATGTCTCAAATCGCTTGCATCGCGAACGCGTATTTGCGCGCTCGCTCTCGTTCTTTGCCTTAGCTCGGGCTGACGACGTTTGACGGCTTTGCCGCCCTTTTCGCAAAAAAAAACCGGACCAGCTTCATCCTTGCACGCAATCCCCCATGCAGAGGCAGAGGAATACCGGCAGATGCGTGATTTGGGGGTTTATACCAACCAGCCCATAATAAATGTCCCCGTGAGGCCCAACCAACGTTGCCAGACCTGCAATGTCCAGCATAGGGTAGCCGCTGATATGTTTCATGACACTGTTGTCGCCTGATGGACCACTTCTGTCGTACACAAAGGCGTACCGTACCGTCCCATACGATAAAACATGTCGCAAACTACTGCTCCTAGCTTCGCTTTTTTTTTTTCCGACTCACACTGCACTGCTGATCACCAGCCTATGAATCGCCGTGGAGATGATGCCAAGCATGTACAAAAACTCCCACGTGCGTCACTGTGTGACAGAAATGATTGTTACTGGGGTTGATGCAGCCTTGGGCCTTGGCTTATCATATTCACCTTGGGTATCAATCTCAACTTTAAACCCAAATTTCCAAACTTTCACAATGAGTCATGGCTCGTGACACCATGCCCTGCAACCTGTCAACCAACAAACCCGATTCCCGTTTGGGAGACTATTGAGCCCAGCCACATCCATCCTACGGGAGTCAACCGGCACGGCAGTTCTTGCCGTTGGGCCAAGTAATGTAACCAAAGAATTCATCATCCAAGTTTGAAACATACTTCTTGTTACGTAAATCCCTCGAATTGGTGTGCAGAAAGGTAACCTCCGCGGCATTTTGAGCAGAATTTCGTTTAGACATCGTATTGGAAGCATGCACTAGGCAGAATCGTAAATGGTTTGAAGGGCCTTCGGATAGAAATAGGTTCACCCGAGCCCGAGGCAGCGGATATACACGGCTCCATTCGTCACATCAACCCCCCCAGAGTGCCATGTGATGGTTCGCGCACAAAGTTTTTTTTACCAGTCGCGCTAGCCTCTGACATGAAACCGGGGTTAGTTGCAGCCTACTAGTCGGTATCTTTGTCGGATTCCATCGCAGTAAGCAGCGGAAAGGAATATATGATAGGCAGAAATAGCGTTGGTTACTGAAACAACAACCGAGACACAAAAAGAATAGACCTCGACCTAACCTAAACCTAGGGCAGGGGAGGTCCTCAGTTTGAGACGCTTGCTGATGGATGAGAACCTTGATAGCAACACCAATCATGCCTCTACATACTCTCCCTCGGCAATTTCTTGCGCCATCGGCACATACTTCCAGTTGCTTAGGTACGAAGGCGTCTTCCCGTAGCCACCGTTGCTCGTGGCGTAGGAACCTAAAAGTGTGCCTGAGACAGGAACAGGTTAGCGATGCGCAAATCTTGGACCACAGCCACCTCGAACCAACTTGCCTGTAAATGGGCCGCTGCCGCCGCTAACAATTTGCGCGCTGGCTTGACCTATAACATTTTCCTGTCTAGGCTTCGATGCTAGTGCCACTGAGAATACGTAGCTAGTGTCATTGGGCGCTGAGACACGCAACGTGATGGGCTTGTTCACCCATGCCTTTGGAACTGCCGAAATGATCGGATCAGGCACCGAGAAGCCTGTCAAACCATATGCTTCAGTCTTGAACACGAAATGCGGCGAGAGGGTACCATCAGAAGTGGACAGTTGTTTTATCCCGAGATCAATATGCTGCTTTTGCGTCAGGAAAACGGAGATGCCTGCTTCTTCACCCTCAAGACGTGGCTCAAACAGAACGTCCACAGAGTAGTTGAACAGTGTGGCTGTTTGTAGGCGAGAAATAAACGATATGGAATCTTCAGTTGGAGTAAAGGATGCGTTTCCAGTCAGGTTTGACCACGATGGTGTAACCCTCAGGGTTGAGGCATGTCCTGATGGCGAGATTGTGAAGAGTGACTGTGATTGAGGTCGCCATGTCTGGAAGATTTTGGGAAGCTTAGAACCGGGTTCAAACTTCACATCATCGCCATCGTCTGCGAATGGCCCTGTGCCCGCAATATTTCGTGTCTTTTTAGGGAGCGGCCCACTCATGGAACCTCTCACAGGTTGCAGTACTGGCCAATCTCCATCCTCCCACTCTGCAGGATACAGGACAGTTTCCCTTCCCATGGGATAAATCTCCCACTCAGGCCCCGATCGCGTCGCTAAAGCTACTCCCCACCAGTTACCCTTTTTATCCTGGAAGAGATCCGCATGTCCGACAGTCTGGAAGTATTCGTCCGTGCCTCTGTTTGTGAGGATGGGATTTTTTGAGTAAGATTCGTATGGACCGTTGACATTGACAGAACGAGCGATTGTCACGGAGTGGTTGGTTTCTGTGCCACCTTCTGCAATCATCAAATAATACCAGCCGTCTTTTTTGTACACATGAGGTCCTTCAGGGTAGGTCCCTCCGGTCCCGTTCCATACGTTTTCCCACGAGGATGCGATCCAAGTCGATGTATCCACGGGGGATTGTATGATGGATGAGAAGGAGGTGCCGGCAGATCCGGACATTGTGATGTACAGCTGATCATCGTCATCCCAGAAGAGATCAGGATCAATACCGGATGCGGGAGTTATTTCCACAATTATCGGATCGCTCCACGCGGCGTCTTCATAGGGGCTGGTGGACTTGAATATGAGAATGTCAGGCTGAGTGCCCGATTCGGTAAATACCAAGGCCGTTGTAAGCCACAGAGTCCCGTTACGAAAGCGCAATGTGGATGCGAAAATGCCGTCCATCTGCCCGGTCGTGTTACTCAGCTGAGGGGTTTGGCTGGGACGAGACAATGCATGGCTGACAAGTTTCCAATTGATCAGGTCTTTGCTAGCATAGATGGGTATCCCTGGGAAAGCTAGAAATGTGGACGTTGTGCAAAAGAACGTGTCGTCCCATTCCGAAACGAAAATGCAGCTGGGGTCGGAGTGCCACCCGGGAATTATGGGATTTGTGTACTTTGCATTGCAGCTTGCAGATGCAGCTAAAGCAAGTACGCATGAAATGAGATAAGGAATCAACTGCATGGTTATGTGGAGACTGAATTGAATGAACAAACAGACGCACTTAGCTGGATGCTGG
The DNA here is from genome assembly GCA_020975415.1 of Calonectria hawksworthii. Taxonomy (NCBI): domain Eukaryota; kingdom Fungi; phylum Ascomycota; class Sordariomycetes; order Hypocreales; family Nectriaceae; genus Calonectria; species Calonectria hawksworthii. The sequence goes on along the minus strand of JAHXZK010000018.1, from coordinate 379,474 downwards.
ATGCTGGGATTAAGCAATCATATCATTCACGCAAATCATCATTGCCTGACAGTGAACTTATATCATCACGCTGCAGGTAGCTGCTGAGGGGTAAGTCGTAAAGTCAAATCCCAATCCTTGAAACAGTATTCTTTGCCTTGTCGAGCGGGGTTCAAATCTCCAAAACCAGCAAGCACTTTTGCTTCCCAACCATGCGTGCATGGTCTGATACTCATTATGCTGAGTGCTACGGAAACGGAATTGAATGACCCCGCCGATGCGCTATTAACCCGGGTAGGTAGGGTTGAGGATGCATGGCCCGGAAATATTGTGCCTTTTGACCCTATGCAGGGGTAAGTCTCTTGCATATTTTTGCCACAACATTTAGGCTGATGTCGATGCGCGTATAGAGGAGAATGTAGCTGGTCATATTATTTGATGCCAACACGGCTTCCAACAACAAACCGAACCGGTCGATCCGAGATCTCGGGTCGGCAATTTCGGGATGCACTTAAACTAGATTTTATGATTGCAAGATAATGTCCGGCTAATACGACCATCATGAGCTCCGGCAGATCTGACGGGTAATTCGAAAATACGACAACATGTTTATTAATAAGACGGGTAAATCGTATTCTCATCTCCGGTGACGCAAAAAGTGGACGCCAGTGGAAAGCTGCCTAGAAAAATGAGTAGGAAAATACTTGATTGACTCATTAGGAACGGAGTTGGAAAGCAGTCATAGATTTGGCTAGCCGGGTAATCTTATTGTTTTCCCGGTAATATGTTGCCGTTGTTTGCACATGACGAGTGAACGGCACTGCAGAGGTCCATTTTGAGATAGTCTGCTATAGGCAAAGGAGAGTATTCCCTCCACACAGGGATAAAACCCCATCCCAATCATCATTCCATCATAATCAGTTAAAGCTCTCATGATACACTAGGACTCTTAGTTGCATGGGGTTTGAATTCTCAGCCCAGATTTATCAGAACCACCACCCCGAGCTTAGTTTGCAAGAGCAGTCGGAGACAGGTTGAAAATGTAAAAGGCTAAAGAGAAAACTGGTATTGGGAATTAATATAATCTTAATTCAACATGAATAATTTTCAATCCCATTCACCGTTTGGTATTCTACTTATGGGTATGTTAAGGTTGAATAAGTGCAGGATGACATCAAAATTATGAGGAGCGAAGGGACTTTGACATTAAATGTGAATCTCCTCTATTCTTCAACATATTTATTTCAGTTTTTTAGTAATGGAAAATTCAGCGAATTAGATTCAAATTGTCTCAAATCGACTGCGTTGTTCCAGGACCACGGCGCTATGAGAAGCACACACTCAATGTTTGCCTGTCACTGACCCTGAACTTTCTGATATAACTATGACTTCCCATGTTCCAAGATAAATTTCAGACGTGTCTGGTCTTTGTATCCAATAATTGACCTGAGAAAATCTGTTGATGAGATGAAAGATGCTTACCCACGGGATTGGTGTCAGTCGTAAATGTAAGGACTGCTCAGGCTACTTTGGTTGATAAAATAACCGAGTAGCTTCAAAATTAAGCCTGACCGAGTTTTCATCTTAACTTCTTTTTTTCATTGTCGCGGGCGAGCGACTTTTGCGATATCAAACTCAACTTTGAATATTACAATTGGTAGACAACAAAGTCTTGTCCACGCCGAGTTTGTGTGAGAAACGTGTCAAATTGACCTAACCGAACCCGAAAAAAAAATCTTCGCACCAATCATAAACTAGAATTCCAGTCTAATCTCGCTCGCTTTTGATGGGAAAGCCGAAGTCGCGACTCGCGAGGCTAAAACAATGTGGGTCAGTCATTGGCTGGGGACGGAATATTTCTGCAGTTGGACTAGGTGGCTTAAATGCGTCTTGATCTCACTTTACCATCCGTTTTTAAAATCCTGGGGCTTTTTTGTCCATGCTTCTATTCAGTACTTGAATTCTCATTGCGATTTACTCAATGTCTCGGTTCTCTTTATTTACTCGTCGGCGACTTCTCGCCTTGGCGGGAACCACATGTGGAGTTGCTGCGGTGGGCACAACAGGCTTCTGGTTCTGGATGCGCAAATGCCGGTTCGAAGAATTCGGTCCCGAGACGGATAACCTATTTCGGCATCCTATTCTAAAACAAATCAATCCCTGGAACAAGCCCGATTCCCATGAGATGTGCGTCAGAAGGGTGCCAATATCGCGACTAAAGCCAGAATTGCTCGAGGACGCACAGCACGGAGGTAGCAAATTAGTGGAGCATTTTTGCGCTGGCATGTGGGGAGGATACGGTACGTGAACTAATTAGATAGGGCCACTATATCCACTAATAGGCCGAAAGGATATGCGATTCAGAGGCGAATCATGCAGTCGTTCAGAGATTAGACGAACAAGGACGACCTGTGGACAAAGGAGGAGCTCCTCAACAGTACCTACGAGCCAGGTATGTATCTTTTTTCCCCGATGACATGATAAGGAGAACTGGCTGCTCACCATCTCAAAGGCACATTCATCACGCACCACCACATTGTTCTAGAAAAGACAGCGCAATCCCTGACATTCCGAGCCCTCTTCGGCCCGAGGCAAAACCCACCCGTACCCATACAATTGGACACACTTTTCGAGCTGCGCGCGGACCTCGACCAAGAAAAGCAAATAGCCGAGTTTCGAATGAAATGCCTTACATTTGACGGGACCAAGGGGGCTTCGGAGGAGCCTGACCCATACGGCGGATTGGGAGGGTGGCTGCACCGGCAGTACGTAACATTGTTGGTGGAGGCGGCAGTTGCCAACTGCACGCGATAAAAAGGATTTAGTCGAAACTATTTTCTTTTCTTTATGACTATACGAAGGTATTTTTAATATCACATCGCCGCTCATTTTTAACGCCCAAGTTCCTCAGTAAAGAAGAGCTATTTTGCTCAATCAAATCATATGCCAAAGCAATTATCCCTCCGTGACTTGAATGTATGTTCCCAGGTCCTGCAGTTGGTAAAAGTACTCTTAGAAATAAAAAGATGTGACAATCATCAACCTGGATTGATGAAAATAATTCAGGCTCCCTGGAACAAAATAAAACTATCCCTCTAGAGCGCTCTATTGCCGCCTAGTGATATTGACATCAATGCTTGATGTGGTCCTTTATTTCCAATAGAATTTAGCTAGATCATCCTATTGAGGAATTAATATCCAAGTAATATTTCGCTACCAGGCCAAGAATTGACTTGGGCTTGTTGAAAGAATACATGGTTGAATTTCTTCCCAAGGTCCCCAAGTGGGTTCCTTACATATTTTTCGGAGCCGCATTCATCTCCCCATATCATCGCTGTCTCGGCAATTGACTCCTCAGATCAACCTAACCTTGTCAACTCCGATGTTGGATTGTTTGTCTCATTCGTCAGTGGTACTCTATCATCAATATGAGTAATTTTCACGGGAAGAGTATGATGAGATGGAAGGCTCTGACTGTTTTTTGGGGATTTGAAAATAACAATAAAGAACATATGATAAATTGCATTTGAACTTTTCTTCTTATCAAGTAAATGTAGATACGTGTGCATTGCTCTCAGACTTTCATTTCGTAAATCAAGCCCGTGATACAATGCAGCGGGGCGTGTTCTGCTGTGCCGGATTCAACATCTCTTTGGGATGAAGACTGCCTAAGAATTTGGACGAAAGGGCCGGGCCTCGCTGCTTCTCCAGACTGGTTTTGTTTTGCGCCCTTATTCAACTCGTTCGATATTAATCTCGCCTCCTTCTGTAGTCGCCTAGCCTACCTCCACTGTCGGCATGTTTTGAGGCCCAAGAGATTCGACATGGCAGCTGATGAGGCCAGCGGGCCAAGAGAAGTAATTCTCATATAAGAAACAACAAAACAAGGCACGCTAGCCGAGTTCTTACACCGAATGTGGTTGCATCCCATCTGACACCCCCAACTTGTTTATGCATTGCTAGTGCATTCTTCATCACCCTCTCTAATTTCTCCCAAGCACTTGAAAAAGAAAAAAAAGAACCCCCCACCCCCCGCGCGCGCGATGGTCGCATTCGAAGCAATGGGCATGAGGATCCGTTCGCATCAATTGCTGTGGTCGCATATCCAGTTGTCAGTGTGAAGCACCTGACGGGTACTTGCAGCTGTTTCGGGCCTATCAAAACTCTTACCATTTCCGACATTGGCCTTACTGCTAGAGCCGCATTTATTGGGTGAGCTAGGGACGTGTCAGTCACATGGCGTACACAAGCGCCACGTGGGAGTGCTCCAGCTGCCTCGTGCACAGGCGAGAAATGAGGCTCCTTCTCCTGGGCGAACCAGAGCAGCAGAAGCTTCTGGGGGTCATGCATGCCCCCCTGTAGTTCACCACAGATCGACGTGCTAGAGTCCCTCGTAAACAACACTTGGCGAAGCGTTAGCCTAACTAACTCCTGGGGCTGACTAGGCAATTCTCCCTTCTCTCTTAAGCATTTATACGATGCAGAAGACATTGATTAAGCTAGGAGCTAAGGGTGTGACTGGCTAGGGGAGACTTGAAGGCAATAGGGGAAGCGGCGAGGTTTGGCTCACATCACTCAACGCCAAGCGTCAGAATCTTGGCCGTAAACCGCTGTCAAAGACGGCCAAGGTGCGCCGGACTCGTGATTTACTGGCTAGCGTTCCCGCAATGGCTGACTCCGCTGCCAGTGTCATTAGGCGTTGACGAGGCTTGAAAGACCGAGAGATGGAGAGTCATTCACAGCTGAGAATATACAGTTTCTGGGTGAGACAGATGCGTGGCTATACGTTTGTGGGAAAGAGGGACTTGTGTGCGGAGGTGCATAGCGCAACAAGAAACTGGGCCGACCTTTCGGGCGCCAAGCCGACTCTTCCTCAATCACGCCTGGCGTGCATGCTGTTGGGCATCCGCCCTGAGGCACCTAAAGCGTGCGCTTAGCCACCATTGGCACCTCACCGCTCCCAGCGGGCTAAAGGACGCCGCCCCTCTGAGATGGCTCGGGCCAGGAAACGCATCACCAAGCTCACAGACTTTTCCATCGAGGTCTTTCTAGCTATCCGGATATACTGGAAATCGGCATCGAATAATCCAAGCTGCAGATAACCAATTCGTTTCTAATATGCTCGTCTGGTACCTGATCTCCCCTCATTATCTGTTGATTCTCGAATCATATTGTCATGGAACAGCGACAGCACTGACCTCAAGCTCAACATGGAGGCTTTGTACGACTACGCAGCTGTGTAAAAATGAATCAGCAAAACACTGCCACGAGTACCATGACCTGTAGTGTCTGCCTTGTTTGGTTCGCTGGCAATACATTCGCATGTGCGTGAGAATTTATCAAGACTACATTACCTAGGCCTTGACCCCCTTCCCTCCGATCTTGCAGTCCCATAATCACCTTGTAACGCTGCCCTTTTGTACCTCTCTTTAGTAAGCTGCACTGACCAAAACCGGGTAATTCCAAATGGCCAAGACTACAGACCACCTAATTACGAATAATAGTATGTAGTCAGATGCTTTTCTTCTTTCTTCTTTCTCTTTTTTTTTCGTTTCGTATTTATTTGGTCGTGTGCCAACCTTTTTTCTCGGGCTACCAGGCTTAAGGCTGGCGCACCTTCCACGCAATTACTGGGTGCATCTCGTCCGAACCTGCACTAAAAAAGCCCACTTAGCAAACAATTCCAATCCCACCAGAGCCCCCGCCTCCGGTACGAGGAATTCGGCCGCAGATGTATCAAAACAATACAGTTTGGAGTTGAAGAGGAAAAGAAGAAACCAGCAAGAAGGAGGTTCCGGTGAGAGCAGTTCGAAGCGACCCAAAGGTGATGAGAATCGTGGAGGGGGTCGAGAGAATCAGAACCGGGGCGAGGAGAGGAGCAAGAACACGCCGAAGGGTAAAGAACGCGGTGGCGACGATCCTGGAGGTGGCAACGATGCTGATAGACGAGAGTTCATCTGTCCGTTTTGGCGTCTGGATCCCCTTCGCTATGGGGCTTGTTGGCAGAAGCGTACAAGGAGGTTTGCCGACGTCACGCAACATCTAAAGCGTCATCACTGCCCTCCCCCGGACCGATACTGTGCCAACTGCTTCGCCGTCTTCCGCGATGCGGGGAAGCGGGACGGACATTTCCGTGAGTGTCGCGACCAGCAGCCTCAGGAGATATTTTCGGCTGAGGAGTTTCAAGACTTTCAAAACAGCATCGCTGGCGGCAAGGATGCCATCAGAAGCTTCTTCCCGCCCGGCAGAGCCCCGAAGACGGACGACAAGCTCGAGCTCAAGTGGCACCTGATGTGCCAGAAGTACTTTGGCCTGTACGATGCAAACCCCTATCGTGGGGACATGGTGTCTGAGATGAGGGACTTTATTTGCCGCAGCAATGAGGCCCCGCTGCAGGCGGCCGTGGCGCATGCGGCCACCATCATCAGCAGCAGCAGGAATCAGGCTGTCGACTACGCCGACGACTCTGCTCCTCCACGGTACCGAGTGTCTCAATTTGACGATAGGATTGGGAAAATCCAAGGCGAGCCTGAGAACCATGAGGATTCTGGGGACTCAGAGGATTCCGAGAGTTCTGCGGACCATGTTGCTGCTGCGTCCCATCAGCAAACGCCCGAGGAGGCTGCCACAATGGCGCCGCCTTGTCTTATGCTACAGGCCACGTCGACTGGTTCCCCAATAGCGTATTCTGCCGAGTCTTGGAGAGCCAATCAAAGTCCCGGCTTTGCTTCCTTCACCAATGATGGTTCCCCTCAGGGCCTACCAGAGGCGACTGGTCTGGCCTTGGACGGCTGGCAGTTGGTTGGCTCCCAAAGTCTTGGCGTATCAGCCACCAACACCTCGTTTGACGCGCTTGTTCCCATGTCTGGCAGTGCAACGAGGGAAGCAACGCCTCCTTTTGCGGGAGACTTGTCACAGTTGGATGCAGGCAGCCCACTTGACCTTATTCACTTCCCCGTGGCAGCGCCGGCTCAGCCTGCTGGCGGCTCCGATATGGCGAATTTTGACAACGGAACATGGGCTGCAGACCCTTCAGAAGAGATGGTATTTCTGGATTCCTTTATGCTCTCTACCCAGCCGCCCGACGATGCTGACTGGACCCGCGCTTTTTACGACAAGCCTTGAACTTTTTAGTCCACGGCGCAGTTTCATTATGGGAGCATCCATACGTTATTTACTATTTGCCTCTTGGTTATTCCGTTTTTCATTTCGTTTGTTTTATCTGTTTATGGGGTTTTCTTTTTCTTTTTTCTCTTTATTATTTTTGGGGGGCTGTTATTTGTATTCGTTTTATTCTTTAAGTTATTCCACAAGACAAAAAACTAACAAAAAAACTGACAAAGGAAATGCGACAAGTATAAACTATAAAAACACTAGGAAACCTCCCAAGCAGAAAAGAAAAAGTAATAATAATAAAACCGGGCGCACCAGCGATCGGCAAACATACTCTTTCTCCATGCAATGTGAGATTTCGTCGTAGCCTCACCAAAATCTCCGCTCCTGGCCTTCATCATCCATTTTCATCATCATTCTGCATCTTTTCCAGAGCCTGAATTATTAGCTGCTTTAGCGTCCAGCCATGAAGACTTTCAATGGCTTTGCCGTCGATGGCCTCACTCGCGCACTGGGACTCATAGATGTCCAGGAATTCCGATATCAATTTTTTGCCTTTAGTTTCCCAAAAGTCGTAGATAATGGATATATGCAATCCGACGCCTTGTTCGAGGTAGGGTGAAGCTGGTGCCTCTGCATCGGGAAAGAGGACCGCCCAAATCCGCATCCACTGCCTTGGCTCGCCCAGGCAATACCGATCTCGCTCGGCTCGTTTAGCTAGCTTCACCAACTGCCTATGGCCAAGGCCATGAATTTCCGCGCCAGGATTTGGTGTGCACTCTCTTCTGCGGGCGTGGGAATCTCGGTCAAGTGCCTTCTTAAATGTCTTTCGACAAAGTGGACAATAAATTGGCATCTTATGGTGCTGCTGAAGGTGATACACAACATCAGCAATGGATCGAAGATTGCCACGCCTTAAACAGTCTCGGAATCCGATGGGACTTTGCTGATAGTATGGGCAGGCCAGATGTAAATTCCCGATGAGAGGAGAAACGGTATCAAGCCCAGTGCCATTTTCTCTAGGACGCCTCCTTGCAATCTTGCGTGGCGGTCGCTTATCATCGGGTGGCGCTTTGTATATTGCATGGGATCTCGCTGCACATACCTGGTCAGATGCAAAGGCTAGTAGGTTTTCGCGCAACCCTTTAAATGCCTCGGAGCATATGTTGAGGCCTGGCGTAGTGTCATGACCCGGTGACTCGGCGGCCAAATCATCGTCGCTGGCACAGTCGGCATCACTATCGCTATCCCAACCACTATTGTCACTGCTGCTACTATCGCTAGCACTGCAAGAGTCACTGTAATCTGAATCCCCCTCATATCTACTTCGCTTGCGCCTGCATGCTAGTTAGCTAGTGCCTCTTGGTGATCGCTTTTAGAGTATGATAGATTTGGGTAGTAGACGCACAGCGCTCCGTTAGAGGAGGATAAGTGATCTGCCCCCTTGATATGGAGCAGAATGCGCAGCCCTTGAGGCGAAACATCTCTGGGGATTTGGATGCCATCACAACGCATTTCTACGTCATCATGTTAGCGCTCACTGAACAAGCTGAACAATGAGCAAGTACCATTTGGGCGTGGCGTCTCGTGCACGGGCCCTGATTTTTGTCGGATTGCAAGTAGCCGTCGTGAGGCTGGAGATGGTTGCGAAGCAGTGGCTGTCAGACATGTAGAGGGCTGGGCGTGCATTCTGAAATTGAAGTGGTGGTTTGAGGTTTTTGAAAGCGGATGCCGCCCGAAATTGAGATGCGAGAGCAGAATTCCCTGAGGTTTTATAGTTGACACTGAATTCCTGATGACGATAATGCATCTTCAACGCGCTGCGCGTTTGGGTGGGCCATGCATAGAAAAAATACACAATTGTGGAATAATGCCCACGACTTTTTTGGTCTTCCCGCCCAAACAAGCCACCATGCTGACAGCGTGTCCCCCCTTTAGGCGCGCGTTTCCGCAATTGCGTAAAAGTTTAGGCTAGTCTAGTTTTTCGAAACTTAAAGGTGATCACGGCCGCAACACACACACGCCATCATTTCCATTGTTCAACGCCATCCTTGGTCCAGTGCTCTCGTCTGCTGCCTCATCACACTACTCATCATGCCATCACTTTTACGTCACTTCCGCCCCGACATCGGTGTCTTTCCACCCAATAGTGAGACTCTATTGACTGTGCAATCTACCCCTGGCATGTTAGTGCTTTTATAGTGATGCGACGCGAATGCGTCAGACCATCAACGTCCAAACCCAAGGTACACAAACGACTATGATGGAGAATTTTCCGACATACTTCCGCGGCGAAATTTGAGCTGATGTCCTTTTAGGCGGGCTAATATTTCCCTATAAATGACGCAATGCTATTTTTTACTGACTTTAATTTTGTTATTGGAGGCAATACTTGGCGACTGTCCACAATAAAATCCATTCACTCGAATCTAAAATACTCGCATAACTAGATGAATGCAGTCCAACATCACATCACCACTCATTTTTGTAGAGGTGAAATTGCTTGTACAGGAGGAATTAATGTGCTCAGTGCAAGTCCTACTTCCAAACGATTATTGAATAACAACTTCATCGCTTTGGGCCTGAGATCCAGGATGCTGCACTGCCGTCAAGCAATAACACCACGCTATTTGGTCCTTCATTGCCAACGGACCGCACGGTTTGTTGCCTCCAATCCCAAGCACGCCATGAGGAGACCTCCTCACCTCCAGCCTTGACTAACAAGGTTTCAATTTCTTCGGCAATTTTTCTTGTGGGTGCATTCCAGGTCTCTAAGCTGGTGGATTGCAGCTCTCGAATTTTGGTCAAAGGGCTTAATCCACCCTCAAAATGCCGTAGCCTATATGGGACCCATCCGTCAGGGCGCCCAACGGCATTGGGATCTGCTCCAGTCTCCAGGAGGACCTTGACATCATGGATCTGGAGATGAGCGACAGCCAATTGCAATGGCGTGACTCTCACATCCTCTGGATTTACGGGAACCTTGGCAGTTATTAGGGCACTGAGAGTCTCGTCAGGCATTTCGAGCCGAGAGAAGCGTTCCAAGTCCCATATAAGTAACAAATCTTTACGGTGCCCGAGCTGAGCGCCGCACCGCTCCAAGACCAGAAGCAGATATGGGTACAGGTGGTTTCGAGCCAGCCATGCTATTAATGACGTATCCTCCCAATCCTCGACTTCGTATGAACAAATATTAGCGGTCTGCTCGATAGAATATTGCAGTAAAATAGCCGTAGTAGTGGCATATAGCTCTTTGGTGATTAAGTTGACCAAGATGGCCAAGTCGGCCCAAACAGGATTTTTATCTTTCGATGATTCTAGCCATGCGCCAAAATCAATACCGAAAGGCCTCTCGAATATGAGTTTATAGTGTGGCGTACGAGGATCCATGGCCGTGGTGATAAGACTCGTCAGCTCCTCATTGCTCGCAATGACAGTATCCGCAATTTTCAAGAGAGTCGGGAATTCTCCATGACAGTATTGCTTGAGCTTTTGACTTGGTTCATCATCCTGTTGGTCACAAAGCTGTGCTTGAAACATGGCTTTGATCGAGAAGCTCATTGCGTCCGAGGAAGGTAGATAGAAGAAGGATGCCGAACTCCGAGAAATTCGAGATGATCCAATGTATTCCTTGATTGTGTAATGAGCGAGTCGAACACGCTTCATCTTAGAGTCTGAATCACCAACCGTCAATGTGCTGATTAAGCAGCCCATGACTTCTTCAAACGCCCCTTCGCTCAGTCCATCATCCTGTCCTTGTACGGCCATACTGTCGTCGCTGTGCATCTTGGATGCGAGGGAAATCAGTTCTTTAATGGGCATCGATGATATGCAGCTGAGAAGACAAAGGGCATTCCGGGTTATCTGCGCCCACTCCTGTGGAATACCGACGAGAATGCGGTCGTACGTCTCGTCCAGGGTTTCTGGTAACTCCTTTAATGCCTTCCAGACCGCGGACTCGAGTGGCATCTTTTTCAAAACTTGAAGCTGGCAAACTACCAATCGAAACCTGTTTAATTTCTAAAAGTTAGCAAAATGGACGTGCTCAAACCCTCAGGGCACGCCCAGAGATTCGTGGGGGAACTGACATTCCCTTTGCCCTGGAAAGCAAAGACTCTTTGATGCCATCGCGCAGCCCTGTCGAAAATCGTCGAAGTATTCGGTCTTCTTTAAGCTGCTTCCTCAAGTATCTCCCTATATCGTGGTCCACGAGTTTATTCGACATTGGCAACCTGGTGAATTCGCAGAGATGGCGCTCGATATCCATCTCTCTCCTGCTTGTAACCACGACGTGAAACGATCCGAATTCAGGATCCGTTGCCAAACATTGCAGAAATTTGGCTAGGACTTCTCGGTTTTGGGATTCATCAACGGCATCAACACAAACTAAAATTTTAGAAAATGAGGCCGCCATCTTCTTGATAGCCGCCACTAGATCATCTGATGTCGGTCGGCAGTCCGTCTCGAAAAGATTGCAGATGTGTTTCGGGATATCCTCTGCCTTGGCACAAAGCTGGCTCAGCATCCAAGCCAAGAAATGACCCATCTCGTCGTGGTTGCGTGCATGGTGACAATAATAGTAGACTGTTGTTGTTGGCAGAGCAGGTTCCTCTGAGAACCCGTTTTCCATGGCAATGTCGCCATCACTCTCATGCTTGCCAGTCTCGCCATATGCTCCATTTTTATCACACCCGCCCTGTTTCTCATCGGTGTTGTCTAGATCCAAGTCATCATCGGTGTCTTCGTAGTCTTGGCTTTCGTAGCGTTCACTCCCGCTGTCGTTGTCCCCGTTATACACTTGTTCGGAATCTGCGTCGCCATCTTCGTTGTCATCCTCGTCGTCATATTCGTCGTCATATTCGTCATATTCATCCGTAATTCGCTTCATCTTGGTAATGAGAAAAGACGCCAAAATGGTCTTTCCCGCTCCAGGAATGCCGTAAATCCATATACCCCGAGATCCTTTGGAAATGTCGCTGTGGACGCCAACTTGCCACTTCTGCCATGCTTTAGAGGACAACACCCACTTGCAAGTGCCATCTTGATGGAGATCCAAGGCCTGATTATGGTTAAAGGACGGGTTGACAGTGACCAGCCAATTTAAAACCTTTCTTCGGCCCGCACCTAAAATCGAGAACACCCGGTGAGCCTCGAGGCATTACCACAGGTGACACGAATTCGAAATACTCACTGTCAAGACCCGTACGGAAAGACTTTATGTCTTCGGTGATTTTTCGCATTTGGGAACTGGGTAAATGGTCAAAAACTATCCCAAACCGACAATAGGAGCCGAACCGGTCAATAATTACTCACATCCCATGGCTACTCAGGACGAGGTTTATAGTACTCTTATACATAGTCAGTAAATCTAGCAGCCTCTTTGCCCGTTCCCGTTTCAATGGCCAAGCCAACTGAAGTTTGAGATCAGCAAGCTTCCGACGTTTCCGTCGAGACCTTCGGTCAGTTTCTTCATCAGACATGCATTCCGCGGATTCAGCCATCTGAACAGATCCAAGCATAGTGTCAAGCTCTCTAATCGCGCTCAGGCACCCTTCTATGGGAGCCGAGAGCTGGGCATCCAGTACTGCTGTCTCGCTGTCGAAGCCGACGAGGACCTTGAGCGGCTCGAAAAGACCTCCGAGGGCAGAGATCTCAATAAGGATGTGTCTGAGGTCCTTGGGTGCATCTTGTACGCCCTCGATGTACTTGGTACACAGATTTATGACTTGCTTGGATATCTGCAGAACTGCAGTGATGTTGGCGGAAATGCCGAGGGCCTCCATATTAGTGCGCGAATAGAGAGAAAGAGAGGTACGCCAAAAGCTTAGCGGAAATTATGAATCAAGAATGACATTCAACTGTTGAGGTATTCGCAAAATTATCTCAGACTCTGCCTAGTTTTAGTAGAAAGTGCAGACTTATTTTATGTATCCGATCAGGCATCCATCAGGCGGGGGCTGTGCTCCGATGTGTGCTGCGCCCCACCACAAGGCTGACTGCGATATCTGAATTGCGTCTTACTCGCTGACTTATTGGCAAGCATACTCTCTAGTTAATTAACATCGACTGCTTTTTATTTATAAAGTGGAAAAACAAGAACTCGATATTGTTTTTTAATTTAAAATACAAATCATACATGTCGGAAAACGGCATGCCATTTATACCTCAGTTAAAGTATTTCAGGTTCTAATCTCTTTTATTCAACCCAACTGACTTTTTTTTTAGTAAGAGTAGTTTCAAAAGTTCCATTGAACTGGTTCATTTTCTGCCGTAGTAACCATCAATTTAGAAAAGTAACAACTCCCCAAGGCGGTCAATTTCCATCTCATCGGGACGCCCAGTAATCCAAGGCAACCAGCTTTTGGTTCGTCGGATCAAACACGTCTCGCATAGTTCCTATCCCAAACCAAAGGAAATTAGGCCTTCGATCTTCAAACGGATTCTCCCCTTTGCCATAGATGAATTCATTGACCTCATCGTCAACCCAAACTGCTTGTCCCGGGCAGGGAGATACGCCGTAATCGTAAAAGCGGCCCATGATGACACGAGGCCTTTCACTTGCAGGCCTCTGGCGCCAGTCCAACTCTTCGCGCAACGCGATGACAAGTTCCCGAAGAGTGCCGTGGCCCTTTTGAACCAGGAGAAAGCTCAAATCAACAGACTTTACCGTCTTTGGTAGCGCAGAAAGAAACGATATCAGATCCGGTTTTCGCACAATGAACCCCGGAAGTCCGATATGCTTCAGCTCCGACCACTTGTCAACAGGGAAGATGCTGAGGAGTGGGATAAAGTTCCCATCATCACTCTCGCTGTTCAACCAAATAAAGTCGGAGTGAGCATTCGAGCTAATACTGACGTGCTCCAGGTCAACGCCTTTGCTCAGAGCATCTCGCAAATGTCTGTTGCGAAACATGGGCCAGCCAGCATCGCTTTGCCCGCCCACGACGAGGGAAAGATCTATGCGGCGAAACCCAGGCTTACTAAGAAGCGTAACAAAATCGCTGTACTCTTGACAGGGCTCATCAAATATGTGACCATTCACACCAGTGTTGAGCAGGCTGGAGTCGACGACGAATTCAGTAACATTGTGTTCCTTGTTCGCAAGCATCCACGTTATTATACGAAATCCACGCCACTTGTTTTTTTCAGGCTTGTCCTGTTCAGAATCAGTCCACCCGGTCACAGGCACAAAAAACTTTCGTTTCCCAGTTGGCCATCCGCGTGGGGTTGGCCAGTTGAAGCCGTAGGGGAGTGCTCTGATCATGGGCGTCTCGTACAGCGGCGTGAAGTATGCACCATGAGCCGCGGGTGTGAGAGTGATCTTTCTCAGAGAAGGAAAGCGCTCGAAAGCGTACGGGATAGTGAATGCATCTTCGTTCGTCTTCATAACACCGCACTGCTGGTTGTACAAGTCGAGGTAATGGCTCGCTCGCGCTTCAAACGATGGCTGCGCAGCTATCCACTGAGCCCTGGCCTCCTGGCCGGGATAGTTCCCATGCTGCCTCATGATCTGCTCCACATCTTCGAGGTTCTCTCTGCAAGCTATTTCAAACCACATGCGAAAATGCTCCCGTTGCTGGCGCGCACAGTTTTCGCAGTGATGCCCACATGGGTGTTGGTCCTTCATAGTCTCCGGGGGTCTTTCAATATGTGCATCATCCCAGATGAGCTCAACGACACCCTGACGGTACGTTTCATGGTCTGCGATAGCCTTGCAAACTTTGATGTTGAGCGGGTTGGCAGACAGGAAAACGCGGTGGATGCGCAGCAATACTTTGTCGCCCAGGGACTTGCACACCAGGCGCAGGCTTTTTATGTCTTTATTCGGCAAATAGGACGCGATGGTACCCAAAAGCTCAGCGGGAAGTCCATGGAGATCCGCCGAAGTGGCGATTGGTGTTGACGTGGAATTAGGTGAGGCCATGATGATTGACACAGGTCGTGAATGGAAAGGAGGATGACTTGGCTGAAATATGGGTGCAGCCAGGAACTGACAGGCGGAAATTAGACGCACCTACTCCGCTGAAGCCTGTTGGCCCGTCATACCTCTAAATTGCAGCAAAGCGGGTTGTCTGACTGAATCTCGGTAGCCGGAATCACGCCGGGAATGGTTAGAGAACAAGCCACTTTAGGTGACGCTTACTGCTTTAGGTTGGTGAGTGAATGGAAACAATAGGATGGCCTTTTCAGGAAGAGATGCAAAATATGTGAAAGCAGTATAACCACGACTGTGCTCAATTTCCTCTACTATTTTGCACAATGGATCACCCCAAGACTTGCCCGATTTTAGCCTCTCTTCGGCAATCTACCGGTTAATTAGCGGGTAGTATAAAATGAGCTTATCTTCACTAGTCAGCACTGTGCAGAAGGTAGTTCGGTTGTACAGGGTAGGAGGCCGGCTCACTCTGGTTTATTCCATTCAACAGCTATTTCCAATTCTGATAGCAATATATTCTCTCAATTCAATCTGAAATATCATTATTAAATTTAAAGGGAAAAATCTATTAGGAATAAAGATCACAACATGAACAAATTTCGATGTTGTTCATAAAGATGGTATGAACACTGCCATGATCTGGCCGGAAGATCAAGTTAGTTTAAGTAGCGAATCCTTTTCCCGCCCCAATAGTTCGATGAGACATTTGTCAATTGGCAACTAACTTAAGACTAGTTACTTGAGACACATCGGGAAATTATTTCTAGCGGATCTAGGACAGATTTGATGCAAATCGTGCTCAGCAGATCCAATCCTCAGGTCTCACCAGTTCGCTAGAGAAGCGCCAAGTGGGCTACCCGACTTCACCCCACCAAGCTAGTCAACTTTTAACAAACGGTGGACAAAAACTCGGCTTCATGATTCATTAATCATATACTTCATTTCTTGTTTTCTACCTCTTTGGTGGCCAGTACTCCATGCATTCTAATATTACGACGCTTTGCCCACCCCGCAAGACACAAAAAGCCCACCAAACAAAGCAAAAAGAAAGGACCTTTGATGGACTCTAACCACCTATGATGGACGAACAGGGAATCGAACCCTGGACCACTCCCAAGATATTCGGACGAATTATGCTAAGGGAGTATTATACCACTAAACCATTCGCCCGTGTTGTTGTTGAGAGACGGTCGCTTCATTGCACTGAACATTCCCCGTCCACGGGCGTCAGGTCCGGGACGGGCGACATGTTGTCGCGCTCCCCGTCGAGCTTCCATGCGTTGAACTTTTCGCTCACGTTCCTGAACTTGAGGCGCCACCACATGGCCATCTTGACCCAGTCGCAGCTTTGGAAGTCGTGGCGGTAGTCCTCGAGCATTTCTGTAATGTACGACCTCACCTTGGGATCCTTGGTCACGGCCCAAGCAACCGCGAGGCAAAGGGGGATTTGCGTGGAGCCCAGCGGTCTCAAATGATGTGATTGTTCTCCCAGCCGGATAATCTCGTCGGTGCACGTCATGGCCTCCTTGATTAATTTCACGTTCAGCGGCTCGAACTCTTGGAGCAGCACGTTCATGATCAAGGCCAACACAAGGCAGAGGGAGTATGCAACCTTGAAGCCGTGGCGTGCCCTGTCGTGCGAGAGGCCGGGTCGGATTGCGAGATCGAGGTCCGTGACGTTGTCAATTTTCTTCTTGAGCTTTTGAACGTCGATTCGTAACATGTGGTACGCAGACAAAATGTCGAGCTGGTGTGCGACCGGGTCGTTCATGTACATCGGCAGTCTGCTGAGGCTTCTGATGGAGAGACTGGGGAAAACGTCTGGGTTCATCTCCAGTAGCCTGTCGTGATCCGGCCTCTTGGGCCCCATCGGCCCCGAAAACCTGTCCAAGATAGTCGAGAACCAAGGGTGGAGCTTGATTCTGGGGTTAATGATGCTCTCGGTGATCTGCGACACATTAGTTTGCGCTCGGCCGCGGGAGCTAAATCAAGACACCACTTACAACTGGAACACACATGCACAATATGATTTCCCATTCGAAATCGTCATGAACCTCTTTCATAGCTGTTGCTTTTAATAGCGATGCCAATCCTTCGGCGTGGCTGGGACCGTGAGGGTCTGCTGGGCCAATCCAACTCTGCGAAGCGCCCCGTTAGCAACTGATTGGACAATTCCGGTGAGGGGAAAATGGCCTGTTGTACCTGGATGACCATGAGGAAGTAGATGGCGCATAACGTCTCCCCGGTGGGGCCCTTTGCAGGGTCGCTCAAGCAGTCTCTGACTGCCTTGAGGGCTTTGCCATACTTGGAGATGGCTTGCACGGGGCACTCTTTGGTGGTGATACTGGTGAAGGCAGTGGTGAAGGCATCGACGGACGCGTCCAGGGCCTCGTTGAAGCCGATGCGCTGCGGGACACGCTGCAAAAAGACTCCGTAGCAGTTGATATCGTAGCGGGCATCGGTGACTTGCAAGCGAGAAATGAAGACCCCAGCAATCATGTCGGACCGACGCGGCGACAAGATGATGGGGCCGCACTGGCGACGCTGTCTCCTGGGCTTGGGAGTCAAGACCACCGTGTTCGAGTCTGCTCCCAGCACCCTCACCTTGAACTTGTATCGCTGCTCGCCGCCGCCCACGCAAGGGATATCTAGACGGCTACATCGTGCGCACGCGGGTTTGGCCTGGTCGCACTATTTGGGGCAGAGTGGCGTTAATACAGAGGCCGTATTGGGGGCTTGGTGAAGGGGGCGGGCGGGAGGGAAGGACTTGACGAGGGCGACGACGAACCTTCTTCTTCTGCTTGCGACAGGCGTCGCACCCTTTCCCCGATGGAACGCCAGGCATGATCTCAAGCGCAGCAATTTACCTAAACGAGCTAAATGGCAGAGGTGACGAAGTTGGACGGAAGGGCGTTAATTATCAACGAACGGCAAAACGGAGCGAATGGCCCGCCCCGCAGTTTTAAACAGATTCCAGCGACCGAACAGCAGGGATCGTCCACCCGGAGCCATGCGTTGATCCTTGGCTGGATGGCGTCGATGAGGAAGTGGCTGGTCTTGATTGGCTCTCATCCATCTGACATGGCTCAAAAGTTCCACCTTGCGGCACCAGCCTCAGCGGCACATCGAACCAGATTGGGAATAGCCTGGGAGGATGCTCAAGGACCTGGCATATAGCCGTCAGCCCGCAGCAGCGATATTAATGCTTGTTGCGCGCTCTCATTGACTCGACGTGCGAGCATTGAGGGGCTCAGGATCATTTATACTCGGCAACAGACAAATAACTGTCGCGAGTCTGCCTATCCCGCGCAAGCTAAGAAGGTCCCTTTTTGCCTTGCTGCGGTTTCGCCGTCGCCCGCGCCCGTGGTCATGGCTCTACATGTTCAGCTCGACGGGGGGCTGTTCAAACACAGCCGCGACAGGGATCGCACCCTATGCCTACGGAGGGCAACTGCAGATCAAGCCCTCTTACGATCGACAACCCAGCCCTATGTCACCCATCCTGTTGAAACGTCAGATGGGTTGTATCGGCCGAGTTGACGACGGGAAATGAGCATTGGCTCGGTGTTTTTGCAAAGGCTATCATGAAGGTTATCGGCCATCGCCTGGCTTCGAACTGTGTCGGCAGCCTGACTTTTTGCACTCAAAAATTCCCGAGTTTATTAACTTAAAAAAAGACAAGTACACAGACATCCGCTCTACAGCACACCCACCCAGCCAGTTGTGGCCACAATGACACAGGCCTGCCATTGCCAAGGTCTTTTCTAGCCCTCCTCCAATGGACGGACAACAAACTCTGCAGCAGCCTCGGCATATCAACTTCTCCTCATTCAGACCCTCGCCAAAAAAAAAAACGACCCAGATTTTTCTGCTCGCGCATTCCGAAGGTTACCCACTCGAATGCGCCTCCCTTGTTATTCCATCAAAAGGCGAGCCAATGCTAGAAGCCGCCAACAACCTGACCGTCTGCAAAGGATCGAAACCGCGGTAAGGTTATGCAACGTTGCACACGTCTTGCTTGTCCGGAAAATCAGACTTGTCAGGTCCGTGGTCAGCTCATGCGCCCTCAAGGAGTCACCCTCTTGAGAAGGAAGCTACTTGCTCACGGTGCCTGGCATGGGGAAATTTAAGTGGAAGCCCAACCCACTGGCCGGGGACTCGGCCGGGCTATACGACGCTCGTGGGGCACAGAGGGCTGGCGAAACTGGCCCAGATAGGTCTACTCGCCATTGGGGCGCGGCAGGAGGTGATGCAGATTATGGATCCGTGTGATGACGCCTTTTTGGTGTCTAGACCTCACCGTCGTGTGGTGTGTCGGCAGTTGCGCTTCGCACCGCACCGCACCGCACCGCCGCAAACGCCAGCCGAGAAGGAAGTCCCTTTCGAAGCTTGTCTAAGCCGTCGCCGGTATTTAAGCCGAGACGAGCGGTCTGCCGGGGATACGGAAGTGCCATGCTGGCGAGGAGACAAGGCCGGACATGGACTCAATTTTACGTCCGAGAGGCGAGCGGCAGCACTCCCCCGTCTTGGCTATACACGTCGAGAACAGAATTGAGGTATTATTTTCACTTGTCACATTTTCAACCTGGCAGATGATGGATTCGACCAAAACTGGACTTGTATTGCTACGTACTATCCTCGACCTCGGGGGACCAAACATGCGGCGGTCAAACCTCTGAAGTTTTACTGCCTATTCACGTTGCGCCCCTTGTCTCGCCAGCCAAACAACTCAACACCACCGCGTAACAGGCACCCTCTGAAGGCAACTGTTAATCACAGGGTATGAATCGTATGCCGTAGCTTAGCCTTTCCTTTCCCCACCCGCCCACCCACGATTCCGATGGAACCATGCAATAACGGCAGGGTGCCCCTAACACGAGCCTGCTATCGCCATGGTAAGAATCGTAAAAGGAAAGCTTAATCCAGCCCTACGGACGTCATTGTCCCCTCCTCAAGCGGCCCCCAAACCTCCAGAGTCTAAAAAAAGGCTCCCCTTACCCCCCCCCCTCATCTTCTCATCTTGGTTAGTTGCACTCGGTGGAATGCACGAGTTGGCCGTCCACACACGAGGTGCCAGCGGGCACGTCCTGGGGAAGCGTCCACCCCTCCATGCAGATGCCAAAGCGCCGTGGGCCGAAGCACTCCATCGGCTCAGATGACTTGCAGGGCTGCATGCCCTCAGCCCAGCCAGGCTTACCGCTTGCCGCGGGCGCTGAGCCGCTGGTGGGCTGGTCCGAGGGCGCTGAGCCGGCACCACTAGTCGCAGATGTGGGCGCACCAGACGCTGATATGGGAGCCGTGGATGACGAGGCCGCGTAAGAGGGTGTAGCTGAGGGTGCCTGAGTGGAACCCGTTCCCGACGGAACCGAGCTGCGTGTCTCTCCACCAGTCGAATCCTTGAAAGCAGGATCGGCAGCGGCTTCGCAAGTCCCCTGGCTGTCCGGCGTGATGTCCTGATAGACCTTACCAAAGTCCCCCGGCTGAGGAAACCCAAGGACCCCGTTGTTTGTTGTGCACTCGCCGGGGATGTTGGCCCGGAAGATGGGAGGCAGGCCGTCGACAAAAGTGCTGTCGTCCGTGCCGCCGACAACCTCGATGGGCGCGCAGTTCATGTACATCTCGCGGTTCCCGAGCTTGTTGAACCAGGTCCAGGCGAATACCGCGGGGCCGTTCTTCATGTCCTTGGGGATAGGGATCTGGAATTGGCGTGTGCACTCGGTTCCCGAGTCATTGCCGCATTGGGGTCCATTTATTCTAAGTTGAGCGTCAGTTTCCAGCTCTGGAAGATTACCTTGAGCGTCTGCGGGGCACCCTCCAATGATGCTGTAGATGGTGTGCCATTTGCTAGGATCTTCGGGTGGCGCATCCCCGTACGCCACGCTGAATTGGCAAGATCCGCCTCCGTGGACGGCACTGCCCCAGAATTTCACCGTCTGCGTTGACCCAGCAGTTACCTTGGTCACTTGCTCTGTATGTTGGACTTTTCCCTGACAAGGGAATAACAGGGCGGCGTTGAGCGGCCCAACCTGGAGAAGGGGTTCTGTTGTAAGCCCGTATGGATGGGGCTCTACCATGACCAGGTGGCCGGTTGCTTGGCTGATGGCTAGGCAAAGAGCGGCCACTAGAGCTTTACTGATGTGCATCATGTCGGAGTATGTTTGAAGCTGAAGTAATGATGTTGGTGGATGCTTGAGGGGAGAGCGCACAGTATATATATGCATTCTATCATTTGATGCCCATGGATTGTTTCAGTGTGCTGTATGTTGTTCTTTGTCTTGTTTGTCTTGACACATGGGCGCTCGAATAAGTTAGGATGGATGATCTTTGTGCGCATGAAAGGATAAGGACGTCGGCATAAAGACAGGTCACAAAGCCAACAAAGGAAGCTCAGATTCACTTGAAAATTCTTTTAGAGAATAGTAAAACATTGTATTGGAGTTAATCAAGGCTG
This sequence comes from Calonectria hawksworthii, assembly GCA_020975415.1. Taxonomy (NCBI): domain Eukaryota; kingdom Fungi; phylum Ascomycota; class Sordariomycetes; order Hypocreales; family Nectriaceae; genus Calonectria; species Calonectria hawksworthii. The sequence continues at coordinate 357,995 of JAHXZK010000018.1, read as the reverse complement.
TCTGGAAGTGAAAATTCGACGGAAGTAACAATCACTTGACGTAATCTCGTTCATCCAACTACAGAACACCCGTTTGCTGACACGATCGAAGCGAAATAAAACCAATGCTGCTTTTCTAGTAGAAAATCTCAGAACTCTTTGACTTGAACTGACGGAAGCTTGAGTAGTTTTCGTTGTTCACTGCATGATTTAGCTGATTGTAGTGAACGCTTAAATGAGTGTATTGTATGTCGATTTGAGTTCCCAGGCTGCTTTTGCCCAAGGTTTTTAACTGGAACGTCGCTTTCTTCCGCCTTGTGAAACTACCATGTATTGAATCCAAACTACGTTACTCTTGATGAACTGTTCAGGGTTCTAATACGCCATATTCCGATTGTCTTACTCATGTAAATAATTGGACAAATCTATTATCTTGACGAGTACTTGGCCACGGAAACCGCAGCTAGCTAATATCCAAGGCTGCCTTCCGCCATTGTAAAACCACCAAATTCATAGAGAAATCTGCTTGAAAGTCGCAAACATGTGTCACAATTGGTATATGCCCAAGTGTGGATCAAGATGAGGCTTGATCAATCAACCACTGCACTCCGTTGGTGTAATCCACCGCTGCTTGGTTGGCCACTTCTTCCATGCCTGGGAAGGGCACGAACCAGTACGCGTGCGGCAGCGAAGAGTATACGTGGAGCCTTGTTGGAACGCCCAAATCTTGTCTGAGGTGGCGCTCGAAAATCAGTGCCTCGTCACGAAGGGGATCCATGCCGCAAAGTTGGAAGACTACGGGAGGAAATCCCTTTAGGTCCACACCAGGTGCCCATGGGTTGTACATGGGGCTCTTCAGGTCTGGGTTGTATTCTCCTGGTTCGTAGATGTTAATACAGATCAGGGCTTCTCCCCAGATGCTGGTACTTACTGATAAACATGCGCGTGCCAGCACTGTTCATGATTGGTGCTGTTTCTCCAGATTCGTAAGACTCTACCTCGTCGCGCCACTTCTCCGGCACACCTTCTTTCCCAGAGATAAGTGGAACTTGTAGCGCGAGGCCAGTAATGGGTGGGCTAAGCTTTTCTTGGACAGACAGCACACCGCAAATGGTTGAAAGGTTGCCGCCGGCCGAGTTGCCTCCGACGATGAAGCCCCGAGTTGGATCTGCTCCAAGAGATGCAGCATTTTTAGCGGCCTGAATAATAATGCTTTGTCAGTAGGGCTCGGGTTTCTATATGAGAAACGCGTCAAATCCATTGGACTGAATACTTAGGGACATACCCATTGGACAGCATCCCAACAATCCTCAATCGGAGTGGGAAATGGATACTCGGGAGTCAAGCGGTACTCAAGAGACAGAGCGATGGCCCCGATTTGTCGAGCGAGAATGCGACAGGTCCACTCCTCGTCGAACCTATCACCCGTAATGTAGCCGCCGCCATGGATGATGACAGCGAGAGGGGCGCCATCTGGCTTAGTAGTTTTGGGCTTGAATACTCTGGCCGTGATGGTATTACCGCCCCGGACGGGAACTTGGATATCCTCTTCAATGATATCGGCCGGTCCAGGACCTGCGGCTGCCGCTTTTTGAGCCTTTATCGCAGTATATGTAGCCCGGAGTTCTTTTGGCCCAGCAGGAGTGGCAGTCTGAGCCAGAAACTTGTAGAACTGTAATTTTTTGTGTTATGACAGAATTGGTTGGAACTGGGTGGTGACTATACCTCCTCGTACTCTGGGTTTCTCTGGCCGTACTGAGACCAGTCCTGGGAAGTGTTGGATGCCATTTTGGAGGAATGTTAGAAGCTGCGACTTGTTGAAAATGAATTTACTAGAAGTGATGTGAGTGTTGGAAGTATCTCCTCGTCTTGACGTCTACTCAATCGCAAATATATATACACCTGCTCAGAGACACGTCCGCTTCACTTGAGCACAAGCCAAACATCTCCATCAGTCATGGGCTTCTCCGGAACGCAATTGACCAATCATAACGAGCACGGAGCGAGCGGAGCGAGTGCAACGGTCTGAGCTCGCCCCACCGGGCGTCGTTTTAATATTTGTGTAGTTCCCCGCAACGAAGCCAAACTCATTTTAGCCAATCCTGTACCAACTGCCGATTCCAACGCGTGTCAACGGACATGATGGAGAAACCAGCATCAAGGGCTCGAAAAACCCGAACAGGCTGCATGCAGTGCCGACAGCGTCGCGTCAAGGTGGGCATTAATTCCTCAGTCCGGTCAAGTTTACGAAAAGTGGACATTCGGATTCCGAATCCCGATTCCCCCTTAGCCGCCAAATGAGGATCACTTGTTCTGGGGTAGAACCCATCACTGACGGTTGAAACAGTGTGATGAAAAGAAGCCAAGCTGTTTCAACTGTGTCCGTACCGCGCGAGAATGCAGCTTTGTTTACACGGCTCCACGGCCCAGGACATGGTGGCACCATCCCCACCGCGCGGGTCTTGTCAGGCTGCCCCCAACCTGCGCCAGCCATGATGATACGTTCAATCTGACCGACCTTCGTCTTATCTATCATTTTACCACTTTCACTGCTCACACCTTGGTAGATGTGGCCTCCACGCAACATCTTTGGCCTAGCGTTGTGATGGAACTCGCCTTCCATCACAGATTTCTCATGCACGGTGTCCTCGCTATTAGCGCGCTTCACTTGGCGTATCTCTCTCCTTCCCCATCCAAGCTTCAGTTTTCTCGTGCGGCCGCCGAGCATCATAACGTAGCTCTGCAGTATGTGCATCGTGAGATGGAAGACGTGAACGAGCACAACTGTGATGCCTTGCTTGCATTTGGCCTGCTCACATCATGCTTTGTCGCAGCGACAAATGTGACGGGGAGTTCGCAAAGTAAACCGCCAGATTCCGAGGATCGGAACAAGTCCTTCAACCTCGCCATGTGGTTGAGACTCCTCCAGGGTGTTCTCAGTATTCTTGAGCATGGAAAGTCGTGGATTGCCAATGGTCAATTGGCTTCGTGGCTCGAGTATTTTTCACCTATTCTGGACGATCAACCTGCAGCTCTTTCAGGAAGTCCACTCGGGCAAATGTCAGACCAGGCCTTGGCAAGGCTTAGCAAACTGTGGGAACTAGAATCTGGAACCAGCCACCCAGATGCTGCGACATATAGCAAGGCTCTCCGAGACCTTCGACAGTCATTTTTCCAGATGGAAATGATTGAAAACTCCACCAAAGAGTGCCTCTCGGCTCACAGACTAGTAGAGTCGAAAGTGGTGGCATCATTAATCTGGCTATACCGTATTCCAACTGACTTTGTCAAGCTCGTCGAGGAACACCACCCCCCGGCGCTCGTCTTACTCTATCATAATGCGCTGCTGATGGGTGGATTGTCTGGATACTGGTGGTCCGAATCTATAGTTGCCGAGATAGTTGACACCGTCCGCCCGTCCATTCCGCCGGAATATTGGCCATGGGTTGAATGGCCCGCGAGCTGCATCCCGCAGCGAAATGTTTAGAATACAGCAGAGCACTAGCTATACCATGGCCATGTACTAAAATCTGCGAAATTCGTCTACGGGATGTATAATGAATCTAACACGAATTGACAAATGCACCACCAAGCTTTCCGCTTGTTTAAGCAATGGGAAGAAGAAATTTTCCACCTCTAGATTTTATTCAATGTGCTGCTACATTTACCTGTCTATCCTAAGAGATTATAATCTCAGTGACCCCGTTTTATTTAGAAGAAGAGACGACGGAATCCACCGAAACCGCCAGCGCCGCCAAAGCCGCCAAAGCCTCCGCTGCTGCTGTCACTGCTGTCGGAGCTGTCAGAGCTCTCGGTTTCCTCGTCATCATCATCGCTGGAGTCCGAGTCCTCATCGTCGTCATCTTCATCCTCATCCGCATCCTCATCTTCGTCATCATCGCTGGAGCTGGAGTCGTCATCCGAGTCATCGTCGCTGCTGGACGAATCATCGCTGTCGCTAGAATCATCATCGCTGACGGAGGATGGGGTGGTTGCTGACGAATCGGCGGCGGCAGTGGTGGTCGAGACACCCGAGGATCCAGAGCTGGTGCCGGAGCCAGAAGCATCACACTCACCAACCTCAGAGGGCTCGCTGCCATCGGTCACACCCTCGAAGTCCATGCATTCAGTGTCGACGTTGGAGATGCTGATGCCGGAGATGCTGGCAGTGTCACCCATGTTGGAGTTGATACCGACGAGGATGCTACCATCACTAGCTGAACCACCGGAGATCTGGACGTGGCGGTCGGGCATGTCGTCACAGTTACCGCAGCTGCGGTAAAGCTTGCCAAAGTCGGAGACGGTGAAGTCGTTGATAATCACAGTTCCACCACCATTGTGCTGGACCACTTTATCCTCGGCACCAGTTGCGCCACCGCCGTTGATGGTGGTGGTCTCACCATCCTCCTGCTTCTTGATGCTGAAGGCATCCTCGCACACGGCGCTCCACCAGACGTTGGTCAATGTACAACCACCGTTGCAATGGACACCCTCGATCTGGTTAGGACCTAGGAATTAAAGTCAGCAAAGACCATAGCCATGTAGTTCATGCGAGTGGAACCTACCGATGATGACATTGGAGAGCGAGGCGCCGGATTCCAAGATGAAGACAGCATCCGAGTCTCCACCCTCCTCCTGACCAGTGCAGTCAACACCGCGATCGTACATGACGTAACCGCCGTCAAAAGACTCGCCGGCAGCAATGGTCATGACGGAGTCGAGGACACTGCTTCCAGATGCCTCGGGCTGACGCTTGGCCAGGTTTCTGGCCTTTGGAGCCTTGGTGGTTTGCGGGTTGGCCGGGATGGCGTGGGCGACGGTGCCAAGGGCCAAGGCGGCCAAGGTGATCATTCGGTACTGCATTTTGTAGGCTGCGAAAAAAAGAGAGTTGGGTAAAAATGAAAGAAGTGTGCGGTTCCAAATCGATTGGAAGCTGGTTTTAGAAATGAATGACGAAGCGCAGCTTGTCAGAAGCGAGAGAAAGCAGTAATAGAAGAGAGAGAGTTGGAAGTGAAGATGAGAAGCCAAGAAATCGAAGTCCGATGAGGTTTCTGCGAGGCTTTATACAAAAGCATGTCACTGTCTTTGCCACAACAACTACGCCTTACCTTGTTCTGCCAAAATACCCGCCCCCAGAAAACGAGTGACGCAACCAGATGGCGGGTGTAATGAGGTCTCTCGGTGCATTTTCCCAATGTCAGCCCATGTTCGCTGTGTGGACCTGAAACGGCCCGCGGTTTGAAACGTCCAAATTTGGGAATGTCCTCGACTCTGGGATGAAAATTCTCAAACGGGCCCTCAGCAGCTCGAAAAGCCCACCTACCAGACGAGCCGTCGTGGTCACCGTCCCCGTAAGGGAGGGAAAACATACGCGTATGCCGACCGGGTGCCCCCACCAATAATGCCACGCTCTAAAACATCAGCTGGCATGGGGGGGCCTGGAGCACCCAATGGTTTTTCGCAAGCATGAAACCTGATCCTCGGGGATAGTGATAAAGTAAGATTAAAAATAATGTAATATTTTAGGTGTGGCTGTCTGTCATGGTAAAATTTGCACCTAAAAATTACCTCGCCCGAGGAGACTTGCGCGGGCGCTTAGAGCCTCCTTGGTGTTGAATTTCGACGTGGTTAGTTTACTCTGCAAGTTCCACAATAAGGATTGGCAGGAAACGTAATAAAATCAAGTCGCAGGTTCTAAAGCATTTTTTTCCCCAAGTGTAGATGGAATTAATGTCAAGCATTGATGAAAACTGCCACACGAGGCAATCCGCGGAAGGGATGAAACAGCCCTGATCTAACGCGCCTGGTGCTTTCTGGCGTGACACCAGCTTATCGGCCGACGGGCCGACAAAACCGTCTGTTTGCTCCGACGACTCGAAAATCCGCGACGCCGATCTCCAGGTTCTCTATCCAAATCAATTGTAGTGTCATCCCTTGGCGTTTCTTGGTGGAATGAAAATCTCCTGTCATTGCCGCCGTTACATGGCAATCCCTGAAACAAATTGATTTCTCGATCCACCCATCTAGCGCCTTCATGGTTTTCATCAGGCTTGATGCTGTTTCCCAAGCAAATTGTGGGATTGGCGGCAGGCATTCTCCGCTCTTCGCCACCCTATACACAACCCCTAGCAGAATTGGAATTCCGAGCCAAGCCATCGTTTTCGACTAATTCAAGTAGTCAAGCGCGATTTTTCAATCCCATTTCATCCCATCAAGGGAATTGGCTTTTCACATCGCGCTATTTCGTAAAGCGTTACCTGGACTTGGTAATAGAGCACACATTGGGATTGTTTAACGAACAATGATCAATGTGACGGTAAGCGGATAAGTTGATAACTCAGTCCCCTAAATTTGGCCCCAATTTTTCAGTCAACACTGATCTAAATAAAGAGCGATTACATGGATGCGTGTAGTCTTGATAGCTGGAAGAATTTCTCCACGATGAGAATCTCCGGTGGATTATCAACCAGGGCCCTATATCCGCGTACTGCTCATTCGAACAAATTGGGTTCTTATGATGGCACAGAAAAAGAAGAAAGGTTGTACCGCAGCGATTTTGAAACTCAGCGCTTGCTTGGCCAATATGAAGAATTCTTTTGCTAGGAGGATGACTCTTAAAATCAACTTGCTATCTGAGCATATCAACTGCAGTGGCGAGATTGCCGTACTGAAAGCGAGGCAATCTGAAATTTGGATAAGCTTCACAATTTACGGATGGCGTATTTATTTATTTATTTTTTTCGTTAAAAAAGGAGAATCAGAGAATAAGATGGTACCTCCGCACCTCCGTCAACCCCATATGTTATCAGGTGACTAAGCAGCTGCTCCGCTTGAGTTGCTTCGGCGGCGGTGACGCGAGATTACTCATGGCGATTGAGGGGGATTCGCTTGGGATTGCTGAGAGGGCGCTGATTCTGGTAGTTGATACCCGAGTTGCCGGTGACCGGCACTATCGCCCCACTCACGTGCATCCCGGGAATGGAATAGCGGCGTAGCCCGGTTTTGTTGGTGCGAGAAGGTAGCTGACAGATGCGCGGGAAATATAAAGCTCCGACAGTCTTTGTCACGGGCATTCTGATAATTTTATGTCGTCTGTCGGACAAGCACAGATTTGTCACGATTATAGGCTCTACTGGCTAAAAACAAAGATTATGCCGCTCTTGAAAGTGCACTCGACTACAACCGGCTCCGCGTCGGACTTGGGAGGAGCCAAGCCAAAATTCCTAGGCCCAAGACATGGTTGGGCGCAAGAGCCAGGCCCGAATAATGGGGTTTGCCAATGGGAGATATGCTTATTATGAGCGAAAAAGTAGTGATGCAGACATTTTGTGTAAAAATTATATTAATCCATTATTCAAACTCATACTGAGGCCACTCCTCTATCTCTCTCGAACCGTTCTGTTTGCTCGTTGGAGCACGACTCGACTTGTGCGAAGCATGGCTTCCCTTACTGTTCCCTCCGATCGATATCGACTCCGTAGTCCAATCCATCAGCAAGGGCAGGCTAAAATCTTGCCCTGGTAGAATAGACATTTCGGTGGGAATCACTTTTTGCTGCGCTACCCAGTCCCGGAATAACGCGTAGCCATCATCGCTCGGCCCCGAGGATGCCCCTTGCTCATCGCCGTCAAGCTTCCGAATCGCCATCTGCAAAATTCCGATAGACTTCTTGTCCCATCTCGAGAATGTGCCTCCTGACATGTACTTCAATATGCCGAGACCCCGGCTGCTTGCCTCTCTCAGCTTGGGTCCATCATTGGTCGTTCTTCTTGCTACAATGGCAAATGTTGCAGCACTGCATGAAGTCAGCTCCGTGAAAGATGACAGCGTCGACAAAAACTCGTCACGCAGTAGCTGACATAGCTCGATGATGCTGACGGCGCTGTCCATGCCGCCTTCGATGAGCTCGTTGCGCTCCGAAGACCAGCTTGGGCTCTCGGAATCATCTGAGCTGGGTTCGACTTCGTGGAAAAGGAACGATCTGCCGATAAATACGTGGATGAGATGATATAGTAGGCATAGCTGAACATTAGACCGAAACAACGGCTTTTGGGGTGTCAGGTCCCGACACGGTGTGGTTTCGGCAAGTTGGTCCCAGTAGCTCTGTACCTGATCCTTGAACTCCCGCAGAGACTGCAGCAAGGTGGTAAACTGGGATTTGTCTGGGTTCTTTAGCGCCACACTGCACGATAATGGTTAGTCTACCGTTCGTGCCAAAGTGGGGGTGGGGGTTACATTTTCTCTCGCGCCTCTTCCATCATCCGCATGATAGATAAGGTCGCGACAGTGTTTGGGATCCCATTCGTGCGCCCTGGCGTAACCATGCTCGGCAGATCCACCGGAAGATCGATAGTGACCTCCAAGCGAGAAATAGATACTGGTCTGCCGTGCACCAATGAGATAAACCTAAAACCGACGTTAATCGTCTTGGCCAGATCGGGAACGGAGCCTCAAAAACGAACCTTTCCAACGTGTACGCCGTCCACCAGGTTCGCTTTCTAATTTCGGCCTTGTGGTTGTTGGATGCACCCTGGATGCTATGGTGCATATCGTTTTGGGTCGCTATTTTGACCGCCATGCCGAGATAGTTGCACGAAAGCCCTGCGGAATCGAAAGGCAGAACGTAGACGCCCAGCAGGACAAATGCCTGCACACTCTCCATGCTTGCTATCGCCAAAACATCTGGGATAAGCTTGCACGCTTTATTATACAGCGCCAAAGCGAGCGCATTGGTAATCGAGTGCTCAATGCCATTTTTGCCTTGGTTAAATCGCCGTAGCCCGTACGGTTGGTTGATTTTTGAAATCTTTGAATCCAAGTGCGAGAACTGGCAGCTAATAGCGCACACCATAAGCACCGTGCAGACCCAAGGCGCGTCCCTGACGTGCAAATCCCTAGGATAGGAGTAGTAATCAGTGAGGCCTTGAATCAGGGTCGCCTCGTCAAGGTAAAAGTAGTTGATTTGCACAAACTCGAAAAAGATCTCGAGCAGGTGGAAAACAGTGTCGGCGGGCGGGAAAAGTGACGCCACGTCATCCAGCAACATGTGGCGCGAGTGAGGCTCTGGGTTTTGAGATTCCTCGCCCGAAGCGTTCTGTTCATATCTCTAAATGCCGGGGCTTCTTGTTAGTCACGGCTATTGATCAGAGAAATGCACAGGCAGGGATTCGTACATAATCTGCAGGCTCCTTCGCATCGCCCAGGACCTCCTGTCGTACCCGGTGGGCAAAGTGCTGGTGGGACAGTTCCCTGAGAAGGCCTGTAAAATGTCAGAACAAAGGCTGCTGGAGACGCAATTCTGTGGCGCTCGTACCAGTGTCTGCCGCTGGCTCAGCCATGCCCGCGGGCTCCTTTCTGCTGGGCTGGGCCCCGCAATCTATGGCCTCACGCTCGTTGGAATCACCCGAGGCAGATTCCGACTGAGTTTTGAGAACGGCCTGTTGGAGGCTTCGCTTGTTGCACTGCTCAATGCTTGTGTAATGCTGCACGAGGTACTCCAGGTTTCGGATTCTCTCCACGTCAAAAAAAGTCACCGGGTTGAATGCGCCGGCTCCCAGAGCATCCCCATTCGTCGCCGGCCTCGATATCCGGGTCCTTCTGAAGGCGTCACTGAATGTGCATGGCCGATTCGACTTTCTGCACCGGTCGCAGGGCGCACCCCCGATGCACTTTTCCTTTAGTCTTCTGCAGTCATCGCACCTATAAAATTGTGAGATGATTTCATTCAGACTGGGGTCACAATTATTCTCACGCTCTCATGACCCTCCCAAACGACACCTTTCCGGCGGTTTGCGATGTGAAGCTGGGAGGCGACATTTTGGTGGCCGGGCGCAAGCGAGGCTAAACACGAGATGTGAGAGTCAGAGCGTTTGTTGCATACGTTGGTCCAGACACCATGTAGTCAAGAATCATGCGTCGTCTGGCGAAGAATATGAGAAAAAGGGTCTAAATCAAGAAGGAGGAGAAGCATTATTATAAGACTTGGAGGAAATTGTCTTTGGCCGCGGAATCCGGTCCGGTCCCGGATATTCTTACCGGTCGCACTTGGGGCATGCACCAGCGCACAGGGCTCCAGTTCCTAGCCAAACCCACTATTGGAGCCCGGGCATCCACTGTGAGTTCTGTGATTGATATCACGTTAGTTCCAAACAGGTCTCCATTGCATCTCCGTTTCAACCACAACCGGCGGGGTACTACAATTAATGCATTTTTGAGGGATGTACCCATTCTTGACGTTGCAATTCTGAATCGCGTAAAAAGAAATTATGAAGATGTAATCACCGTGAAATTTCTGTGACTTCGAACACGGCCCTGCGTGCTAAGATTCGTCGCAAAATTGGATCCATCGGTGGGATTGACATTTTCTTTCAATTGAAAGAGAATATCTATTGCACATTGCTAGAAAAGACACAAACCTAGCGTGCACCAGTCACACAAGGCATCAAAGGGTCACATGGATATGGCTGTCTCATAGCTCCGTTTTGCTACCTAATCCTTGGGGTACGATACGACAAGCCTAAGTCTCTGACATTCTGATATTTATCTTGCACAAGTCCATAATACGAGGGCCTTTCCTAATTCGAAGTTACCTGTCCGAGAAACATATCTTATGGCTCTAAACACCGAAATGAACATAAGGAACCCAATATGCCGGAGGTATCAGTGTCTCATCATCCTCGCAATGCTCTATGTTTCTTGAGTGTCTGGCTTCCTTTGCTTCCTCTTCACCTACTGTGTTGTTTTTCATCTCGCCTCCAGGTAGCACAATATCCAATGGTTCTCCAGCAACCTGTTCGTTTTCTAGTGACTGATTTTTGAACCACTGTGCCCAGCGATCCCGGAGCTCTCTCGTGGCCGTATGCAGACCCCAGCTAACGGACCTATCTGCTATGGCATTCTCATGTTGCATTGTTCGGTACATTATTTCAGCCATGTCCACACATAGACTGTCGCTGACTTTCCACAAAGTACCCACCACGTGACGAAATCCTGCTAGCTGAAACGCTGTGATGAGATGGAGATTTTCATCGAAGAATACAATGTCTCCGATTTGGCCAGTGCCACAAGCGGACAGGTAAGCAAGAAATGGGGAATGATGGCGTAGGTTTGTGGATAGCAAGTCTGACACAGTGATGGAGTCAGGCTCCTCTTCTCCAAGGAGCAGGTGGCTTTTCAATGGATCTCCATTATCCGTGCACCCATGGCCAGCGAAATGGAATACATCTGAATGAATCAGTTTGGCCAGGATTTCCTGTTTCCGGCGTGGTGGACTGATTGTTTTGCAATTGCTAGCATGAAATAGGTCCTCTAGCATCATAATCTCTTTGGCAGCAAAGGGAAGTGTAGAATTCCGTGGTGTGTGCTTCATTTCAACCAGGAGTGCCTGAGACAAGGAAGACGTGCAAGGGCGTTTCCGGCTGCGAATAATAGTCTTCACAGATAAACTGTATGAAGAGACAACTCTATCCAGGACTGTTTCACACAAGGATTTCCTATGGTAGCCAGCCGCATGGAGAGGGAATTTGCTGAGTTGTCCGGTAGGGATCCACCATATTCGAGGCCATTCCTTGTTTGGGAGTGGAGTCTCTGTGAATCCCAGTTCAGTAAGAATCGGTTCAGCAACAACATCCCACAACCATTCTAGTATCCTGGGGGTCCCAAAGCTGTCATCCGAGGAGTGTTCTTCAAGGTCTTCCAGGGTTAGGTAGTTGAGAGAAATTGAGCGTACTTGGTGTTTTTCAATCAGGATCGCGTCGCGACGAAATTCACTAATATTAACCACTGCTATCGGCCCAAAACTTGCAGCAGCTAATATTTCCTCTTCATTTGAAGCTAAAAGGAAGTTTTCGTATCCAGGCTGGGCACGAATCTGACTAATCAAAGCATCTAATTCCTTGCTAGCTCGATCACGTTGGTCCATATGGGCTGTTCGTGATGTTTCTGTATTCTTCGCTGAATAATTAATCGAAAATGGTGCTTCAAGTTGATCACGAAGATTTGAAAACTGATCTGCTAGCTCGGGGTGCTTCGATCGTAGATCCAGGTCATCTGCCCGCAGATCTTCTAGGGATGATGCAAGCACACCACGGCCCTGTTCCAGAAATCTGAGGGCGATGAAAGGCGGCTGATCTGCATTCAAGGCAATTGCAGCCGCATCAGAAGCTATCCCAGCGACCTGGCTCAGGATGTACTGCTTATCTGAATTCTGAAGGGATCTTGGTGATAATCCCGCTATAAGATTCATGGTCGTGGTCGCAGCTTCATGAGCGCTTTGCCATTCAGATACGCTAGAGAAGTGCATGATAAGCTTGCAGCCAGAGCGGATACGGACCATTGTAGGCGATGATGGCTGCTCCAGAGCCAACCTGTTGACGAGAATAGCTTCTTTGATGTCATGTACTTGGCCATGTTTCGAATACCTGAGTTGAAGAAGATGGCCTAGAGTACATAAAGACTGTCCCCGTATAGGATGATTCTCTGGGGTGGCTTTGATGGCTTCTCTCAAGATCTCAATGGCTTCTTCAAGATGCTCCGTTTTCTCTGCCCTCGAATATTCTTCAGTTAGCCTTTGTGCAAGGTTATGCAAATACATTGGCCGATCCATGTGATCCTTTTGGGCCGTAAGCACACACTCCCTCGCGGTCTGGATGGCCTCCTCGAGATCTCCAGGCTCATTGGTTGCCAAATACCGATTTTCTAGCGCATGCGAAAGGGTCGTGAGATAATCGTTTCTCATTCTGTGATTTCCTGATCTTGATGCAACATCTTGTGCTATTTTAATCGCTTCATCGAGGTCATTAATTGAGCCTATCCTCTCAAATCTAGCATTTAATTGCATTGCAAGATTGTTGCGATAGGATGGAAGCTCAGGATGATCTTCGGGTGTTAGATTGATAGCTTCTCTCAGTAAACTGATGGCTTCTCCGAGGTCGTCCATTGCCCCCATCTTAAGATATCTCTCATGTAGCTGATTCGAAAGAGCGTTCAAGATCAATCTTCGACTATGATCACCCGAAGGAATAACATGCATGGCGCCTCTGCAACATGAGATAGCCTCATCCAGGTCACTTACTATCCCAGTTCGGAGATATCTCTCTCCAAGCTTTTCTCCAAGGCTCAATAAGCTCTCAGCCTGAGGTGTATGGCGATTAGAAATTGTGCGAAGAGACTCTCTAATGCAGTCAATGGCCTCGTTTATATTATCCATCACACCGGTCTTGAAGTACTTCATTTGAAGATGATCTCCGAGAGACATATAATAAGAGGCGAGATTTTCGGAGTCCTTTGGCGTTGGCTCAATAACGTCTTTTGTAATCGTAATGGCCTCTTCAAGGTCTTCCATGGCTCCAGTTATAGAAAATTGCGCGGCAAGCAGGTCGCTAAATAGTATTAGGTAATCTAATCGATCTGGGTCACCTTGAGGGGTATTTCTAATAAGACTCCGAGCGATTTCAGTAGACTCATCAAGATTAGCCAAAGATTCTGTTCTTTGGAATCTTTTCTGCAGCTGAATAGCAAGGCAAACCAAATACTTCGAGTTTGAACCATTCATAGAAGTCGCCTCAATACACTCTCGCGCAAGTTGAATCGCCTCATTGAGGTCGGTCAATGAATCCGTTCTGGAATTTCTTTCTCCAAGCCGGACCGCAAGGATATATAGTCGGTGGACTCGCTCCACATCAGTTTCTGGGGTGCGACCGACAGCTTCTCGGGTAATTTCGATCGCTTCATCAAGATCCGCAAGTTCTCTTTGCATGAAGTACTTCATTTGCAGCCTTGAGGCTAACTGCAAAAGATGGTTGATTCCTTTTTCACCTGTATGCGGAAATGATCCGATAATCTCTTTAATCAGATTGATGAGTTCCTCTAAGTCATCCATGCTTTCGGTTATTGAGAACCTTTTGACAAGTTTGCCTTCCAAGCTACTTAAATGCACCAGTCGTTCTTGACTTGTTTCCGGTGTTTGACAGATGAGCTTTCTTTCCAGAAGAATTGTTTCGTCCAGGTCAGACTCGAGCTGTTTCGTAGTGTATCTCTGAAAAGTCCTTGTTGAAAGATTCGTTAGATACTGCACGAGTTTCGGGTTGCCTGGCTCAGCTGTTTCGACAGCCTGTCTTGCAAATTCAATAGCTTTGTCAAGATCCACTAGCAACCCAGATTTGGAATATCGCATATCGAACCGGCTTCTTAGGGTATCTGAGAACACTGCATGGTCCGGGTTGTCCCTTGAGGTACATGCTAAGGCATCTAGGAGTACTTCGATACTTTCATCAAGGTCAACCATGGACTCAATTCCTGAATATCTTTCGTAAAGTCGACTCGTAAGATTTGCTAAGTAAGATCCACGTAGCGGAGATTCCTTTGGGAGCAGTTCAACTGCTCTCTTGGTAAATTGAATTGATTCATCAATATCATTGGGTATTGCCGAGATCGAATATCTAGTGCCCAACCGCATCCCAAGGATGACTATACGCTTTGGGTACTGCGGGCTGTCTTCTAGAGTCAGGTTGACAGCTTCTCTAATGGTGTGTATACACTCATTCAAATCATCCAATAAACCTGTTTGGGAAAACCTGTCATCGAGGCGATTCGAGAGTGTCATGAGGCGACCGCCACGCTTTGGGTCGTGTTGCGGAGTGGAATTGATCGCTTCTTTGATTGTGCTGATGGATTCTTCCAAATCAGCCAACTCCCCCGTTGTTGAGTATCTTCTACCGAGTCTTATCCCTAGTCTTTGCAACCATTTCGCACGGTCCTGATGATGTTCTGAAGACCGAATGATAAAGTCTCGGGCGTCTTGGATTTCTTTGTCTAGTTCTGACATTTTGTTCGGGGTGAAATGATTGTTGGCGTAATCAAAAAGGGCCGGAAGATGGAAATTAGGCTGCGAGCAGGCTGACATTAGGCTGACAAACCCCCGCCTTAATCTGCGCCAATCATAGACTGCAATATGCTGAATCATCAAGCGATAAGAGCCATAATCAAAATCCATACTTCGATTTTCAAGGTAAGTATTAGCATATCTTCTCAGTTATGTGGCGGTGATTCCGGGTGATGGGCTCGGGGAAGAACCAAAATGATCTGGTTGCTATATGAGGTACTGATACATCCTCCATGTTTTTGGTTTGACTACAAACATATGTAGCGCAATCCAAAAACCCCAAATCTCATTTACAATCATACGCCAAAACGAAAATAGAACACCGAATGAAGCAACTTGAGCGCTTTATCACACAAGCACATGTCTGAAATATCGAAGATCTGTTTGATGTTCATCACCTGCCCTATTCCACTCTGTCCCCTACCGTGTTGATGATATTTCCGACGCCTTGGGATGTCTATTTGTTTGCTATTCGAAGTTGAGCAATACAGGGTATAGCATGTGCCATGGATCGTATCACGCGACTAAAACCACAAAAAATACCCCATAGATCCTTTATAGCCCTAGCTATGATATGATATGATTTTTTATTTACCTCTGGCCGGGGCATATACCCCACACAGCAGTTCCTGATCAGGAAAAAAAATCCAGCCCCAGTGACGGCATGCGGTGTCCAACCTCGAGCATTGGCACACAGTTATCTAACACGGTTTTCTTGGACACATAGTTATCAGGCATTTTATTCACACTACTACTTTACGCAATTGCATTGCAGGTCTTGGCCTACATCATACTCCTGGCCTAATTGGATAGACATGGTCAAGTCATCAAGCCAGCTTACTGAGGCGTCGCCCAACCCGGTTAGTGCTGCAACGGCGGCAGACCTTTTGCATATATAAGACGGCATACGAACCAGCCATTCAGTTGTCAGATATTTCACGCAATCTTTACCCCTCAATCCTTTGAAGCGGTAAAGATATAACCATTCACTGTACTCAAGTAGTGTTGATACGTCCTCTGTTGCTTTCGCCATGCGATTTTCCACAAAAATCACCGCGTTGCTCGCTTTTATTCCAGCTGCAATCTGCGGCTCAGGATATCATAGTTCTGACGGTAGTCTCGTCGCTCACTCAGGCGACCCGCTCGGAAAATTCGTAACTTATTCCGGGCGTATGAGATATATGTTGCGATACTCGCTAGGTTTTCAAGCTAATTTGATTTAGTCAATCTATATCTTACAAAGCCCAAAGGCTACAAGGCTCCCCACGCAGGGAAGTCGAAGGTGGGCGTGCTGTTCCTTAGTGATGTTTACGGTATCCAGAAGGTGGATGCTCAACTGTATGTACAAGGCCTACAAGGAAAAGTGAAATCAGCATTCTCACTCTTTCAATATGCAGGCTTGCCGATAGCTTTGCTCGTGCAGGATATGTCACTGTTGCGCCTGACCTCTTTGATGGTCACCCATCCCCAGTTGATGTCGATCTGAGATACCCAAATGCGACCGCGCAAGCCATTTTGATGGCGTTTGTTGACGCTCATCCACACAGTCTCATGGATCCGATTATCGACAATGCTATAAGTTATCTGCACACACTTGGAATCGACACCATTGCAGCTACAGGATATTGCTTTGGTGGCCGGCTGGTATTTCGTTATCTTGGCCCAGGTGGGGGGGCCCATGTTGGCTTTGCGGCCCATCCATCTCGGCTCGCAAACGAGGAGGTCTTGAACATTACTGGGCCTGTTAGCGTTGCTGGTGCAGGTAATCTTCTTTCCTCACATTTCACAATATTCCAAAGACTGAAAACGGTCATACAGAATTCGATCCCTTATTCTCAGGCCCACGCCGAGCCGAGGTTGAGGCTCTGCTCGAAAAGACAGGGCAGCCATATTCTTCAGGAGTTTATGGGGGCACTGATCATGGTTTTGGGACTCATATTGACGTTAATAATCCTGAGCAAAAGTTTGGTAAAGAGGAGGCGTTTTTTCAAGCTATTCGCTTTTTCAAATACTGGGCTTAGTCAATTGACCTTTGCGGTTATCAAGGCTTTGGTTTTAGGCAGGAGATGGAGGCGTTGTATGGGATGTCCCACTATTGATAACACAGACCGAAGTATGATAGTTCTCTGTATTGTCTTCAACCAATTTACCTATACGGTTATAGTCCGGCCTTTAGTGGAAGGATTGTAGTTGGATGTCTTGCCGAGCCCATCTCCAAATGACCCAAATTTATTGCCTGCGACGGGTGACCTATGTTCCGCAATCTTGATCGAGACCGAGAGGTCAGAATTATACCAACATTCTAACTCCTCTGTTGGCCAATAGGAGAATGAAACGTATAGTTCAAGCGCAATGTAATCGATGGAAATAGGATTTCCATTCGAATCCTTTCTATTCTTGATACCTATCGCAACGCAAATGTCGTCCGGCGTCTCGGACTTGAAGTTGTTCGAACCAATAGTCATGAATCCAGGGATGCCCTTCCATTTTCCCAGGACGTTCTCTATTCTCATCAATGTCTAAGACTTATCCACAATCGTATTCTACCCAGCCACTCATTTGGTCAAAGGCTACACCCCCCGTTCGCTACTCCTTTTCCAAGAACGGCATGTTCAAATTCTCGCGAGTGAGACAAGGTGACTCGGTCGAGGAGCGCATTAGATTCGAGAACTTGAGTAAGCAGAATCATGAAGTTCTTGAAGGACCGTTTTAGGTACCGAAGCCCCTAGTTTTAGCAAGAGAGGATAGATTGATACTTTCCAAGCCGGAGGCACACAATTGCTCTGCAGATTGAGCTCTGTAGGCATTGGAGCATGTTTTGCGTTATTGGGAAGGTCTTGAGGCGTTCGATCGACAAATCTCTAGTTAGATCATCATATTTATCGGCAAGTGATAGAAGCCACAAATCATTATTTCCTTGCCATCGTTCTACCTTCTAATGCAGCTTAATGAGTTAGGGCAGATGTTCTAGCTCTGGGCAAAATGTACAGGCCTGTCATTGTTGGTAAATTTATAAACTGGTAGATTTGTGTCCGTATGTTCTGTCGCAATGGCTGGCTGGGAAAGACAGGGATCAACTGCCAAGAGATGGTCAGGTAAGCGAGGCCACAAAGGTTTGCTCGGTGACAAGACACCGATCGGATCATGGCAAATGCAACATTGCCAAGATTGGAGATGGCGTATAGAAAAGTCCGCATGCCTTGGCTACGAACTGGTCCACACCATTTCGGCGGTTTTCGGTGTACGGGGTTGGCTACGGCGTAATCAAGGAAACAATCACGGATGCTGATTCAAAAACGTGTTCGGGGCAGACGAAGCCAAGAATCATGGATTTGGCCAAGAGAGTAGTCCGTGGGGCTGTGTGGAATCCATTTCGCAGGTGCTCGTGGGACCGAGCCGTCCGTCAGCCGGAAAAGATAGCTGCCTACTCAACTGCCTATGTGGGCATTGGTGACAGAGATAATCCAGAAATCACCGGAAGGTGCACAAGATGTGTGCAGCTGCAACCCCACGGTGAGCCCATTGTGAGTGGCCAGTTGTGCAGCTTTGGCTTGCAGGCGCACAAGTGAGTGACAGTCAGGCGTACTCGGCAGGGCATGCGGGAGGTCACGCGCGGCACAGCCATTTTCAGCTGCAATGAACAATGCAAAAGCCTAGGGGTTTCGTTCTGTTCGTTTTCCAGAATCAGAACGGAGACGCCAAAGAGCCGTTGGGCTGGATAGCAATAGACTGACGCTGGTAGGCCCAATGCAGCGCGCCGGACACTAGGCCCGTTTGAGTGACCGAGACCTGGGATCGAGACGACATCAAGTGTGCGTTGGAGGCGTCGAAAAAAAAGCCAAGATGCCTCAAGGGTCAACGTGCCTCGAAGACGGACTGCGGGTGGCCTGGGGAAGAGAGGCGAGGGCACTTGGCAAGGCTCAAGGAGGGTCGAGAATGGAGGCGAAATGGTTGCCAAGAGGCCGTCGCAGATAGCGGCGACGGTGGTGGTGGTGGTCCTGTTGGCCAAACGCCTCGTGCCGACAGAAAATACAAAGTAGATGATGCGTGGGAACGCAATCATGCCATGGGTTCACAGCATGGGGAGTCGGCCGATTGCCCACAGAGAGCATCAATCCTCCAGGGCCCAAGACGCCAAGAGCGGATGGGGAGTGCCAAGCACATAAATGCTGAAGAGGTTCGATTCGGTTTGTTGATTTCTCATGGGCACCCTGTCGCACCCATGGCGTGCCCATGCTGGAGTTGAAGGAGATCAAGGGCAAACCAAAGCCTCCACGTGGGCCGATCGGAGATGCTATTGGGTGTGTGGGCGCCGGCCGGGATCAACGATGACGCCAAGCCCGCCTCGGTACGTACCCTTTCGACGACATGCAGACCTCAATTGGCACACAACGACGCCCACGACAATCACACGTGTGTCGCCTTCGCTCAAGACACGATCGATGCAACGGGGGAAAGAAGCCTTTCTCGGGACGCTATCCTGCATCCGGATCGCCAGTGGCCCAAACGGTCGTGTGCTTCGCCCCGCCGCGACAAAGTGCCTGCTCTTCAACCCACCAGTTTTCGTAACACTCGCATTCTGGGTCTAATCCCCGAGTCTCCTGGTCTTTCCTCCGTATTCCGTTGGTTGCATAGAATGGGGCAATTCGACTGCCGCTCCGCTGGGCGTCCTGCAACGGACACGCGGCCTGTGAAATGTATTTTCTCACTCACCTCGTTGTGAATCCTTGAAAGCCGTTGCACGCCTACTGCGCTACGAAAATCACAACTCTCAATGGATTTGCCAAGGCCGTGCACTCCTCAAACCTAGCCTGTGGGATGTGCACACCTCGCATTGCGTCCAGGGCTGTGGAACATTCCCCCGCCGCCCCCATCCAACAAGCTTGCGGGACGCGAGCACGAGCGATCCCTCTGTCAGAGACGGACCATCCTGAGAGCCCCCCTGCAATCCTTCCAAATGGGTTGACCGAGCCCGCTTCAGCTCCCCTGGATGCACACCAATGTCCCGCCGGGTAAGCCTGCTAGATACCGCTGCCAAGATCTTTGCCCCTGCTCCTCCGGCCCTCCAACAGTCGTCGACATGACACACAGCGACCTGAGTGGCTCGACGAAGCATAATTATAAGGTTGTTTGCCAAGACATCCCTTTCTCCACTACCTGAGTGTTCGCGTCCCTTTGATATAAGGCCGCACGTCGCATCAATGTCTGTGCCACCACTTCTCTCCAAGAGACCAAGTCGTCTTCTATTCACTACCTTCATTCGTCGGAAGACGTTGATATTGCCTGCTGGTTGACTGCAAGACTCTAGCCATTTTGCTGGGTTATCCCTGAGCAGCCGCAGCCATGACTCTTCATCAATATGATTACATTTTTGCGATAGGTGTCATCTTCGCCTTTTTGGACGCTTGGAATATTGGTGAGTATTGACAGTCTCTTGCGAAATGACAAAATGCCTTACCCTCCTTCCTTTATTTTCATACACCACCACCACCACCACCACGACATCAGCCTGCACACTGTTCGTGTTATGAAGTTTCCTTCACACTAACAGTTATCCCTTTCCAGGTGCCAACGATGTCGCCAACTCCTGGTCCACGTCGGTTTCGTCCCGATCCCTCAGCTATCTCCAGGCCATGACCCTGGGTTCCATCTTGGAATTCACAGGATCCATCGGTGTCGGTGCTCGTGTCGCTGATACCATTCGAACCAAGGTCGTCGACATTGATCGGTTTGAGGATGACCCCGCCCTGCTCATGCTTGGCATGATGTGTGCCGTCGTTGCCTCGTCCCTCTATCTCACCATGTGCACCCGAATCGGTCTTCCCGTCTCAACCACCCACTCCATCATGGGTGGTGTTATTGGAATGGGTATTGCTCTTGTTGGCACAGACGGCATCCACTGGGCCCAATTTGACAAGGGTATCAGCGAAGGTGTCGTCTCCGTGTTCTTGGCTTGGATCATCGCCCCTGGTCTAGCTGGTGCCTTTGGTTCCATCATCTTCCTCATCACCAAGTACGGCGTCATGCTCCGCAGCAACCCAGTCTGGAAGGGTCTCATCCTTGTCCCCATCTACTTCGGCATTACCGCATCGCTTCTCACCATGCTTATTGTCTGGAAGGGTGGCAGTATTAAGGTTCCCTTCAATAATGCCGAGACAGCCGGTATGATTGTCGGTGTCGGTGCCGCCTGGGCTCTCGTCGTCGCCATCTTCCTCGTACCTTGGCTGTACCGCCTGGTTATCAAGGACGATTGGCAGCTTCGCTGGTGGCACATTCCCCTGGGTCCTCTGTTGCTCAAGCGCCCTGAGCCCCCTGCTCAACCTGAGGGTGCTGTGGGTGGCATCAAGGACTTCTATGAGGGCCATCTCACTCGCGAAGAACTCGACGAGCTTCGCCGCGCCGGCCGCCATGGGAGTGATGAGTTTGAGCGCGCCGATGAAGTTGACGAGAACAAGCAGGTATCTCGCAGCGACTCGCCAGCTGAGCCAGCTGAGCCCGTACAGCCCAAGGAGAAGAAGAGCATTATTGGCCCCAAGCCCGAAGGACCCAACTACAGCCCCGCCGTCATGTTCTGGTGGCTCAAGTGGATCACCCTCCAGGGTGTCGA
This sequence comes from Calonectria hawksworthii, assembly GCA_020975415.1. Classification (NCBI taxonomy): domain Eukaryota; kingdom Fungi; phylum Ascomycota; class Sordariomycetes; order Hypocreales; family Nectriaceae; genus Calonectria; species Calonectria hawksworthii. Next base: position 336,528 of record JAHXZK010000018.1, on the reverse strand, counting down.
CCAGGACATTGTCAACATGCAAAACAAGAAGGGCATTTTGAGTGGTGACCTTGAGGAGATTCATGCCAACGTTCCTCACTACGACAACCGTGTCGAGTATCTGTACACCTTCCTCCAAGTCATGACCGCCTGTACCGCCTCTTTCACCCACGGAGCTAACGATGTCTCCAACGCCATCGCCCCTTTCGCAACCATCTACCAGGTCTGGCACACCGGCGAGATTGCCGGCAAGAAGTCTGATGTTCCGATTTGGATTCTGTATGTCAACCTTTTTGATCATTGACACCATGCCGCTAACCTGTTCTCTCAGTGCATTCGGTGGTGCCGCTATTGCTCTCGGTATCTGGACCTATGGTTACAACATTATGCGCAACTTGGGTAACCGTCTGACTCTCCACTCCCCATCGCGAGGTTTCTCCATGGAATTGGGCTCTGCCATTACTGTTATTCTTGCTACCCGACTTAGTATGTTGATATATAATCCCTATTCTACAATTTCTTTTATACTGACAGTATCTCCTTTCAGAGCTTCCCGTGTCCACCACCCAGTGCATCACCGGTGCTACTGTTGGTGTCGGTCTGTGCTCGGGTACTTGGCGATCCATCAACTGGCGCATGGTGGCCTGGATTTACATGGGCTGGATCATTACCCTGCCGGTTGCCGGCATCTTTGCTGGCTGTCTCTGCGGCATCATCGTCAACGCTCCCCGCTGGGGCTACTCTGGTTAGACCGTAAAAAGGATCAAGGGTATTTGGAATCTATCATTTCTTAGTCGAGGGTACGGAACGTTGTAGATCAGTCCCTCTTTACTGTATAATGGGGTCGGGCTTGGGTTAGCCTTGGCCACAGATACTTTTGCAAACTAATTTCATTAATGTCCAATAAATAAAATGCCAATACCACACATCCTTCTACATCAGTTTCACCGTGTTATACCTTACCGACTGTAGGTACAACGAATCACTATTTATGGATTAGCACCTAGTTATATCGGCTTCCAGCAGTGTTTCATTTTGAGCCCCAGCGCAGAGCCAATAACTTGAGTGAAACCGTGCTGCGGAAAATCCCCAAGCGCTTCAGTAGTCTTGAGCCTACCATCACAGTTCCTAGCAATCATGTCCCGAACCAGGTATCTCAGTTAATCAACTCATATTGTCCTCTCTAATAGCTCAGTCACGTTCCATACTCTAATCTAGGGTCCTTCGCTGAAACCACGCATTCGCGTTCCATCCTGAAGAAATTGATGATAACTCCCTCCACAACATGATCATGCCCCAAGCCACCGGAACAATCCCCCCTCCGAGTTATTGCCTCTCGATGTCGCCGTCAAACGATGCATCGTCTGGTGCGATGAGAAGATTTGCCTTCCTAAGACGCCAGGGATTGAGCCCAATTCACATCTAGCATTGCTGGCGGCCGAGCGCGGTAATGATGGAGATGCAGTTGGATCCGGTGAACGGGTTGTCAGACTGTCCTGGGGGGCATTCGCAGGCAGCTCTGGGACGTCCTTCGTTGTTCATGCAGACAACGGCACAGCGGCCCTTGGGGTAGAGACAAGAGATGGCACCGCCGGAGCAGGTGCGCTGGCGGGATTGGGCTTGAACATTGGTAGCCAGACCAATGCATAGGAAAATGGTGGCGAGAGTCTGAGAGGCGAGCATTTTGTTGGTAGTTGATGGAATAGGGTGGTTTGATATGGGTGTTGTTGGATACGAGAATGCAGAGTTGATAAGTCAAGTTGTTTGTGAGTGCGATTGTGAGAGTGGTAGAAAGAAGAGTGAGTAATCTGAATTGACAAAAGAAATTATTCGACGATGCATTCATGACCTATTTGTACTTTTTTTTTCTCAACGACAAAGTTGAGCCGAGGCCAGAGTCAACGGCAAAGACTCAGAAATGACAGGCCCAACTCAATGGTCCAAGTAACAGGTCCAAGCAACAAGTAAAACGTGATGAAAGTAGATTTCTTTGCAGAGAAAGGTGCGGAATAACCCTCGTAGGCGAGGAAAAGAAGTGCTCTGGCAAGAATCATGACCTGAAAGAAATGAAGCATGAATGATCTGAAACAAACATGGCTGAAAGCGAGACTCGCTGACCTACTCAATGTCGTCATCATTTACTCGGTTGAACCTTAACGCTAGTGTTGGGATTTGAGGCGCGAACTCGTGACGGTGAATGCTGCTCTATCTTCAGCCTCGCCTAGGTAGCTGCGTTGCAGATGCATTGAGGGTCAGGGTGTTGAGCCGTCTGTGTTTAAAGTTTCGTTCGAGAGGGTAGCGCCGAACGCAGGGCGCAGAGCTCAGAGGATCCTAGTCTATTCTTCGGTTAGCCCCGAGCACGGACTAGTCCAACGACCTAGCGTCACACATGTGTCTCCTTTTCTTCGCTCAGCATTTCCTACCCTATATCTGGTGGTCACTTGCTACGAATCATGAGTTCATGAGGATGGGCTGGGCGTTGCACGTGGGTGATATCCCTTTTTGTACTATCAGCCGCATCTACTTGTTACCTCACATAGTCCAGAGAAATTCAGCAATGGAGCGGACACAAAAGAATCTTCATGAGTATACAACATGTTTGTTTGTAGCCTGTGAGCGCTGCTCTGAGATTGAGACATGCGGAGAAGAAGAAACAGAAGCAAATGACTCAGTTCTTCGGCTGAATTCTACGAGATTACAAGATACTACCTCGGCATCAATTTTTATGCAGTGCATAGCTAAATTAAGAATTTCTCTTTGAATACAATCAAGACTTAATGAAGCAGGCATAGCGCTTCGGCTTTCGGATCCCGAATTGCGACCCGGAGGTGCCGGACGCTAAGACTGGTGCTTCGCCGACGCTAGACCATGATGGAAGACGTCAATGTGCTGGATAGAGTCCAAGGAACGTTTCAGTGGAATATTGCAAAAGGTCAGTTCAGGTAGTGCCGAGAAGAGCGTCGTTAGCGCGCAAGACAATATTCATACCTCAACTATTGTCTGTGTCTGTGGCTTGGGCCTGTGACATTGGCATGGCCCTTTAACCTATCACTTCAAGTACCTGTATGTGGCAAATGTGTATATATAGGCTGTGATTGTCACCTTTCCTTCTCATTCAAACAAGCGCAAACACTCACTCTATCACTATTTACTTCTCATTTTTCCTGAATAACACCTTTTCAAACCAAAAACCAACATCTTTTCCAAAAACACCAAAATGCATACCTATCAAGTTTTCACCTCTATCCTCCTCGTCCTTGGTCTGGCCACCAATAGCCTCGCTCAAAATGGGGCCAAGAATTGCCCCTGGGGTGGCATGTCTTGCCAGTATCCCAAGGGTCGTTGCGCTATTGTTTGCAGCACCAACTTCCCATGCTCTTGCCCGGATGGCCAGGCCGACAACCCCTTCACAGGATCTTCATGCATCACAAAGTGGACGGCCCAGCTCCGTCAGCAGTGCTAGACATAATTTGATCGCCAAGCGCTTACAGCTCGCGCCCAGCTCTCCCCCATTAAAAAGCCCCCTTGGCTGAATGCAGTGGCGGAGCTTTTCGGATTGGCTGCTGGAGACTAAAACGATTTACCATGGGTGGAACACCGGGTCAGCCCGCGGCACGGTGGGCTATGTGCAACAGTTGGTTAGTGCATTAGCTAGTCGGGAAGGGGGAAGATGACAGGGGAACAGTGCGCAGGTACTATGGCGGACTACTTTAGCTCAATACAATACACTCACAAAAATCCATAAAAAGATATTCCCACTCGTGAATTGTCAAGCGAAAACTTGGGAGAGACAATGTCTGTACTCTCCGTCTTGTGACATATTGCAAGGATGAGTGGCTGCTCACAAGTCATCTCTAGTATTTTCAAGCGCTGGGAGGATGGTGCAGGTACAACATGCACCAATGAGTTTAACCCGAAATGCATCAAAGAGTCGCGACCGGCCTCAGTTAATAAATTGGCGCTGAGTCAGTAGTGGCTGCTGGCCCAACCGCTGCTCCAATTTTGATAATCAATCGTTGGCTGATTCCTAAGCGTCGTTGAATCTAGTGGGCCGTGCTTGACATTGCTCGAGGCAAGCCAATCGGCTTTTTCGGCTCCATTTGTTTCATCGCTAATTATAATGACGTCCTAGAAAAGAATGACATGACCCTCTCCTAATGCTAGACGGTTTGTGGTGAGTGAGTTTGGTCAAAGCGTAGCGGTGCGAGCTTTTAGAGTTGACAGGGTAGTTAATTGACGGGAAACATCTGTGCCCAAGAGCTTCTATGAGGACAAGGCTCATTTGAATCATGTCGAAAAAAACGAATCGTGAGCCGCACCTAACATGTGAGCGATCCGCGGTCAAAGGGCGACCAATTAAATGTGGAGTTATAGTTCCAACCTTCGGCTCTCGCCGTGAGAGATATCTCCTGAAACACGGTATCTAAATGCAACCTTGTTACTCAGGCTGCGGTGCATTTGGCCGCATACATACCTCATGAGAAGATGGCTTGGGCCAAAGATGCACTTCTAGTACCACTTACTGCTATAATTTGATGCAAGTTTAAATTAAAGCATTACGTTCTGGCATCAGGTCTCAGGTCGCTCCAAGGACTAAGATGAATATTTAGGATAAGAGCAGAAGCTGGAACCTCCAAGGCAAAGCTAAGCCTTCAATAAAGCTTGTGACTATTAATTGATGTAGTTACCCCATTGACTTATCACCAGATCTAACAATTTTTGTTTTTCTTGTATTGCTCAACGCGATGCCTTATTCATTTACCCTGCATGTTCAGGTCTGACCCTTACAATTAACCAGATGAATCTGATTATAAAGCAACATAGACAAAAGGTATCGAGTTTATAACAAGATGTTCCCTAGTCATTTGCAAAGTTTGCACAAAGTAATAGGATACATCTCCCTTCCTCCAGAAATGATCCAGCCATCCTCCAAGTACTTCTTCAGAAACCCAAAGAAGCCCACAGAGCAAGTCCACCAACCACCCATGGGAACATCATCCTAAAACTCATCTGCGCATTGAAATCTTGTAAGAGGTCCAGCGTTTTCTGCGCGCTGTTCCTCAAGGGCTGTGTCTCGCCAAGATTTGGATTGGCAATCGCCAGCAACTGATTCGATGGCCCTAGCATCACCATTCTCACCCAGACCCAACCAATCGGCATAATTCCCGCCGCTATAGTCCAGATCTTCCAAGGCAGGCCAGCTTTGTTCTCTGTGTATTCGACGAAGGCAAGGGTACCGATGACGATGAAGGTGGCCAAGTCAACCCACGGTACCGTGGCAGACATGGACCAATAAAAGTACTCCCACTGCTTTGCAGCATCCATGGGCGACTTTGGCACTGCTGGGTAGACTGCAGGTAGCAGGCGGTAGCCTGATGTCATGGTACCGCCATTGATGAAACTGCCAGCTATTGCTAAACCTTCGAGGACAGGGAGGTAGGCGTGAATGGAAGACATGGTGATTGTCAAGTATGGGGAAGTATAGCAATGGGAGTGGATTGGCTTAAAGAAATTGGCGTTACCGAAAGCCTTTTTGAGATGGGCAGCGCAGGGTATCCTTTAGTCGACAATCCAGAGTCAGAAGCGGCAACAGGGATAAATTAACCAGAGTCGGTTAACAAAAGCCCTTTTGAGAAGAATGAAAAAGGAGGGGTAGGCAGATTCTAATCGATACGTAACAACTTCGGGTGGATGAAGCCTTAAAACCCAGAATCTTCAGCCTTGTATGCCCCCCTAGGATCGCGTGGCAAACCAAATTGCACCCCGACATGCATTAACCTCTCCTGTTGATCTGCCAAGAGCCGAGTTTCCGAGCAGCAGTTCAGCCCTTCTCAATTGGGTAATTACACTTGGTGTGATCCCCGAAAGCGGGGTAGAGAGAAGGGAAAGCCCAAGGTGTGCAAGCGAGCTGGGCACACGCAGCGTTACTTTTTCAATCAGCCATTTGCGATTGGCTCTAATAATCCTTTTTAAGACTAGTACACGAGTTCTTCGGAGTACGAATTTGTGTGGCTTGCTGCGTGGACTTCATCCAGCGTTTTCAGCTACCGCATAAGCACCCAGACCGGTATGTGGCTGGCTGAACAAGCATACTTCATGTGACTGGTTGCATGGGCATTTCGGGGCTAGTATATTTTATATGGCTGGCTGAACAAATATGCTTCATGTGACTGACTGCATGCACATTTCAGGGTCAGCGTAGCTCATGTGGTTTGTTCCAGTAGTTGGAGTTTGGGGATATTGAAAGTATCGATAGGGCATGCAATTTCTTCCAAAAGTCCCTTTTTCTGAATCTAATGAGCAACTGATCTGGCCACCATTCCGCATATGAAATATCGGTCGCTTTTCTGGGAGATTTTCTCTAGGCCAACTCCCACGACCTGCTGCCGCCTGACTCATCGCAATCTGATACATCACTAAAAGCACTGGATTGTGAGAGTTCTTCCTAAAGTTCTTAGATAAGACGTGTTAAATTGAATGGATCAGAAAACTGCCCCATATTATCAAGATGAATACATTGCTGGGTAATCCAACGAGGCTGTTGCCATCTTCTTACGGTAAAGAAATGATGAAACAATTACGACGAACTAAAATTTCACGTCTACTGCTGTGCCCATATTTCTTACCGCACCAAAGAACTCGATAAGTCCCATGGTCCACCAGGACCTCTTCTTCCAACCTTCCTCAATCGGTAGCCTTTCATCCTCGAAGATGGCCTTGACGTAGCTGACGGGAATCGTTTTTCCATTCCCAAAACAACCCATCATCAATGCGACTTGGCCGCAATTGACTTGATGCTCGGCAGGTCCATAGACCAATTCCGGATTGTCCACAAGCTGCCGCTGGATGCGGGCTTTGATGAATCTGCCAAGATCCTCGATGGTGAGTGAGTTGCCATCAAAAGAGTACTCCAGCATTTCCTCAATCAAATCTTTTTGGGGAGCGTTGTTTCCCTGCTCTTGACCAATATCCCGACGTGATAGAGAGATGTCGTGCTCAATGGCGCCGTGGGAGGCGAGGTCCACAAGATTTAGATACTTTCTCCCTTCGCTAATCTGGCTGGGATCCCAGCAGCCAAAGTAGCTGAAAAAGGAATAGGGGTTCTTGATGAGGGACCAAATCTTTTGCCAGGTGCTGACAGGTTTCCGCATGTATGCCTTGGCCGGGTCATGATATTCGAAATAGGTTGGTATGGCAAAGACAGAGCCAAGGAGTGAGCTCATGCCGACGTGTTTCATGGAGGCATTGAGATCTTCCATGTAGATTGTGCGCCCGCTCCGATCGATATAACCATGATTGGCAAGAGCATTGACGACGGGGCAAGGACTCCTGCTCGCGTTTGCAGGCGCCTTTGCGTATTCCCCGACAGCCAGGAAGGAAGACATTGTGACAAACGGGCGAAGAAGGACTTGGTGCGGTGAGAATCTAAAGCCCAGGGCTGAAAAGAAGAATTCCCCGACGAGAATTGCTCGTATTGACTTGACCACTCAAGAGTTGAAGGGGCAAAGGGTAGCTTTAGGTGGGAATAGCGATGACAGTGATAATCAGAGGGCTCTGGGATAAAGAAGAATTTACGAGGTAGACCCTAGAGGCCCCTCCTTCCGACTACTGTGCTAAGACCCTACGTATTGGCCAAGCGGGGGCCCTACCACCGTTCAAGGGTCGCGTGTGTGGCGTCCACTTGAACTCTGCACATTTCCAATGACCCCAGAATCAGCTATGCCATTTCCATCTAGAGTTTACGATATCGGTATATGGATACAGAGGAAAGCATCAGCCTGCCAATACCATATCTGCGTCTTACCTGCGGTTAAACTAAAATAGGGCTAGCTTGGTGTGGGGAGGCTTTTTTAGTACATCTTGACTGGTCGAGATAGACGAATTGACACTATTAGTTACTTAGCTCGAAGCCACTGTCGGGTTTTATTACACAGTGTGATAGGCTTGAGCAATTGACGGTCGGGTAAGCCGGTTGGCACGACGTGCATACTATGCACGAGGTCTGGGCATCTCCGCTTTAGACTAGTCTTTATGAGGTGCATGGTGGCATTCCGGACCTGTAAGGGTTCTAAAGGTTCAGCCAGTAATAGCGATTCGTATAATCAGCTGACTGAACTAGCTGAGGAGTGGCTAAATAAATGATGTGATAAACCTGAGCTATTGGCGGCCGGGACGGGACGGCCAAGCTATACGCATATTCAGCTCTAAACTTTGTCTCGGAATGGCCTGAGAATTTCCACTTTAGACTAGGCTCTGCGAAATGTAGGGTGGCATTTCAAACCTTGCGGGATGGCAATCATGCCCGAGAATAGGCGCTGATAACGCCGAGGGGGCAAGCTAAAAATCAGCCCTACCATCGTTCCGAACAGCCACCTTCCCCACCATTGCTTGATGATCAGAAGTCGGGGTACAATAATAGACACCGCATTACACCATCATATACGAAGCCGGACGAACTCAAGCTCTCACTTCACAGTACTTCACATATTATCTCTCTAAGTGCACTCATCGGACAACAACGCTAGATATTAGGCTTTGCCTATATCTCTGGTTTGCTACTCTCGCCATCACTTATCAACGTTGGGAGCCAACTTAAACCCTGCCATCATGAATGGTCACGGAGCAAGGGCTCCTATGAGCAAGCAAGATGAGGACTTGATGCAACTCACTTTGCAACTTAGAAACAAGAAAGAAGAAGAGAAATACGCGAAGTTCCACGGAGACAACCTTATCGGGGTAAGTGAGAGGCACTGTGTCAACTTTTCCTACTAACAGCCCAAACAGAATCCAGTAGTCCCCCAGGTGGGCCTTTGGCAAGATCTTAAGACTGTCATTCAGCCCAGCAATTGGCCAGCACTGAGGCGGACCGCAGGTGGCCTCATCAAGGGCACTGGAATTGACGTAAGTTGTCTCAATGGTGCTCGAGTATCTGCTGACACTGAGCGTAGGGGGAAAGTCTTGCCACAATCGCAGGCAGTCTTTCAGATTACAGTGTCCAACGGCAAAAGCTAATCAATGGTCAAGTGAAAGATAAATATGACAAGATGCTGCACCGTAAGTTTGTGTGTCTAAGCAACAGCAATTACAGTTAATCTGACTTTTATCAGCACCATTGACATATCTCGGCGATGCATTCCAGTACCGCACTGCAGACGGCAAATTCAACAGCGCCCTCAATCCCCATCTTGGGCAAGCAGGTGCTCCATACGCCAAAACAGTGCCGTCAAAAACAGCTCCGCTCGGCGCTCTCCCTGACCCTTCCGACCTCTTTGACAAGCTGATGGCAAGAGAGGAAGGTGGTCGGCAGAGCCAATCGGGTCTTTCTGCCATGCTCATCTATCATGCTACCATCATTATTCATGATATTTTCAGAACAAATGACAACGACAAGAATATCTCCGATAGCTCGTCCTACCTTGACTTGTCTCCTCTCTATGGATACACCACAGAGATGCAGCACAAGATTCGGGATGATAAGTACAAGCTCGGTCTTCTAAAACCAGATACATTTGCGGAAGACCGATTATTAAGGCAGCCACCCGGCGTCTGCATCATGTTGGTCATGTACAATCGATACCACAACTATGCTGCAAGACAGCTCCTTCGAATCAATGAGAATGGTCGTTTCAGAGTTCCAGTGATGTACGAAAAGACGAAACTGGTCTCTTTGATCAAGGAACATCTCCCTGATCGCAATATATATGGCCAAAAGGAGAGCCTTGATGCCCATGTCCAAGAACTGTGCGTCGAGTATGAGAAGGTGTGGAGAGAAGCCCGAGCAGCAAGACCTCGAGAAGCACCAGAGGCCCCTCCAAAGCAGCCAGAAGAAACTCCTACAGAGAAAGCAGAACGCGAAACCGCAGAGGAAGAGAGGAAAGCCTCTCTTGATGCCATTGCTGAGTTCGAGAATTCCGAGCTGAACAAGAGGCTCATCAAATTGACAGAAGCCCTCGAGCTTCTCCTCGAAGAAAAGAAGGCGAAGTTGAATAATGAAGATCCCCAGAGACTTGAAGATTTCGAAGTCAAATGCAAGGATTTCGAAGCTGCTTGGGAGGCCGCTTGGAACAAACAAGATGATGACCTCTTCAACACCGCTCGCCTCATCACTTGCGGCATGTACATCCAGATCTCAGTCCATGACTACTTGCGAGCATTGATGGGCTTCCACCAGTTCGACACCAATTTCACCCTTGATCCTCGTGCCGACTTTGATCAGAAGAAGACGAGTCGCGGCATCGGGAACCAAGTTACCGTCGAATTCAATCTGCTGTACCGCTTCCACTGTGCCATCTCTCTCAAGGACGAGGCATACACTGAAGAATTCATGCAGAAAGTGTTGGGATTCAAGGACCCAAGCAATACACCGCTCCCAGTTTTCCTCCAGACGATGGCGGCAATTAAGCAAAAGGCTGCAGAAGACAAGAAGAAGGGTAAGAAGGAGCCTGAGCCATGGGAAGTGACATTTGGTATCCCAGATCCACCCAAGCCAGCACCCAAGGTAGTAGTACCTTTGATTCGTGAGGGTAGTAGCACAGCATTTGAGAACGATTCGGATAGTGGAATATCCATGGATGGTGTTGCAGCTCAAGAGAAACCCAAGAGGTCTAAACATTTCAAGCGAAACACCATCACAAATCTTTTCGACGACCGCCAGATGCTGGATGAACTCACCTTCGCGATGGATGACCCTATCTCCAACTTTGGCCCTCGCAATGTCCCCAAGTGTCTGAAGGCAGTTGAGATCATGGGTATCCTACAAGCGCGTAAGTGGGAAACTGGTACTTTGAACGACTTCAGAGACTTCTTCGGCTTGCCAAGACATGCGACGTTCGAGAGTGTGACAAGGAACCCCGAGATCCAGAACGCGCTCCGGGATCTCTATGAGCACCCCGACAAGATTGAATTGTATCCTGGAATTTTCTGCGAATCAGACGAATACATGGGGCTGGACCCTGGCCCAAGCGAATCAACCTCCGCGCTGTGGTCTGCCATCTTCTCAGATGCCATCACACTCGTCCGCTCGGATCGTTTCTACACGGTTGACTGGAACACCAATTCCCTGACTTCATGGGGCATGAAGGAAGTTACACCAAACAATGAGGTCTGCAAGAGCTCAGTCTTCCACCGCTTGATCCAACGTGCCTTCCCGGGATGGTTCCCATCCGACACCATCCGATTCTTCCACCCGTTCTACACTGCGAAGCAAAACGCCATTTACGCAGAGGCTCAAGGCTACGGCGATAGGTTCAGAGAAACAGTCAAGGACCAATCAGAAAAGCAGAAGAAGCCAAAGGCCGACATTGTTGTGGCGCCAGTGCAGAAGCCCCAGAAGCCGTGGTATCTTGACAAGTTCAATGATATCTCCATTATCTTGCAGGGAAAACAGAGCAAGAACTTTACAAACCCTGCATATTACTATGAGGCGAACTTACCACCTGTAGTGAGAGCTGTTTTGGACCCAAAGCAGAGGCCGCCTACAACTTCACCCAAGATCTTGGAAGATTACGTTGAGGATGTCGAGGAGGAATTGAAAAAGTACCTTGACGGTTTGATGAGATACGTCGTCAAAAGAGAGTCGATTTCCATGACAAATTCAACATTCCAGATTGATGCCACTAGAGAGTAAGTTTCGCACCCCATGTCTCGACGGCAGTCCGAGATCCCGACTGACCTTTCAACAGTTTTGCCATTCCCGTAGTCACGCAATATGTCGCCGACTTCCTTGGCTTCGGCAAAAAGCTTCGCAAAGTTGCCACCGAATCCAAGGACACGTACAGTGAGAATGAGATCTATCAGCATATCACGAACTGCCAGGTCTTCCTGACGTACAACGCGGACGAAACAAAGTGGATGCAGCGTCGTGAGGCTTTTAAAACTTCCATGAAAAAGCTGATCGACTTGACCCAGAAAGGTACCATTTGGGAAGCCAACCAATGGGACATCACACGGGCCTTCTTCGACAAGAAGCATACCAATCCCATGTATGAACTCGGAGTCTTTGTCGCGAAGCAGGTCTTGGACTATGAGAAGGACCAAAGAAAGGCCGCTGCTATCCTCCTCCTCATTTGTCTCGACTTTGCCTACAACGCGGTCGTTTCGGTATGTGATCCAAGTGTTTACTCGTCTTGCAAACGAGGCTAATTGTCACTAGTTTACGGCTACATTAGACGGCTACATGAAAGATCTTTACAGGGCCGCTGATTCCCCGCCACTTACCATTACGTCGGAGCCAAAATGGATCCAAGTTCAAAGATGTACCTTCAGCAGTTCGAACAATGCCGATAAAAACCTCGAACAGATGATCCAATTGATGACTCAAGAAACGGTGAGACTGCCGATTGTCCGCAAGGCTATCGTGACAGACAAGTACGAATTTGGATGGACAACGAAAGGAAACGAAGTCGAGATAAAGAAGGGAGAGACAATTATTCTCGACCTTGTAAGCTCATCCAAACGGCAGCTCCTCTTGAACACTAAACTGACAAGATTTTAGTCAAAGGCTATTGACGACGCAGAGGTCAAGAGCGATGCGGCCAAGGTCGAATTCCTGACCTCCCAACTCAGCATTGCCGACAAGTATGGTGTCTTCTCGCCAAGACGCTTCGCCACTATCTCTTTGACCTCGATGATCAAGTTCGTCGCTCAGATGAGGAATCCCCGTCGCGGCCACGATACACAGGGAAAACTGAAGAGGATTCGTCTCGATTCCACCCCCGAGGGCTACGCCAACTACATGGCGCCCATGCGGGTGAAGTGGATCAAGGAGCAAGTAAAGCGTCTGGAGAACAGAGAGGCTAAGAAGATCTTCACGGATGACATCCTGAGACCTGAAGCCGATACGTACCTTACGCCAACCTGGGATGAATTCGTGCCCTTCCCCATGACGTGGAAGATTCGCTTCGATGGATTCGGCGAGTCGGATTATAAGGTGGACAATCATCCATATGGCAGGGTCAAAACCACTCCGGCTCTTCCGGATTTCTGCCCGCCATGGTATCAGCCACAAGGCCCTAGTACTATCGGAGGAGCATTTGCTACTACTGCTTGCATTTGCGCTGGTGCGGAAGCTGAAGGCGAAGCCGAGGATAAGGCTGATCAGCTTCCGAACGGTGAGGCTGGGAAGGAAAAGAAGCACAATCATGGCTGCCCTTGCCTTGGCCACTCGAAGAAGAAGCCAGGCCCCAAGACTGCCCAACTGTCGACTGGATGTGGCTTGAGCGATAACCATGTGCACCAGTAGTAGTCCTGCCAGTTTTTCTTACTTGCCTTTTTGTTGGTTTTTGAGTGCGAAGTAATAGGCAACTTTAGGCTCTTGTTTATTTCTTGTTAAAAAACAAGCTGGAGGCTCAATCAGGTGACCTGGGAACCAGAACACAAATAGCGTTCAATAATAGGTTTAATCATGAAAAGTCTTTTCGCTGATCAAAAGAACAACTTGTGAAGCTTGATGGTGGCTTTGTATTTATGCGAACCCACAGACTTTGTAGCCCAGATAGACTTCAGAGTTCAACCGGTTCAAGGATTTGAATTACGCATAAATTTGATGACAAAATTACAATATGGGTTTCTCACTGCAAGAATGAAGTTACTGTACCACATAAGCAATGGATTACCTGAATCTCCTTGGCTTTAGTCAAGCTCGCAAACGTTCATCTCCAACTGCGTCAACACATTATCCGGCGTCCCTACAATGGTCACGTCGACTCAATTGGCGGCTCTGGCCCCAATAATCCAGAGCATTTGCAACGTCAGCGGAATCCCCGGTGCCACGTACGGCGTCTTGCACCACGGTAACCTCATCTACAAGGCTGGGGTCGGTTTCGCCGATGCCGAAAATGAGGTCCCGTTCAATCAGGACACGACGTTCTACATCGGCGCCCTCAGCAAGGCCATGACTAGCGCCGTTGTATCGTCATTGATTCAAGACGGGATAATCGGTTCATGGGATACACAATTGCGCACAGTTCTACCTGGATTTAATCGGACCGATGCGTTTGGCAACGCTACTATCGCTGATCTATTGTCTCATCGGGTCGGGCTGGCACCCCTTGACTCAATGTGGATGGCATCCAACAACACCGTCTTCATCCATCGCTCAGAGGCAGTATCCATTCTGAACTCTGCACCCGCGGCGTTTCCATTCCGGAGCCAATGGAGCTACAACAATTTCGACTATGAGGTGCTTGGCCAGGTCATTGAGAAGCTGAGCAACGCTTCCTTTGCCGAAAATCTCGAGCAGCGCATTCTTGAACCCTTAGGGATGGCCAGAACCTTTTACAGCGGAAACGGTTCTTCGAAGAATGAAGCGTTGCCATATGTTGCGTTGGAGAACGGTGGCTTTATACAAATTTCCCCCCCTCTCAAGAACGACAGCACCATCATGGGCGCAGCCGTCGGTATCCGTAGCACGGTTACTGATCTGTTGAAGCTCTATTCCGAATTTTTGAGGGCTGCGCGTCGAGAATTAATCTTCGATTCGATGCCTGGCTATAACTATACCAAGCTCCCCGTCATTACAGGCATATCACATCTTTGGCGAGCCCACGCGCAGCGGCCATCACATGCTTTGAGGGAGCGCACGTATGCTATGGGCTGGGCAAGAACGCTACTACCAGGCACCTTGGACGTATTCAGTCACAGAGAGCCTCACGAGTCCTACTCAGTTGTCGGTGCTGGTGCCCGATCTCGTCTGACCATTCATCATCCGGGAATGGTTCCTGGATACTCATCCTATGCCGCTCTTTTTCCAGAGACCAACAGCGCCGTGGTTGTTCTTACCAACTCGGTAGGCTTAAGCAACGGTGCGCAGTGGATCGCAGAGTTACTCGCCGAGGCGTTATTCGACAACATGGACAATGCGCATGATTATGTCAAGGTCGCGCAGGAACAGACGGAAAGGAACATCAGGAGGCATTACCGGATCCAAAAGGAGCTTGCCAAGTACAAGGCAGATTTGCAATACCCTTCCCGCACACCCCTGAGTTCTTATGCCGGGCGGTACTGGAACCACCTTCACAACTTTTTCATAGACATCAAGCATGAGGAAGATTCTGGCACTCTCCGTGTTTCATTCATGGGGAGGGAAGCAGACACCTTTCGGCTGATTCGATTCGAACGATTTGGGTTCCGCTGGGGTTTGACGTGGGACGAATCTGCAAGGCTCGGCCGATTGACGGCGCTTTTCGGCAAAGAGTATTACATCGTCAAGTTTGAACCCAATGAGGATGATAGTGAGGTCATAGGCCTGCGGTGGAGGCACGACTTTAGTCTGCCGCTTGAGGGGGAGCTGTTTGTGAAAGAGCCGATTGAGACGTTTGAGCCGCGTTTCGCGAACCTTGATTGGTTTGACGTGTTGAAGAAAATAAATCATCGTAACCAAGGGTAAATATACTGGTCGTTTTAACACATTTCTATTTATTTGACATCCAATGGTTCAATGACCCTCGAGAGTGATTGGGATTCCCGACGGTGGTAGAATTAATTGTTCCCTCTCATCGTATCTCGGTGTGTCGCTTTTCCTAAACAAAATCGGCTGTCGCATCGAAACTCGAAATAGTCAAAAAGGTGCACTTTTGAGATTTCCTGCTTGTCAAGGACATCACACCGGCGGATCATCCACCCGAGACGCCGTATCGGGCGAGATTCTTTAGTGCCGGCCCATGATCCGACGACCCCGCAACGGGCAACGCAGCGGGGCATCTCGGCGTTTTTGCGCCAGTTAGTCGCGACCAAACACCATCCAGTTGGCAGCTTCCAGGTCCAAGTGTCAGGCAGCGTAGAGATTGTGAGTGGCTGTCGTCGGCATGGCTACGCCAGTGATTAGAAGACGGATTGCTGTCGGTGGCGGGTCCACAGGGCGTTAGATGGCGTCATTGGCATATTGGAGCATGTTATCGATGCAGATGCAGCATTGCATGTTGGCGTAATTTAGCAGTGTGATTTCGAGCCTCGATGCCAATGCAAGCGGGCCTTTATTACAATTTTATTCCACTCAAACAAAGAGACCGCAACAAGCTCCTGCTTCTTTCGCCCAGGAACCATCTAGAGTTTGAAAACGAGGTCACATGGGATGGAACGGACCCCCAATCCCCATGGGCTAGTCTCCACTGCGTGGTTGGGGTTGTTCTCCAACTTTACAAGAAAAAATGGCGTGCAGCAGCGGTTGAAGGTTGAAGATGGATGGCGCTGGATGCATATGCCTGGGTGTCAGCCCGTTTAGACTCCTGGCTTGGCATTCACATGGAGTTGGTGATATCCGTCTTGGACCTCGCCAGCGGATGCCTTTTCCGTCGCCCCCGTGTCCATCTCCCTCGTCCTTCGCGGATTACCCCGCTCGCTCGCCTTGTCGAAAAAGGGAGCCGTTGCATCCATCTCCACAGACGCTAAGGGAAAAAAAAAGGCGGACGACCCTCGCTCCCCCAAAGCTTGACACTCTAACCCCCACGGTGGATACCCGTTTGATTGATGCTCCGGCGTCGGTGGGCGGGTTTTTGTTGAAATCATGAGGAAAAGCCGTCGACGCAATTGGCCTCTTTTTTTTCTGGAGCGGGCTTCTCTCCGGAAACCATGATTCGTGTAGGCAACCCGCTGCGTGTAGCCGCCTTTGGGCGTCATATATGCCGGGGTGCGGCCCCTCCAATGTTCTTCTCGACTTGCTCCCGCCTCTCCTCCATCCCAAGCCCATCTACACGTCCTCTCAGTCCTCGCCAAACCGCCAACATGGTCAAGCTGCTGTACCCCACCTCGCTCAAGCTCGACATCCAGAGCATCGACGGCTTCTCAGTCGAGCTGCAGCCCTACGACGTCAAGCAGCTCATCCCCGAGGAGCACACCGACGCCGAAGTGCTCGTCACCTGGACCAACAGCGCCGAGAACCTCAAGGATGCCGCCGGCCGCCTGAAGAACCTTCGCTGGATCCAGTCGCTAGCCGCTGGTCCCAACGACGTGCTGGGCGCGGGCTTCGACGCCTCCAAGATCCTCATCACAACGGGCTCCGGCCTGCACGACCACACCGTCGCCGAGCACACGCTGGGCCTTCTGCTCAACTCGGCGCGCCGCTTCTACGAGATGCGCGATTATCAGCTCGAGTCTAAGTGGCCCCAGCACCTTGGTGGCCCGCAGCCCGACCGCCCTGCCGGTGCCTTCACGACGCTGCGCGATGCCCGCGTGCTCATCTGGGGCTTTGGTAACATCGCAAAGGCGCTGACACCGCACCTGCGCGGATTGGGCGCCGAGGTCCGGGGTGTGGCCCGCAGCGCCGGCGTGCGTGACGGCGTGCAGATCTACTCCGAGGACAGCCTGCCCGAGCTGTTGCCCCAGACCGACGCCCTCGTCATGATCCTGCCCGGCTCGGCCTCGACCAACAACGCCCTCAACGCCGAGCGCCTCAAGCTGCTGCCCAAGCACGCCTGGGTCGTCAACGTCGGCCGTGGCACCGCCATCGACGAGGAGGCTCTCGCCGACGCCCTCGAGAAGCGCGAGATTGGCGGCGCCGCCCTCGACGTCTTCGTCACCGAGCCCCTCCCCGCCTCGAGCCGCCTCTGGAAGGCCCCCAACGTCATCGTGTCGCCTCACGCCGCCGGCGGTCGCCCCCAGGGCTCCGAGGCCCTCATCTCGGAGAACCTGAGGAGGTTCATGGCCAAGCAGCAGCTGAAGAACGTCATCTAAGAAAAAAGCAGCGAATTGGGAATGGGATTTTTAGATTAGACTACATGAGACACGACCAAGAAGCAGAAAAAAAATGGTAAAAATTTTGATCCAATCTCGTTTGAATTGGTCCAATCGCCGCGAGTGCATGTGAGTGAGTTTTGCTGTCATGGGACCAAATCTCATCCACCACTAACCCCGCCCCCGCATCTCACCAACCATCCAACCATCCCAAAAGGGACCATCCATGACGTTCCGCGCACGAGGAAAGTATGAGGGTGCAATTGTTGGAGACGGTGCCTTGCATCTCAATACCACCCACCGGGACATGGATGCTTAAATGGTGACTGCTGGATTTGGAGATTGTAAGATCAAATGTGCAATGGTACTAAGAATTATCCAATTATTCTCATCTAAAATGAAGTCGTCTCTAGCCTGTATAAACCACCCACCAGATCCCCGTCTACGTACATCTAATTTTATCGCTTCTTCCCGCCTCTATAAACACCAACCAACCCCCCTCTCAACGCACACAAAGTTAAACCTTGACCGCCTTGGTCTTCCACAGACACCAAGCACAAGCAATGGCCAGCTTGAGAAAGGCGGCAATCCACAGCGGGCCCGCGAAGCCCACCCACGACTTGGACAGGAAGCCTCCGCTGACGGCGCCGGCGAAGAGCAGGACGGCGCCGACGGAGCGGCGGTTGCGGTCGGCGTTGTCGGTGACGGGGGCGGTAAACAGCTTGGCGTCGCTCATCAGGTCGCAGTACAGGCTGGTCAGCACCACGGTCGGCATGCTGTTGTACTTGAGCACGCGGCTGGCGACGATCTGGCCGGCGCTCTGGAACGCCAGCAGCGTGATGGGCGCAAAGTCGGTCCAGGGGAACGAGTCGCTGACCGTCTCGATGATGTTGCCGTCGCGGTGCACCGTCTCCCTGCCCTGCGGCGTGTTGTGCACAGCGCCCGTCGTCGCCAGAAGCGCCACGATGCCCGTGATGAGCGCCTGGATCAGGAACGACGCCGCCAGCACCCACCGCTTCTGCGGGCCGAAGGTGCGGTGGAAGCTCGAGAAGAAGAGCGCGCCCAGCGCGAAGCACACAATGGCCAGAAAACACCGCGACCACGCCTTGCTGGGAAGGTTCTCGGGCTGTCCGCTAACGCCTAGGCCAACGAAAATGGTGTTTCCTTAGAATTGAGTTTAATCAGTACCGATGGTCTAAAAGAAGAAGAAAATTGATGATCGTAGTCAACTTACCAGTTTGCATACTGACGAAACATCCGTACATGTTAAACGCGGCGCTGTCAACCAGACCTGCAATCAGGAAGCACACCAGCAGTAGCAAATCGCCCCATTTAGTGTCGATATCGGCGATCCATCGCTGCGACGACCCGATCTTGGTCGAGACACCATCCTTGCTTGGGGTGTCGGGGCTTTCGCTGGGGGGAACCGAGGAATCCGTCATATTTTTCTGAGCGATGCGAAAATTGTCGAGTCAGTCCAAGGGAGGAGATGAGGGGGGAAAAGGCGAGGTTGAGGTGAGTGCGCAATTAAAAAAAAGTTGCTTACTTTTTGTTTCCTCTTCGCGAAATGACTCAAAGAAAATCCCCTAATTAAAAAAAGGGATCTCTCTTTTTTTCTCCTTCTCCAGTCATAAAAAAAGGCGAACGAACGCCCTCCATGAACGATTGCGTGCTTGACATGGCTGGCCACGCCGTGTGGGTCCCCTGTGCTGAGGCCCCATGCCGTTTTATCCAGGGAGTCATGTTGGGGAGATGCAGCTGTCGTATTTCGGCTCGTCGGCGCCCGATTTTTTTCGTCATGGTCGCGAGCTAGACTGTAGAAGTCGACCATGACGTCGCATTTTCACTTGGGGACTTTATGTGAGTCAATCACCATCATTGAAGCCAATCTCTCATACCAAGACATAAATGTCAACTTTTTTTCTCTCTCTTTTTCGGCTTGCACTACTTCTTTCATCCCGCGTTCTCCAAGACCTGCCAAGCGTCACGCGATGCCAAGACGGCTCGCGGCGTGGACAAGGGGCCATTTTCATTGCTCGAGCCAAGGTGCTAATAAAGCCATGGATTGTGCAAACGTAACGCGTTCTCATCCCATTCAGCAGCTGCCCTCTTGGCTCCTTGGCTGTCGAAATAAAACTGCAGGGTGGCGCTGCCACGGCCACCTAGTCGCTTTTCCATAAATTTCGCCATGGGCCTGTCTCGTCATTCGTCATCCGTATCGTGCTATGCAACCTAATCTGTCCCGAAAAAAAAAGAATTCCCCGTGCGATATCCAACGGGTTTGTCTCATTACTCATCTAGACTACTGGAGTGCGTACATCTTCACGGGCAACAGCGGCACGCCGTCTACCAGGGGCATCCCTCGTTGAAGATCCATCCTCACAATCTTCAGCCCAGCTTTTTTGAAGATGGTCTGGTGTGTGTCATCCCCTCTGCGTCGTGTCAGTGCTGATCCCATAATTTTTTGGGGATCCAATGATACTTGCCTCGTCACGCTGGAGTCTTCCTCGTCAAACATGTCCTTGTTGTTGCTGCTTATGTTCTCCTTAATCACAATAACACCATCCGGATGTAAAACGGCCTTGGCTCTCTCCAGAAATTCAACAAGGAGCTGATCTGACAGGTACATGACGCACCACTGGACCCAGATCAGGTCGTACAGGACGCCCTCCTCTGGCTGCCAGCCCTCCAGCCCGACATTGTAGACATTCCCAACGCCAGGCTTACCCTGTAGCACATCGGTGAACTTGGATACAGGTTCAACAACATCTACACAGTCGGCCATTGGCAGAAGAAGACCCTCAGTCACCCTCCCGATGCTGTGCGCAAAAAAAGGAAATTCCTCGTCAGCATCGGTTACATATTGTGCGCTCGCGGTGGGCTTGGGCGAGGGATTATACACACCCTGCACCTCCCTCGAGCACCCTCGCAACCCTCTTGCGTCCCGTCTTGATGCCATAGCCCAATCGTGCCAAAAACGTCTTTGAACCCTGCAGGTCGACGCGCGAGACGCTGGGTTTTCCGCCCAGCATGCCGCTGACCGTGGCCTCAATGCCCTCCCAGTATTTTTTGCTCTCATCCAATTCGATGAGGGAATCGGGCGCGGGCGTGTTTATGGCAGCCATGGTGAAGTCGGGACCGGTATTTGGCTGGGGTATCCGAGGTCAATGGATAACTCGCTGCTGCACAAAATTCGTCATTTGGCTCCGGTGCCGAACGTTCGATTCATGCCTTACCATTCAGGCACCTACATACGTTGGTCCTTGCATCATCATCTTGAATTCGGCGTCCAGGTCGGCTGTCGGGGCTTGTTTTTACCGCTGTGAATCATCTTACAGAACGTCCAATATAGCAAATATGAATAGCTTCAAATTTCATAAGCAGCTTCGCATCAAATTTATGCAGACCAACAAGCAAACAAACCAAAACTCATTTTGTTTGCCGATCTGGGACGCCGCCACACGTGCGCCACAACTTTGTCCAATGAAATTGGCTTTTGGTGTGGCACAACCAAGCCACCAACCAGATTGGGACAGCCCGACCCTGGTATTTTCCCGTCTCATCTTGAGCAAAGCCACACCCAAATGAACTCGTCTGAAGATGAAATTGGTGTACCGAGATTACCAACGGAAATAAATCTGCACTTTCCAACATGCCTTTAATTTTGCCTTCGAAATTTTAATTACAATTAATAAAATAGAATACGAAATAAAAAATAAGAATAAGAGACGGTTACCCACTTGCATTCTTCCATGTCTACTAGGGAATGTCGTCTCACTTCTCTTTTCAATCTCATAGCAACGAGAGGTTGGCGGGGTAAGAATTTTAATACTTACTCGCACCATTCGCCCCAGCACCCGCGATACGGCTGATCTTTATCTACGGCATTTTAAGAATACTCTTTGATTCACGGAGCAACGACTGGGCATTTGTTGATCATATCCAATCGCTTTAAAACGCAGCCTTGACTTTTCATCGCCCTTTTCCATTACTCTACGATGTCGTTACCCGCCAATAAATCGCCGTTCCTTGATTCGACACGCCTTTTTATGTTTTTCTGTGCGTTTTCTTACATCTCAACTCTTTCGAGCCTCTTTCTTGTTTTGGTCCCAATCTTTGCCATGCTCTCAGAGTACTTCGTCGCCCTCTTCACTGCTTTGACTTGCGTCGGAGCCTTGCCTGCCACCTCCAGCCCCACCGTTCTCGCGGAAGAGCCTGTCGAAACGATTGATGGTCTTGCTCCTAGGCCAAACTGTGGCTGTAACAAGACTCCCACGCCCTCGGTTTTCATCCTAGCAACACCAACGGTAGCTGAAAACCCTCTACCTTCCGTGAACTAGCAAGGGCGATAGTGTGATTGCGGTTACTTGACTTGCTGGTCTCGTCTTGGGGAATTGCAATCTCTTTCGGAGAGGTGTCAACAAGGGTTTTGAGACCTACCATAGCACCTGTAAGTGATCGGCCCAATAATGTTACATCCCTACTAATAAAGACGAGGTTAGCCTAGTGTTGACATTATGCTTGGATAGCTTGCCACTTGAACAGCACATCGGCCAATATGGGTCATTGGAGGTATACTGAAGGTGTTGAGTAGGAAGGGATATGTGTATGATTAGTCTTTTTAGTGATGAAACCGGCGCCCCTGATCTTGTGGTTGGATTCATCCTGAGGTGCGGCGAATAAACAATGGCGATTAACATGTTAAATCCTGCATGTCTCCATTCAATTGAGTACTATCCTAGTGTTCGATTCAAGGCTATTTGACGATCTGGGCGAACGAACCTAGAGGATGCTCGAACTCTGGGGGGGATGATTATTAATTGGTAAAATTCAGGGTAATAATCTGTCTGGCTGTATCCTCGCAACAAAAGTCGGTGACAATGAGCCCAAATCGACTTCTCTCGGGATCATTATGCTCGTTCTCCTTCAGATAATCTCTCAGTCTAGGATTTATGACTTCAGCGTAACCACGCGGCGTAACCGAGTCAAGGCCATCGACTTTGCTATCAGCCATTCCAGTGAAGTGCATAACGTTGTCGTCAAAGTCTGCAGTCTTGCTTTGCTCAAGATTCTGAACAGTCCTATCCCATCGTTCGTCAAAGCTGAGCCCGGATTGGCTCGGATTCTCGATCTGTGACCATTTCCCGTTGCCATCCAATTTGTCTTTTTGATCCCAGAAGCCGAGGGTATCGATTCCAAAATTGTCACAATCGGGGCCCGTAAATCGTCGCAAAAGGATGGCCTTGCCGCGAACAGAGTCCAGATCGGGCCACGCAGATCCCGAATACCATCCGTGCCTCTCCCAAATGTCGTTGACGCCATGGCGGAGATCATCATCTGATGCAACTGGAACTGATTTGATGCTGAAACGCTCGAGTTTGATGTCCTCCTCGTCCCACTTGATGCACACAAAGATTGTCTCTGACGGGTTGTCGCGGAGAAAATCGGCCATGCCATCGGTGACGACTTTTAGGTTCTCTCCTAATCTGACGCTGGCATGACACAGACCGAATTGCCAATCTCCATCCCCAAAATCTCTTTTAGACGAGACACGCAGGTCGAAATACCGCACTCCCTTTTGCAGTTGCTCCCACATCTCGAGGTCTTGGCATTGTGCGAGAGCTGTCAAAATCGGACCTGCCACTTCCTTCTCCAAAGTCCTACGGCCCGCCAAGATCTTGTCAGCGGTAGCATGGCTGTCATGGGTTCCGGGGATCGTGAGTTGGGTGACATTGTAATGACCAGGGATGTCCTGCATCCAACTCGAGAGTGGAGGGAGGGGACTCATTTTGAATTGAAAGGCCAAAGAAAGACGGCGAGCGGTTGGAGATGGGAGTAAAATATGAGTTGAACGAGGGAAATAATAATTTGGACGAAGTTGGTTGCGCTGGTGGTCGGATGTAATATATTTGAGCGGGAGGCCTCGGAGATAAATAAGACAACCTGGAAGAACGGCACTGCCAAGACATTCTATACGAAGGCACTGAACGACATACGAAGGCACGAAATGACCCACACAGCGGGCTAAGATCAACTACCAAATCCAGGAGGTCTAACTTGTAGTTCCCTATCATGATCGCAAAAAACCGTCCAGCATACGAAACTATCGCTGAAGCATAGATTGGGAATGCTAGAAATTTGCGCAACTCAGGTCCAGTCGCCCAAACGAGCATGCTGATCTGTTGGTCCATGCAACTGCAGCTTAGGTAATTAAGTCCACTCAACCAAGGTGTCTTTGAATCGTTATTAACGCCAAGTGGGAATGAATCAACTGAAATGTTGATCTAGTCCAAAAATAAACTCTGGACTTCAGCCTCGCCGCGATTCTTTGTTGACCCCCCACATAGCTCTCTTCTTTGACATGACACAATGAAACTTCCCGGCCCGGGCGTCTTTTGCCTTGAAGGATTTGTATTTGCCCTTAAAAAATAAATAGGATTGAAACCATTGCACTGGCCCAAGTTTGCAGATCTTCTCCAGGAAGAATGCAAAACCCTGTCGACTTGATTAAGAAGCAGGATATGAATCTGTGTAATAAATGATGAGGAAAATCACGTCTTGAATTTGATCTGGCACACGGATATACAATATCATATTCAAGAAATATCCGACAAGTCATAATGATTATGTTTTACCGCGCCCAACAAAGTAGCTTAGACAAAGAGCAGAATCATTCGTCATTGTTGACAAAAAATCACCACTCATATTCGGTAGCCTGTTTTCAACCGCGTGTGCGTCATTGTTGCTTCTATTTGTATGGGTCCTTTGTTGACCATACCATGGGATCCTAGTATTGAATCACAGCTCGTCATCGGGTATCGACCATCAATTCAGTAAAAGAATCCACTCTGTGAAGTATTTATATGTCGCTATGCCTCAGCCACTTCGGTGAACAAAAAAAATTGATTACGACTGGTCAAGCAGCACATTCCCAGGCGTACAACTAGAGGATAAGCATCTTGCCCCGCCTCGTCCTTCAACCCGTTGTACGTAAACAAAGGGTTCACCTCGTTGATTTGAATTTTCCAAGAACCAACCTACAATCCTCCACCATGTTTGATGATGGAAACGCCGACTTGGCCGATTACGACTACCCCTGTTATATCGAGCCTCAGAAATTCCTTGAACTTGCCTTGCAGGAAGCTGACAGAATCGAGCGATTAGAACGTCCTGAGTACACTGCCCTACCTATTTATATTGACAAATCTGGCCAGTTTAGACATGAAATCCGCAAAGCTCCCAAACTTGTCGGGGTTGCGGCCTCGTTTGCCATACCGATTGCCTCATTCGCGAAGAGTTTGGGGAAGAACGTTGTAGACGCTCAGGGTTTTCAGAGGTATTTTCTGTTCCAAGCTTTGATCGGCTACGTTGCTTTCTGGATAGAACCTCCCATTCTTCTGGACGAGCGCGGCGAGCCGGTTCGCAGGACTCACAGGTCTGTTCTTGACCCTAACGAGCTTGTTGATCTGGCCTACGAAGCAACCAAGATGGGGGCTTCGTCCGAGCTCTTTCGCACTCGCTTAGAAAAGATCAACATCATCTCAGCAGAAAGGACTACGTTTCAATCGTCTTTCTTTCATAAGATAGCTCGGCAATGGAGGCCTAACTGGGAGGAATGTCACAAGAAGCGACTGGTATATGAGCCAAAAAGTACCCACGGGCACCAGGCAGGTTCTGAATCAGGCCAAAAAGGGGCTGTTGGGAAGGGGGGGATTTACTTTTAGTAAAATTATAAATAAAAGGCCCAATAGTAGGAATTCTGAGGAAGAAAGGTCGGGTCATATACAAAAAACGTTGTAGTAAATTTTGGCCCCCCGTCATTTGCACTTGCCCTAACCAGACAGAAGAATTAATTTGTCCTGTCTAAAGATGCAGCCTCGAGCATGAATGAATACCTGTCACATTGACGGCTACGGCAAAAGTGAAGTGACACTCCGCTAATGCGTAGTGTAATGATGGCCTATATCCCGTTTGACAATACCAATCATGCTTCTGCAGTGCAAAAACAATGCAAAAATAAATTGGATGGCGTGGTGAGACAATCTTGCTCCCGGCAGGGCTTGAACCTGCGACCTTCGCATCACCAACACTTGCAAGTTGAAGTATTAGTACGAAGCTCTAACCAACTGAGCTACGGAAGCCGTCCAATTGAATTGGTGCTAGTGTCCGCTTGGCAAGCTCGTGAACCTTGGTGGAGCGCCACGAGAGCTAGCTCCAAGTAGCGAGTGGAACGTCAGTGGAGCACCGCACGCGATGACCTCAAGTGATTCTCTCATGGGTGCCGAAGTTAAATAAGTACCTTGCCTCATACCAACCCAATCACATACAACGTTGCATGTCTGGCAACCAACAACATCTGGGTTTGCCAAGGTGCTTCCAGACCTCGTGGTATTGAAACTGTGCCTCATGCCCAAGCCTGAATTAATTCTTTTTATCCCCATCTGACAGGTGTGACATGTCAACTCCGCGGTTGTTTCAGTACAGGGTAGCTGGCCTGCCATAAGAGGAGAAACTTTGGCAAATTGATCATGCCGTGTCGACCAGCTATTAGTAGTCGTTAATTGGCTAAACGCGTATCGAAAAGGGCACGTTTATCGGATGTTACATTAATGAGAAAAATCCGTGCCGTTCAACTCCATCCAGGTCAAATCCTTCGACAAGCCCAATATGGAAATAATCGTCCTCCGCGGCCCTACCCGTTGCTTGATCGTCACATAACTCGTTTTAAAACCGATCACCCGTCAATAAACGTCGCAAATTAGTCACGTTGATAGTTAACAAATACCGGGTTAGCTCGATTTGCTTTCCGCGCACTTTTCTGATCCACATGAGCTGCGACGGGAGAGACCCGGTTGATCTGGGTCGTGCCTATCACCTCGTGCGGGTTGAAGGATTGCGATAGGATGAAACCAGATACTGAGTGCCTTGTTTCAAGTTTGCCCACGTGAAATTCGTCTGCACTCTTCACATTTGTGTCAACGGCATCAGGGCCGCCGTGGGGGGTGCCCACATGTGGTTAATTAACCTGCCTGCCGGCCAATGAATCATCGGTCCACTCTGCGATAAATCCTACGGAAAAATTACCCCAACACGGGTGTCACGCTGGAGGGATGATCTAGATGTCAAGACGTCATTGGATAGATACTTAGTCTAGACTAGACATTAGGAATGATTCACTAATTTATTGTATATGAATTGCAATCTAAGCAGTTGACTCTGGCAGAACAAGGCGCACAGACGTAAAACCACAACAACTCTAACAACTGAATGGCCAAGCCTTGAGCCACAGAGAGACTGCGCTCAGGCCATCTCAAGGCAACACGACGGTGGCAGTGGGAGGCCTACGTTGCATCCCACGGATAAGATATTAAAACGTGGTAGCAGGGTTCCAGCGGAACTGAATCGGATTATGGAGACCTGTCCGATTTGAGCCATCCCGGAGATGCGTGCTCCGTCGTCAGGGTTGAGAATAAACTTTCCCACTCCTCCAAGGGGATATCCATGAGGTTGCGGCTTTAACAGCCAATCGCGCCGCCCCTTTTCCCACGGAGCGGCTAATCGGCCAGGTTCTGTGCAACATGGGCCACGATTTGGAAAGCCCATGGTCAGTCAAGGACGCGTACATGGCTGAATATTTCTGCGCCTTTGCGTCTTGTTGCGTATTCCCGATGTCGACCCTTGGCCATCGTGCCATGCATGAACGTATTTAAGCTTTCATCTGCGAACATGGCCCGCTGTTGTTGTAGCCTTCTCCGATTCTAGTGCTGAAGCGGGTGAAACGCGCGACGGCTGCTTTATTCCCAGGGGCTTATCCGCACTTTTCGAACCTCCTCGATTGGGTTTTCTGTGACCTGTGATGGTATTCCATGATGGCAGCGGTCTCGAGTTTAGCTTTCTGATCGGAGAATGCGGGTAACCTGAAAGTATACTGCTATGGAGTTTTGGTGGTCGATAGTTTTCGTTAGTTTCTACCAGGTCGAGGAACAAGATTTGTCGGCTACACCGAAAAAAATTTGCATCGCAATCGGTTTCGTAATGTCTGTCGTTGGACAACAAAAATAACGCTCGGCGAGACTCTTCTCGGCGTACAGCCGCCAGCCAAATTCTGTTACCGCGGCTGACGTGGTGCCTTGTAATCGGAAGATGCATCTACGCCGACCGCGCTCGCGCTCTATTTTCCCGGTGAAGACCCGAGTTCGATTAAGTTCCTGCCGACGGCAAGGGAGTCTCAAAGTTTATTCATCTTGTCAGAACTGGCAGTTTTCGGTGTATAAAATGTGATTCCGGTCAAGTTTGCCTCATGTGGCATAGCTGGTGCGCGGCATCCGTGCGGCCCCTGTATTCGGCCAAGGGGACTGTCGGGTCGGCCAAGGAATAGCGCCAAGAGTCGTGCTTGTTCATAGTTCGACGCTGGGTTTCTTAATGTGAGTGGTATTGGAAGCTTGCCCCATCGAGCGACTTGAAGAGGGGTTACCAACAGGAAGGGACTGGGACAGGGCAGGGGTTTCTGATATGCTGGTTTCGGCACCTTTTATCCCACATTTCTTGTTTTGGCACTTGCTCCATATTTCACGTTACAATCCAGCATGTGGCTCCTTCTAATGCAAGACATTCGGGGTGTTGCCGCCGCGGTTGGAATGGATTAGGCTGGCTGTTAGAACTATCGCTGAGTTTTACCACCATATTTTCGTCGGGGTAAAAATCAACCCGACAACAGAGCCAGAGAGTGCAGTGTTGCCCCGAAGCCTTTACTAGGGCCCCTAGGAGGTAATGTCATCTGGTGGCTTGGAGTTTTGGCAACTTCTTGGCTCAATTTTGCTTGTACGATTTGGTGATTTGGACCCTTTCCCTCCCAGATTACTCCACAGTACGCGTCACGTTTCACGGCCCGATCACAAATCATTCACAAATCACAAATCCTTCCGGTATAGTGGTTTGTGTCCACTGTCTTGTGTCCACATCCTCATGTACCGTAGGTAGGGTAGCATATGCCGGCACAGAAATGCAGGAACAGTGGCGAACAACGTCACCCGGCAGTGGTTCCATTCCCCCTCATTCCCGGTTATGGCTCCAAACTGGGTAATGGATTCATCCCTAGCACGCCACCGAAGCCCGCTTTTGTCCATATGCCGGCTGTGTTGCAGTTGGTAATTCCGATAGCTTGTAGAATCAGTCGCGGCTGAGGCTCGCCTCGGTCCGCGTCGGGTGGAGGTCCGCCAGAATGTCTGGTTGTACTCGTCTGGTATAAAGAGGGGATAGCCTCATGATCCATATTCACTCGCTGTTCTAGAGCACCTTGTTCTCAGAGCACTCTTTGACAATCAATACCTAAAATGAGCTCTGGCAGCTGCGATCAAGAGAAAAATGGCGAGTGCCATCTACCTTCACCTCTAGATGTGAGTGTCTCATTCTTCCTTTACATATTTCATTGTTCTAATACCATGTTTAGCCCGAGGAGTTCCTTCATGACCTCCCTTCAAGTTGCGAAGAGGACAATGAATCGTCTTTGGGGACCACTGCTCCATGCTCGACAATTCATGACCATGAGGAGGGTTGGCTTGAACGGCATGGGCATCAACTCAGCGGTCTTAATGACTACAAGACTCGAAAGATTGAGCTCACCAAGGGCTCTGTTCTCACTGTCGACTATCCTACGCCTAGTGCTCTCAAAAGCGCTGTCGAATCTCAGTATCTGGAAGAGGGTATGGGCGAAGAGTTTTTCAACATGCGTTACACAGCTGCGACTTGCGATCCGGATGAATTCACTGTGGA
This sequence comes from Calonectria hawksworthii, assembly GCA_020975415.1. Lineage (NCBI taxonomy): Eukaryota > Fungi > Ascomycota > Sordariomycetes > Hypocreales > Nectriaceae > Calonectria > Calonectria hawksworthii. Next base: position 307,110 of record JAHXZK010000018.1, on the reverse strand, counting down.
GAATGGGTACTCATTACGCCCTCAGCTATATCATCGGCAAACGGAGCTCCTTATCGCGGTAACCTACTACAACGAAGACAAGGTTCTTCTCAGTCGAACACTGCATAATGTTGTGAAGAACATTCACCACATCATGAACCTGAAGAATTCTACCTTCTGGAACAAGGACAGCCCTGCTTGGCAGAAGATCGTTGTTTGTATAGTGTTTGATGGAATCGAACCTGCCGATGATGGTGCTTTGGACGTGCTCTCAGCCATTGGTGTTTATCAAGATGGTGTGATGAAGAGCGAGGTAGCGGGAAAAGAGACCGTGGCTCACATTTTCGAATATACCAGCCAGGTCTCTGTCACTTCAAATCAACAAATTATCCGACCTAATCAGAACGAAGACCAGAACCTACCCCCGGTTCAGTATATGTTTTGCTTCAAACAGAAGAACAGCAAGAAAATCAATTCACACCGCTGGGTCCTCAACGCTTTTGGCCGGATACTAAACTCAGAGGTCTGTATCCTTCTGGATGCTGGTACAAAACCCAACCATCGATCTTTGATGGCCATCTGGGAAGGCTTTTATAACGACAAGACTCTGGGTGGTGCGTGTGGTGAAGTCTACCCCATGCTCGGAAAGAAGAACAAAAAGCTTCTGAATCCCATGATAGCGATCCAGAACTTCGAATACAAGATTTCGAACATCCTGGATAAGCCCCTAGAAAGCTCTTTTGGATACATTACTGTTCTGCCAGGAGCCTTTTCTGCTTACCGATTCCGAGCCATTCAAGGATTACCCCTACAGCAGTACTTTTATGGAGACCATACCCTCTCGAAGAAACTCGGAAAGAAAGGCATTGACGGAATGAGCATTTTCAAGAGAAACATGTTCTTGGCAGAAGACCGAATTCTTTGTTTTGAATTGGTCGCAAAGGCCGAAGAAAAGTGGCATTTGGGCTATATCATGGGCGCCAAGGGCGAAACCGACGCACCAGAGTCCATGGCGGAGCTGCTTAGCCAGCGTCGCCGGTGGCTCAATGGATCTTTCGCTGCGACAATCTATGCAGGTATGCATTTCGGAAAACTTTACAAAACAAAACACAACCTCGTGAGGTTGTTCTTCCTGCATGTCCAGTTGGCTTATATCATCGCAAGTCAAATTTTCAGCTGGTTCTCTCTTGCATCAATGTACCTGGCAACATCCATCATCATGAACATGGTTGGCACCCCGCAGTCTTCATGGAATTACCACGGTTGGCCTTTCGGCGACAATGCTACTCCAGTTATGAACACTCTATTAACAACTTTTTATACGGCTTTCATCATTCTGCAATTCGTCCTTGCACTTGGAACCCGACCAAAAGACAGCCGATTTGCTTATGGTCTTTCTTTCACGTACTTCGGTCTGGTACAGGGTTACATCATTTTGTTGTCTATTTATCTCATTTATACGACTGTGAAAAGCCAGATCGACCAGGCCGCAGCTGACTCAGGCAGTTCTTTGATGGGCAGCTTTATGAGCGGAGGGTCGTCAATGACCACTATTCTGATCGCCTTTGTAACAACTCATGGCCTGAACGTCGTCGCATCTTTTCTTTATCTTGACCCCTGGCACATTTTCAACTCATACCCCATGTATCTTTTGCTTTCCCCAGTGTATATCAACATTCTCATGACTTATGCATTCTGCAATTGGCATGATGTATCTTGGGGAACCAAAGGATCGGATGACACAGCCACCTTACCACCTGCGCTCATTTCTCAGAACGAGAAATACGGTACCTTCATGGAAGAAGTCAAAAAGGAGCAAGTGGATATCGATATGGACTACGAGAAGAATGTGGCACGAGCGCTTGGTATGCCTCAAAAGCGGGCTCGTGTGGAGAAGCCAGAGGATCCGGAGCATGCTTACAAGAGTTTCAGAACTGTTCTGATATCCTTATGGCTATTCTCAAACTTGCTGATCGTGCTTCTTCTCAAAAGCGATGCATTGGACTCTGTTGGAGTGACGGTATGTGCTTCCTAAAATGATCAAAACGAAAAGTTTACTGACAAATTGCAGGGGACTACTGCTGATAGCAGGACCTCGTACTATTTCAAGGTTCTTTTATACGGCACTGCCGGACTCTCAGGATTCCGTTTCATCGGCTTCCTGTGGTTCATGGGCAGGAGCGGAATCATGGCATGTCTAGCTAAGAGATGATTTTTCTTATGTCTCGTTTGACTGTAAATGGGGGCGAATTCGGATTTGTACGATTATTGAAATGGATTGGAAAAGTACTGTGTAAAGATTACCATTAGAATTTCATATGTATATAGACTCAAGGCGTCTTTGTATCAAAAGTCATCACATCAAATGGATACATCGGGTTGAATAACAAAGTTGAGTTTCCCCTAAGATTAAAACTAGATAATATTTATGTGCATGCCTTGGCCCATTTGGACTTTTAGTTGCAAAGCAGTTATAAAATACCTTAGAATGCGATTACATTATGGGAGGGGTGGCTGGTTTGACGAGGAAACGCTCTGAGAATTCTATCTCTATTGCTCACGAGTTTTGGTTAAATCTGGAACCAAATAGGTGATTACTCAGTAGTGAGGCCATTTTTAATCCAATACCTAAGCACTCGCTTGCACACTGTGGTTTTCATGCGTCTTTTCCTGTCGAGTCTCGGCTACTACCGCGGACTTCAGGTCAATCTCAACCTTTTCGCCAAATTTAGCATTGATTTCTTCCAGAGGAAGGCCAATCGTCTAGTTATCTGAATTAGTATGCGAAAAATGTGGGGGAGTTTGGTGTTTTTCTTACTTCAGGGAAGGTGAACCAAATGAAAACTGTGCTGATAACGGTAACAACGACGAAGATCATGTAGAATTTCCATCCAATGTTGTTCAATCCCACGGTAACGGGAGAGCTATAGGCAATGGAATTTCCGAAAAAGGAAGCGTAAACCAGAGTGGAACCTTCACTTCGGAGATCTGAGCAGAAATAAGGCATTAGCAAAATTATCCACACTAACTGGGAAAAGCAGGGGGACTCACGAGTGGGCCAAATCTCCGATCCATAGACGTATGCGGTGCATTCAATGGTTGAAGTGAAGAAGGCGCCGAAAATAAAGTAGATGGCAACAGCAGCATTGAGGCCAGGGGCATCATCAGTGCCAAGGTAAAACTTTTGGAGGGCGGCCATGACACTAAGGATAGCGGCAGACCCAAATCCACCAACGACTGGGAAGATTCATTAGTCAACTAAATCAACAAAAAAAAAAGGTTGAGTTGAGAGCTTACCCAAAAGCTTTACTCGACCAACTCTGTCGAGCAACAAAACATTGAATCCGCATCCAATTACAGCACAGATGGTCCACACAACTCCAAGGGCGAGCTGCAAAGTCACACCAAATCCGAGGCCACCCATAAGGGTAGGGATAAGATTAGCGATGGCAGTAATACCAGTACCCTGACCCATGACCCAAAGGAGAATGGAGCAGTATGCTCTCTTGAGGAGGTGCCTGGTAGTGAAGATGTGCTTGAAGCCACTAGGCAATTGCTTCTCTGTCTCCACCTGAGCTCTAATCTGAGTAGCCTCGGCGTGAGCGAGCAGCCCATCGGGGTCGGACTTGGTCTTGTGAAGCTTCAGCAAGATATCCAAAGCATCCTGGTCCCGTCCTTGCTCCATGAGCCAGCGCGGCGACTCAGGCAAAAACGAGAGAGAAATCAGGTGGAGCACGCCCATGACCGTCAACATGATGAAGATGAGACGCCACTGAACGGGCGAGTCAACGAAGCTGAAGGCAAGGTTGAAGACGGCACACAGAATGTAGGCAGTAACAATTCCCACTCCTTGTAGACCAACCAGGGAACCGCGAGCATGAGGAGGAGCAACCTCACTCATGTACACGGGCGAGTTGGCAAGCACCATACCCGCGCCGATACCGCAGATAACTCGGAAGGTAAGAAGCATGGCAATATTGACGGAAGCAGCCTGGAGAGCTCCAGAAACCACAACAATGCCGGCGGCAACGGCATTGCAGAGACGGCGACCGAATCGATTCGAAATGGGGGCTTGAACGAGGGAACCGACCATGCAACCAGCAAGGAAGCTAGAGAAACTTGTCAACGCTATGTTGTGCTGAAATAGGATTGTCACTTACCCTCCAAGGAGACCGTCTGTTCGTTGAGCAGCATCACCTGTTGACAGAAATTTGGCAATGAATGACTCCTGGGCCAATGTTCCAGCAATGGCATTGGCGCTGAAGCCGTAAAGGAAGCCACCCAGAGCTGCAGTGATGATTACCTAGATTCATGAGCAATGGTGATGGCGATTCAATGATTGAAATTCTTACCTGGTAGGTAATCCAACTGACTGAGTGGGTGAGAACACCCGCATGCTCGTTGACGCTAGGATCAGCAGACGGTTTGCTCGTAGTGCTGTCGTTAATCTCGGAGCCCGTGAGCTCCTCGCTCGTCTCGAGCTGGTTCTTTGCAGCCGAATCAGACATATTTGCGTCGCTGGCTGACAGATCCCCACGAGTTTGGAGAGGAAATTCAGGAGTGATGCAGACACAACTCAAAAGAAACAAGGAGCAGGCGATTAATTAAACCACATGGCAGACGGGGGGGAAGAATGCAAATTTCTACATGTCAAATGCGCCATGTTGGTGCATGCCGTTACAATGTGCTGTGCTTCCTTTCAACTGCTACCACCGTCGCGGGAGCCATCCCGGGGCCCTGGGGCAAGATGCCGTGCCCTAGCACTACCCCGGGGGGATGAACAGGCGGGTCCGCGCAAATGTCGGCTCGTTTGTGGAGTTTTCGCTTACGGGAGTGTCCCGGCTCACGATTGTTGCAGTTGATTGCGACGAGCTAGGAGCTAGGCCATGCATGATGCCTGCAGGGGTGCTGTAAATAGCAAAGATGAGACATTGCAGGGCGCCGGGGACGAAGATCGCGCAGATGTTGGCTGCAAACATGTTGGTAGCTATCCATGCTTTCTGTAACAGTTGTTGTGGCCCCGCTAGGATTCGTGCGGGTTATGGCATGACGTGTGTTGGCCCAACACGCAGATGTAACCGTAGCAGAGGACCCTTGTTTTTTTCTTCACAACTGCCGCATCATCTCAGACAGGCACCATCTTGTCGGTGTCTTGGCTAAGCCGCTGAGGTTATGGACTGACCGCTGGTTTTGATTTGTCCTATTTAAATACTTAGTTTTTTTTTTTATTAAATAGCCGTCCACTATTTCTGCACACATTTTCACATTAGACCAGTCATCACTTACCAACCGGCATTCTTGTTTAGGCCATTTCATTCTACACATCAAACCCCTTCAATCAATATGCCTCCTCAGATCCCTGAAAGTGAGATTTTTCCCGTCCTTAAGGGCAAGGTCGCACTTGTCACAGGCGGTGCCCAGGGCATGGGCAAGGCCACGGCGACCGTGTTTCTGAAGGCTGGCGCTAAAGTCGTCATCTGTGATTTGCAGGAGGATAAGGGCAATGAGGTAGCCAAGGAGCTGTCTGAGTTAGGAGAAATCTACTTCACCAAGGCAGACATCTCGTCACCTGAAGATGTTACTGCACTCATTAAGTTCGTTGTGGAGAAGTTCGGCCGCCTGGATTGCGCCGTGAATAACGCTGCTCTCACACCGGACTCAACTCCCCTGATTGACTTCGACGAGACCTACTGGAACAGGTTAATCAGCATCAACCTCACTGGCACTGCGCTGTGCGTTAAGCACCAGATGAAGCAGTTCATCTCCCAGGGTGGCGGTGGCGCTATCGTCAACATTGCCAGCATCAACGCCTTCAAGCCACAGCCCAACATGCCGGCATACACAGCAGCCAAGCACGCCCTCGTCGGTTTGACCAAGCACGCCAGCATGGAGGGCGGCCCGCACAACATTCGTGTTAACGCCGTGGCCCCCGGCGCCATCTTTGTGAGTTATCATACGAGACGGAGGTAACATTCCTGGCGGCAACTAACCAGTTCATGCAGACTGTAATGGCCGAGAAGGCTCTGGAGATTATGGGTACGACTCACGACGAGTTCGCGCCAACAGTTAGCTACCTCAACCGCTTCGGCATGCCCCACGAGGTTGCCCAAGGATCTCTCTGGTTGTGTTCACCGGCAGCGTCCTACGTGACAGGTATCACACTGCCGATCGACGGTGGGTTCCTAGCCAAATAAGCACTTGATGTAACCCACCTATACGGTAGTTTAGAGGGTAGCCCAAAGTAGTTAATCATTTAAGAGTTTTTTTGACACCACCAACAACTTGACATTCCACTTTGCCTGCAACTAGACGATAGCTTCTTTGCTCTGATGGGTCGATATGCGAATCCATCGTAAATCATTCTACGCATTCCCTGCCAAGAACCTTGATTTTCCGTCTCCTCATGGCAAGCGTCCCGATTTCAGGGATCAGGAAATATCGTATAATCCGCGCAGCAGAAACACCCTAATCACGGGCCATGTGGGCCTTGCGGGGGATTAAGTGCCCCATTGTTACATCGCGCCTCAGGTGCCGGGGAGATCCTTTCCCGTTTTGATCTTGAATCATCCTGCTGCTCTCGCTTCTATCTTTGCATAAAAATATGGGATTCGTAGTATAGACCGGCAGTTCAAACTACCGGGAAAACTAATAGCTGAAAGATAGACCACCGTTTGCGCTGACTAAACTGCCCGTCATCCAACCAGACTCTGGACTGCAGATCATGGCCACGAGATCTGCAATCTCTTCTGGGTATGCCGCTCGTCCTCCAAACTTTTCACCGAGCTCCTGAACTTCAGGAGTGTCTGAATCCCTGACCGGAACAAGAGGCGTTAGAGGGTTCCACAAGCTTAGTTGCTGCTTGATAGCGTCGGGCGCTGACATGTACATGTCGGTCATGACAGGACCTGGGTTGATTGTGTTGACTGTGCAGTTCTCCGCCAGCTCGCGGCACCACACTCTTGCCATGGCCTCAATAGATGCTTTGGTGCCAGCATACAGCGTAGTTTGAGGCGTGCCAACCTTGGGGTTGATGCTCGACATCATGACAATGCGGCCGGACCTGTCTGTGGGCAAATAAGGCTTGCAGGCGCCCGTAAGCAATGCGGGGCCCAGAACGTTAACACGATAGATGTGATCGAATTCTTCTTGCCTGACAGACTCGACAGGTCCAAGATAGAGAACAGCAGCGTTGTGAACGATGATGCTAATCTTCAGGGCGTCCCCACCGAAGTTCTCCTTGCAGACAGAAATTATGCGATCACAGTCTTCAATCTTGCTAATGTCTGCCCTGCAGGGTATGGCCTTGACAGAGTAGTGCTCTTGAAGTTCCTTGCATAACTTTTCCGCATGGCAATCAGATGAAGCCGTGGCATAGTTGACAAGAATATTTGCACCTCTAGCAGCGAGGTGACGAGCAATGTATGCTCCGATGCCTAAGTGGAATTAGCTAAATTTTAAGACGCCTAAGATCAGGATGAGGGCATACCGCGTGCAGAGCCGGTCACGATGGCAAGCTTGCCTTGATGAACACGATTGATAATACCATTGCTTGTGCCGTTGCTGGTACCGTTTCTAGTACCGTTGGTGCCGTTGCTGATACCGTTACTGGTACCGTTACTGGTACCGTTACTGGTGCCGTTGCTAGTGCCGTTGGTGCCGTTGCTGGCGCCGTTACTAGTCTCGTGGCCATTCATTGTGGTTCAGTGGATTGTGATGTCGGAAATTACTGTCAGCAACTGGCAAAGGGGATTCAGAGTGGCAATGAGAAGCTGTCGCGGCCAATTTCTACTCCGTACTATCTGTCTATAGATTCTATCTGTCCACGCGGAACCGGTGGATACTCCTTACCGCCGATGGGATCCGGGGCATGTTATTATTAGTGATAAAAACCACGTCAACACTGTTGGTTGTGCTTCCCGTTGGAACGACAAGGTTAGAGGGCGCTCCGGCTTCCGCGATCCTGGACGCGTCCCACTCCCCACTGAGGGCACAAAAGTGGCACTGCAAAAAATCCACCCCGATGCCGACAGGCAATGCCAATCGCTTAGGCTGCCTACCCCAGGTATCTTGTTGGTCCTATGCTCAACGGCCCATCATAGTCGGAAATCAATTTTCGCTCGCCAATGAACGGCACAGCGTCGAATGAACCTGTCAACGATAATTAGCGCATGGGTTGCTGCAGCGCATGCACCGGTCAAATAGCATCCCTGCCTCAAAGGTTTGCCGCAGAAAAAAACTGCATAGTCGAACAGAAAACGCGTCATGAGTCGGATCCGCAACAAGCCAGCGGATCATGACCCAGTTTTTATGGACGCGGGCCCTTTGGGCCACGAAGGATCGTCGCTGATCTTAATCGCTACACGACAATGGCGCCGGCGGATATGGTCCGACAACGCTGGTCAGTGCATGTCTCCCAAACCAGGGATGCATCGCTTGTTAGTCCAGGAATGCAACAGCTTCGGTTTCAAGGCAAGGATGAGGCGAGAAGAGACAAGATGGTGATTCTGGCATTCCCTTCCTCTGCATTACTAGAGGCTCTTTTCCTCAGCGTCCCCTGCCCCATCAAGGGCCAAGGATGAAAACAAAATGAATGGAAAAAAAGTCCCCCGGGTCTCTCATGTACCGTGAAACTTGTCTGGGAAAGGGGTATCAATTAGTCGGAAGCTGCCCGGTGGCCAATTTGTATCAGGCAAGCGCCGACATCCTGCGGATGTGACTGTTCAGCCACAAACCCCTTTCTTATTTTTCGTTTATTGCTCCTACGTGACACGAAAATTCTTTCACCGTTTGTCCAGTAGCGGCTTACCGACCCAAGGACCCCCGGTATCGATTTTCTATTCTCGTTTAATTTTTTTTCTGCTTGATGCAGCTCTCCTAAACCTCGACGCGATGTACGAGGCGGCGGGAATTGCGGGAAAAGGTCCCATCGTAGTCGGCATCCTTTGGGCCGAAAATATCTTGAGTTATACTCTCATTGGGTTGCGAATTTACACTCGACGCTTCATTAGAGGTTCAATTGGTTGGGATGATCTCTGCTTGGTTATAGATGTGGTTGGTTCTACTCCCTTGGCCCAGACAACGCTTCAGAACTAACCATGCATCAACTAGCTTCTCATGACGGTTTTTGCCGTCTTGACTACCTTGGCTGCACATCATGGAATGGGACAGCACAAAGATGATCTATCGACTGAGCAATTCTCGGACGCAATGCTGTTTCTGCTATGCGCTCAGTCTGTTGTCTCAATGGCCATTGGTATGGCCAAGGTGGCTGTCGCGGTCTTCCTACTCAGAATTGTTACCGCTCCTTGGTAAGTTGGGTTTTTTTCCTGATACGAGCCACCATTTTCATTGCTAATACCAATTATCAGGCAACGGGTATTCCTCTGGTTCTGTATCATCTCCATGATGGTCCTGAGTGTCGTACTTTCAGTTGCCGTATTTGCGCAATGCACTCCCGTGGAATCAATCTGGAACAGTGCGCTTGCCGACAAGCAAGTGTGTCATATCAGCCTCACTGTGGTGGCTTTTGTTGACTGCAGTAAGTGGTAGCGCGAATTCAAAACAAGTGTCAATCGTTAACAGACATTTAGCATACGCAGCGGTCATGGATTTTGCCTTGGCAGCCTTTCCCTGGATCGCCCTTCGTGGTTTGAACATGAAGCGCAAGGAGAGAGTAACTATCTGCATATCGCTCAGTCTCGGCATATTGTGAGTTTCCTTCCAATTCGGTACAGAAGATTAGGTCCATGAACTAACACGCCCAAGTGCTGGTATTTGTGGCATCATTAGAACTTCTGGTCTGGAAGCCCTCAGCAACTCGGCTGATTATGTCTGTATGTAAAAACTTTCCACCAACCGCGAACCTCTTCTGACTAGGTTTTCCAGATGCCACCTCCGATTCGGTCATTTGGACTGCTAGCGAAGTCACGACGACAATTGTCTGCATCACCCTTCCCGCGCTTCGACCGTTCTACAACAAGCTCCGTGGCCAAGAATCGAGCTCAGCAAATTATCAACAACACGATGACTCGGCTTACGGAACGGGCGGCTCCTACCATCTCAGCTCTTTTGCAACGAAGAGAAAGGACGTTGGCCTCCAGTACCACAAGAATCATTTAGCTAGTGCTGAGGCGACTCGAAGTCAACACAAAACTAAAAACGAGAGCGATGAAACAATTTTATTACAGGGTGACGGAAAAAATATTATGCGCGTTCAAGAAATTAGCGTTTCGTTTGAAACCGCGAATTCGGAGAGCAGTGTCCCCGTGAGACATGGTATTTAGTCACGGGATTGTATAAAAGTCGCTCCAGGCATTCTAGACATGTTCAAAAGCCATTACTTTAATTCTTAGATCAGTTGCTCATTGCAGAGGCCAAAATATTCTCCTGTACACACAATGCCTTCAATTCAATTCAATTCAATGAGATGAAAACGGTCTTCAAGTTTAATTCTGAAAATTATAGACCGACACAAAACCTGCGTCGTAATTCGAATCCAAAAATCCCCGTTGCTCCCCTTGGTATGGCCTAGTTGAATCGCCCCTTCACGCCTGTTAAAAATGCTTGTTGAATACACATGTTTTCCCTTCCAATCGCCCTCAAGTATCAAATTCTCTAGTTAGTAACTGCCATGATGAAGCCATCAAAGACATCTTCATGCCCCTCTTCGTAGTAAGACACCACGGGCACAAGAGTGGCCGTCACCCTTTCGTCCTTCCCGATCCTGGTTACAAGCGATTCCTTGCTCCCATCTGCCGCGCCACTCTCAATGAGGTTTCTAACCACATTGTCAACATATACTAAGCCTTTTGGCCGAGTCAGTTTAACTGCCCAGTCAAAATAGTCCCACTGTTCGCCCCACGCGGCATCAATGAGGACAACGTCAAATTGACGCCCTTCACTTGCCAGTCTAGGAAGCACGTCTAGGGCAGCACCAAGGATGATCTCGACATCAAGGCCCTTGGTGTTCTCCAAAGCAACGTCCCTGAATTTGGGGTCGATCTCAATGCTGGTCACTTTGGCACCCGACTCAGCGAGCCAGATAGTGCCATATCCGCCTAGAGTGCCGATTTCCAGTACAGATTTAGCGCCGATAAGCTGGCATTGAACTGCGAGGAACTTTCCCTGGAGAGGAGATACCGCGATTGGAGGTAGCCCATTTTTGTCCGAGTTCTCGAGGGCATGGTCGAGCCTGGGGTTTTTGCGCAAGAGATTCGCTTTGGCCAACTCTTCGACGGCGACGACAGAGCGGATTTTATCTTCGTAGGCTTTCAGGCTCATTTTGATGGGTACACGAGGAGAGCAGATTGCAAGGGTATTTTGGTGTGCTTGAAGTCATTGTCATATTAACTTGGAGCTGTTCCTTTTATACTATTGTTTCTGATCTCTTTTACTGCGGCGTTTCCGCATTGATTTTCTCGGACAATTTCGGCCGAGACCACCGAACACACAGTTCGGCCGCTACGGCAACAATTCATGATCCTGTATGGTCGTTTCGTAATTTAAATGCTGATCAACCGATTTGGTCCACATCACAAGCTTATCTGATCGGAACCCGAAAAATCCGCCCCATCTCATCGGATCGCGAATTCCGGTACCGGGGCTGAAGCCATACATTCTTTCTTCTCGGCGATGCAAACTACCATTATACCAATCAAATGAATATTATAGAATTTGGTTTTTGCAGACTGAAAGTCTCTTAGAAAATAAACCAATATCATCAAAGAGGTGGCGAAGAGGAACAAAATAGCGGCACAGAAGCCGCAGTGGAGGTCGACTTCATCTCCTCCTAGTGATTAGGGCAACCAAGTCGCACAGGTTAACTCCCCGATATGAAGCCCGAAATCCAATCGGCGATGAAAAAGCTTGACCAAAAGCTTGTGATTGATAAGATGATATTGAAGTTTAGAGTTTGGATGACAAATCGATGAAGTAGGCACCTGCACAATTCAATATGGGCCGATTATTTGTAATGCATCATCTCATTCCGACAGAAATATTAACAGAAGGCAGAAAAAAGCTGCCACTGTTGCTGCGCCCTCAATCTGCGTGCATGGCGTGGGATCAAACATTGAGGTCATTAGATGTGTTGCCCAAATGTTTCTATGCCAAGATTTAAAGCCTCAGTCATGTCATTTTTACCATTTTTGTGTACTTCATTTTAACTACCCTATCATTAGAAAAGGTTTTGGCCCGTTAGATTTATCACGGTATGCACCGAGGGGTTCTTTTTTGACTAGTCCTGGAAAAAAAATTAAAAGTGTTGCCTAATAATACTCTCTAAGTCCACTAAATCTGACGCTGTGAGTGGTTTCAATATGCCCGCAATGGATAGAAACTATGTGTATACTGAGGGTAGGCTTGGTCCGAAGATGCGCGAGTTTCGCGGCTGCTTACGTCGTGTTTTGTAGTGGCATAAAGCATGGTTTAGTCGCCGTGAATTTTCTACCGGTGAAATACACCATTGAAGTAAGTCCGAGGGCAAATTGCCCCTTAAATGATTCAGTTTATCGATAATCATTCGGAACAACAAAATGCTCTCATTCGTTAATGTGGCGATCAACAGGATTAGCGGCTCGCTTGGTGTGGCTTAAGATTTTGTGCCGAGGTTGGGCCCACTCTCACACTAAGCATATGCCGGGACAATAGTTCTGTTGGGAATAGGAGCAATCAGCTTAGCCAAGACGGCGGTGACGCGACCGGTGCTAATTAGGCCAAAAGAAACAAGACCAATTGCCTCAAATGTCTTCGTCCATTCGCAATGGTCCGTAACTAGCCCTAAAATGCTGAGACTCTAGATCCACTGATGCGCGCCTCAAGAACCGGAACAGTTCCTCTTTGGGATAATATTGCGCGAGAAAAGCTGGGGAATCGCGGCATTCCACAGACACAATTGACGTAGCTCTCCATCGGCTCTGCCCTAATCTCGCTATCAGCAGGGGATAATGGGCCAATTCTTGTGGGCAAGCTTTTTCTCCGCCATGTCCGGTGTGGGGTGCGGGGTCTAGCTTGGGCGATGTGCAGGGCAATCATTCAGCTGTGCCGAGGTTCATCGAACCCATGCACGAGTCCATCATTTAAATATCTTTGACAAGATTCAATGAAACGCCTTCGGCGACAATTCTTGTTAATCAAAGCCACCAATTCGTCGCAACCATGAGACTTCCAGACTTGTCAAAACAGGATACACTGGATACCTCCAAATGCACAGCACCAAGGAGGACCAGATCCACAAGGGCTTGCTCGAGATGTCGCTTCCGGAAGGTCCGCTGCATCTTCGAGACCCCTTTTGCGCGTTGCCACAACTGCCACATGCATGATGTAGAGTGCACCTTTGGCGAAGAGCCCAAACAACCCAAGTGCGAACAATGCCATGAAACGGAATGATCTCCTACTAAATTCTTGCAGTAGAAATCGATGCCAGGATGCAAGCGTTAACAAAGCCGTGGAGACGATTGCCCCTGAAGCGACGATAAAAAATCTGTCCCCTCCATCTTCTGATACTGTCACACAGTCGCCAGTTTCCGAATCAGCAGCACCTCAAGTGAAAGATTCGCCCGAAACTCCATCTGGGGAGTGGGTAAAAGGCCACATAGACCGCGCATATCCATTTATTGAAGTGTCAAACATCTCGAATGTGCCAAAAGATGATTTGGAATTATTGACAAAGCGAGGTTGCTTCGACATACCCAGCCGACATATCCTTGACATCATGATTGAAGAATACTTTTTGCATGTTCATCCGTTTCTTCCTATTATTAATGAAGCATCATTTTGGAACATGTATCAGACATCTGCCACTGAACACCCCGCCTCGACCCAGAAAATTTCACTCCTCATGCTTCAGGCGATAATGACAGTATCTTGTACCGTAAGTGAAAACTATTAAGCTTGATGTTGAAGAATCTAAACGATGATTTAGTTTGTACCCATCAGTGCTCTTACTTTTCTCGGCTTTAAGACCACACTTGAGGCTAAGGCCACATTTTACAATCGCGCCAAGGTAATTCGCTAGCCTCTCAACGCTAACCAGGCTAATAATTTCCAAAGCTTCTGTATAACTTCAACTCTGAGAGATGCGCGATATCAATGGCGCAAGCCTGTCTTCTCATGTCCCAAACTCAGTTAGTTGACAGAGACGGGGTTTGCGACAAATCTGGGTCAATGTGGCTCACTCTTGCGATTCATCACGCCCAGAAGGCAGGAGCTCATCGGTACGACTCCGTCCAAATGTCACGTGGATCCAAGCATGGCCATGATGACATGCTCAAAAATACTCTTAAGCGGCTTTGGTGGTCTTGCATATTGAGTGATCGCATCTTATCGTTATCAACACGCCGAAGGCTTCAAATTACTCACTCTAACTTCGACTTTGACCACCATTCGCCCCTTGGCCTGTCGGACCTGACTGAAGAAATGGACTCTTCTCAGGTGTACGATGCACATACCAAATCATCTCTTATTGAGCTTTTGATGAAACTGGTAGATCTATCGATGATTCTTACCGACGTTTTGACCATGGCATTCCCGGCCTGCGAAAGCAAAGAGCAGTCCACACAACGGCAAATCAAAACATGCAGGCTTTATTTGAAAGCATGGCGCACTGCCATGCAAGATGATCAGTCATCGGAACTGCATGGTAGTCAGGGCCACGAAACGATCAAATTATCACAGAAACCTGTCATTCTCTTCACAAAGCTGCTTGATATGTATTATTAGTATGGCGGAGTATACACTGAAAGGAACCCCGACAATGCTAACAAATCTGTAGTTCTGCTCTCGTGACCTTATCTCACCATGAGTGGTTTGTGGAATGGAAAAACACATCGAGTTTTCCACAATCGATACCGAATGAACACACCGAGACGTTTCATGAATTGAGACATGCTTTGCTACAGATTTCCTGTTCTTTGAGCCAGCTGGTCGAGCTAGGTATTGTAAGATGGCTACCAATTAGCGCGTGAGTAAAATTCGAACACATTGCTATTTGGCCCTCCCACTGAACTGTTAACAGCATCGGTTGCACTGCGTTTCCCATAGCTCTGAAGCTTCTTGAGGCAAAGTTTCTTTTTACAGAGCCAGATGATACACCAAAGTATAAAAACCTTCATAATCTCGTGGAAGCCATGATGGTGTACTGTTCTCAGTACGAATGCGCCAACTGGGTCGCCAACGCCATTCGCTCAACTGTCCAGATATTCAGCGCCTGCCCATCGACAAAAGACGTGCCTAAATCATGCCACAAAAATAAGTCAAATAACTATTGGGGTGACATCTTGCGTCTAAATCCTCTCTTTTACTTAAATTTGGCCATGACACTGGATCTGTGCATCAGCACTGGCAGGCTTTCAACAGAGGCCGATTTACCAAAGGATATCCGTTTCAGATACCGATTACAGGATCTAGAACTCGAAAATGCAATCGAGGGATCATACGGAGATCTCAGACCGAAGAAACGGCAGCATATTGAGCCGGTGGAGGGCACCTACTTATGGGATCAGAATCTACTTTTTGAAAGCAGCCTCCAAGAAATCCCATTCAACGTACTCTCGGACTGTATGGACAGCATGTTCGGTTTCAACTTTGATGAGGATATGAATTCGCAATTGGATAGCATGACGATGGCAGATCACGCGTTCAAAGCCGAATCCACCCAAGGAGATGGCCACGACTTTTATTCGACAGATGGATCTCCAAGTGAAAGCAATACCACCCTGGATATTCTGGGCCAAACACCAAGCGGAATGGAGGAAAAAATAAACGAGTGTTTGGGATTTATCATAAATTAGTTTAATGCATCGCCTTCTCACCTAACTTTTTTTAATCATAAAAAGGTTCGTCCCACACGATGATCGTATTGTGTACAATTAATTGCGGTTGATGATGTGAAAAGGGAATCAATGGGTGACATCATCAGAATATTTTACACACATGACGTTGGATTTGCCACCAGTTTACCGCGATCAGGCAGCCAAAAGCCAAACGCGAATGTAGCCCAGACACAGGCTTGTGATGGAGGGCAGATCTTCCGGATGCGTCGAACGTGGCTTGGTACTGTGGCAATTCGTTATTCACGGATCGATTTAGCGCCTGGTCTGGTTGCCAAAGCTTTTTTTTTTTCTTTTAGCATTCCAACTCTCTCGCCAAGGTTCAACTCAATACAGTCCCTCCTGTTGATTTGAGCACTGGGCCCCGCCAATCTTTTGAACCCAAGTACAAACATCTCAAATCAGTGGATATGAAGTCGACTTGATAGGCATTCGGCTCCCTGAATATATTTATGTCCGTCAAATGATAGGCGGGGGTTTCATCAGTCCTGCATCCAATGGAGAACGACTCCCAAAGGTGATGAGAAACAGACTTTAGTTAGCTAGATCTGTGGCTTATTACTAGTCAATGGCGCCAGATGCAATCTGTTAACTACGTCTTACAAGTAGTAAAGTCGAGCCGTTCCCAACGAAATCCGGCACATGATATTTGAATTTGATTATTGGGCCAGTTCCAGCTTTGGCGCCACTGTTCTCTTTTTCTGTTTCTTCGAGGTGGCTTCTACACACATATCTCATCCTTTTTCTTTTTCATTACCATGTCAGAATAATGGGAACATCCCAAACTTTTCTGATGTGGTGCCATTTGCCATCGCCTTTCGATCCGTACCAGAAGCTGCTTTCAACCTAGGTCAGGCGTCATCCGACGAAAAATGGAACACGTAACGGAAAAGTCCACAGCTGAAGGAGGGGCTCCTGGTCGGCCAATTTCGGACCACAATGGTGAAGGCACCAGCCCAAGGGACAATCCCCATCAGACTTCGAATGAGTCACATAATGTTCCAATAACGAATGATGAAAACCTCATATACACGGAAGAAATACACGGAAAAGAAACAATCGAGCGCCTGGCGAGCCGGAAGGAATCAAGTTATTTTGTCCAACAACGACGTCAACCAAGCCCACCACCGAAAAGAATAGGCGGCATCCGTCTGAAAATAATCTATGCTGCCCTCGGCGCCCTCCTCCTCATAACAGCTGCTGTAGCAGGTGGTGTTGCAGGAGGTATCAACGCCAGGTCAAAGAGGAAAGATGCCCCTCCAGATACCAGTTCATTCCTTATGCATCCGGACTCTCAAATTGCCACAACTAATTGGACAGATGGCCAAAATCAGATTAATTTCGTGTATTACCAGGATCCGCAAGGCGCTATCAATGTGCAAGTTTGGTACGAGGAGAATAACACCTGGTCTTCTTCCAATGTTAGCTATTGGCTCTTCGAATCTAATCAGATTGATGCCAAGATTGGGACACCATTGGCCGCAACTTCGACTTCCGGCCATGGCTTTCAAGCAAGCCTGTATTTCCTAGATGTCAATAACAAAGTTGTAGAAGTCTATTCAACTGATGTTGGGCTTCAAAACTGGCAACTAGGCGACTTGTATACCAAGAGCGACATCAGGCTTGACGATGGATCACGAATGGCCGCGTATTGGTTCGGGTGTCTTCCCGATTGTGCGGGCACGCTGGACGGTGCAGATCAAGTGCGCCTCTTCTTCGCAAAGTTCGGACGCCTGCAAGCGTACACGGGTGCACTGTGGAGAAGAGTCGGACTCAGTCAAACGGCAAGAAATAATTCCGGAGTCGGGGCTGTTGCATACACGCCACGCTCAGGTCCAACCGAGATGCAACTATTTTTTGATACAGGATCTCAGTTAGGGATGATGATATGGAAGAACGACACTGGATGGAGCCCGTCTGGTACGTTCCGTAAACATGCACAGCATGCACTAACCATGAGACGGAAACTAATTACCCGAGCAGCTTCTTTCTCTGGCGAGACACATCCAACGTTCGAAGGGCAAGTGATTGCAGCCTCATCATTCACTACTCCGAACAAAACGGAACCAGTCGATGTCACCTTGGCATTGCAGCTAGAAAGGGACGGTAGCCTGGCAGCAACGTACTGGGACCCAACATCCCTTTCGTGGAATTTTGGAAAGTCAGTGACATTAGAAGGAGGACCAAAAAATGCATCCTTTTCAACAATTGCCGCCAACAACTACCGCACGTTCTATGGAGTTATTGACCATGAGATATACGAGTATCGTATAGATTCTCTTGTCCCAACAAAATTCAAGTTCATTACAAAGGTTCCTCTACAAAAGGTTTAATCTTCTAAATAGTTTCAGCAATCGAATCTGCTGCAATTAATTCTGCATAAGCGGCTTCATTCTGTATATGAAATGATCCTCAGACCTAATAATAGGCTAGTCTGTAGTTAGATAGAAACCTGACATGGTTAAGGTCTAATTACTACGCTGCAAAATAGCACACAAGCTTATCAATCACCTATAACCTGTCTCTTGTTTACCTACTAGACACCACTGTTCCGTTCTTGGTCTTTCACAATCTTCAGAACATCCTTAATAGTATCCCAGATCATGTAGCCTTCCTCCCAAGGCGCAGCGTGTCTACCTTGACACCTATTCCCTCTCAGAACCATTACATCCTGGACCTCGCTCAAACGCTTCTCCAACTTTTCCATCTGGACAAATGGCACAAGTTGGTCTTCAGTGCTCTGATCAAGCAAAACAACTCGAGCCATTGTGCCCTGGTTGACCTTGTGAGTTAAAGCACCGACATCGACGCGTGCTGGGCTTGCCGCCGCCCATTCATGCTCGTCTTCGCCGAAAGCAATTCCCTGCAGCGACCTGTAAACATCCTTCAGATGAGCGTGCGAATCTCCGAGGTTATGAGCCAGGTCCGGGAGATCGTAAAGGCCATTCAGCCCAACGATTGCCGCTGGACGTGGAGGAGCCGGGAGATTCTCAGATCCAGGTCCCCAGTGCAGGGGTTCAAACAAGGTCGACTGGAACGCAAGACAAGCTCCAGCGCTATGGCCAGAAAGTATATACGAGTCGTCTTTGAGACCAAGTGAACGAAGTAGTTTAAAGGCTTGAAGAACATCCTTTACATGCGCTGGATGTTTAGCATTTCGGCTTGGGTCAATTTGATCTCCTTTTTGGGGATCATACGGGAGAGTGGGGTGAGTCGGGAAAGGTGACAGGGTATAGTTGATCGAGATTATTGCAGATATCGGCGTTCCTGAACCACCCGAAGAAAATGCATGAGCGACGGCGGCTTCGATTGAAGACGAGTCCAATTGAGGGTCCCTCCAGGCACCGCCGTGAATATGAACGTGCCAATGAGGTCCAGACTCGGGATGCACGGCAGCTGGGAGTGATCGTAGTGCGTCACCGGCGACGAGATTTGATGAATTTGGAGCATAAATAGTGATGTTTTGAAACCGATTGGCCTCTGGGACATATGGCATGTGCTTTGCGGCGTACACGCTCACTAGGCCGTTGACATGAGGGCTGACAACCTCCGTAAGCTGCCATTTGACGTCGCTCGGAGCTGAGTTCTCTGGGAAAGACATGCTGAATTCAATCAACCCGAAATAATATGGAAAATTAATGGAGGGGATACAAAGCCGCGAGTCTGCTGATAGCCCCCATCGTTTTCAGGCATATATATGGCATCAGCCATGCAAGGTATGGGTCAATCGTTCCCGACTTGGGTAATGCACTAATTTGACGAAGGGTCGCTTGTTGGGTAAGCACTACTCGGAGTAACGCCCCTAAGACAGATCGTGAATTAGTGCAATGACCTGAACTGTACTAGCTGTGAGAAGCGGCACACTATCGTGTGGGTTTTATGCTTGCTTGCTTCCGTTATCAACGAGACACGATTGAGCTGAAGCTGAGTGGGGGCGGGATCATACCCAACGAGGTGTGGTTACAGGCCAACACAAGCACTATAAATTAGTGCATTGACCTAAACCGGAATGGCTTCACAACGCCACCCATCGCGTTTCGGTTTGTTCGCCTCCATCCCTCTAGTGGCACCAAATCACCATCGCGTAATTACGAGCTACCCAGAGACAATGGGGGCCAGTAAGCTCCCATTAGGGATATTTCCAATTCCCGTTTGGAAAATATGATTCAAGCATTAAGAAGGAGGGGACCACATTGCATTTGCCACCCAACCTCTCCCCAGATCATTTCTGCAGCGGCATCACAGGCGATGCCACACCATAGGAACTGCAAAAGCGAATCTTGTTTGACCTCGGGCCACAATCTTGCGCAAATTCCAACCCCAGGTGACCTAAGCTGCATTGCGCGTGCTCGCTCGACAATGCGCAAAAGTCCAACGTACCACATTCTGAGGTCATCATCACCCACTTGAGTGGCGCATAGCGCACCAAGAATGCCAAGCCACAGCAAAAGGTCATGAGAACCCAAATCCAACAATCCTTGTAAATCTTGTTCGATGCAATTTTTCAGCCGCTGTCCGGCACAGTGAAACGGCGGAGGATATCTGACAGGAAATGTGACACCAAGAGAGAATATGAGCAATGCGGTTTGGACGAGGCGGTCCAGGCCTATCAAAGTGTTGCTATCTTCACTCATTGTCTCCTGTATACCGCTTTCGTCTTCGTGGATCAAGCTCAGCAAGCGATGCTGAATCAAGTCGCGGTGTGAACTCATCACTGATAGATCGGGATTCGATAATGTTCCAAAATGGTATCTCTCAATCACCTTGACCCATATGCGCGTATCCAGCATCATGTTCCTCAGATCATCAGACAAACCCAGTCTAACCAATGCAGAAATCCCTACCGGGAACCCACTTTGCGTCTCATGGTTTCGAAAGTCGTGGAAATGACCAAAGAATCTGTCTCTAGAATGCTCCGTACAAATTTCACGGTAAACATCCGAAACTGGGAAATGTGGTCTCTTTAGCTTTTGAGTGGATAGAATCAGATCCATGTAGTTGATGTCTGCGCTGAATCCAGGCAACGAGAGACGATTGATGCCGCCCCTCAAATCAACCAAGCGATAAAGAGCCTCTGCATGACTTTCCGTCACGGCTTGTCTCCCAAAGGCATGGAGCCAAGCCAATTCAGCTAGTGGCGGTGTGAATGCCGTCCCCGAGGGGCTCTCTTGACCGTTGAACGCGATCTCGGGCGCTACAAGGCTCAAGATGGCATACAACGTCTCCTCTCCAATTTCTGCAGCTGGCTTTCTGATATCCTGCGAAATATAGCTCAACGCCTTCTGGTAATGTTTTATGCTCCCAACGTCCATGACATTTGACTTTGCGTTGAAGTTGTGATTTACAGACGCTTGCCAGAGAACTGCATGAAATAGTGCAGGGCCTTGAGCAACAAGTGCGTCGTAGCATACTGCAAACGGGGGAATATGGAAGGTAACGGCGCCCAGTCCGAATCCAGGCCAGAAGTACGCTGTGCAATAGTGTAAAAGTCTCTTTGTGTGCTGATCAACGGTTTTGTCAGGAATACCAGGAAGCATCACAGGCTCGCGCCGAGCCAGCGCGAATTGGGAGGCACCATCCGTGACTTGCAACGGTGGGCCAGTTACATGCGACCCTTGCAGTGCATCTCCTTCCTGACCCTTGCGCTTGTTGATCCTCTTTTGACGGTGGCCTGTTTTGGCCAAGTGCGATCGGGCGCTGGATCGCAAAAGTTCCACATCGCGACGGGACATGGGACGTGTCGTCATGACGGGTAAAAAATGGAGGCCATCATCCTTCTTCTCGTTGGCTGAAGGGCCCTGAACAGCAAAGTCGCTCATGGTGACAGGTTTGCAGCTTCCTAGAGATATCTCAAAAAAAGAAACATTCGCATAAATTGCCGGAATTGCCGGATTACTCTCCCAGGCATCCATGCATCACGTGTGGGGTTGCGATGGACAAGTTCAGCTCCTGATTCACCATGTTGCAAACCGTGACTCCTCAATGTGTGCCAGTTTTTTTATGCAAGGCAATTCACTTCAGGCCTAACTTGCATATCATTCACAAATAATGTGCCGACTTCCCATCAAGAAAAACAGAACCCGTTCTATTCGGGCCTCATAGACCACAAAATCAATTCTCAATGAGATTCCTTGAGCAAGTACGGTCATATGAAATAAAACTTGATGCAACCTTCAATCCAGTAAGGCTGCTACCCCTCACTCGCGATTTATCAGCGCGTCGCTGACTAATAGGGGAAATCAACGCGCAAACATCGGTCCAAAACTCAGCCTCACAATTCCATGGGATTTTGGTCCAAATACGCTTCAAAAGTGGTGAGCTTCCCTCTCGCATTCGCGATGGACCACTCAAGCCTGGCAACCGTATCTGGTCCATAGTATCCGTATTCCTGGATGTATTGCAGCATCTCCACCAGCTCATCCTTGAGCGCGGGTGGGAGGAAAGACTGGAAGATGTCTTGCGGCACCTGCACGTACTTGACAGTTTTACCCGTTGCCTTGCTGATTATGGCTGCTTGGTCATCCATTGAGTATTGTTTCGTCGCGCCACAAAAAGTCTTGCCTTCATATTTCGACGGGTCGGCGAGAATTGCGCCGACAAACTTGCCCGTGTCTCCGGCAATGTCCACCAATGGCAGCGGCGACGAAGGGTCAACCAAACGGGCAATAGTGAACGTCCCATCATTCTCGTAGCTAGGCCTTGGCTTCATCATGGTGTTGTAGTTTTGCATAAAGGAGCCCGGTGCGTAAAACGCGCTTTTGAGCGTTGTTTTGCTTCGGATGTACTCTTCCACGCCATACTTGTCGTCAAACCCAACAACTTTGGTGTATTTTCCGCCAGAGATGACGTTGGGCGATGGAAGCGTGCTCCATATGTAGTATTGCACGCCTTCTGAAATCGCAGCATCAACCATCTCTTTGCCCTCTTGCAATTCTGCATGGGTAGTTCCGTCGTACTTGGAATTTGTGGTTGCAAAAACAGTGTGGGCGCCCTTGAAGACTGGGCCAAGAGACGCCTTGTTCGAGGGGTCTCCTTGAACCAGTTGGATTCCCTGAGATGCAAGCTTTGTGGCTCGAGGTGAGCTGGTGTCTCGAGTGACTGCCCTTATAGTGTACAGGGCAGTCAGTTCAGGGTCTTGAAGGACATGGTCGATGACTGACGAGCCTTGGTTACCCGTGGCGCCAAAAACAACAAGTATTTTGCTCATTTTTGCTTGAACTTGAGAATAAGACAACTTGGTGAAAGACTGAGAGTATTGGCGAACTCAAACAAAAAGAAATAAAAACAGCATGGTGCTTTATACTTTTGGTGAACAAAACACTCCAGGCCGGATACTGGGGCTACAAATTTACGATTGGGTTTCATCACATCGTGCTAGTGTATTGCACTTTTTAGGCATAGTCTGGCACATTTTGGCTCTAGCAAAGGTGTTAGTCCCATCTCGGAAAGCACCGGTGTGAATCTTGGGGTCATCACTCCACACATGCATACTGTCATGGTTCCTTGCCTGCTTGCTATTCTTATCTGAGTTGTGCTTGAAAGCCGTGTTTTATGCAAACCAACCATGTTCTCTGTAAGCGAGATTGTCCATATCATTCCATCATCTGCGCATTTGTATTGGTGGCTCTTATCTTGACGTGGCTCCCCCGCTTAGCCGTCATGCCACAAATAAACAGGCTAAACTCGACATTTCTGCCCCTGCGCATTTTTCTCCGGCGTAAGTCGATACGCCTCATGTCTGGTCTCAAGCTTTGCAGAGCATTATCTTGCTACGTCAAATAACGATAAATTAGAGCCAATTTTTATCGGGAATTGCGATGACAAAACTGTGCAAATCGTCGAAAAGACACCTCATTTTGAAGAAAATTGAGGCTCAGCCCTCGGGGAATTTACTCATATCAGAATGGCTCTTTAAAACACGAAAGGTTGTAGCCAACTGTCCCCATAGTTTATGTTCACCACTTAACTGTTTATACTAGACAGGCATCGTGTGGGGTGAAACCTAACCCAGTGGGGAGGCGTACCACTTCAGGTTCCCAACCATGGCCTTTTAAACTTGGTAGTGCTCTGGACATTAAATTCGACCTTGAATTAAGAAAAAAGCATCACCAGTTACACAAAGCTTCATGCTATTATGCAGGGATAGCAATTGAGCACGCTTTGGGAAAAGATGAGGTAAGCATGCGCAATGCCCCGGATTTAAGCTTAAAAGCCAATCATAGTGCTCCGGGTGAAGTTGCAGTTTCACCATTCAGTTGCTTACATTTTGGCGATTACCCCTCCTCTCTGCCCAGCCACACATTCTACACCCTCTGTTTTTCTCGTCGAGCCAAGACGCAGCTATGAAGTTAAAAATACATCGCTGGTTTCGAGACAAATCTTCTAAGCGCGCGACCAAAGACAATGACCCGGCACCAGAACCACCTTACCTTCCCACTAGCCGAGCGCACCACTTAACGCCATCACATTCTCGAGAATTTCTTTTCAAACCATGTTTCTTCTTTGACAAGCTCACGTATGATTTGAGGAGAAAAATTCTCATGTACGCATTTGGAGACCGGACCTTGCACATGGATCTTTCATTCGACCATCCCATGGCACCCTTTCAGCCGGGCCACTCGCGGAATTATCATTGTGGCGTCAATCCAGGCTTCAGTGATAGAGTTCCTCTTGCAGTGGACTATGACCAGCCAAAAGACTGGCGTTGGTGGAGTTCGATATGCCATCGTCTTCCTATGGATCCCCAACGGTTCTCCTACATTGCACACAATGTTCACGCCCCTCGGGGCCCTTGGGATGACATGTGCCGCTATGGAGGAGTGTGCTGTTGCGCCGATTGGCCAGGTGAAATGCCCAGTAAATGTCAAATCGGAGTCATGGGCTGGCTATTGACTTGTCGACAGGCGTGAGTTTTGCAGCCATGCAGGTCAAATCTTTCTAACTTGACGTGTCCAGCTATACCGAGGGTATATGTGTTTTGTACGGTGCCAATACCATTCACATATCAGGCAGAGCGTTGGTTTCTCAACTTCCACGGCTTCTAATGCCCCAACGTCTAGCCATGATTACATCTCTGGAAATCGGGTGGTCAGTGGAATCAAACATTAGGGACGACGCAAAGGTGCTAGAAGATAGCGGCGACGTCGACCAATTTTTAGGACTACTATACTCGAATTTCCCAAGCCTCCACCGTCTTTATGTTTCCCTTCACACAGACGGGGTTGGTAAGGCGTGCTATTGGCTAGACCACAACGCCATATTGAGTCAGATCGACCAAGCCGTGAGGAAAATGCCAGGGCTTGTCGAATGCGTTTTTGCACTCCCGCTTTCTGTATACGTTAAAATGTACTGCAACGAGGTCTGGATTGAGCAATTCCAAAACATGAGCTACGCAGAAAGGGTCCAAATTCGAGGTCGGATTTGGCGCTTGATCAACGGAAAAGCTATCTTAGTACAAGGTTCCCAAGACACATATCCAAAAGCACCACCACATTTGCCTGAGGCGAATTGTGAAACCAGGAATAATACAGGGTACTGGATAATGATGGGGCAAGATGATAATCCATGGAAAACCAGGACTATATTCCGTCGAGATTTAGAACCAATCTCGGGCACCATGCCAAGCTAGCCAATTATATCCAAGCCATACCCTACAAATAGACATGGATGTAGTACCATTCCATATTCTTTTTGATACTTCTAGGCTACTTCCAGGATACAGGCCCCACATCAGTCAATGGTATGGCCTCTCAATCTATCTTTGGTGCGATTTGGTATTGAATGCGGAGACGCAAACCCAAACCCATCATGGGTATCTTTCTAATACCATGCGTCTGATCACGATATGGGCATGTTTCATCTTCCCATCAGTGCCCTCGATATAGTCTCGCATATATCCTGGCGCTGAATCATTCTTTTTCCTCCACGCCCATCATCTTGAATCTCGTATGGCGGAATGATCTTCCAAGGGGCGATACAATGGTAACCATTATCAATCCCGCTCCCGATCATCTTAGCAAACACCGCCGACATACCTTCGACCGTGGCGAGCTTATTTATATCCTTGATGTTGTCGCGGTTCTGTTTTTGCCTTGAAAAGTCCAGCACGCGTGCCGCTACAGCGGCTCCTATCATGGTAGCGTAGGAGGTACCCGACACTGGCTCCGAAGTACCCGGAATAATTACTTTCTCCCCAAAAATGGCAAAGTTGTACCGAGCATCTAAAAGGCGAGACGGATTAAATCGAGATTGAGCCCGGACTGATGCATCAGTAGAAAACATGCATATTAATTTCAGATCTTGATATAGCCGGCCAGGGAAGGCAATATCATGAACGTTCCCGTGATTAGATGCTGCTGCAAATATTAGAACCCGCGCATTGCGCGCGACTTCAATAGCAAGTTCTAGCCCTGCATGTCGCGAATGGAAACCGGATGGCAGAACTATAACATCAGCTTTCCAAGTATTTTGTGCGTATTTGATAG
The DNA here is from genome assembly GCA_020975415.1 of Calonectria hawksworthii. Classification (NCBI taxonomy): domain Eukaryota; kingdom Fungi; phylum Ascomycota; class Sordariomycetes; order Hypocreales; family Nectriaceae; genus Calonectria; species Calonectria hawksworthii. The sequence goes on along the minus strand of JAHXZK010000018.1, from coordinate 280,820 downwards.
CCTTGGCCATGAAGCTAGCAGTCGCGTCTGTTGCCTCGGAGTATTCAAATACTCGGCCGACGTATACCTTCGCTGCAGTATACACAGCCTTAATCAATCGGCACGCGCTCGTCCCATGACCAGTATTGTCAGTGCAATCTGCCTCATCTTTGATGAAGTCCTTGTAGCCATCGACGAGCCCAGAAAACCCTGCTTTCACCCCTGTATCTAGGATAGCAATTGTCACAGGATAATATCCGTCACCCTTTTCTGTAGATTTGGGGCGAAGAATTGAGTTGAGATAATCAAGCTGTGAGAACCAGCCCTCAGAAGACATCCCATGGCTATTCATAATCAGCATGCGAGTTGTGTTCAGTAAGTTTGGTTTACTCACTTTGCTGGCATGGTTACACCATCAAACCTATTATTTTGGCCTTGTGAAATAAAATTTCTACGCCGAGTTAGTTATTGGCCCATATTGGCATGGAATACTTGCCCATCGGAACACAAGAATGAAAAATCTTGCAGTGGATGAGGATCGGGAGAAGACTGTGAGATTTGTTGCGTGTGGTATCCATGATCAATCCCGAATCCACCCGGCGAGGATCTTAATGTTGTGGGCACAACACAATCCGGTATTCTATCGATTTTTTGACAGGTTAGGGTTGGCTGGACTTCGTATTTGATAGGACAAACGCGTAATAATTCAGGATCCTCACGCCATGCCGTTTTGTAAATTTCCTGAAGCGGGCTAACTATTCGCTCTTCAATTGCAACACGAAGTCCCTCTTCATTTTTATAATATTCCTTGAGAGTTTCGGGTACCAAGCATATTTCTATCACGTCTTTGAAGGCGGCAAAGGTGTCTCTAACGTTCCATCGCGTTTCCTTAAAGATCCGTTCGGCAACGATATGGTTAGCAGCAATCAGAGCAATACCATCGGCTCCAAAATCATTAGGTTTCCGCTTTTCTTCTATCCAAATACCCAGTTCGATTTCGAGGAGCATAATTCCCAAAGCAAGGAGTTTTGGGAATAAATGTGACTTAAATCGGGTATCCGAACCCAGAGCATTATCAACGGTGAATGTTGTAGATAGGAACGGCTTATTTATCGAGAGACCTTTGGGTACATCGAACTCTTTATCAAACATAAAATGAACAATTGACTTGTTCCACTCTTGACGCATCCATGGGGAGTTATAAAACTGCCAAAATGCTTTTGCGATAAAATACGATAGGACAAGTTTCATTTTCTAACGGGTTTCATTTTAAGTTAGCATTCTTGTGCGAAATCATCGATCCGACTAATATACCTGGGTGAGTTTGACTCCTTTTATCAAATCAGCCAGAGAGACGCTGGGGTTTTGAAGAAAATAATCTTGTGAGAGATAGCTCTGTTCCTGTAAAAGAAGCCCTCCATCTAATACAACAAGGCTCAACTGCAACTGTTGCCTCCCTGTAATGATTTCGCAAAAGGTATCAACGGAAATCCGCTGTGTTTCCATGTGCTTGCGTTTGGGAACAGGAGCCACGGTTGTTTTTACTGCTTCCTTCTGAGAGACACAGATCTTAGCATCTTGCCACTGGCAGGAACCGGGCTCGCTATAGTAGTGAGGGTGGTCTAAGAAGAACAGTCGAAAGTCGACTGTTTCCGTTGCTGCTTCCGTTTTTGAACATCCATTCAAGCTAAGATTAGCAAGAATTGGCTTTGGGTCATCAGGGCTCGAACAAACACAATGCGAGGCAAGCGTGGTATGTAGTGTGTGAATATGCGTCTGGTAATCGTCTCTCTTCTCCAGGCTATCGCTCGTGCCTAGCTGAGACCAATTAGGACCATTGGTGGCACTTTTCGGTTCCCCTAACGCCCGAGATAACTTCTCCAACAAGTCTTGGCGATTGCTTTCGTGTTTTTTATCGAGTGCAAAATCCTTCAAATTTGCTTTTAGTTCGAGTCTTCTAGTCGGAAGTTTGCATAGTGTCGGATATCGATGACTATTGAAAGCGGCGGTGGAGGCGACTCGGGGGGGGGGATACCGAATGGGTCCCTGGTCAAGCAACATTAACATGGGGCAAGTAGATTTATTGGGCGGGCTTGGCAAAGCGAACATGGCAGAGTTTTTCGAGGTTAGACAGCACCTTGGACAAGCGAGCCTCGGATAACCCGCTAGTTTGATCAGCTTTCCCAACTTGTTCCCGAAGGCTTTTGTTGATGTTAGCGAGTTGGGCGGCAAGGATGCTGCAGAATGGCTTTATTCCGGGTTCTTGGGCAAGTTCGTGGGCGATAGCGCGTAACTGCTGTGTCGCATCAATAGCAAATGAGAATATGGAGGGTTCGTTGCTGGCTTCCATAATAACGCAGGGGAGGTAGAAGTGAACAGTGTAGAAGTAAACCATGCGACGATCAGTTGTGTCCGGTCATGGCAATCCGACAAGGCAGCAATGCTGATGGAAAGCGGGGTCAACAACGTGGCTGTGCTCATTCCACAGCCACATCAGAAAGTGGGGATGATTGTTTGATTTTATGAACCCGCACGCCGGCTCAATTCACGATGGAATTAGTTCAGTCAAATGAGAACAATGGGTCTGGAACTATGCTTTGTGAAACCCAGGGCCTCTTATTTACCTGCCTGTCACATCCCTATTTATTTTACGACTTGGCCTGGTTAACCAGGGTCACTAACATGACTAGTACCAAAATCCCGATCTTTGCATTCGGGAAAGGCTGGACTTTCGAGCTGTTGTATTGGACAACAGTGGAGAGGTATTGGCAACCTCTATCTTATCTTTGACCACCACCGCCGGGTCATTATAACATGCCCTGAGGCCGATCCTGGGAACAAGATCAGCATAATGCTAGCACATTCTTATATTTCCCTATCATAACTAACAAAGCGGTATGAAAGTGGGCAGCACTGTACTAGGGAGCATCTCTGTTAGCTTGGCTTTGTCTATCGGGAGACCCCCGGATGGGTAAGCAGCACAGCCACCGCCGTTTATGTGACAGGCCAGCGTGCCAAGTAGTCCTTCTTGTCTAATTCTCATTGCTTAGGATCTTCATACACTGTGATGGCACCTGTAACGTTAAAATGCCCAATAGTTGTCTCCAAAAAAAAGAAAGAAAGAAAAGAAATAGCTTGCTAGTAGTATCATGACAAGGCCAGAGGCCAGCGAACAGTACCCCCAATGACATTCATAACAGCTATTTAACATACCGGTAATTGCAAGCATTGCAATTGTTAGCTTATCTTTTGGCCTATCAAGTTACAGATCAAGAAACGGAAGATGAAGTACGGTTTCTTAAAAGTGGAGTCTCAAAGAGGTTAAAGGGGCTAGGAGCAGCAATATTCTATAGATAGTAACCCCATCAGTATGTTGGAGGCAGAATGCCACTACTAACAAGTCCGGCTACAAGAAATGAAACAACTAGAGCAACAAAACAGAGAAGCATGAAAAACAGCGGCACGACCCAGCCGGCTAGGCCTGGCTTGTCTGACCCAGTCGTCCATGAACTTTCAAACGCCCACAATGAACACATCATCATTGGGAGTGATGCTAAGATCATCGATGACCTCAATTCCCTCGGCTTTCAACGCTTGGGAAATTTCATGACCTTGTTCCGATCGCTTATCCAAATCGAATGTTGCCCCTTTGGAAAATGTTTGGTGATTCCAGCTACTATCGAAAGGACCCTTGGAAATTTTGGCTAGACGTATTGCCCAAACGAAGTCATCGGCCTTTTCTATGTTTTTGGAAAACTCGGCTTGAGATGATATGTTGATTTGTAGATTCGTCTGAGCAATATTTGCAGACTCACTATATTTATCAATAACTAAACAACATCCATCTAATTTTGCGTTACTCACACACTAGGTCCGGATTCAACAGTCATCTTTTTCGTATCTGAGACTGAGCTCCTGATACCTCTAGCGATGATTATACCGGTAATCATGAAGAGTTTTGGTAATCTCAAACGCCCCAGATTTTTCACATATGTGGCAACCTCATCATCTTCAACACTATCCTCAATGTATTCGCTGGTCGGTTGGAATACGAAGGTCTCTAATGAGTTAAATTCCCAGTGCCTCTCAGTTGACTTTTGGAAGGCTATGCCGGCGGATAATGTAAAAAGGAGCCCAGCAATTTTGGTCAAAGAACCACCAACGTCCGCAGAAATGGAGATACCGGCTCGGTGTGATTCTTTTTGTTTGCATTTTAAGTCCCAGGACTTAGTTGAATAGATGGGCATATCAGGGGGAATATGGAGTGGTGCATGTGCATTGATCACATTGTCGAGATTTTTTAAATCAGGAATGAGGTGTCCCAGGCACAGCGGGCCACGCGCAGTGCCAAACCCATTTGCAGGGAGTTCCGGGGGAGGATAATGGGTCTGTTTCAGAACAAACCAGCACTTGGATAATGCCATTAGAATTCAGAAGTGATAAAGCTGATGATCTTTTTCAGTCAATGTTTTAGCAAAATCCCGCAAAAGGCCACGCTGACGAAGAAGCCTTCAACAGTCTTAGCTCATCGCCACCATTTGGCCACTACCAACACAATCTTGCACGTGATTTATGCAAGCTTATAATGCAGTGCAGTGCCCCGCACTTACCGCCTTATTTGAACTGACTGTCTCCTCTTGGAAGCACTACGAAGGTGATGGTCTCTCAAACCTTGTCTCATGAATTATTTTATATGGGTTAAGACTGCCTACTGCTTTTGTCCCTTATAACGTCCACTATACGTTCTGAAATACCCATATGGACCCGCCAAGGCATCCCCCCGGCACCCCACCACCCCAGCTCCCAGCCTCGAATGACTCCGAGAAACCTATTGAGTCAATTCGCAAAGCTCCAGAAAACACCCCTAGCCATCAAGCAAGTCTGTCTAATTACCCAAACCATCGAATACCTTTGCAGTGGGGCGCCGGTTGTGTTCTACCGCATCCCGAGAGTTCCGAAATCCAGGCGCGGCTTATCCGAGCACCCCCCCTACCCCCGCTCGACCCAACCTCAAGACCCCTAATGACTTCAGGAGACTTCATCAACGGTGTTGATGATTTGAACCAATTTCGCGAGTACGGGCTCAGCTCAACCGAGAAATTACGCCCTATTCATCAAAATTACTCTGAAGATACGAAACAATCGATTCCGCAGACGATGATAGGGGGTCCTGCGTTGAAGGTCGAAGACACTGGTGATTTGATTCAGACCTCACCTATCGATTCCGCACCTCAATTAGCACATCTAGGAGGAAATTTGTATGCGTCTAAATCTTCACGTGTAAAATTGGCCAAGGAACTTGAACGTGGAGTTAAAACACGAACTGAGGCTTGTAAAGCTCTGTTCACAAAATGTGCAACTTCTGCGACCCTCCCAGCACTTGATTGGGTTGAAATTGCCCAAGGGGAGTTTAATCTTTGGGCAGCTGGGTTTATGGCTATGGCAGTTGGTAGATCATCACTTGATTACCACATAAACCACAACAAAGAAGCTGGAGAATTGATTCGCGACCTTTTAGATGGCCTATTGGAGGCCCTTGAATCACTCTTCTGTGATTGTATGCCTCCCCAAAGACAGATTTTAGCACAGTGTCTGACTTCTTCCAGTGAAAGTTAAACGAGAATTTTTTGATTCAGTTCCTGATGAGGGAATCTTTTTCACAACCCCAAATGATGAAACAGAATCTTTATTTTCTGATTTTTCGTCCGAACAAGACGACGCCGGCTTGGTGTCTAGGATTGGCAACACTAACAAATTCAACATAAAAACGATACTCAGACAATTAACACAAATAGCTACCGAAATTAAGTGGTCTACAGCAGAACGCCGGGGTGAAAAGGCAGATTCGTTGCTGAAATTGGAAGAACACGAAGAATTTCTGAATCATCTTCAAGCAATCATTATGATCAACTATATACCCCAGAGCCCAACCAATAGGCTTGATTTATCGGCGCTGCAATGTCCCACAGAACCCGATTCTCATTTAGACCCTGTTCAAACCAGATTGATTCATGCAAATCTCATGAGGAGGAACAGAATTATGCATACTACGGGCGGTATCCTTGAAGGGGAGCCTTCTCTGCCAGACCAATCGGGGCATTACAATTCAACTGTCGCCTCCCCATTCGAATCCCTTGAGGCCACCGCTCCACTTTCGCAACCCTCCAGCTATTTAGATTCAACGTCAAAAATTACCAATATCATCAAGTCTAAGACTCATGATGGTGCACAGAGTATAGGCAACAAAATCTTCACTCTATCGTTACCACCCTCGATTGTCCAAAAGACCGAATTTCAAGATTATCCTACTTTCCTCATTTCTACTCCAGATGGGATGATTCAATGCCCATATTGCACAGATACTTTGGCAACGGAAATTTTGAAACATGAATCCAAATTGAGGTATGATCTATCATCCAACTTAACTCATTTGACTGAGCTAACATAAATTAGAGAGCATATTTCTCAAGATATACTGCCTTATATGTGTATTTTTGAGAATTGTGAGACTCCTTATAAGATGTATAGCACATCAGATGAGCTCGAAGCCCACGTTCGTGGCATGCACGCTATCACTTATTGGACATGCAATCATTGTGCCTTGATGGAGCAGTGTACTCAACGCTTTGTGTTTTCCTCCCAAAAGGATTGGGAAGTACATATGCAAGACAAACATCTTGATATGTCAAAAGTATCCCAACTATCATCCCTTGCTGTGGTTTGTCAGCGAAAGATGATACCACCTGTTGCCTGCCCTCTTTGCCCCTTTCGCTCAAAAGAGCCTCAATGGAAATTAAACCAACATATTATCGAACATATTCACGAATTTTCTCTCAGGTCTCTTCCTTGGACTGCCGATAATAATTCAAAGGGTGTAATAAATAAAACGTCGGCACATGCTTCAAGCTCAAGAAACGCCATCGCTTCGTTGAACCAAGATGACAATTCCAGCTCTATTTTCTCTGTAGAAAATGAAAGCCTAGGTAATCTCTGCAAAATATTAAATGAATTGCGATCCATGGATTCTGTTGCCAGAAATATTGATACGGAGATATTAGCGAATATAAGATTGATACATGCTCAATGTATTGAAAGATTTCCAGAACAGGACGGTTCGGTTCAGCAAATTAGCCACCTATCAGGGAAAGTATTCTCTGCTTCCAATATTTCATCTGAGCTTCCACAATCAATGAAGCAAAAAACCCCGAATGAAGAGGTTGGGATTGATACACCCAATGTCAATCCGGACTTAATATTGCCAGATCAGCGCTTTTTCGAGAGTCTAACTGGTCATCTGCAAAAGATCGCTAGCACACTACAGCAAGCTAATTTTGAGTGGTCTGCCGTTAATAATTCAGGATTAATTGAAGTTGTAGAAAATGACCATTCTCAAAATTATAAAGCAATCATGGCTCGAAGCACTAATGTTTGGCTGAGCGACGAGCTGCATGATCTTCATGACGTTCTTTCAGGTCGATACCAGAAACCTCTACCAAGTAAGTAGAACCAATCACGGTATAATGAAATACAGAATAAACGAGAGGTACTAATCCATTTTAGTACTTGAAGTAGCAGACTGTAGAGTCGCAACTGGGTTAGACATCGAGGCTTGGTTAGTGGCTGTAAAGGAATCAACAACTTCCAACGAAATCACACTCGGAAAGAGGGCTCAAGCCCACATTGGCAGCGATAAAGCGTTAGCGACTCCAAAAAGATCCAGGCTTGACCATTTCAACCACCATTACCGAAAGGCTCGCCGGGAACTCTCACCGAACGAATACAACGTCGCTTGGATTTGCGCGCTCCCTATTGAGTTAGCTGCAGCCCGAGCCATGTTTGATGAGATACACGAAGGCTTCGCTATCAATCTACAAGATACCAATTCCTATGTGCTGGGAAGCATTGGGGGGCATAATATTGTTGCTGCATGTCTCCCTTCGGGGCATTACGGCACAAACAATGCGGCCATAGTGGCGAGTCATTTACTACGGACATTCAAAGCCACCAAGATCCAACTAGTGGTTGGTATTGGAGGCGGAGCGCCTGGGAAAGTTGACATCAGACTGGGCGATGTTGTTGTTAGCGATATGGTGATCCAGGGTGATTTCGGCAAGACCAATCAGCAAGGTCAATTTCACAGAACAAGCATCCCGGTCCGTCCTCCACAGGCCATTATGACAGCTGTGGGCACACTACGAGCAATCCAAGAATCAGAGCCAACGAGAATCCCCGCAATCTTGTACCAGATGCTCCAAGTGTATCCAGCAATGAAAGAATATGCCGATCCGAGTAAATTTCAAGATTGGCTATTCGAAAATGACTATGAGCATGACACGTCGAAAGAGAACTGTGAGTCTTGCGACAGATCAAGATTAAGGACGCGACCCCTGCGATCCGATAACTACCCCAAGATTCATCATGGAACCATTGCTTCGGTAAATCAGATCATGAATCATGCTATAACAAGAGATTACTGGGCCGTTCGAGATAACATTCTGTGTTTTGAGATGGAGGCTGCAGGAGTTATGGATCAACTTCCATGCCTAGTAATACGAGGCATTTGTGACTATGCCGACTCCCACAAAAGCAAACGATGGCAACGTTATGCAGCCGCTACAGCCGCAGCATACGCAAAGGAGCTGCTTGGCGTCTTGATTCCCTCGCCGAACACATTCGCAACTAGTTCACCTGAGTCTCCAGACGCTCTGCAACCAGACAGCCAGAATCATTCGCCTCCATCGCTATCCCAGGCCGAGAAAGAATCTTTATTGGAATCGTTAAGTTTCGAGCAAATGGATGCCCACCAGATGTCGATCAAAAATGCTCACGCCAAAACATGCAAATGGCTGTTAAAGAAACCAGAGTATCTTGATTGGCTAGACTCGAAAAATCTCGCCGAACATCATGGTTTTTTTTGGATCAAAGGGAAGCCAGGCACCGGGAAATCGACCCTGATGAAATATATCTTTCGCAATGCTAAAAGGGCTATGCGAGGCAAACTCATAATCAGCTTCTTCTTCAACGCCCGAGGATCAGAGTTGGAAAAATCAACTATCGGTATGTACCGATCTTTGTTGTTTCAGCTCCTCGACCAACTCCCACATCTTCGATGCGTTTTGGACTCTCTCAAGTTCAGAGCCCACAGTTTAGACTACTCAAAACAGTGGACTGTTGAAGTCTTGAAGGATCTGTTCGAGCAAGCCATAGAATGCCTTGGCAAATCATCTGTGGCGTGCTTTATAGACGCCTTAGATGAATGCGACCAGCTAGAAGTTCGTGATATGGTAAACCTATTCCAGCGCTTAGGAGATTCAGCCATATCCAAGAACCATGAATTCTATGTGTGCTTCTCCAGCAGGCACTATCCGCATATCACTATAAGCTCTGGGCTGGAGTTGATTCTTGAAGGTCAACAAGGCCATGAGGAAGATATATCCAATTATATTCAGACTGAGCTCAATATTGGCCAAAGCAAGTTGGCCCAAACAATTCAATCTGATGTCCAAAAAAAGGCTTCGGGTGTCTTTATGTGGGTTGTGTTGGTCGTGGGCATACTTAACCAGGAACACGATGATGGACAAATCCATGCGTTACGAAGGCGTCTCAAGGACATTCCTGGGGATCTCCACGAATTGTTCCGCGACATTTTGAGGCGTGACAAATATAGGCAGAATGAACTGCTTTTATGTATTCAATGGGTCCTCTTCGCCAAAACACCATTAAAACCAGAGGAGCTTTATTTTGCCATATTGTCAGGAAACCAGGAAAGCAACGATGTACCTAACATATGGGACAAGGAGGAAATATCTATCGATGATATGAACAGATTTATCATCAGCTCCTCCAAGGGCCTCGCAGAAGTTACCAAATCAAAGGCCCAAACAGTCCAGTTCATTCACGAGTCAGTTCGAGACTTTCTACACAAGGAAGAATGGCTAAGAAGTATTTGGCCAGAACTTGAAAATTTCGAAGGGCAAAGTCATGAGCAGCTAAAATCTTGTTGCGATAAATATATCAGAACAGATATTTCAGATTGCATTGATTTAGCAAAACCTCTTCCCAAAGCCTCGGCCGCGCTTGGTCAATCTGCCCAGGCTAAATTTCCCTTTTTGAATTACGCAGTCCAAAACATACTATTCCACGCCGACAAAGCCGCTAGCTTCGGGATACCTCAGAATAATTTCATGGACCATTTTCCGCTTGAAAAATGGATCAACATCAAAAATGTGTTTGAAAAATTTGAAAGTCGTCGGTATGAGCATGGCACGCGACTGCTTTACATCTTAGCCGAAGCCAACACACCCCATCTTATTGAAATATATGTTTCAATTCTGTCATGCATAGAAGAAGGGAAAGAGAGATATGGGTGCCCACTGTTGGCAGCAATGGCCACTGGGAGTCATGAAGCTTTGCGAACATTCCGCGCCGAGTTAGCTCAAACCTTTCCGCCATCAAGCCGCGCCAGAAGTATTTTCGATCGGAACCAGCACAATGGGTTCAAGAAGATTGAGATGAGTCGAAATTTTAAATTCTCATCGAAAAAGTCACTTTTGTCTTATGTTGCAGAATCCGGCGATGAAATCTTGTTTCTGGGTTGCTGTCGGGCACAAAACTCCGCGGGTACAACAAAATTCAATTTCCAAAATGCATTATTTCTATCTATCCAACATCGCTATTACGTAGCGTTCGAATCCCTTCTACAGACTGAAGGAGTTGATCCTGGTTCAAAGGATAACAATAGCCGGGCTCCGCTTTCACATGCTGCTGAGAGAGGCGACGATCAAATTATAGAGCTCCTTTTAGCAACTGGGAAAGTTGATCCTGATTCACGGGATAATAGTGGCCGAAGCCCATTGTCATTTGCTGCTAGCAAAGGCTATAATCAAATTATAGAGCTCCTTCTAGCAACTGGGAAAGTTAATCCTGATTCACGGGATAATAGTGGCTGGACCCCATTATTATGGGCTGCTAGCAAAGGCTATAATCAAATTATAGAGCTCCTTCTAGCAACTGGAAAAGCTGATCCTGATTGGGGGGATGATGAAGGAAATACTCCCATCTCACTTGCTACTGAAAATGGTCACAGTTTGACGATTAAACTACTTTCGAACTACAGATCAGGCCAATCAGCTTTTGTCTAGGTCATCATCTGTGCAGGCATATAACAAATACGGACTAATTTCACGTCTTGAATTAGCAATATGTTTCAGTCTATCTCTCGGTTCTCCCTATTTGACACCTTCGAGGTTGTTAGATGTGCAATGTCACATTAATATCTGGACATATATTGCGTCTGATGTGAGAGTAGACACGGAGAAATGAAGATACAACCAAGAAATAAGAGCAATTTGTAAATATTCAGAGTTCAATTCAAAGTAAATAGCGACGCTTTTGCGCAGTTTTTCAATCAGCCAATAAATGAGAGATCCAGCCACCAAAAAGAATTAGGTCGGTCGTATCCACGAACATGAGAGTTGAGTTCCGATTCCAATGTCAGAAGTACCTCTATTAACACCCACATCAAAAGTTTAGCAGAGAAATTTTGATTTGCCGAGGCAAGTTCCCAGTTGTCTACCCTTTATGAGTTTTGAATACACCGAATCCTTGATGCACTGCGTCGGGACAATCCAAATACCACCGGCGCCCACACGACGCCCCTTGCAATTGCTGACTAATTGACTAGTTCAAGACCATTAGGTAAAACTATCGTACTCTCTGAAACGAATAATACCGTAACATTGCGATTGCACATTCTCAAATTTTCTCTTTCCTTGAGCAATTGCGGGCTCTTGGTTTTGTAATTCAGCATGGGCTTGCTGGATAAATCAGTTCAGAAGAGAATCGAAAAGGTGGCTCGCAAAGTCGGCAAGGATAAGTTTACGTACCTTGGGGCTATTAGAGCCCAACAAAAATAGTGGGTGATCAGTACACACGCATCTTGGCTGGACGCAAGCTTGCTTGGACCATGTTCAGCCCCTAAAATGGGGGGGAGGTGGGGGTGCAAAATCCACTCTCAGTGTTTCATTTAATCCGGCAGCACGGGCTTCTCGTTTTATTGTCAACCTAAAACCTATGATTATTTTCACTCTTACTATAGGATCCTAGATCAATGACAGCCATGATCATGAACGGCATCGTAGATCCGAATCACGGGTGTTGCAGTCAATACTAAACTTAGTCATTTATCACTTCATCGTAACTATTTCAAATCGATCATCTTGAATGATTTTGCTGCAAGATTAAGTCTGCACTTTGGTTTAGGATAAAATGAATGCCTGTGGGCCAAGGAAGGAATAATTTGAAGCCTGAGTTGCATTGGTGGGTGCCCATTGCAAGTTCTAGGGCAACACCAGCATGCCCGAAATACAGCCATCACCACTCAAGAAATAATGACAAATACATATTTATTCACCATTCCCTTAGCCTCCAATCATTTCCATCCAAAATTCCTCGTCATAGACACCATTTCTTCAGTCCAAAGCTCGAAGTGAATTATTATAGCACTACCCTACAGTCGTGGTTCTCTCTCGACTATTAGTGTTGTTCACGCTCTCCCCGCCACTTTGCTACTAACAATCGGTCCTTTCTACTTCCAAAAATAAACTATAGTACCGCCGTTTGCGCCACCGTTTGAGGGTCGGCCAAATCACCGACCTCTTTGTGTTGAACCTGCCCCCATCCACTTGGAATCAATGTTCACGTACGCTCTTCGCGCTAGCTTAGCCGTAGATGAGATCATGGGATGAGTTATTATTATGGGATGAATCAGCAGCTTGACTCGAGATGCAGATTTCTTGGTAGTCGTATGGTATGAATCGGACGGTGCATGCATCTATTGCCTGCGCACGGGTGTTTATACACCAGATGGGAATAGGGCTGGGTGGAGGACCAGACCAAAGCCGGGATGACCCTCGTAAGGCCAGGCCCTCCCGCATTTCGCTCCAGAGAGTGCCCCGCACGCAATCCTCCCCTTTGGCTCTTGGCGCGGGTGCCGTATACCGGCAATTGACAATGTTTCTGGATGTCCTGATCAGCGCAATTTGCCGGGGTAGGCACCGTCCCATCCAGCCCCACGAGGCTCCCGAGCGCGGCGAAAACGCGGCGAAAAGGACTGCGCCATGACAGCCGCGCCGGGTAAATGCGCGGGCGGGGAAAGGCGCCTTTCTCAGCCTTGGGGGGAAACACACTGCGCTCGCAGTGGACGAGACGAGACGAAAAGCTAGCTCTAAAGGCACAGGCCAATGCTCAAAGTCTGACCGCAGCCCTGTTTCCAAATGAGCCATGAAGGATTGAAACAGGGCGCGGGCCACCGCCGTAGGAGCCGGCTGAACCAACTCTAACTAAGCCACGAATGGAAGCTTGGCGGAAAATCACCAACCAGGTATCGGTCATCGTTGCAAGTCAAGAGAAACAATCCGGGAGGCCTCGACTCAGGAACAAAAAAAAAAGCAAGGAACAAGGAATACGGAAACACTCGCATAGCCGAAAATAGAAAAAAAAGAGAAGAAAAGAAAAAAGGAAAAAAAAGGGGCCGGTGTTACGCGGTTTGACGAAAGAGCGATCGGCACTCAATGAAAAGTTCTCCTAATTTGGATGAAGACAATGCGGCGCTAGGGCCCGCTCAGACAGCAACTAACGGTCAACGACGCCAACGGCCTGTCAACAGCGGCCGTGGCTGGTGACCCAACGGGGATACCGTGACAGTGCTCAATGCGACCGAGAGGTGATGAGTCGAAAAAGGGACCAAAGAAGAAAAGAAAAAATCTGGTATAAGTATCCCTCGATGCTCCTCCTCCATCCGACTTTCTCTCCTCATCCCTATCAGCTCAACAGCAACAGCCTCATCCGCTAGTCACTCTTTACAGACTCACCTATACAATCTTTTTAATCGCTCTTTTTCAAAGAACAACTCACTCATTCAAGATGAAGGCTGCTATCTTCTCCGTTGTCGCCATGGCCATGTCGGCCTTTGCTGCCCCTCTGGTTCCTGGCGGCAGCACCGTCCAGAAGGTCGAGAACACCGTTCCCGTCAACAACGTTGTTGAGCTCACCCACGTCGCTCCTGTCAACCAGCGAGACGTCCTCAACACCGTCACTGGTGTCACCAACGGTGTTGCCCCCGTTGAGAAGGTCACTAGCCTGGTCGGCGGTGTTGCCCCCGTCAAGCGCACCATCTCCACCTCCGTCGATCTCATTGCTGAGCTCAAGGTCGCTGTCTCCGCTGTCGTTGACCTGACCGTCACCATCAACGGCCTCGTCGCCAAGGTCTCTGCCGGTACCATCTCCGTCGAGGACTGCACCAAGCAGGTTGTCCCCGTCCTCAACAGCATCATCACCATCGTCACCGGCCTCATCGCCAAGATCTCCGTCGACGTCTCCATCGATGTTTCCGTTGTTGCCCACCTCCAGGTCATTGTCAACCTCGTCGTCAAGCTCTTCACCAGCATCCTCGTCAGCCTCAAGAACCTCGTCGTCGTCATCGGCCTCCGCGTTGAGATCAAGACCCTCATTGCCACCATCTGCACTCTCCTCGGCAACCTCCTCACCCTCATCTGCGGTGTTGTCGCCAACATCACTGTCCTTGTCACCAAGGCTCTCCTCCCTCTCCTCCTCAGCATCAGCACCAGCGTTCTCAGCTCCGTTCTCGGCACGGTCCTCACCCCCGTTGGCGGTGTTCTCTCCGGCCTCAAGGTTGGCATCTCTCTGTAAACGATCTCACGGTCTTAACGCATCGGGTAAACGAATGGGAGGCGAGTTAGTGCTAGGTATCAGGACTAGAGCTACATTTACTTAATTTTCCTCATAATACCCAATTTTAATACATCAATCGAAGTCCAACTTCAACAACTCTTGTGCCATTCTCCATCCAATCATTCGTGAATAATTTATTGTTTGTTTTCTATGAAATTTGCAGTAAAAATACTCTAAACCCCAATTGGGCAAGATTTATTTTGGTTCATGCTTTGCAGTTAAATGTGCAGGTCCCAATTTTGTCGATCATATTTTACTCGGCAGAATACTGGTAGAAACGGAGGTAGAAGCTAATACGATTGAAGGTAGTATTTCGTTGGTTCAAAGAATACGGCTGCATACGCTGACAAGGGCTTTAATTTGCTTTGCCTCATCTGACTCGATTGGCATGTGTGTCTGAAACTGCCGGCGCATGATTCATCCGACCTAAACTGTCTGTGCACTTATCTTGGGATGATGATCCCGCACGTGGCGATCATAAGGAGACGGCCCGTGTTTCTTAGTTGGGTTTGACTAGCATCTCCGGATGGCACTGCCCTAATGCCAAGCTTGGACAGAGTTTTTTATTGCATCAATCACTTGGGTGCCCATGTCCTTGAAGGTAATCTAAATCTAGAGTCAACTCGTATACCAGTAAGCGCAGCAGACACGGCTATTCTTGATATACGAAGCCTGCCATCTGGTGGCTGGGTGGCTGGATGCATGACAGCGATATTTTCCAAATATTGGTTAGTATCTAGCCAAGTTCAGCTAGGACTGTCATTGCAAGACCTCTAGCGTTGAATCTCATCCATGGCGCTTTCACTGACCAATGCGCCGGAAATTCTGGACGATTTCTGACTCAGCCACTCAAATTTAATGAGACATCAGGCCATCTGTTACCCGCCCAATTGACTAAGACGCTGCTGCGCTAGGGCTACTTGAGCGCTCGCCTCTCAAAAGGAGAAGCGATAGTATTTTTACGACTCGTGCAGAGGCCGGGCTAACAAGGCCCTTTCAGCAACTGTTTCCCATACCTATGTCTGCATGCATTGCGGTCGGGTTACGGATGTACGGGTCCTAACAAAGACCCTCAGCTCCGACAGACTGGGGTCGAAAACTCTAACTATCCCACCCAATACATTTGTCAGACCAACGGGCAGGCTTTGATCTCTTATTGCTCCTTCCTAGCTGGCTTACTTATCATTCATTCAACAGTATCGATCTTTCGGTTGGCATCCCGTGTCTTGACATGAAAGTTACTTCGACACAGCAGACGGAAGAAATATCTCAGCTCTTGGCCTTCCAAAAACCCACATCGCCAAGTCATAATGCATACACCCATTATACCATTCCTCAACAAACCTCGGCAACAGCCATCTCTATGGTTGTGGTGCCCAATTGCAATCTCTGAATGTATGACCCTTTCCTTGATAGTCCATGAAGGGAGCAAGATCCAATCTCTACCAATGTTCTTCACTCTATTCCTCTCTTCGTCGACCATACTATCACGACATTACACTTGCTACACTATCTAGGTCAGATTGTGCCAACCAGGAGCCCCAAAGCCGGTTAGCGTGGTATAGTTCTACAGAAAGAATAAACAAAAAGAAACTAGATAAAAGTGATTTCGCCATTACCAATCAGCATTGTCCCCTCGGTGGCATAGCAAAACCCGTTCACTCCACTTATTGTGCCATTAGTACATTATCGGCACGCCTGATAGAGCATTTTTGAGTTAGATCCCTGATAGTAGGTGGGTGAAACTTTACGTAAACTTTCTTAATTTGGCAAAATTTCCGGCCAGGACATGCGCCTAGTGCTTCTCTCACAATTGTGAACAAGTTCTATCGCTTTGTAATTGATGTCACAGCGTATAGAGTCCGAATAGTCCGATGGTCTTGCTGCCTGAGGAAGGGATTGGCAATTATATGAACTTCAAAGAAATCACGCTAAATCTTTACTCTAAACCACAACCAGCTCCTAGACCAAACCAACCCTACTCCTAAATTTCATACCATGTGCTCCCGCATTGTCAAAGTCGCTGTAACCCAAGCCGAGCCGGTTTGGTATGATCTTCCAGCTACGCTGAAAAGACGCTCGCCTTGATTGCTGAAGCTGCATCCAACGGTGCCCAACTTATCGCGTTCCCTGAATGTTGGCTACCCGGACATCCTTTATGGATTTGGTATTTGAGCCCTCAAAATATGTCGCTCGATATACGAACCGCTGTTAATTATAGTATCTAGGTCGAGGCCTGTTGATCCGGATCTTGATGTCAACTATATCAAGAACTGTCCAGCTGTAGACTCGCCTGAGATTGCAGCAGTTCAAGCCTGTGCTCTTGAGAATAACATCGCGGTCTCTTTGGGCTTTTCGGAGAATGAGAACAACTCACTGTACATTTCCCAAGTCCTCATTGGAGAGGACGGCGAAATCAAAGTCCATCGCCGCAAGATGAAACCTACACATATGGAGCGCACCATTTTTGGTGACTCGTCGGCACAATGCCTGGACAGCGTTGGTCAACTGTCATTCGCCCGAGTCGGTAATCTCAACTGCTGGGAGCACACGCAGCCACTGTTGAAGTATAATACGATGGCCCAAAGGGAAGAGATACACGTAGGAGCTTGGGCACTCAACCCTCCACACACCGGCGAACGGGATCTCTATTCCACGTGTCGCGAAGGTGAGCTCTTGCTTCTTTAGTAACAAGTTGCCAGTCTAACCCATGTAGGTTGTCACGCGCTCTCTAGTGCATATGCCATCGAATCTGGCACGTTTGTGCTTCATTGCACGGCATTTGTTTCAGACGAGGCAGTTAAGAAGACAGGAACTGCCAGTAGTCTGTTACAGTTTGGTGGCGGTGCAGGGGCGTCGGCTGTTTTTGGCCCCGATGGGAGACGTCTAACTGAATTGCTTGACCCAAAAGAGGAAGCCATTATTTATGCTGACTTGGACATGAATCACATCTTGGAGGTAAGACTGTTTGCTGATCCCACGGGACATTATAGCCGACCAGATCTGCTGTGGTTAGGTGTAGATATGGCGCTTAAACGTGTTGTGAGAGAGGGGAGCAGCACGCCAGGAGGCCACCTTGGAGGCTCAAGGCCTTAGCCAACCGGGTATTTTCAAAGTTGCGCAACCTAAATTAGATAGTATACTATTGTCCAGGCGAGCAACTAGCTACCAACTAGACGGCGCTCCCAGACGCATTTTTGTGCCCAATTATTCTTACACGATCCGAATCCCCAGTTTTCTCCTCTACGTAACCCATTCCAAAGTTTATTAAAGGCGTTATTCACAAAAGAGAAGCCCCTTGGCATGCATCCTCGCCAGCAAGGGAAACTCTCATCCACAGTTCAGACTGTGAGAAAATACCACAGTTGAACACCTTCCAAGGGTTGGTAGGATCGCACAGCGCAAAGTCAAACCTCCGAAGCAGCTGTCTGATGTTAGCCTCCTGTTTGTAGATGTGACCACGCGGTATTCAACGATTTTGCTTACCTCAATGTAAACTTTGTTCAGCTCCATGAGTGCAACAGGTCGTCCAAGACATTGCCACCGACCGTAGCTAAAGATGAGATCCAGCGCACTCTCCATTTCTCTGAGCTTCTCAGGTGAGGCATCAAGCCATCGCTCCGGTCGGAACTCACCAGCGTCGCTGCCCCAAATGTTCTCGCGGCGGAAAATGCCCCATGCACCATAACCAACGCGTGTTCCGCCGGGGATGAACTGGCCCTTCCAGGTGTCACCCTGAGGTGGAACTTTTTTTGCCATAAGACCGGCGACTGGGGGGAAAATTCGAAGGCCCTCCTTGATGACAGCTTGGAGGTAAGGCAGCTCACGAGCCAGAGCATCGGGGATTATTTCGCTCGAGTATATCGCTTTGGCGCTCTCTTCTCGAAGCCTATTATATGCGCGAGGGTTGGCGGCGAGATGCAGCATCGTGGCGCGGATGGCGGTGGCTGTTGTGTCAGAACCGGCGACACTGAATTGATATGTCAGTTGCGCTCGAAATTGATGCAGCATCAATTGGACCAAGTAAACCCGAGCTTCCGATCAGAAATACACTGCAACTTACATTTGGAGTAGAATTTCAGACTCTGCTTCTGGCTGCGAAAGACCATGGGCAACAAACGAACCAAGCATATCCTTTTGGATTTTTTTGTCAGGACCAAATCTCTCGGCAGCAACTTGCTTCGCAATGCTGCAATATTTTTTTATTAGACCACTAGACCCCCAATGTCATTATCTCGTTTTTTGTACTTACCCCATCACCTTGCCAAATCCTAGAGGATCCTTGTCGCTTGGCAAGAGACTTTTAAACCACGGGTGTCCGAAGAGCTTGATCAGGACTGGCACCACAGTGATGACCATGGCCATGGGCAGTGTCTGCTCGGTGGTCTGGATGTACTCGTAGACATCGGAATCCGTCTCGAGGAAGCCAAAGGATTTGCCAAAGGCCAAATCGGAAATGACGTCAAGAGTAAAATACTGAGCTTTGCGACCAAAATCCACAGCCTTCTTTTCCGTGGCGTATGTCCTCATCAGACGGATAAGCGCCAAGACGTTTTGGTCTATTTTTGGCTCCAGGTTCTCGACTTCTCTTCCACCATACTGGAATGCATGGGACCAAAAACAGTCAGTTTCTGGAAACCGGTGGCGGGACGAACCAACAGGCGGAACCTGCGGCGACAGCGCTGTGGGGATGATGAGACACACTTACACCTGCAGCCATTTTGGACCTCAGCTCAAAGTGCTTCTCCTCATCGCGCCAGGAGAGGATATTGTTCCTGGCTGGGTTGAAGCGCATGCCGTTGTACCAATTGGAGCGGCGATACTCGGTCCTCACGTTGAGCATGTGCTTCATGAGATCGGGATCGTCCGTGACGAGATCATTGGGGCCGACTCGGGCAATGGAGCCTGCAGAAAAGCACGTGTTAGCGAAGAAAAAGTCGTTCCGGATTGTCCGACCCAATGAAGAAGGCCGTTTGCGGGCGCGTTCTTTGACTGGTCACAACTCAATTGCGGTGCTTGGACAGGTGGTGGAGCAGGGACCCAGTAAAGATTGGCGATGCTGGCCCAAGCAAAATGCGCTGCGGTCGTCGGCGGTGGCAAGCATAACATAAAAAGCAAAGAAAGACAGCACTGGTGAAACTGACCGTATTTCTTGTTGACCTCCCAAAACTCTAGGTATGCTTTCCCACCCGTGACAACTTGAATGAGCCACCATTTCGATAGTGCAGCTTGTGTTGGGCCCTTGAAGTGTCGCAGTCGCTTGTACTGTGTCCACGTTGTGACGGCTGTCCACACAATCAGGGCACCAACCAAAAGACCCGCAGCCAGGACAGCTGATGAGCCCTCAAGGAATCCCGCAGCGAGACTCATTGTTTGTTGGTTCCCTTTTGTCCCCGGGATCTGAGTCTACTGGACAATGGATAACTGGACAAGTGGTGGGATTGGACTGGATATGCAGACAGGCCAGTTTGTGACGGAAGAATCTGTCACCGGCACTCGAGGATAAGAGAAAAGAGAAGCTGCACAGACAGAGAGCGAAACATGTCACAACCTGCGGATCCCATGGTCATTTTGAACGCGGGGAACCAGACACTCTAGCTTCGCCTTAATGATCACTACGGACGGGGGGTAGTCAATATTCCTCGTCGTCATGGCCCTTTCTCCCCAATCTGACCAGGTATATTATGCTTGTTGGTAGCATCGAGACCAGTTGGTCCGGCCGTCAGTGCCCTCTAGAGCACCATCCGGAAACTTAAAAGTCAAGCGAAAAGCAAGCAAGCCAGGCAAAGAGCGCTAGAAGGAGACGGGCGACGGACAATTCTTTTTCGGTCGCCGTCTAGCGTGGCGATTTGCAGTGTGTCTTTTGCGTGGGACACCAACTAGTATTCCCTGTGCCGCCCGTGGGTCTCTCCCCGGGGATCAACCACCTAAAACGCTGCAAACTAGGGGTAGGGGCCCTTTCCTGACAGGCGGGTTCACGGGAGCGCAAAGGGTGGAGGCGGCGATGCGATGCGATGCGACGGGGAAAAGAGAGCCATGTTTGCTGTTTGCAGGTGTTGGTTGCTAGCCCGCATATGTAATGTAATGTGATGCGCAACCCAATTTCAGAACCCCCCCCTCCCTTCCGATGGCCTGCCAAGAACGAGAAAGAATGGCTTGTCGTCATAGGTGAACTTTGCTTGAGCTACGAGCGTGTCTGCCGCTCACGATTGTGTTTAGCGCCCAGCCACCAGATGCAAATGCACGGAGGAAACGCAATGCGCACACACAAGCAAGCATGGCAATCACGAGGTGTGGTGTGGTGGGCAGAGGACCCAACAATAGCCAAAAGACCAATGACCAATTACAAGCGAGCCTTTGATACGAAGGTCGTTGTGGCCCCCTTGTTTCCTCTCTCCTGCCCCTTGGGGCCGTTGGTTCTAAGGGCATGCATGAGGTGTAAAGTACTGTACTGCAAAGGACACACAGCTCGGTGGGAATATCATCATGCATCGCGCCCGGCTTGCAGAACACGTCGAGCCTCAGACGGGTTAGCACCGGGCCGAGTGGGTAGATCTACGGCTATCCGTCGCTGGTGCTAAGACGCTGGCTCTGATCTGAGTCTCACCTGCGCAGCTTCACCAGCGCCAATTCAATTCGACCTCCACCAACAACTCTCTCATGGACCCTTGCCCCTCATCCCACCCGTCTCCAGAACATCCCGGCCCCTGAACCGCATGGCAAATGGACCACTCGTCGACACGTCAGCAAGCCACTGGTCCACTGTGCACACAATTGACCCCTGGCTGTACCCGCATCCCGCCCCTGGACCCGTCGTATGTTGGCTCAAGCTGCTCTTTTCTCCCCCAGAGCAAAAGCTCCAAGAGCCCCAAAGAGCGTTTGGTTATTTCAGTAACGAGGTTTTGCGCCCCCCTTGGCAATGGCATTCTGCGACGGCACAGCAGTTTGCCCATCCCTCCCGTTTAAAGTGATTGATCAATATCCATTATTGCACGGCGCCGCGCCTTTTTTTTTTTTTACGATGTGCGGGGCGGCTAGAATCCCATGAATCTTAGAGCTTCTCGCACACTCTTCGCGTGCTCATCAATCCTCAACTAACAAGCGAGAAACAGCCTTGTCGCATTTTTTCGCCAAACCAAAACCAGCACAGGCCGTCAGCGTATCCCAGGCCCCCGGTCCGCTAAATTCTCATCGCCAGAGCACACAGCGCACTCAGCTACGCGCGCGCATATCAGATCATAATGGCTGAAGTTCCCGCCACAGCAAAGGTGTCAGCGCCTTCGTCTCCCAAGGACGCCGCGAGCCCTTCATCGCAGAAGGGAAAAGAGGTGGAACAGGCGCCCAGGAGCCCTGATGCACAATTACTGGCTGCTGAGGTAAGAGAGGGTAGAACAAGGGAAATATCGAGTGGTGCAAAGAATGACAGCTAAAGCAATCTGGTTCGAATAGGCTACGGATGACGACGTTGCTGATGATGACTCGACACTTGGTGTGAGTATCAGCCCTACCTTTCCCCTCCAATTCCCGATGCACCTTTAGTTTTTCGTATTGGCCTGGATTTCTCTTTCGGGTTCCTTTTTTGGTGCTACTTGTCGGCCTTTCGCACCTCACACATATCCGCGGCGTGTGTCGCAAACTGACGCATCTTGGTAGGATGATGCCGCTAGCTCCACAGCTTCGATGAACTCTAGCATCTTCCAGTACCGCATGGAACATGGTCGCACTTATCACGCATACAAGGAGGACAGTAAGTCATTAAATATTCCCCCAGCGCTATTGAATCTGCGATTAACTGGCGCGCGCGTAGTCAATTATGTGCTCCCCAATGATGGTGTAAGCTTCCGAAGTTGCCGGGAGGACGGCTAGCTCAAACCCCTACCCTTGTGCAAATAGCGCCCGTGCTAATATCTTGGGTCTGCTCCTACCTTAGCAAGAGCAAGAGCGATTAGGTAACATTGCCATTTCCAGATTTGCGTCGTCTGCTAATCCAATCAGATCTTCAACACCATCTTTTTTCCCTGACGTTCCAAGGCAAGCTGTTCCTGTCGCCAGCAGGAAAGGACAAGCCAATTGAGAGATGCCTCGATATTGGAACTGGAACTGGAGTCTGGGCCATTGATTTCGGTGTGTACCCCTTGACACAGCTTTAATCGAGGTCCTGCTTGCTAACGACCGGTGTCCAACAGCTGATGATCATCCAGAGACCAAGGTAAACTAAGCGAGCGTTAGCCGTTGCGGTGAACTGTTACTAACCTCTAGCAAGGTTCTTGGTATTGATATTAGTCCCATCCAGCCATCCTAGTATGTTACCGCCACCAACACAGTTCATTCCCCAGACCCACCGTTGCTAATCGCCGTCCAGTGTTCCCAACAACCTGGAATTCCAGGTCGACGATCTCGAGGATGACTGGAACTTTAGTTACAACTTTGACTTTATTTTCGCCCGGATGATGACGGGCTCCTTTGGCAACTTCCCCAAATTCTTCAAGCAAAGTTTCGAGTCACTGGCCCCAGGCGGCTGGGTAGAGTGTCAGGACATCTGCTTCCCTGTGCAGTGTGACGATGGCACGGTCAAGGAAGACTCGTTCTTAAACCAGTGGTCCGAATTGATGATCAAGTCGACCGAAATCTTTGGTCGATCTGGTCGCAGCGCCGCGTCGTACAAGCAGCAAATGATTGATGCTGGCTTTGTCAACGTTACTGAGGTCGTCCACAAGTGGCCCACGAACCAATGGCCAGCCGACCCTTACTATAAGGAGCTTGGTATGTACCGCCAGTGCGGCAGGCGCATCTAGACAAAAAAAAGAAAAGAAAAAAGGACCGAAACTAACGGTTACACAGGCCTCTGGACATATCACAACATTGCTGGCGGTCTTTCCGGTCTAAGTATTCTGCTATTTACCAAGGCCCTAGGCTGGAGCCCCGAAGAGGTCGAAGTATTCCTTACAAAGGCGCGCGCCGACATGAAGGACAGAAGAATCCACGCGTGGTGGCCCATGTAAGTGCCCAGCATACCCTGCACGAGTTGTGCTGCCTGGATTCAAACTAACCACAACACGCAGACATGTCGTGTACGGACAGAAACCTGAAGGAACAAATGAAAGTTGAACATTAATTTAGCGTTTAAAGTGTAAAATCTACGACATTGATTTTTTTTCCGCAAGCAGAGGATTTTATTCGGTATTGCCACTTTCTCAACATGGCTTATGACAGCCAATCATGCGCCTTTTTGACTCAACACTCAACCATTTAGGATGCGCCCGTGCATATTCTCACATGGCTTGCACGGTACCTGAAAAAATAATGTCGATAATGTTTATGACTCTCCAATTGCAATACACTTGACTGGCTATTTTATCCAAATGGTGAACTATTTGTCGAAATTGGTTGACTGTAATGCCGATCGTCTCCGAGGTGACCGAGATTGGAAGAGTGGATGGAATGAGGCCAGGTGCATTTTTTTCCTTTTTCTTTCTCTCCAGTGGCGCCACGTAATTTTGGCTACGTGGGTTGCTCGGTTGCATGAGTCTATATAGAACTACCGCCTAGGCCCATCGCTGACCTATTTTCTGACTTTACTTCCCCTTTCTCACTAATAATCAATATTGTCATGGCTAATAGACTCTCCCACCACCACAAGCCAATTCCCACATTCCGCATCGATCTCGCTCTTCCACCGGAACACCGCTATGTCGCCGTCGCAACGGCCCTCCGGCCCAATCTCCAGAAGCTCGGCCACATATTCGATGAGCTGCTACGGGTGATGCTGGGCTCCAAGTGGCGAGCGTCGCTGGCCAAATTCGCTGCGAGGCTGTTCCTGCGCCGCGTGCACGATGAGGAGCAGATGAGGGAGATTAACGGCTTCGTCAAGGTCGCCGGCGTCGACACATACCTCGTCGTAGCGCTTAATGTCTTTCTCGATGTCATGATGAGCTGCACAGCCGGGTGCGTGCCCGTCCGCGCGCGACGTGGACAGGACGACACGCTCAGCGACAGCCTGATGCACTTTCGCACGCTGGATTGGGGGCTGGACCCTCTGCGCGATATTCTCGTCACTTTAGAGTACATCGACTCGAAGCAAGACCCCAACCACGTTATAGCCACCTCCGTCACCTACGCAGGTTTTGTAGGCGTTTTGACTGGCGTTAAGTGAGCAGCACAAAGCAGTGGTGTATTTTCTGAACCGGGCAATGAGCTAACACCCAAGAACAGAAAAAATTTATCAGTGTCGTTAAACTACCGACCAGTGCACTTGTGCGATAATTTAGCCCTGAAGAAGCATCAATTACTCGTTATTCTTGGATTCCGGCCTTCCATCTCATCGGTGCTGCGCTCGATGCTCCTTGCGCGAAAAGCCGAAGCGCTGGCCCAAGCTACACCGCTAGTTCAGCAAGCGAAGCTGCTCGCGGCTGTTCCCACGTCGCCGTGCTACCTGACGCTGTGCGACGGGCAGAAGGGCATCGTGATCGAAAAGGACCTGGTTACGGGCCGCATGCGAACGGCGAACAACTTTATCGTCCAGACCAACCACGATTCGAGCCACGCGACGCCGTGCATACGTAGCCCAGGGCTGGACGACAACGCCAAGATTAAGGCCCCCCACCCGGAAGTCTGGATGCAAGATTCCAGCGAGCGCATGGACATTATCCTCCAGAAGTGGATTGAGCACTCAGGGCAGGACGCCACGAGCGTGAGCAGGCCCAGGGACGCCACCGAGCAGGCGTGGGACCGGCCGTCGGAGCCCGTGAGCGAGGAGACGCTGTGGGAGTGGATGAGACACCGGAAGATCTCAAACATCTTTACGCACTTTGCCTGTATTCTAGATCCTCTGACGGGAAAGGTCCGCTGGCTGGAACGGGGACCCACCGCCGCGCGCGTTGCTACCAGATGAACTATCCCCCCAAAAAAGACATGTTGTTGGGCAATAGAAGTTTCAAGCCCCCATCGTCTAAACAAAGTTCCCGCTACTCCATAAAATCGTGCTCCGGGGAACGAAAAAAGAGCAACGTGGTTGCCCTCGGCACGTCCCGTTGATATGTCACTTCCCTTGCCCTACGTCGATCCCGCCCCCTTGATGCCCAATCCGAACCGATGCGGCCCCTTACATGAATCGAGCTGCGCTGCATCCGTCCATTCTTGCCAGTTCCCCACTAGCTAACCCCGCCCTTCAGCATGGCGCGAGGCTTTCTAGCATGTCATTCGTCGTTGTGCTGCGCCCTGCGTGAGGTGTTCGTATGTGTTGTGCATCCCCTGTGTGTGTTGTCCTTGATCCGAGCCCAAGTTGGAACCAACAGCAACTAGACTTAATGACACCTTTGAGAATGAGGCAAGAAATGCCCTCCGGTGTTTCCACAAACGGCATGGCGCCACTAGTGCAAGATATTGATCTGATTGAGGTTGAAACCCGAGAAAGAACATCCTTCGCTATCGCCAAGAGAATGGACGCTCATATCATGCATACAAGGACGAAAAATACATGATGCCGGGTGATGCCCTCCAACAGGACAGGCTTGATTTGCAGCCGACCACACCATCGCCAATTGAGTCAAGAATCTGGTTGAAGGCACCAAGAAGGCGGGTAGACCGTTTGACAGCCCGTATTCGTACAAGGAGCAGATCGAGGCCCAGGGATTTGTCAATGTCACGTCAGTTGTCTTCAAGTGGCCGCAGAACCGATGGCTGAGGGATCCAAAGCTGAAGGAAATTGTTGAGTGGCCATTTACTATTACGAATGTGAATTTTGCTTTTGGCTTCATACTGTTTATTGGCGGTTAGAAATGTCCCACATGCAATAACACCGCTTGAAAGGAACATGGGCCGATCAGAATATCACTTTCGATCTTGAAGCCCTGAGTGCGGCTGTCTATACCCGAGTTCTTGGATGGTCCAAGAAGGACTTGGAAGTCTTCCTCGAAGAGGTCCGGTAGGATTTTAAAAACCCAGTAGTACATACTTATTGGCCAATACAAGTAAACCTCTTCTCCTGATATTGCCAGTCTAACAGCTGTCAGTGTCGTCGTATTTGCGCAAAAGTCAAAGTAGAGAAAGTACAGACAAGCTGCTCATGATATTATAAAATTTTGCTCGAATTGAGGAGACAAGAACAGCTTATCTGGTTTTGCACTAGTCTTTTGCGCGATAATATACCCAAAGAATGCTGAATGGATAATGGGGGTTAGATACTTTACAGGCGTGTCGATGTTGCCATTGCCTGAGTGAAGGAATCGATCGCCTTCAATAGTCCTTGTGATGAATTGTGGATGCCGTCTACCCAGGTCATCTAGCTGACCAAGGAGTTCACACTTACTAAGACAGATAACAAACAACCTGCAACTCACCACAAAGCCCAAAAGTAATATTATCAAATGCAGGATGGCCTCCGAATAGCTATTTCACTGTTTCATTGGAAGCGCAACTCGGTATATTGAGCAGTGAATGTTGGTTGAGTTTTAAGATCTAGCGTTCTTTTTATCTTGAGGACCCAAGGGGGATACCACCTGCTCCTGCCTTAAAAAATGAAAAGGAAATAGAAACATGAACCTGCAAGCTCCTGGCGTTGCGTCAACCCCACAGCCTGGTGTGCCGCCGTTCATTCGACGAGTCTTCTCAACCCATAAACTCTGTCACATCCTTTACTGGTTGTGGGCCTGGGCTCACTGCCAGCTTGGACTTGAAAGAACGCACACCCGTAATTTCAGTAGCAGAACTGATGGTGGCTGTGCCGTTCATCTGTGTCTCCTTTTCTCCATTGGACTGCGAGACTACCCCATTCGCTTGGCTGTCGGTACCATTGATGCTTTTTCCGTTCGTCTGCGCATGGATATGAATCGATAAACGAGCTCGTTGTGTGGAAGCTGGGTTGAGATATTTGTTGAAAAACTCGACCAGGTCTTGCTTTGTTAGAGCCTTGATTTGTTCCACGTCCCTTTGCACTATTCATCACCAGTTAGTATGGCCTTCCTTGTTTCATAATGTCATCCACATACCGTATTCAAAATCGTAGTATCCATTTCGGACCTGGCTGCAAAGTCGAGAAGTCTCGCTGTCGAGATCCCTCAGCTTCGCTGCCCATGTGCCGATCAAGCTCTTCTTGTGCTGCTCGATTTCATCCTCCGTACTCTTGTCCAAAATCTCACCGAACGCGCTCAAAAAGGCCTCGATTCTGGAGTCAAGATAACCAGGAGGCTTTGCGCCTTGAATCAGAAAGTAAGCTCCAATGGTGGTGGGGAAATATTGAGTGAAGGCTCGGACAATATAACCCAGCTGCTCTTTCGTTCTAAGTTGAGCAAAAGCAGGCTCCTTAAACATCTGTGTTAACAGGAGTGTTTTGGCCCGAATAACAACACTGCTTGAATCGCCTGTGTAGAACCAGGTACAAACACAGTTGTTGGTGTTGGAAGGATCCTTATGGATCTTGTTGTAGACGAAATTCGAACCCGAAGGTAGCACGAGTGATCGGGCAATGGGCCAGTGATCTTCAGGTAGAGCGCGGGGTTTGAGGATAGATTCCACCTTATTCGTCAAATCCAAGGCATCTTCCTTGTACATATTCCCATGTACAAGAACCTCAATATGAAGCTGGGCCAGGATCTGTTGACGAAACTGTGTAACTGTCTCAATAGTGACATAAGGGAGTTCCTGAAGTAATTCTTGCTCCATATAGCGCCCCGTTTCGGCATTTAACCAAGCGAGGTATTCGTCAATCTGCTCAAACGGAGATTGAATCTCCCAGTCATTGTAATCTTGCTCAAGTTTCTCCTTCACATTAGCGAATCGGTCTGGCTGGATATCGAGATCGCGTATGGTGGAGACTACTTTCTCCAATAGCAAAGAAAGTTTGTCGTTGTAGCCCTTGACTTCCACAAAAAGTCCATGCCTGTCCAGATCAAACCTGTACTCCAAACCGGCCAATGATGCAGCGTAGGAATACTCTTTGAGAGCATCACAAACAAGTTCTGAAAACAGCTTTGCCTTCACCACATTCTCAGCAGAGGCGTGTGAAAGTGGTGTCTTTAGGTACACAAGCACGTTTGCGCGGGGAACCCAGAAGGTATCATCTTTCTTCCACCACGTCCTGGCAGTAGCGTCGTTGCGAAGAAGCCGAAGGGCTAAAGAAGGCTTTTCAACCTCGAATTTCTCCACCTTCAACTGGCTTGGAATAAAATCATTCTTCTCCGGCAAAAGGAGGTCACGAATTCGTCGATCAGGTGCTACCGCAGCAGCCTCTTCAATCTCCTTCATAAATTCACTGGGGATGCTCTCATAGCTGTACTCGGTCGAATACCACTTTTCCTTCTTATCCCACTTTCCAGGATAGGTACGAGAAACAATCATCATGCGGAAGTTGTCTGGGCGGAGTACAGCCAAACCCTGTTCAATTTGCTGAGGTTCGAGGGATCGCACTCGTCTGTCAGTATCAAGGAGCCACTCACGTGGCAAAGGGTGCTTCATATGGTTGCTAATTCTGCGAGTTATTTCCGCTGGAGATGTTTGTGGTCGGAAATCGAATTTGATGTCTGCCATTTTCTTTTTCTCCTGGAAGAATAGTTCGAATGTGGGTGTTTCTCGAAGGAGGTTAATGTACTGGAAGATAACTTTGACGACCTCGGTATAGTTCTTCAAACCCTATGAAGTGATATTAGCGACCGTACTGATTTAGATGGAAGCTTTCCCCGAACCTCTTCTGTCAGGTCGACTTCAATGTCAAAAAGCCCAGGGCTGCCAGGCGAAGTATCGTATGCGCCAGCAGACAGCCCATTTGCCCATCCCTTCCCTTTGAGGTATGAACAAATGCTTCCAGGGCCCTCATGGCCAATCAAGTGACCAATGAGGGAGCTAGGGCGAGAAGCAAACATGAACTCCTGGTCGAGAAAAGGAAATTGCAAGCAAAGCTGTTTTAAATCCATGATTGGCTTCATAAAGCATTGTGTGCCAAGTTCAGACTTTCGCAAGGGAAGCTCATCCGGCCACCTATTTTGCTGCAAGCCTTTGTTAACAATGGGCGAGAAAAGCTCGACGGCCCAGTTTTGGAGGACGTCAAGCGACTCTTTGCCTAGAACCACAAGACTCATTCGATTAGCCGAGTAATACTTGGAGAAAAACTCCTTGAACTTTTGTTGGATGTTGACCCCGCGTGATTCCGGCGCCGTCTTCAGCTCATGGAAGTTTCCAGTACCAAAATGAGAGTATGGGTGATTGGGGTTTGCAAGAGATTTGTCCAGCTGGGACATTCGCCAGTTGTCATTCTGGAGGTTTTTATTGTTCTCTGAATCAACAGCCTGAAGCTCTCGCTCTAGGCCATCTGGGTTGAAGAGCGGCGCGATGAAGAACTGTGCGAAGCGATCAAGGGCGCCGTAAAGAGGTGATGGACCTTTTTCAGATCCAGCATCTTCATTTCCAGACTTTGCAGCAACTTCAAAGTAGTAGCAAGTGTGTGTGCCGGAAGTAGATGCGTTGCAGTATCCAGAATGCGCGGCCAGGTATTTGTCATATTCGTTCTCGACTGGAAACTTCTCCGTGCCCATGAACAGAAGCTGCAGAAATGGAGAAATTAGGCCCACTTCAAGGATATCAAAGTGGGATACTTACATGCTCAACAGCATGGGCCATGCCAGGCATATCGGATTCATCACTGTAATACCCGACATGAGCAGTGAGAGCGGCGCTGGCCTTATCTGTATCCTTGTCGTGGATAAGCAGAACCTCCAGCTCGTTTTTCAAACGAACAAGCCGATAATCCCGTGTATCTAGCAAAGGCTTCTCAAGCTGTTCTGTGACAAGCGTCACCTGGGACGGTGTGGGCAGGTCGCCCACCACACCCGCTTCTTCCAGAGAAGGAGGCATGGTTTTCGGGCATTATCTAGATGGGAAGGCTGCAAAAGGCTTTTTTCTTTTGCTGTTTTATCGCGAATGAATCTGCTTGGGAGAAATGTTATGGTTGGACTACGAGGAAATGTTCAAAGTGAATTGGACTGTGCTGCGGTGAGGGATATATGATTTTGATGGTTTATGTAATGTTGCACAATGCAATATTCACGCCGAAAATGAGGGGAAATCAGCCATGCTTGGCCAATATCAGCCCAGAGTAGCTTTGCTTGAAATTTTCTGAAATTCAACAACTCTGGTTGGACAGATTTTGCTTGAGCGTGAATCAGAGTGCGACGTGTCTGTTAACTTGAAAGTGCATTTGCATAAGCGGGGGTACCCGGTTAATATCGGCATAATAAGCACTAGGTGTTCATTGAAACACAGCTATTGGCTGGAGCTTCTTGCTGCTGTCAGTTGCCTGCCATCTTCATGGAGGCTTGCGCATAATAAAGGACCTATCTTCGTGTTGTCCCTTTGAGTGTTGTAAGACTGCAGTTGGTCACAAGCCCCGCAGAGAGAGGTACAAGGTGTTACTTGGAACTAGCAAGGATTTCCCAAGTAGTTGAAGTACAGCGCTCGTATTTTGGTGAGAGTAATTGTGCAGATTGGCACAGCATCAGAACTAGTACCAAAGTGGTAGCCGTCACCACGAAATTAGGCAGACAGTGCTGTGCCTTGAATTTAGGAATCATCGATTGGATGAAATCTCTCCAGGTAGCCGAGGTGGAGTTTGATGGCACTGAAAGGATGAGATGGAAATGATCTTACCATCATGTGGCCAGTATCTGAATAAGCGATTGCATCACTTGCATTAATGATTAATCAGGACGCATCTGCCGCGCAATTCTGCCTGGGTTTCAACTCTGTGAGATGCAACTTAAGCTATACTTGACATGGCAAGGTATACGGCTTCTACCGGCTTCTGTCGGCTTTCAGAATTGGAAACTGGTGATGAAAATATAAAAAATAGATCAATCTGTTTATCCTTTTTGTAAAAATCACTTTAAATATTGAAGATAATAATTGAATCAATTTGATTTTCAATACTATGCCATATCCCAGACCCTAATTCTCTCATCACAGCAGGATATCCTTCAACATCCAGTAAGTTCACGTCATCGCCGGTTCAAGTGAGAAGCAACTCTTCCACCTTTCTTACTTGACCACTCAGTAGCGTATGAAAGCAGAGATCTTCCTCCATTATACGCCAAGTCAAGATTGATCCAGGGGTGGGCAAGTAGTTTGTCCAACACAGATATATCACCACTCTACACAAGGTGAGATAAAATCGTTCAACCATCTCCGTCATATTAGTTAAGTATTCGGCTAATTCACGGAATTGTAGCAGAAGATATAGTCATGAACAGTCTTCGATAAAAGTTCTTGTCAGTTAAGCAGAATATTCTTCCCTGATTTAATGAGAGCACTCATAACTCGACCATCTTCTTTCTCTGCTGCAAGTAGGACCGCACTACGGCCAAAGTGATCAGATATATCTGCGTCGATGTCTTCCCGTGTCAATAACACCTCCATTACATGATGGTATTGAACGGCGATAAAAAGATGAATCGGAAAAGTTGGTGGTGGATGTTTCAGATGCTGACTAACTTCTGGGTTGATGTTCGCACGAGGATTGCAATGTTCACGAGGCGAATAGCATCCACAAAAAGCCCCTTTTTTGTAATTCCTTCTCAACCCAGTCATTGGCGGATTGAAACTAATATAAGGGGGCTATGAAAGAAGGGCAGCTTCTGACTTGAATCTCTCAACCCATAGGTCTTGCAGATAATTGAATAAAGAAGCCAGGCAGACCCTGAGAAGCTGGTACACATTTGTATTAATTACTTCCATCAGCAATCATTTCCAAAATCAATCTCTACGAAGAGATATTTTGGTTAGGAAGTGAGAGAGTTCCAATGAATAAATATATTTTACGTAATGAGCTAACACGCGTTGAATCACACTCCAAAGACCGTCTGCTAATTAATCATCGACGCTCATGCTTTGAGTAATCCCGCAATCTCCTGCCAGGCGCTCTCAATGGCGGCCTTCTGGTCCTTCCAAACGGTGCTCTCGGCCTCATTCAGGCCTAATTCTTGACCAGTAGCGGCGCGAATAAAGAAGTTGTTTTCCTGTGGGAACACTAGATTGACTGCACCAGCAGCGACGCGCATCTCGAGAGCATCGCCAAGGACCGACTTGGCAAGCTGGCTCCAGGCTGTCTTTCCACCACCTCCTCCATAGCTGATTACCATGGCGGGCTTTCCCTTCCACTCGTTGTAAAGCGAATCTATGGCGTTCTTCAGACCGGCGGGAATGCCGTAGTTGTATTCAGGCGTGACAAAGACGAAGGCGTCAAAGCCGGCGACCTTGCGGGAC
This sequence comes from Calonectria hawksworthii, assembly GCA_020975415.1. NCBI lineage: Eukaryota > Fungi > Ascomycota > Sordariomycetes > Hypocreales > Nectriaceae > Calonectria > Calonectria hawksworthii. The sequence goes on along the minus strand of JAHXZK010000018.1, from coordinate 247,844 downwards.
CAGGTCTTGGTGGCTTCCAGTGAGTAGCCATCCACATCGGTAATCATCTTGGGGATGCCTTCTTCGCCGCCAAGCGGCAAGTTGAATTTGCTGACATCGACCACCTCGAAACTGAAGTCTGCCGAGTTGTTGGTGGCTTGATTCAGGGTCTCGTGGATGAAGCCAGCGATCTGCGGACCGGCACGCTTGGTGCGGACGCTGCCGACGATGACGCCAACCTTGAAAACCGAGTTTGCGATGGATCCCATGGTGTTTTTGCTGGGGGGTTGATGGTATTTGTTGGTAAATGAACTGAGAAGTGAGGAAGTTGGATGTGGAGTGATGAGGATGGATTTTACGAAACCTGGAGGTCGTTATATATACACAATGTGACCATCCACGATGCAAATCCAAAAGAAGATAACAACAATGTGATTACAAACGCGTATCTCAGAACAAAAGAAATGAAGTTTACCAAGTTTTGATTTGCTTACGAGAAATGTGCCCGAATGTCTGAAGTTGAGCGTACGGTGAGGCTCAGCCCTGCTCAGTTCGCGCGCGGCAACACCCTCGCCATCTTGGATGGCGGCTCATCATCTCAGCGCTTCCTTCTAGCATCGCGATCCCATTAGTCCACGACGAGATTAGTGGAGGTTAGCTTGTGGAGTTGGATGTGTCACATTCTCCAATTCATGCCACTAAAACACGAGCCGCAATAAACTTCAAGCATCGGCCACCAGGCTGTGGGATAGCCGCGCGCGCAATCGGACAGAATGTCTCGTGTGGGGTTTTGACGGCGTTGGCCAAGTTTCAGTGGCACGAATTAATCAGCGGCTTCATGCCCAAGGTGATCGACAGGCAATGTTGATGCGCGCTTCTGCTAAATTAGGATATTGTTAAGCGGCTTTTGGGGATAACGTTATGAACAAGCCTAAATAACGTTACGGGGAGAAGCTAGTATGATTTGTCAGGCGGCTTGGTGTTTAGCGCCACAGATGGCGTTGACGATCTTGCACGGGCCAAGAGCACCAGATACAAATTTGACGTGTTCATTGAGAAATTTCGGGCATCAAAGTTTTGGTTTATTTTATTCGTATCTTTATCTATCTAATTATCTGGCAGAGTAGTTATCATGGCTCCCATTCGAGTTGGTTTGATCGGCCTCGCTCCAATCGATGAGCCATATGGCTCCCTTGGTCAATGGGGCGTTGTGTCTCATCTCAGGCCGATTCTCGCTTCGCCACACTACGAACTTGTGGCTGTGTGCAATTCCTCTGTCGAGTCTGCCCAAAAGGCAATAGACTTTCACGGACTGGGGCCCCATGTCAAGGCCTACGGCAACCCTGACGATCTGGCAAAGGACCCCCACATCGATTTAATTTCTGTGTCTGTCCGGGTTGATAAGCATCTTCAGCTATCGAAGCCCGCCATTGAGGCGAAAAAGGGCCTCTTTGTTGAGTGGCCGCTTGGGGCATCGCTGGAAGAGAGTGAGCAACTCACCAAGCTGGCCGAAGCCGCAGGTATTAAAACAGCTGTTGGATTACAGCTACGAGCGGATCCTTTGATTGTCAAAACGGCAGAACTTGTGAGCAGGTCGATTGGTACAATCACAAGCTCTGTCGCTTCGATCTGTTCTAGCGTCATTCCCGCGGACCTGGGGACCACTGGAGGAGAGTATCTCCTGGATATGAAAAGCGGGGGCAACGAATTCTATATCTTCTTTGGACACTGTAAGCGCCACCCCTGGTCTATAGGGTAAGCATTGATCTGACCTAGCCGCAGTTTTGGATGCGTTTACCCATGTTCTGGGAGACTTTGACTCGGTTCAAGCTACCCTAAAGACGCATACCTCAGCAGTAAAGATCCTCGACACGACAACCGGCCAGATCGTCAATCCTGAATACCCTCGAACGGCTCCAGACCATATTTTTGTGCAAGGAACTTTGAAGAATGGCGCTTGCGTCAGTGTTACTCAGCGCAAGACACCCAAAGCAATTGATGGGTTGGGTCTTCGTTGGATTATTTCAGGAACCAAGGGAGAGGTTGAAGTGACGATTCCCGAGTCTCTGCTACAATTTGCCAAGGCAGGGCGAAAAGTTTCACTCAAGACTTTTGACTCTGCTGAAACACAGACGTTTGAATTTGGTGAAGAAGAGGGCGACTTGGAGCACATCGCCAAGATTGCTTTTCCTGGTGCCAACACCGCTGGGATCTACGAAGCACATGCGACGGGTGATGCAAGCAAGGTGGCGACATTTGCGCAGGCATTAAAGACGCACCGGCTATTGGATGATATTGCACGTAAATCGGGGTTCCTGTAAATAATTAGATTGTAGTTTATTGGATAATTTTTTGTTTATGTACCGCCTGCACAGATCTCCGGCTGACTCCGTGATCCGAGCCCAATTTGATGCAGTACAACGCCACTTCCCTCACCACAAAGCGGGTTTAGCTCAGTTGGGGTATGTTATCACACGAATCCACATCTGAGCGCACACAAACTAACCTTCACTGGCAGAGAGCGTCAGACTGAAGATCTGAAGGTCGTGTGTTCGATCCACACAAACCGCATCGGACAATCTTTTTTTGCACTTTTTTTTTTGCATTTTTTGGCCCATCCTCAGAGACAAGATAGCCCTAGCGAGGAAGGTTATCGCCCGTGTACACGGAATGATGACGGGTTCGGGGGTCAAGAGGAGCCCGTAGTGTGGAGAGACACAGCCCTAAGGCCCCTTGCATCGCCCAATGCTGGATTAGGTTTTTTTGTTTCCGCCAGGCTCCCGGTGATTTTCTACCGGTTTGATCATAGTTTTCTGACTCGGATGCCCAGCCGTGTCTTGCAAGTGCCCTCATCCTGGGCTTCTTCCCCGGGCCGATGGGTCTTTTACCCTGCATGAACTCGACGGTGATGCAGCAATTGTGTATTCATCAAGCTCTGACCAGCTCTTACTCGACGGGTGTGGCCGAGGTGCAATGGAGTGGGTGGTAGTGCTTGGCTTGGCCACCCGGCATGGTCCATGGACGGCGGTGGTCATTTGCGCATGGCCCGGATCCGAAATGCCTTTTTCGGATTCGTGCCACAGCCTTGACGGTGTCTCGGGTTGATTCAAGGGTTTTCGGGGCTTACGTCTTATTTATTTTGGCCCGCAATGCTCCCAACAGTGGCTGTTGATCCCTCTGGGGGGCACTCGATGCAACCCATCGAATGGTCTGACCCTTGAAGCAAGCCTGGCCGAGTCTCGTGGTCAAACCCGGTTCGTCGCGCCACTAAGCATTCCACGGCATTTGGGTTGAATCGCCAAGCTGCTAAAGTCGTCACTTGGGCGGGGTCGCGGCGCACAGGGTCATGGAGTACCCAGGGTGATTGGCTGCAATTTAGCCATGGTTTCTCAGTCCACCACACCACAGGGCAATGGACAGGGGTCCGAGGAGGGCAGATCTCTCCGAGGACCTCAACATCCCCAGAAAATTAGTCGGCACCAATTCCACGCATTCTTCGAAAAGGCATGGTGGCCCCCATGCTTTTTGGTCCAAATCCTGTTGTTTTGTGATAAGGCCATCGGAATCAAATAGAATTATTTTTTCCCTCCCGTAGTAATGATAGGTAACAAAAAATGCTGAATTGACTTTGCAATGTTTTTTTTTTCTCTTTTACAAATTTTCGTATTAATATCCGGCATACCATCGACGTGCCTTGCTTGGGGAGGAATTGAAGGATTTTGATGCGGGTCGCGAGGGTATCGTATATCCAAATCATAGAAAAAAAGCAAACTCGAAAAACGCCTCCCAAAAAAACCTCCCAAAAAAACCTCCCACTCCCGGCACATGAAAGAGCTCTCCTTTGTACTCCTGAATATGCCAATAGATGATGCCCCAAGTATTTTGTTCGCTTGAACCGATTATGCGGTGGGTATCAAACCTCAACTGCCGCGTATCTGGCTCCCCATCCGAGCCCCCCTAGAATGGTCAAAAAATGATAATAGAAACTGAAATCAGAGACCGCCGAGAGGTGAGAATGAATAAAAAAGGCCTCGAATTCACTCAAAATCCTGGCCATGTAAGCCAGATCCTTCGGCGGCTTTCACTTTGGGGTCGTGGCATCAGTATTCGGACTGGATGCTTCGTCTGCCTCCGGTGATTCAGGAGGCGTCACAGATGATTGCTCAGAGAGTAGCTTGTCGCACAGCGGTTGAGGGATGCATGTGCAGTGCCTGAGTAAAGCTTCGCATCTTGCGAGTCTTTCAAGCAAGTCCTGGTTTGGTCGTCGACGCTTTCGTGGCGGAGCTGGCGTGCTTGGAATGCACACTGCTTTCAACTATTACGCAGAGTAAGCATCTCCACCTTGTATTTTGGAGCGGTTCTTCAAGATCACTCACCTTGATGCAATTTGAGCATGGGCTTCGGCGGTCGCACTTCTTCTTTCGCTGCTGGCACAAAACGCAGGCCAACACCCTTGCCGCTTTCTTGGGCTGGCGAGACGACGTGGACGAAGCCGACGACGACTTAGTCACCCGGTTCTCCTCGCTCACTTGCACTGATGACATGTTGTGTATTGGCTTATCGGTTAAAAAATCCGTGGCTAGATCATGACGCTTAGGAAAAGGTGGGATATAAATTTCATAAGGACGTCTAAGACGGCTCCCCGCAGTCGATGGCGTCTGTGGCTCTGGTGTGGCTCCAGGGAAAGGCTTCTAAGTTGCAGCCCCAGCGATGGGCCACCGTGCACGAGACCAGGACCAGCTTGCGCCAGGGTCCGGCCCAACACGCTGCTGTCAGTGGGCGAGACGTGCCAGGCCCCCGGGGCGTCGGGATGGACCCATATCCCGAAGGACCCCACCCACACTCGTCTCCGGGCCTCTTTCGGACCTCGTCCCTTGATCACGTCGGAGTCTTGAACGAAGCCGTATCACCGCTGACTCTCCGAGAAGTCGCAATCCCCCGCAGGTGCTGTCATGAACATGTTATGTTTTCGAGGCCTCATATACGGCACGGCGTCCGCGTCTGTGTTTGCATAGCACCTTGGTTTGGGACCTGTCAGTAGCGGCCATACGTCTCGTTCAGCTATCCATTGGCCAGTCACGCCACTTCTGATCCCTGTCTACCCAAACAAACTCTTGATCGTTTTGCATCTTTGAAACACATCGGACTGTACTACAGTATCTTATCTGCCCGTACACCGTGTCTTGGCTTTGACGGACACGACGGGGAAGGCCCACTCCGAAGAGCGTTCAAGCTCGAGCTTTGCTTATTAGCTTTAGTGTAATAGCGCCCCGAGCGTTCGGGAACCGCATCAACGCCATGGCCCGGCCCAATAAAGACGCCCAAGGCGCGGGTCCAAGCGTGTTGGATCAACCCGTAAGCGCGGTACTAGACGACTCTGATGCGCCTACTGCTGTCAAGGACGGGTCTACTCCACATGATACAAGTACCTCGGGTGGCTCTGTCGCCGCCTACGACAGCGATAAAGCTTCTCCTGGGTTGAACCCTGAGCCCGAGGAAGATGAGGACTCTGAACAGGAACGTCGCGGAAGCATCGTTCGGGACCTTGCCCGGCAGTACACCCACCAGAGCCACTACTCTAATATCGAGGGCAACCCGTTTACCGCCGAGGACGATAGCCCGCTGAATCCGCGGAGCGACAACTTTAGAGCCATCGCGTGGGCAAAGGCCGTAGTTCGCCTTCTTTCCGAAAACGGCCTCACATCACGGAAAGCCGGCGTCTGCTTCCAGAACCTCAACGTATTCGGCTACGGGCAGCCTACCGACTTCCAAAAGGATGTGGCAAATATTTGGCTCGAGATAGCATCCATGCCTCGCCAGCTCCTTGGCTATGGCAAGACTAGAATCGACATTTTACGAGACTTTGACGGCATCGTTCGCGACGGAGAGATGCTCGTCGTCCTTGGCCCTCCCGGATCAGGCTGCTCGACCTTTCTCAAGACAATTGCTGGGGAGACGAATGGCATCTACGTAAATGACGACTCGTATTTTAACTACCAAGGTAAAGTTAAACAAGACGTCGGAAAATTCTGACTCAGATCTCCCCTAGCGGCATGGCGCTAACAGGCATCCCCCTTGCTTCTAGGCATCTCGGCGGAGGAAATGCACACTCAGCATCGAGGTGAGGCCATTTACACGGCCGAGGTGGATGTGCACTTCCCTCAGCTCACCGTGGGCGACACATTGACTTTTGCTGCAAACGCACGCGCGCCTCGACAGGTCCCTGGGGGCATTGACAGGCACACCTTCGCCAATCACCTGCGAGATGTCGTCATGGCCATGTTTGGCATCAGCCACACCATTAACACCCGGGTTGGAAATGAATACGTGCGCGGTGTTTCGGGTGGCGAGAGGAAGAGAGTGACCATCGCCGAGGCTTCGTTGAGCGGCGCGCCTTTGCAATGCTGGGATAACAGCACCAGAGGTCTTGACTCGGCCAACGCCGTCGAATTCTGTAAAACGCTTCGTCTCCAGACGGAAATGTTCAACACGTCCGCCTTTGTTTCCATCTATCAAGCCCCCCAGTCTGCGTATGATGTATTCGACAAGGCATTGGTTCTCTACGAAGGTCGACAGATTTTCTTTGGCCCGACGACCTCGGCGAAGCAGTACTTTATTGACCTTGGCTTTGAGTGTCCCGCACGCCAAACGACGCCTGATTTCCTGACGTCAATGACAAGCCCCACCGAACGAATCGTACGCAAGGGTTACGAAGGCCGCGCTCCGCGGACCCCAGATGAGTTTGCTAGGGCCTGGCGGAGCTCCACTCTATACGCGAACCTCCAGCGGGACATTGAAATCTACAAGGGCACCAACCCAATCGGTGGCAGCTCGGCCCAGGAGTTCCGGGCCATCAAGCGGGCCACCCAGGCCAAGGCCCAGCGCGCAAAGAGCCCGTACACTCTGAGTTACGTGCAGCAGATTCAACTCAACATGTGGAGAGGGTTCCGCAGGCTGGTCTCGGACCCGACCCTCACCCTGTCGCAGCTGTTTGGAAACTTTTTTATGGCATTGATTGTTGGTAGTGTGTTTTACAATCTAGAACAGACCACGGGGAGCTTTTACCAGCGAGGTGCTTTGCTGTTTATGGCCTGCTTGTCCAACGCTTTTTCTAGTGCTCTTGAGGTAAGTGAACCTGAAAAAAGAAAGAAAAGAATTGCATAGAGTTGTGTGAAGTTGAGTGGAAGTTAACAGTGCACTAGATTCTTACACTATATGCCCAACGCCCGATTGTGGAGAAACATGACCGATATGCGCTCTATCACCCGTCAACTGAGGCTATCGCATCTATGCTGTGCGATATGCCGTACAAGACGCTGAATGCCTTCACGTACAACCTCACGCTGTATTTCATGACAAATCTCCGCCGTGAAGCAGGGGCATTCTTCTTTTTCCTGCTGCTGACGTACATTACCACGATTTGCATGTCCATGATTTTCCGAACAATTGCCTCCGCCTCGAGAACCCTGTCACAGGCCATGGTCCCGGCTGCACTGCTTATTCTCGCTTTGGTCACGTTCACGGGTTTCGTCATTCCGATCTCTTACATGTTGGACTGGTGTCGCTGGATAAACTATGTCAACCCACTTGCTTACGCCTTTGAGTCGCTCATGGTCAACGAGTTTCACGATCGGGAATTTCAATGCTCGCTGTTTATTCCGAGCATGAGTATGCCTCAGTATGCAAACATTACCTCTGAGAACCGTGTCTGTTCCGCAGTTGGCTCTGTTGCAGGCAGCAGTGTGGTTGACGGAGATGCCTACATCAACTCGGCCTTCAAGTACTACCATGCACACAAATGGCGCAACGTCGGAATTGTCATCGCCTTTGGCATCTTCTTCCTCGGTACCTACATGGCATTTGCAGAGATTGTCAGTGCAAAGAAGTCCAAGGGAGAGGTTCTTGTTTTCCGCCGCGGACACCACCAAGGAGCCTTTTCGACTATCAACGACCCCGAGTCGAATGAGAAGATTGCTGGTCGTATGGCAGTGACTGAGAAGCCTGGAAATTCGGATGTTCAAAATGCCAACATTCAAAAGTCAACCAGCGTTTTCCATTGGAACAATGTGTGCTATGATGTCAAGATTAAGGGTGAGCCGAGGCGTATTCTGGATAATGTTGCTGGCTGGGTGAAGCCTGGTACGATGACTGCATTGATGGTAAGTCTTTACTTTTCAAACCAGATGCTTTTCTAATATTATTTGACAGGGAGTTTCAGGAGCCGGTAAAACTACGCTACTGGATTGCTTGGCTGATCGTACGAGCATGGGCGTCATCAGTGGAGAAATCCTGGTTGACGACAAACTCCGAGACGCCTCTTTCCAGAGAAAGACTGGATACGTGCAGCAGCAAGATTTGCATCTCTCAACCACGACGGTCCGTGAGGCGTTGAACTTCTCCGCCTTGATGCGTCAACCTGCACACATCCCCAAGGAAGAAAAGCTTGCCTATGTGGATGAGGTCATCAAAATGCTTGATATGCAAGAATATTCTGAGGCTGTCATCGGTATTCTGGGTGAAGGCCTGAATGTTGAGCAACGCAAACGTTTGACCATCGGAGTTGAGTTGGCTGCCAAGCCTCCTGTTCTACTATTTGTCGATGAGCCCACATCTGGATTGGACTCTCAGACATCCTGGTCTATCCTGGATCTGCTTGAGAAGCTAGCTCGAAGCGGCCAAGCAATCTTGTGTACTATCCATCAACCTTCTGCCATCCTCTTCCAGCGCTTTGATCGGCTTTTGTTCTTGGCCAAGGGCGGCAAGACAGTCTATTTTGGCGAAGTGGGTGAAAACTCTAGAAACATGATTGACTACTTCGAGACCAAGGGTGCACCTAAATGCCCAGCAGGCGCTAACCCTGCTGAGTGGATGCTCGAGGTCATTGGTGCTGCGCCAGGATCATCTACTGAACAAGACTGGCCACAGAACTGGAAGGACTCAGCAGAATTCAGAGACGTCCAGCAGGAGCTCTTGCGCCTTAAATCTCATTCGACAAACCCGATTCCAGAGGAAGAAGACCCGACTTCCTTCGATGAGTTCGCGGCACCCTTCAGCGTTCAGCTTACGAATGTGACCCTTCGTGTTTTCCAGCAGTACTGGCGCACACCGTCATACATCTACTCCAAGATATCCCTGTGTCTGATTATCGCACTTTTTGTCGGCTTTGTCTTTTACCAATCTCCGAGAACGGTTCAAGGGTTGCAAAATCAGATGTTTGCCATTTTCCAGGTCCTGACCGTTTTCGGCCAGATGGTCCAGCAGACGATGCCGCACTTTGTCATTCAGAGAGACTTGTACGAAGTCCGAGAGCGTCCTTCAAAGACGTACAGCTGGAAGGCCTTCATGCTCAGCCAAATCATTGTGGAGCTTCCTTGGAATACGCTAATGGCGGCCATCATTTTCTTCTGCTGGTATTACCCGATCGGATTGTACCACAATGCAACAGCAACGGATGCAACCGCAGAACGAGGCGCCCTCATGTTCCTGCTCATCTTGGCGTTTATGCTCTTCACTTGCACGTTTACCGACTTCATTATCGCAGGCTGTCAGTCAGCAGAAAACGGCGGCAACATTGCCAACTTGCTGTTCATGATGTGTCTGATCTTCTGTGGTGTCTTGGCCCGGCCAGATAGCATGCCTCGTTTCTGGATCTTCATGTATCGCGTGAGTCCATTCACATATCTCGTTTCAGCTATGCTGTCCACGGCCATCGCCAATACAGAAGTCACCTGTGCGGCAAACGAGTATGTCACTTTCTCTCCCCCGAGCGGACAGACTTGTCGGGAATACATGGAGCCATACATAAGCGCAGCTGGTGGTTACCTGCTCAATCCTAGCCAGACGCAAACCTGCACCTACTGCTCTATTGGTGACACTAATGCTTACTTGGTTACGGCTGGTGCGGATTATGGTGACAGATGGCGAAACTTTGGCCTGATGTGGGTATACATCTTTGCCAACGTTGCTGGTGCCCTGGGGCTGTATTGGCTTGTTAGAGTGCCAAAGAACAAGAAGAAGACAAAGACCGAGTAGGCTGGTAGAAGTCTTGGGACTGGAAATGGCTGACGTGAATCATATTTTATGGTAGCTATTCCAGATATAATCGTACATAATAATCCTCTCAATCTTCATTTGACATATACACTAGCGGCTAGTATCCTTCTTCTGAAGCTTCTTGGCGACGTTATTTCCCAAAAACTTCTCCATATTTGGCACCAAAAATGAACTAGACCAAAGAATAAAAGAGAATGGAATGGTGGTGTAGAAGACAATCTTAAAAGATGCAATGTAGGAATCTTTGAGGGCGAGGCTGGCAGCGCTTAGTATGGAACTCGTCATTCCGGGCACTGTCGAAAAGTCGCCAAGGCTTGCTGCTGCTACCAACTGGTCCACTGAAGACTGCGGAAGACCGGCATTTAATGCCGCAGGAACCACCTTCTTGGGGATGTTCTTAGCCAGCTCATTGTTCAGAACCGAGGTATAAAGCGCCTGAGCAATGGCACCACCAAAACCACGGATGGAGCCAAGAACTCCTGTAGCTAAGCCGATATCCTGAGGTTCCCAAAGCAGTGTGACACCAGGGAAAGAAATATTCTCGACAAATCCGATGGAAGTTAGAGCGACGACGCCGATAGCGATAGTGGCAGCCCAACGATCGGCTGAGATGGTGCTCAATGAGGTCATGAAAGCAAAGGCAATGCTGGATGCGATGACGCACTGCCACTTGACCTTGGGCACATACGAGATGAAGATGCCGGCAATGGATTGTCCAAGAAGAATACCACCACCGACCACGGAGCTCTGCCAGCCAACATCGGTAACATCGGAGGTATAGACTGAACTGATGATTGTCGGCCACAAAACCGTCAGAGAGTAGTACACCATGGCTCCGAGAGTGGCAATGGTCGTGATTGCAACAAAACCAACATTCTTGAACATCCTAGGCGGCATCAAGGGTGTAGTTTTGCAGAAAAAGTTTTCTGTAAAAGGATTAGTTGAGGGTCATCGATTTAAGATGGAGTACATACCGTAAACAACGAATGCGGCAATAGTTGCGACGCCAATTAGGAGGGTGCAGAGGGTTTGTGCGCTGTTCCAAGGGTACTGGGTTCCTCCCCAGGAGAGGCCAATAAGGAAAAGCACGCAGCCGGAAATGTACAGGAAAATTCCGATAAAATCCAAGTCCTTGGTCATCTGCCACTTGGACTTTCCGTGGACGTGGAGCTGGCTGAAATCCGGTGGGTGGTAGAAGAACCAGTACAAGGCGAGGGACAAAGCTCCGAGGATATCGCCAATGTAGTAGCTCCAGCGCCACCGAGCCGCCGTCTTCTCGTAGAAAGCTCGTGCAATGATGGGCCCAAATACCGCAAAGGGTAGAGATGAGAGGAACACCAACGAGGTGATGGGGCCTCTCCATTTGTTGGGAACCAGTTCTCCGAGCACTGTTCCAAAGGACAGCTGGCCAGCTGCCGCGATACCATTGCACACGTTGGCGGCAATCAGCATCTCGACACTCTGGGCGCAGGATCCAATAATGCAGCCGATGAGACCCAGGACTGTGCAACCAAGAACCATCCATTTTCGTCCGTACATATCCGAAAGTCGACCGAAGAGGAGAAAACCGATCGAGCTACCCATGGTCCACATGGTCGCTACCCAGTTGATATTCTGCGAGGGGCCGATGTCTTGGTTAATGAGAGATCTAAAATTTCGTTAGGAGTGTCAGGTAGGTTTGGGTGTTTTGACAACTTACAAAGTGTTTGCTGGCAGGACCCAGCCCATGTACGCGCAAATGCTTCCCAGACATTGAGCCTAGCAGTGTATCAGCATTAAATACTCCCAATGTCAGTCAGAGTGGAGTTGACTCACTGTAACCGTTCCAATAAATTGAGGACTGCGAAAGTATCCTGTTGGCATCTCATCATAATCTCCACCCACGGCCTTGGCATCTAGATAGTCGACAGTGCCATCGGCGTGGACGACCTTCTTCGCTTCACCATCATCGCCAAGAACACCCTCGCCTCGTTCAAGGTGCGAGGCCTGGATGTCCTTTTCGTCGGCACCCGAACCTGTCTCAGGCGTCATCGTAACCGCAGTCCTTTGTCAAAATATTCAGAAAATGGTTGCCAAGTTGGCAGGACTGCATTGGGACAAACGAGCTGCTGTTGGCTGAAACGTCTTCGTCTTATAGGGACTCTCAGTATGGCTTTCAGATAAAGTGGGGAGCGTGGAACATGTTACCCCGGGAAAGGGGCCCTGGAATTTGGTAACAGCCAGATTCTGGGGAAGATCTAGCACAAGGGGTGCGTGGTTGGTGTGGGGAAATCTATGATCCGGCAGAGAGGATTACTTCAAACGGTTCACCTCGGGAAGACGATTTAGCTGAAAAACATGGCGCAGGGTCTAGACCGGGCGGTCTCAATTGCTTATCCTTGGTGTAAAAGGCCATTCCGCTGGGTACCGAAACGAGGAAGATAGGTCAAAGGTATCCATAGTGACGAATTACGAATCCAACCTAGAAACCAGCTGCAACATGATCTCAACGTTTTTATGCCGATCTCTGTTATTGCGCCCTGCGAGAGGTCCCTTGAATAGCTGCATCTGCATAATTCAAGGAACAAAATACAAGCGTGTGCTGTGCCGTGTCTCATTGGAGCCTTCTAGCCAAGCAGAAGAATATGAGATATCATTACGCTACTGGCAATGTACCTTGCATGGGTAAGCTGGCTGAATGCCCCCGGTACATCGGCTAGATGTCAAAATGATATGGAAAATCTCTTCCGCTCTACAGTGGTCAACGCTTTGATTTCCCCGCATCCTAAGCTCGGTCGTTGATGGCAAAATGGCGTCCAACGGACCTGGACCAGCACTAACCCATTCGGGTCGTGTCAGGACAATCATCCAGAATATTTATTGCGGAACGCCCCTTCTGTGCCCCAAATTAACTGTATTTGTTTCTGGTATCGGATTTATAGTTCGACAAGCGTGGCTTCTTGACCTAGTGCGTGGAAATGCCGACCGACGACTCCAACGGTTATCCGGACTAGCCCTCTGAGACAACCTGCGAGGGCCGCACGGAAGTTTGTTCAAAATAAAGAAGGAGAAACTAATCCATTACACAGCCAAAAAAAAAAAAAATATCGTGCAACAAATGATGTGATGGTATGATGTAGGCATTTCTTTAGGGCCCAGACCAGCTAATATGGTCAGACGCTGTCTGCATTGCATGTTTGGCGGAATGCGAGTCAGCTGAGACGAGCAAAAAAGCAAGTCTCGATCAACCGCCGAATTTACAGGCCAATTATCCTACTCATTTGCGCTGAATAGCCCATTTTGTGTTCAGCTGTGCCGCGAATCCCTGGCTCACAGGTCCCGTGCTGTCGGTGCTATGCACGGCCAATCTGCCCCGCGTTTTACCAGGGCACCGGGTGACGATTTCCAGCGGCATGGGCTCAAGAATAACCCCCAAAGACCCGCTGGGTCCATATTTATAGCAGGGTTCGCCACTGCCAGATCAGTAATACACCCATCTTATCGCTAAATAGAGTCGTCGCGTTATTGGTGTCTTGCTCTGAATCAAAGTAATCTATTGGGGCTTACTCTAGCCGCTTCTCGATCTCTTCTACAAATGTGGATATTAGAAGGGCCGTAGATACATTTAGAGTGAGACATTTGGAGACATTCGACTCAAAATCAGTTGATTGACGATCAGACCATGCAATTTAGTACACGTAAAACACGGTAGTCTCATCGCTACTCGCTCGCAACTTTCGGTTCCGGCGTATCATGATCCATCTTGCAAGCCAAGCCAGAGCAGCAGTAGCGATACTGAAAGCTGCACTGCTTGCCATGGCCATGGCATAGCGCGGCTCGTCGCTCTTTGGCCAGAGATACGGGGTCCAAATGAAGCTTATGTTCATGACCATCGTTACCATGCCAATTGCCGCCGCCTTTTTCTCTTTGGTCTGCCCACATACTGATCCACACCATCCAAGAATCAAGCTATTCACACCGTATGTTCCTATGGTGAAAACGACCATGGACGCGTACCTTCCTGCGACGTTAAGTGTAGCCGCCGCAGAGGCAAAGCCAATCACTGCCACTGTCTTGGAAATAGTGATATGCCAAGTCCGTTCATTGAACTTGCCGGACGACCAAGACACGAGGATTGTAATGGCTCCAGCAATCAAATAGGGAGGACATGTGAGGACCAAGGTGATGGTTGTGTTAAAGCCCAGCGTCTCAACGACAGTGGGGAACTGCGGAGTATCAGCATATGCGCATCCAGAAACCAGGATAGCCTCTCACAAAGTTTTTGAACCCGTTTGCAGCAAGGTGCATATGCGCCATCATGCAGAAGATCCAAACCATGGGGTCCTTGGATGCCTGCTTGAGACCCTTCCTTGTGCTGGTCTCGCCACTGTTGGCGACTGTGTCGAGCTCCATGCGATTGTAGGCAAGTTCTCGTTCCTCCTGCTTTAGCCACTTCGTGGTGAGCGGGAAATCGGGAAGGACGAAAAACCCGACCACAGCAATGACGAATGTAACGGCGCCTTGAAGAATAAAGAGCCACTTCCATCCCGCCAAGCCACCTGCGCCGTCCATGCCATGGTAGATTCCCGCGGCAATGAGACCGGCAAATGCAGTTGCGAGAATATTTCCGGTGTACAAGATAGCAATTCTTGTTGCAACTTCTTTTCGGGTGTAGAAAATAGACAAGAGATAAACAGCGCCAGGGTAGTAAGGTGCCTCAGTCACGCCGAGAAAAAAGCGAGTCAGCAGGAGGCCAGTGAAGTTTTTGGATGCGGCAGTGAGGGCGCTGACGATGGCCCACAGCATCATCATAGTACCCTGGCACGATTAATTATGTGTTAAGGAGAATGAGATGAGATCAAGGACCATACCATGTACCTGCTAGGGCGGGTTCGGGTGAGGAACATGTTGGAAGGGACCTGGCCAATGATGTAACCAACAAATAGAATCGAAACACATGTTTGATATTCTGAGATGCATCATTCTCTTAGCTGGATTGCTATCGGTGATACCGGTTGGGTGTTCAACACTTACGTGTTCCAGTAAGATTCAGGTCCTCTTCAAGATTATTCAGTCGTGCAAGGGCAATGGCGTTACGATCAAGATAATTTAGCCAATACATACTCCATAGCATCGGCTGTACAGAGTAAGCATCAGTGACCTTAGGCGTGGTAGTGCAATCAGACATACCATCATCCATCTGTCCAACTTCTTGACCAAAGCAATCTCCTTGGGGTCAGTTTTCTCGTGAGCGCCGGAATAATCCACCTTGTCGTAGGTTGGAACCAGCTTTCCCACATCCCCATCCCGGGATTCCTGATGCTCGACTTGGCCCTCCATGTTGGGCTTGTCGTCAAAGACGGCTGTGGACATGGTTGATAGGGGAAGTACAATTCAAAGCAACAATTGAGCAATCAACAAAAAAAGAACGCACAAGAATCAAGTTGGTCAGTGTGAAATAACCGGAGAAAAGTTTTCCATTTGTACTTTTTGCCTGCAGGCCAAGCGTATCAGACATGAACTCAGATGCCTCGCAGTCTTTGCTCAACGTCACCGCCATGATCCATTTCCCCAGATTTTCTGTTTCGGGAAAACAAGGGTGACGCAGCATAGATGCTTGACACCAAAACACCTCTCAAAGACACGCTCGGTCGAGACCGTGAGATGGTAGTATCCTGCCAAGAAAATGGTGTGGTGCCAAGTTCTGGGGTTGGTGCTGCGGGGAATGGTTGGGTGGCATTAGGATGTAAGCTTATCCAGGATTAGCTCAAGAGTCTACGGAGAAATCACAATGCCACACTTCGAATGCGCGATTGGCTCCGAAAAACCCCTACATCATACTCTTGGCCTCATACGATCCAGGCAGCAAGATTCGTAAGAAGCGGAGACCATGTGCCAAGAACGCCATGCCCGAGGAGATAGGCGCCAGAAGATTCCCAACCAGCCACATAGCGTCATTCTCTGCGGGCTAAGTTGCGCGGCCATCACACGTAAATGGAGGTGACGACACCAGATCACGCAATGCCTATAGGCTCACTGGAGGAAAGCTTATTTGAGCGAGTTTCCCCGAGGTTTGGTTCGGGGATGATCGAATGTCTCAGCACGATGTCACCAACCCATCACAACAGCATCTACAGCTTCGCTCCACTACCCCGACATTTTACATATACCAACCAGCCCTAAAATAAGAAATGGAAGGTGGTACGGCATTGATTTAGCCAGAACGTGGCGCCAAGTCCCCGAGGCGGATAAAACCAGCAGAACAAGCGATAGGTATGACCAGATTCTGGGTTTTTGACAGCCACTCATTTGTCCACGAGATCTGCCCATGGAGATGATCTCCCCGCAGTATATTCTCCCCGCTTCTTCTTATGCAGTTCACTTCACTTGATCCTACGTCACCAAACCGCAAGCATGCCGATCCTCACAGTGATGTAAATACTTGGGAAAGCACCATCACAATTTCAACACAATTCTTTTTACCGCGCGCTTTTTAACATTTTATTGGGCTTTTTTCTCACCTGTTTGTATGTATTGCAGTATACTTTGAAATGTCAAGCATGCAAGCGGGATCTTCTGCGATGGAAGCGAGTGAGATCGGCACTCGTGCGATGATAATTGCGAAGGAATCATGAATTATATAAATCTTCACGCGTGGCTTCCTTCTTCATCCGGATAGCCGACGTTTCATACGGGCTGAAAGGGTTGTCTTGGCATCCTCACTGACGTGGCTATGCACCCACATCCTACTAGATGGACACGACTCCCACCCACGTGGAGAGGTTTATCCAATAGTTCTCCGAATAGCATCGGCTCATGCAGGAATTGATGCGCTTCCGAGCATGCAACGTTCCAAATGACCGCGAATCCGCCGGGTCGGACGTTACACCCACCAATAACGCCATCGACGATGGATTATTACGGAAGAGCCACAGAGCATATGAAGACCCCGGCTTCCAAAAAGTATATAATAGCCGCTTAGCCCACCGACCTCGTCTTCTTAGCACATTGTGCTTCTTGCACGATGTGTTGGTTTGATCAAAATCAACAGAGATTATGGGTGGGCACATCGTAGATCAAGTCATGAGATGTGAGGCGGACATGCTAGAAGTAGTCAGTAGATCACCTTTACATAGGTGCTTTCAGGGATGTCTTGTCACTTGCAGGAGAAAGAAAAAGTACAATACGACAGCCCCAATCAAGGGGCTTTATAGCAACCCCGTCACGGGGTCACGAATGTAGTGAAGTCGACGCAAGAATAAATACGACATAAAAAGATATACTAAAAACCAGCCATCTAATCAACATAGCGCCGTCAGATGCAAAATCCTTAGGCCCGAACACCAAATGCGAGATAATTACACCCGAATCTCGTAGCTGGTATCGAGACCCTGCTACTGCGCCCAAGGCTGCTTACGCCTCAATATCACATGATGGCGACTCTCTAGGCTATTTGCCCTCTGTGCTTGCCAGTTCTAGATACTGGCCAACCACTTCTTTGACCATCGCCTCATATCCCGCAAGCTCAATACCAAGAATATCCTGCGACTATTTAAGCATGTCAGCATATGTCCCAACAGAACCGAGTCGTTGCGAGGAGAGAAAAGTATACCTTACTGCAGTCCCACTTCAAGTCAATAGTGGGCTGCCGGCCACCATCCCGAAATAGCCCCGATTCAAATGCTTCAGGGAAATATTTCTTTGCAATTGGTATCGTATCTTCCCACTTCGTATCTGAATTCAGAAGGAAAGACTGATTTCCTTTGATGCTCGGTTCTAATGCCTTTACATGTGCGCGAGCTACGTCGGTACAGAGAACGGCATTTCCGATTGATGCCACGCCCTGGTTGCCGGTCAACAGGCCGTTTATCAGTACTTGGGTGGAAAGGGTGCGCACCCCCCCGGTACTGGTCATGAGCTCGTCTTTTCCGAAAATCCAGGACGGAAGGATGGAGATCAAATCAAAGCCCGTGGAGTTGTCTCTGATGAATGCCTCCGCCGCATTCAGGGCTGCCGCCTTGCCTGCACAATACGCCTGAAGCTCAGAGTCGTACGGTGGCTCTGGAACAACTGCACGTGTATCGGGCCCACTTACAACACCAGTTTCGTCAGTACCGGCGGCGTATATACTGGAAGGGGCGATGGCCACAGTGGAACTAGTCATGACGATCCGTCTCACTGTCTTGCTCTTCGTGGCAGACTTGAGAATGCCGAGACTTCCCTGGACAGAAGCCTTGGCAAAGGCATCTTCCAGGCCATCTTTCGCAGTGGTCGAGCCTTCCCCGCCTGGGAGAGGTGCGGCTGCATGGACAATGAAGTCGACTCCCTGTACAGCGTCGTCGTATGCACCATCAGCCGTCATGGTCGGCACGATGGCAAACATCAGCTGCGTTTCAGGGGGGTCAAGGGCAGAGATGGATGGACCAGCTCGAAGCTGATCAATCTTGGCCTGCGAACGAGCCGCGACACGAACTCGATAACCACTCTTCAGGAGGTCTACCAGGATTTCGTATCCCAGGAAGCCGGTGCCACCGGTCAGCAGAACGAGTTCTCCAGTCATGGTGAGGAAATAATGGGTCAGATGATTTGAAAAGAAAGAAATGAGGTGTTTGCGTTGTTGTTTGATGATTCCAAAATCACAACAGTATTCGCCGTCCTTTTATATCCAAATCTCTAGATCCTACTCCTACTCATACGAACACTAAACAGGGCGATTAATCCATCTTGGGAATACAGTGCTAGTAGTGTTATTAAAACATGTTTCCTATTCCGGAAAGGCGCCGTTGTTAGCGCTCTCCAGCCAGGCTAGCAATGGCTGACAAGATGTCTCGTCCCACAGAAAGGTCGACAATATCATGGCAACGCCGCCTTGTCTCAGCAGATCATCTCGCGTATATCCGCGCACAGTGGACTGAAAAATGCCCAGGAACTGCTGCCCTTCTGCACAGGTTTCTTTCTCCTCTCCCGTCCCAAGTAAGCCAACGCAAGCTACCCACAGCAATGCCTCTCGGTAGTGGGTCCAAATTTCTCTCTCCGCCAAAGCCAGCCCGACTGCAGTCTGTAATCTGCTGCACATTCGGCGTAAAAGCGGGCTTTTCGGGGGCACTTGACGCAAAACCACGTACATGAAGATGTGAGCAGCAAGAACCAGCGCACAAGATCGCCTGCCGGCCTCGGATGCATCCTGGGAGTCTTGGTACATGTGTCTCAAGATTGATGCATCGACACAGTCCAGCATACCCCGCAACACCCCCAGTGGTACCATTGATGACTGACTTGCCAGAAGCAGCTGTCGTAATTTGGAAAAGATACAAAAATTGTGGAATGAATCAGGCTCGGTTATTGAATCATCGAGCGGCGGGTATTGAGAGCGCTCTAAGATTGGTTCCGGGAGAGAAGCTTGGTCGGTGTTCAGAAGTGGGAATAGAAGCGGATGGCCGAGCGCAATTGCAACCTGGATGTCGGCCCTGAATCGATACTTCAGTAATAATACATCAAATTATATCACAGAAACTTACAAGTTAATTGACTTGCAAAGAATGAACTCGTCTTTGAAGTTACCATGGCCGCCTAGTGAAGTGAATAAGGTGTGGACACCCCGTAGGTGTGTCTCTGCAGCTTCAAAGTTATCATCAAAGATCTAGAGACCTGTCAGCAAACCTCTCCCCTCGCTTGGACGTTGTACATACCTCTGCAATGGCCAATGTTGACATAGTAGACATCAAAAAGCTCATCTCGCCATAATTGCGTCTTGCACAGGGAGACGAGAGCTGAGATGCAATTTCCCCCATGGCCTTTCCTTTCTGGCGTATCCCCTCTTGTCTGATCGAAAAGCCTACAGCGGGATAGTCTGCACGCCACCACACTGCAGTCATCGCAAGAGTGCTGTGCATCATTGGTACGCTTTGCAAAGCATAAGGGAACCACGACTTTTTGCGGTCAGATGGGGCCAAGTTGAGGTCGAACTTGACCAAGACTATAATTCAAAGGCATACAAATTAGTTTCGTCTTGGTTTTTATAACTGCATGTCGAATACCCACAATATTTGACCAGGTAGTCCACTTCTGTATTCGTAGGTATCGGGAGGCTATCAAATGGATCCAGACTACCAGCAAACATGGACTCTATGTGATATTCTGACAGCTCCATAGATTTCTGAATTGGAATTAGCGTCATGTTCCGCGCGTATAAACTCGTTTCAGACAAAAACTCACCTCCATGAACGAATTTGGCCCCAGCCACCCGTTCGCTGTTCCCTTTCCTGAGGCTGCTATTTCGGTCGAAACGATAGTAAACCTGTCCCATTCATGATTATTTTGTGATGCTCCATGCATCTCGCGGCCAAAGGTCAGGTCACCCGCAAATTTCGCAGAGTGAGAGGACTCCATTGTTGCCTTGGCCCTCGAACGCCGTGTGCTTTTACGTAGGCCGGCGCGCACTGCATGGCTTCTGATAGACCTCGACAATTCTGACGCTTTTCTGTCTCCGCCTTGTACGGCAACGAATTTGAATTGCCCCATCTCGATCGTACCGAACAGTTCCCATGTCAGATACAGCTTTCCCGTACTGTTGGCCAAGTTGCTTATGCCGGAGATAAGAGCGGTATGTCCGACCCCTGTGGCGGTCTCCACATGGGCGGTCTTCACACACCAGCGGAAAACTTCACGAATAAGAGAACAGCCTGATTTCTGCAGCAGACCTTTTGCGCAACCTGTCTCACTCATAGTCCCTTCCGCTGACGTAGGTGTGATGCCCCCAGAGTCAATGCTACAAACATAGTCGCAGCAATTTCAATTTTATCTTGCAAACTTCTATCGCAGGAGTGAAATACCAACCTCAGTTATTTACTATCAATCTACGAGTAGATTCAGGCAGTTATATGCAGTAAAAAAAACTAAAAGAATCGAGAGGAACAAGCTGAGAGGCCCTCCATGTTGGTCACCATTCAGTCATCCTGGCGGAGTCTCCCTCCACTTCTCATCACTGCGATAAACAAGTCTTGGTCGGAAATACGACTTTCAGAATAATTTTGATATTAAAACTAAACAGGGCGATATATTTCCCCAAGGCGAATTCGAGATAGTGCAGAATTGCGAAAGTGATATGCATTTTGAGGCTGTCGATTGCAACCAATACAGAGGCAGAGAACAACTGTCCATGACCCACCCAAGCGCGTTGGTTCGCCAGCCCCTTAAGGCACCACTGTAACCCAACGATACGCGAAGGCGGTAGTATTAGGTGGCAATGCTCGCCGCAGCTCACCCGCCTGTATATCATAACCCGCTCGCGCCACCTGTTGGTTCGAAAGAAGGCGGCGCGTTTTCTTTCCATAATCACCAGAAGTCAATCCTGCTTTCTAATCGCCTGCCAAAAAACGGGTGCGCAAATTAGCAATGTCTCAAAGAAACACGCCGACAAAGGCTACGCCGGCAAGGGCTACACCGACAAAGATCACGCCGTCAAGAGCTACACCGACAAAGGGCACGCCGTCGAGGATCACGCCGACAAAAAGGACAGCCTCGAGAGGTACACCCAATAAAAGCCCAAGCTCCCGGGACGTGGTATATTTTCTTGCCGGCGAGAATGAAATCCCGGTGCGGGCGCCGCGAGCCGTCCTGAATAATTCGCCCATCCTGCAAGACTGGCTCCAGAACCCCGGCCAAGTCCCGGAGTCGTTGAAGAATCGCGGCCGCATTCATTTCCGCGGCTGCGAACCAGCCATTCTTCGAGCCGTGTTGCACTTGCTCGGAACTGCCACCTTTGGAGTAGACGATAATGCTGTTGTGCGGCGCTGGGCGGATTGCATCCTAACGGGAACTGAGGATGCAAAGTTTCTCTTAAAGATGTACAAGTTTGCCAAGTCTATCAAGTAACTACAGCCTTTTTTTTTATGTAAAAGCCTAGTAATGTTAGTTGAGCGATACTAAACACATATACCCCAGGGCCGATTCAGCTTCCTCCGAGGCAATCAAGCGACTGCGTGATCGCACCGTCGGGGTGGAGGAGTTCATGGACGCTACCATAGTTATCGGAAAGCTCGACATTGTCGAAGACAAGAAGATTTCGTCCTGGGTCTCATCATGGCTGACCAACAATCTAGACAAGGTAACTGCTTCGGGACCCGCTCAAGATTGGCTCAAGACAGGAAGCCCGGATACATGGACGTTTACAACGACACTGATGCAATCGATTGTTCAATTGCAAGAAAAGGTAGAAAAGTTAGGAGGTGAGGAAGAGACTGAGGATGAGTACGAATGGAAATAAGTTTGGTTTCACGTACTTTGGCGTTATTTGTTTAGGTCAGCGTTTCATTCTGGGTATAGCTATTGGAAGAATATCAACAAGATCCCGTCTACTAAACACCACATTTCTGTTATGGCCAGCACTCAGCTTTGCGGGTACGCTCAGATCCTCGGATAAAATCCACATTCCCATTTAAAATCCAGCCCCATTGCACTGTTGTTTTGTTTCCGCTTGATTAATTTCCGTCGGCGATGTAACCGAGCGCATGGTTAGCGAGGTTTTTTAGTAAACCTTGGTGATCCCAGGGCTGGAATTGAGTTTGTCGGCCCCAATTCTCCGCCAATATTGTCCGAGGTTCCATTTACATGCGGGACCCTCGGTTCGTAAAATGATGAATAGCCTGCCTGGTTCGAAACAATAACAAACGTTCCGTATACCCGATAACACCGCATTCCCCCGCCTCCTCACCCAAACCATATTCAGCCCATGCTCCCCTTGTCTGCGAACCCAATCGCAATTAGCGCGGACAAAACGACCAGCTTCTGCTGTCAAACTTGTAGGATTCTTGCTATCCGTGCGCGCGCTGTTGCTGGGTTTCATCCTTTCCCTTGATACGCTGATCGCACCCGGCCCGCCGGGATTCGTCAGAGGAATCCTTCGCAACTGTAACAGGGGGGCCAATTGTCGCAAGCCCCCCGTCTTCGGCGACGCTGCAGTGGGTCCATGCCATCCGTGATAGCGGCGCCAGATTGACGAAAGGATGAACAAGGCTGCTGTCAAACAAGGGTGGACGGTTTTTTTTTTATTCCTTGTGGGGGCCATTCCTTTCAACTCAAAACTCGGACTACTACCGCCCATGTATTGATTGCTCTCATAATGATCATGTCCAACTAAAGCTCATGATCTAGTATATGTGCACTATGTATGTGTGTGTTGCTGTGGTTGTCTATGTACATTGGTATTTTTTTTTACGGCTTTCGTGGCGTCTTCCTGCTCTGTAGTTTTAGAGGCCGGCCACGCATGAAACATTAAGAAATAAAAACCACACGAAGGGTATAAAATACAAAAGTCGTTAGGGGCCGTCCGCTCCTGCGAAGACAAGCCGTCATCATTTCGCTGTGGGCGCTGATCCATCTTGTTAAACTCCGTGGAACACCTTGACGACGCCCGCTGCAGAGCGCTCCGACGATGACTCTCCGTCGCGCGAACTGTTGGCGTCCTTCTCATGCTGCAGCTCGAGGGGGATGGCGCCGGCGCCGGGGGGCGAGCGTCGCTCCTCAGGCGTGGCCTCCTCGGTGCTGATTTCGATATCGTGGCGCTGGTAGATCTTGAGCGGCATGACATAGGTGGAGTTGATCTGCTCCTCGCTGTCGAGGCGGTGAATGGTGTTGTCGCCCGCCCGTGCGGCAGAACGGGGCCCACGGCTGAAGCGCGACTGGAAGTCCGTCGAGGGGTTGGTCGAGCGCTTGTTGGAGTAGCCGGCAAAGGACTTGAGGTTGAAAATGCGGCGCAGGAGCGTCCAAGTGTAGGGGAGGTTGGCCGTGATGAGGGCCGTGGACGACTCTCGGACGTACCAGTAGGTCCACTGCGAGCCAAAGGGCTCGTTGAAGCTGTAAAACTTATTGAGAATGGCGGAAAGGATCTAGAGACGACAGGTGTCAGTGCGCGCTCACGGTTCGCATAAACAACGCCGCTTGGTCCTCGATAGACTAGTTGCGCTAGGAGCAACTTACCGTAAAGAAGCCCAATGCAAACACACCGCAAAGCACCACCTTTCGCTTGGTTGGCAGTTGGGACTTGAGGAAAAGAGGCATAGGAATGGCGATAATCATGAGGTCAGACGAGATGTTGAGCACGGCGTTGGTGATGAGGTGGTTGGTGGCGGCCGAGCACTGCGAGCTCTTGGGCGGCACAGCCCAGTACTGGTTGAAAGGGCGGCACCAGACTCCGAGGTAGAGGACTTCCATGACAATAAACCCAATAATAACGTATCCTGCGACAATCTTGACGGCCAGGTTCTGCTTCAAACTCATGCTAAAACGTGTGTTAGAGCGCATCCTCGAAATCGGTGAGTTGGAACAACTGACGTCAATCGGTTGTACATGATTAAGAGACAAAACTTGATTGTCCAGATGGTGATGATTTGCATTTGCTCAACGGCGAGGACCCATTTGGAGCCGACAACACGCTCAGCGATGCTTGAGGGCGTAAGCTCAGTTTTGTCGTTGGGGTCAATGAGATTGCTGTTGGTGTGTGAAATGACGTTCATGCCAACCATGATGATGGTATCAGTAACCTGTGACAAGGTCAGAAAATTGATCCACGTGGTGTGGTTTAGGCTGTGAGCCTGAATTTGTGCTGACGCACCATGGCGAATATCATGAGATAGTCTTCAACCTGCATCTTCTTGAAAGAGCCCAGCAACAACCTTCTTGACGACCTAGAAGCAAAACTTCGTGTGAGCAAACCGATTGGCGTGTGAGGGAATAGGCAAAAAAAGGGGGTTATTACATCCTAGCAATGACGACCAACCAAGTCACGGCGTACCACGTCCATATTTCCACAATAAATGCTGACATGTTGGCTGATTTCATGGGGGGTTTAGGCGGGGAGCGCCTTGGGGATTATCGGAGCCTCGAACGAAGGAATGGGTGTGATCATCAATGTTGAAAAACCAGTTGAGATGTGTCGAGGCAATTTTGGGGCCGTCAGCTTCGAGGCAAGAGAGCCTCTGGCAAAATAAAGGAATGAATACACGCAGAGACAAGGGACATGGAGCTGGAAAAGGTGGAGGGGCAACGACAACTTTTATTTGGCTCAACACCAATAGCTGGAGGGCTACGACAGGGTGCGCAAGGGCCGTACTCAGGGACATGCTCTTCTTGGGATGGCGAATGCACTTAGTGCCGCAGCACGCAGTCTCCTCTGGGCTTCGGTGACCCAGGATGAGGTCCTTTCCGTGACACATGGGCCATGCTTGGCTACTCGATTTACTGACGATATTGGAACAGCGTTGCAGGGGGAGGCGTGGAGTAACCATGGCGAGCATGGGGCCGCCCATGAAGCAGCGTGGAGCCAGAGTGGATCTCTCCTGTCGAGTCAGATCACGACAAACCAGGATGCCGAGTCAGGGAGCATGGGCCATTTCAGCTGCATGGCATTCACCATTTGACGGAAAAAGAGAAATGGAGTCGTGGGCCGCGAGCGGAAGTGGGAAGAAGGCCAGAGAGAGGGCGCGCGAGAATCCACCCAGCGCGCCGCCATCATCTCCATCTCCAGGATAGGGTGACGAGCCAAAACAATGGCTCCCATCTGCAGGGGCGAAGCCTGGGGAACCACGCCACAGCCGTGCTGTATCAGCGAGCACACTGGGCCAAAGGATGCCATGGCGTCGTTCTGACAGCGCTGATCTCGGAGGCATTGCAGAACTCTAAAGGCGGGAATTTTGATTCGATTTCCCGCTAGCATCGAATCCAGGGACAAATCGCGAGCCCGACCCGGCCAAAAAGCAACGCAACCACAGCACACTTGTGACTGCCAGGCGCCGAGCACACAACGGCTTGTTTAGTGGCGCAACGCGGCCTCGTTCGGTTGCTCGAGAGAGACGATCGATAACGGGGGCCCATCAGCAGCGGCCCAACAGCGAATCGCGTAGAAAGCCGTGCGGCAGGGGGGAGAAAAAAAAAGCCTACGCTGCCGTGACATGCGCAGCGCGCCGCCTTGCTCAGTTGGGTTCTGGACTTGCTGGATCGAGACGGGGCTCTCTATCTGCAGCGCATGCCTACCCGGACGGAGACTTGCCGCACCCACTCGCGCCCGTTGGGTCGTCAGCAGCGACCATGTCGTAGTAGTAGTCCTCCTTGTCGTCGTCGTCGTCGGCCTTGCTTGCTTGCTTTGCTGCCCATGCCGTGGGCCAATCACCCTGAAACGGCTGGGCTGGTCCGGCCCCGGAAGGTTTCTCCCAAGACGAGCAGCGAGCCTCACCTCTCTCCCTACTGCTGGTGGTTGGCTGCTTGAGAATTCTTCAATTTGCTGGGATGCGACCAATCTCCGGCCTCTTGTTGCGTGTCCTGGGCTGGTCCCCCCAGGCGAGGATCGCCGTCTAGCATGGGCGATACGGGCCCCTCCCTCCACACTCCTATTCCCTGGCTCCCACGCGACAGGGAAGGTTTCGTGCCTCGTAGACGACTCAGACAGCAGCACAAGATTGCTTTTTTCCCTTCTGCGGCGCATGCAAAGAAGCTCGGCTGCAGCGTTCCAAGCGTTCCAGGAGCTACCTACCTCACAGCAAGCTTGTCTCAATCCGTACCAGGTCCCGGGGGCCACACCAACCGTCGCCCGTTTGAGCATGCCCATCGTGTCCCTCTCTGCCCACCCCGGCCCTCCCCTCCCTCCCTCCTCCTCCCCCAGACACAAAGCCGTTCGTCCTGACCTCTGTTGGCGGCGCGCGGCAGCGGCTTCAGTTCCCTGCACTGCACGAGGCACGCGAGCTACTGCATCGGTAGACGGAATCTCGCTTCAGCGGCTATGCCAGCTGATACCTTAATCCGCTATTGATCGGACCATCAGGGCGATAGCTCGCATGAACACGTTGAGTCGCAACTCTAACCGTACTGAGCTCCCGATCCGACCGCTTCAAGGCCAGCCTTCATCACCAGACCCAGATGGCGCGTATTCAACCGCCGTCAATTCACACAGCTTGCTTATCGGAGTTGCTTCCGCCTGCTAACGCTGTTGGGTGCAGCTTAGGGTGCAGAAATATATTAACGGTGAGGCGATTTCGCAGAGCTAGTTATGTGTGATATATTAAGCAGAGCAGTCACCGCTAGGGCTAGACCAGGCCATCGTATTCCCCAAGCGCGGGGGCGGCCCCCCTGGCGTCGCCTCTTTCAATGCGTTTGGCAGTCACCGACAAACTTGATCCCACTCTAGCCCTAGGTCTGGGGCGCGTGTCGTCATGCTGGAGTCGCTGGAGTCGCTGGAGTCGTCGATCGCATTCACGCGTCCGCCATCCAAACGGGGCAAGGCTCAGCATCAGCACGCAACACCCAGACTCAGACGCGCCGGAACGCCGGGTCCGAGCCTTCGGGTGTCGCTGAGCCACCTCGTCCTAGCCTCCAGCTGCCCCCATCGACGGTCTCCCTCGGCTCTGGCTGCCAAGGAGCCAACACGTGTTCCAATGCAAGATGGGACGGCCGGTCCAGCTCGCTTCCGGGCCTGGCTTCGCGGCGTTGGTGGTAGTGGTGGTGGTGGTGGTGGCCATCCACACCCATCGATATTCGACCCGCTTGCTTCAGGGGGGGCACACACACTGGGCTGGGGGCCAACGTGCTCGCTTGTCACGACTGAACCAAGTAATAGATAAGCAACGGAATTCGCTCGGAAATATGAGCTGTCGCTGCTGCTGCTGTGTAATTGTTTTAGCCACTGCTCCCTACTCTAACCGTAGCGCCTTTTGGATCGATTACACATCAACATTTACGTCACAAACACCCCAAACCCTTTTGGGCAATCCCAGCGACTGCCAACACCGCCACATTCCATCATCTGTGGCTGTGCTTACATAATGTTTGGGCTCGGGCTGCCTCAGCCTTAAAAAAAGATTACACATCCCACACGGACACCTTGTTGGGCAATTGTCAATTGCTCACAAATGGGGAAAATAGCGCAATGTCACGTGCTTTCGTATTTGGAAGCAAAAAGATTCCATCATCGTCCATAGCCTTGTAGAGATCCTTTGTAAGAGGGGTATCGAATTTTGTATTAATAGACCCTGTATTCGACCGCATCTACAGAATCACCACTTTTCAGAACAACATCTCACAAACCATCTCATCAAGTCAACTCCAGACTTTTAAATTCAGCACCAGCCCACTGCAGAAAAAAAAACACCCCTCACAACCTCAGGAAAATAAAATCCGTCACAATGGTCAAGGAAATCACGTCATCCGCCGAGCTCAAGGAGTTCCTCGAGTCCAACACCTACGCCGCTCTCGACTTTTACGCCGACTGGTGCCCGCCTTGCAAGGCCATCAAGCCCGTGTACGAGCAGCTCTCGGAGAAGCACAGCGTGCCCGATCAGTTCCAGTTCGCAAAGGTCAACGTCGACCACGTCCAGGACGTCGCCCGCACCTACGGCATCACCGCCATGCCCACCTTCCTCTTCTTCAAGGAGAGCAAGCAGGTTGCCGTCAACGGCGAAGCCTCCATCCAGGGTGCCGACCCTCGCAAGCTTGGCGCCGCCGCCGAGAAGATTGGAGGCTTGGCCAAGAAGCGCGCTGAGGCCTCTCTATGATCCAGCGCCTTCGTCGGAAATGGTTCATTTAAGATCCTTGCTTCT
This sequence comes from Calonectria hawksworthii, assembly GCA_020975415.1. Classification (NCBI taxonomy): domain Eukaryota; kingdom Fungi; phylum Ascomycota; class Sordariomycetes; order Hypocreales; family Nectriaceae; genus Calonectria; species Calonectria hawksworthii. The sequence goes on along the minus strand of JAHXZK010000018.1, from coordinate 219,249 downwards.
TAGGCTTCCCGCAACGAAAAAGATGCCAGCCTAAGTAATGAAGTTATGACCCGCCTGCGGAAAGGAACAGGCAGGCGTCGGGTCCACGATGTTATGATCATTGGGAAGCGATATGGTGGCAGAGTCAGCCAATCTTGTATATATGCTCGTTTATATACCATATCCATTTGCATCTAAAACAAAGTAATATCGCCCGTGCATATGTGCTCTCGTATCCCAGCCACTCAGTACCCGCTCCTATGTGGACGGCTCAAGCTTTAGGGTAAGCGACCACCCAAATAGACAAACTACAACCTCAGTGTATCCCATGCATTTGAATTAGATCTGGTCTTTTTTGGAAAATAAAAATGAAAAATTAAATTTCTTTAGTAGAGAGTTTATTAAAATTGAAACACATATAGATGAGGACGATTGGTTCTGACAGCTTTTTTTCCGTGTGATGCATCCACAGTATGCTCAATCCGAAAAAGAAGTAAAATGATTAGGAGTTTGCCGTGTGTGCAATTGGAGAATTATTTCATAACGCAATCAGGCCTTAATCTATCAACTCGGTATCACCCTCAACCAATCCCATTGTGATTTTGATAATTGCTTTTGTTGCTTTGGCTGACTTTTCACTTTGTCACGTGGCCCCGCACTTCGATGCGACGCGTTCTCAAATCTAGCCACGATCCGTCAAAGCGTCAATAATCGATCAATGTCACGTGTTTGTGATTCCTTACCCGTGTTGTAGAGAGCGTATATCTGTTGCGACTTCTTTTTCCAATTTATTTGGGGTGCCATGCCTCCCAAGGGCAAAACAAATGGCTCGCGTCCGAATCATCCAGAGGCCCCAGGACTATCATCGGCCGCTGTTGACACTGATCGAGAGTCTCAAAGATTGGACTGGTCAATGCAGTACGTTAGAGAGCTTGGCCTCATGGGGTTCGTAGGTCCCACTGATGCCGAAGCTGTGCTCTCTTGCTCAAATGTTGATGTCGTTTTTCCTTTTGCGGATTGGGGCTACTTTGACATCAATGAAGCCCCTGCAGGCGGATACATGAATATAGCTAGAATTCCTAGTTCGAGGGACGAAAGCGTTGATAATGTTTTTATAGTGCCTTTCCAAGTTATTGGTGGGTTGACGCAAACGATTGCGATCACATCATCTGCTGACATCAACAGAGCAAGTTTTTATAATATTTGATACAAGCACCGACAACAGTCCTGAACCAGATAGTCTGCTACAAGTCATTATTATTCCTAAGGGCGCAACCGGAACCTCTCCCCTTTTAAAGCAGTACCCAGAGATTATTCACTTCAGGTGGCCTAATATGAAGCTCAGCGATGGCGGGCTCGCCAAGAGACCCATTCACCTCATGGAGAGCAGCAAACGACCGTGGGTTGAAGACTCAGATACCTACGTTTCAATTCTAAAAGATTGCCTAAACTTGCAACTGAAGCCGCTGGGAAAGAAGGTGAGGGTGTGTGTCAATGGACTCAACCAGAAGCCAGTTGAAGGCGGGCCACTCTTTTACAATTCTCCCGCCATCCTTCAACCGATGGCCTTCACTCCAATAACAGAACATATTGGCGGTGCGTATCCCTCCCTGGTCTCCCTCCGCGCTAAATGTCGTCCTCTTATTGTCGAGTGCAGGTACACTCTATTTCCTTTCAACTGGAATCTTGTGGTTCTCGCATACAATACTGTATTTCCCTCTGAACTCGCTCAAGTATGTTGCCACAGCCATTGTGCGCGATTTGACTATGAGAAGTGATAACGACCACTACGCCGCAATCAAACTGGGCATCGAGCTTTCTGTGCTGGAACCGTATCCCGCGAAAGGAAGCCAGCCTAATTCGAGGCTCGTATGGTTCAGTATCAATCAGAATCTTCATTTCGCAAATGGTCGAATAAAAGATTACGCTAATAAATATTCTATAAAATTGAGAAGGAGGGAACTGACGTACTATGACTATGAACAAAACAAGCTCATGATTATGGATAATTTAATTGATTGACTATCCTATCTTGTGGTTGATGGGGCCTGGTGTTATCATGGTGTGAATGACTGAACCTATGAGAGCGTCGCATTGTCACATTCACAAAGGAAACCCAATGACTGTGAAAGTGGCTCTAGATCTAAAACTAATCTAGGAACACTTTTTTCTCATCAGATCAGGTATACACATGTTTCAAGATGTGAATTTAACCTAGGATCTCATCGCTAAAACAGTTAGCATTCTGCATGAGCATCATTGTTTAGTAGCCACTTACGTATAGGTTTCTTCGGGCATCCTAATTCCATCATTGATCGAAAGGCCCATCAGTCTGCCGCCATCGACTGTCAAGAGTGCATAGTTCATATATCCACCCCCCGGGCTGGAAAGCATAAGAACTGGGCCAACAATCTCCTCTGGTCGACCGGGTCGACCGGCTGTACATCGCATGGCTGCCTTTGTGGCTTGGTTGTTGATTTTGTACTCGTGTTTGCCCGAGGTGGTCCCGGTCATTTCTGAAGGAAAGATGCCTGGGCAGATGGTGTTGACGCGAATCTTGAGCCTGGAATAGGATGAGAATACTGTACAAAATATGCTATTTGAATGCACTTGAGAAATGGTATACGTACGGATGAAGTCGACCAGCAAGCAATTTGGCGAGGTGAACAGCTAGACGGTTTAAGCAACGACTTCTTTGCAAGGGACAAAGGGCATCCCAAAAACCCATGAAGGAAATACTCACTAGCGGCTTTGGAAACTGCATATGTCAACGAACCCATAGACCTGTCCACGTAAGCAAGTGATGCCGCCCAGATGTAATTAATGAGCAGCCACCAACCTTTGGTTGCCAAGGGCAGCCAGTGATGCAATCACGCAAACGTTGGGGTCCGCCGATTGGCGCAGGAGTGGTATAAAATTGGCAGTTAGGAAGTACACTCCCATAACATTAACTGTATTGTGTAAGAAGGTCGATCTTGGTGAACTCGAAGTGGTGGGCATCATTACGTACTCTGGTTGCTTCGGTTAAAGTCCTCCCTACTACCGTTAGAACATCGATTTGTTCTGGAATGAAATTGGTAAAACATACTCCTCTAAGCCATTGATAAGAAGATTCTCGACTTGATCGGCTGCAAAAAGTCAGATCTCGTGCCGTTATTTGCCTTGGCATCCCGCATAACTCACGATCATTATGATCGGTTGCTGTAACTCTCCAGGGGCTATTTATCCCGGCGCAATTTATAAGGGTATCAATCTTTGATGCAGATTAGTTTGATAATGTAAGAGTATTGAGGCAAATCAAGTTGTCTTGCAATACGAGGTTGGGACCTACATGGGATTCATGCTCTTTGACAGCTTCCACAATTTTTTGACACCCCGCTTTGGTCTGCACGTCTCCTTGGATTCTAAGCTTTTAGTAAGTATGGGGATTTAGAGATTGCATCATGATTTAAAGTTTGCCAAGTTTTCCGGGGTTGCATGCTCGTGGTTGAGGTTCAACGCTGAAAACACTCACGTATGGATATCTCCTCCAATCTCTTTCGCGGCAGTGTCTAAGGCCTCCTGCCTTCTACCACAGATGTAAACCTTTGCACCATTTACAGCAAAGCCTTCGGCGATCGCTTTACCAAGTCCACTTCCTCCTCCGGTGACCACCACCACTTTTCCCTTCACGGAGAATAAGTCCTCCAGCTTGAATGAAACGTGTTGTTCAGCCATGATGTGATTTGTTTTTAGGGTGGTTGCTAGATGTAAGTGTTCTTCTGCAAAGGTATCAAATGTGCTCAGTTAGTTCGATCGTTGGTTAAGACTGGGCGCGATGATGGCGCAAGCAACTTGCGCAGTCCGTAATCGGCCAAAATGCAGACCCCCGCATCAAAACTGACCCCAACCAGATCTCGCCATCCCTGCATGCTCTCGTTGGGCCACCATGACAGCCTAATGCCGCCGTGTACATTTGTAATGCTGACATATTTGGTTAGCTTAGCCGATCGGTTGGATAGTCGTTATCCGGAAATCGCTAAGCCATTTCTTGGTCATGGTGATGCGGGCAGGATTCCCGGTCGTGAAATTGTGCATTGAATTATTGCCGAGCATTCTCGTCGAAGGATTTAGTGTCGAAGGATCGTCGGCCGTTAATTAATCCAATGAAATTGAGTACCGATAGCACGGACTGAAGCCTAAATAAGCTGACTAGACTGGAATGGCTCTCTCAAATAAACGTTGGGTTGAACCCAGTAGACTGAACAGAGGTCACCCACAATAAGCCTGCGCTTACCCCAGATCACGCCCATAATTCACCATGTCGCTTCCCGAAAATACCGACGGCCCGAAGGTCATCCCTTTGACCAATGAAGAACGTGATAGTGGTGTAATGGGCGACAAGAAGCTTTATGATGCCATGGAAGCGTTCTTCACAGATGGTCTGGTAGTGATTGAGAATGCAATTGACGCTGAAATCATCGACAAGTTGAATGAACGAATGCTCCAAGACACAACCAAACTCCTCGCAGGACAGGGCCGAGTGCATTTCAAGTAAAACTCGCCGTTATCAAGATACATGGAATTTATCTAACTTAGAACAGCCATCTGAACGAGAATGCTGCTACAAAGGGTGCCGCGAGCGGAGGAAACCTTTCTCAAGTCCCGCCCCTAGAAAAAGGTGAGATATTAAGAAATCAAAGCATGCAAAACCATTTTCTAAATGGTTTTCATAGAATGGCTTTTCCCTGAGGTGTATGCGAACAAACATGCCACTCGAGTTGTGTCCAACATTCTGGGTCCACGCCCCGAGGTCCACTTCATCCGCAGCAATACTTTAATCGCCACTGATGAGCGGCAAATGGTCCATGCCGACCTACGCTTCGAACACCCAGAGCACCCATTCGCAATTGCTTACAACACCTGCCTGATCGACTGCGGCCCTGAGAATGGGACAACCGAAATTTGGCTTGGAACGCAAAATACGAACCTCGACTACCATCGTGAATTGGGCGAGCCAATGATTGCACAGGACAAGTTGGAGGAGAGGCGCAAGGTCAGACCTCCGTGCTACCCACGAATGAAAAGAGGTTCTATAGTCCTCCGAGACCTGCGATTATGGTAAGCCTTAGACTTTGATTGACATCTATCATTTACTAACGATCGAAGGCATGCTGGCATGCCGAACCCAACTCAAAACACACGGATTATGCTTGCAATTGTATTCTATGCGGCGTGAGTTTGGCCCTTTTTTATGAATAATCTCTGAAGTAATGCTGACAAAACCTGCAGATGGTATAAAAATGGTGTTACCACCCAGTTGCCAGAATCACTGAAGCCTACCATTGATGCGTTAGAGGAATATGGGCAGCACAAAATAGCGGTAGAATGGGTTCCAGACGAGGGCTACAATTACTTGGATATAAAATTTAGCAACAACTTCAGCTCGACTCTCACACCGTGGGTTTGGGAGAAGATTCAGCATGTCAAGACTGTCAAGGGATATTGAAAGGTTTGAGAGGGACGGCATGACGGATTGAATTGAAGTTGACAGATGTGTAACAAAGACAAATGTTGTGAAATAGTCCGACTGCCCCATGGCCTCTACATATTGAAACTTATAATCCATGTTGTTTGAGTGGAACTATCACGTCAGTGATGGTTATCCAAGCTCAAGCCATACGATATTTACCCCATCAGATACAGAAACACCACTGTTCAATTTAACGAAGAAAAGTCTGAAAGTAAGTGGGATATGATTGCTATAGATAGTTCTAATCGCACAACCAAGGAATTAAAATCCAATGTACCGCCATCCAAGATCAATTTGCTGCTGTGTGACACCGCCCTTCCTTGCCCGTTGCTGCTCCTCGGGAGTGCCGCCCAGCAATTTGTTCATTCGCCTGACGTGAATGAGATAACCGGTTATCACGATGAAGAAGGCAAAAGTGCAAGCGAGCACTGGGAATGCTGTTAGAAAATTCTTGAGCCCGCGATATTGAGAATAAGGAAACTTACCACCTCCAAAAGCAGCGTAATAGTGCGGGGGACTGTAATACAAGTAGCTGGCCCAGATGTTGGAGAGACCACCAATTGCGTTGAGCATTGCGGTTCCGGCGGCTCTTTTGGGGAATGGTCGAGCCATGTGGAGATTGACAGTTTTGTATAGCATGATTTGTGGACCAGCTAAGGGAGAAATCAGTATTAGTTTCGAGTTACAGAAGATATACCAAGTGAGTGGCTCACCGCAAGCAAATGGCATGAGCATCATGGCAAAATATCGTGGTCCAAGTTGAACGCTGGCAATTGCAGTTACGTAGGCGACAACACCAACGCCAAGACAAGCGACGATGATGGCGTACATGGCATTTTTGCGCTATTGAAAACGGTTAGAATTGAATGCAAAAAGTAGGAACGGAGGGTGAACATACGTCACTAATGTAAGAAATGATCAAAAAGAGGCCGATGGCTAGAATGTAAGGAGGGGCCGTCAAGAGCATGGTGTTGATCTTGTTGAAGCCAAGTGTCTGGACAATGGAAGGGAAGAAATTGACAGTGCTTCCCATTGCCTGACTCATTCCCATGCACCATACGAGAGCCCAGATCTTGGGATCGAAGAAAGCTTCCTTGAAGCCACCGAGTGTGGTGGTGTCTTCGTGCGCTTCACCAGCACCTGCCTCATTTTCAAGTCGCCAGACGGCCATGTCACGCTCAATGGGCTTGAGAAGACGGGCGTTGTGAGGGTACTCGGGCATGAACATGGCGAAGAGAAGACCACAGCCGATAGTGACAACACCCTCGCTGAAAGAGTCAGAAAAGGACCAGGAACCATGAAGAGGGAGCAGGGCTTACACAATAAACAGCCATCGCCAGCCAGCAATGCCGTATCGTCCATCCAAGGTCAGGCAGGCTGCTGCGACAAGGCCGCCGAAAGCACTGCCAAGCATTTGGAAGACAAAGAGAGCAGCAAGACGCTTGCCAAGCTCATTCTTGGTGTACCAGGCACTCATTAGGTAGATGACTCCCGGGAAGAAGACAGCTTCCGTCACTCCCAAAAATACTCGAACTGCCAGGAGACCTTGGTAGGTTTTCACTGCTGCAGTACTGGCGCTGACTGCTCCCCAAACAACGGCGGCGGAACAAATGTCTCAAACTAAAGTCAGCCGAATTTCTACGTTGGAAAGGAGTCTTTATGCGATTGACATACAGAAACCAGGTCGGGGGATTTTGGTCATGATCAGATTGGAGGGAATCTGGAAGGGAATGTATCCGACTGGTCACGATTAGCGGTAGTCCTGAGAATGAGGCACACAGAAAGTCCTACCGAATAGAATTGAGATGGCAGTCGCGAAATCTTCGGTTGTCATGTCGAGGTCCTCCATAATTCCGTAGACCTTGGTGGCCGCAAGTGCAGATCGATCAACGTAGTTGAGAATGTATAGAATTCCCATGATGGGCCTGAAAGCTCAGCGTAAGTGACATGCTGATTGAAAGAGGAGCGACGGAATTTCTTCATTTACATGATGACCATGTCCATTTTGCGGACCATTTTCCTTTCGAGGGTGTTGCGCTCTTCCTCGGTCAAGGCTTGAAGGCTGGGCGGCATTGGGACGCCATTGTCGGCGTTGTTGGGCTTGACCACCTCCTCCTCGTCGAAGTGGGCGACCGACGCGCCGATATCCTTCGGAGAATCGGCCATTTGGCGTGCGATTGGTCCTGTGAGATTCTCTGTGACAAGTATGTGCAGTTATTCACTGTTACCGGCCACTTAGGTTTCGCGACAAACACTGGACAGCACCCTGACTGAGATGGGTCCAGGAGAAAGCAGGCCAGGCGGAGAACTGGATGAGAGGAATGAACAGGCTGCATGTTCAATATTGTAGCCATGGTCATTGTCTGTTTGACATCCCTGCTTCGTAGGGGTGGAGATGGTGGAGAACAAAGAATCTGGGGTAACCTTATCCCCGCATTCACTCTCGTCGTCATACCACTAGTTTTGGGGGATGCAATGGGGGACCAGGCGATTCTCAGGTCATTCCCGCGGCATTCTCCATCCGACCGATGGTAAGCCAGGCTTGCAAACATCGGCAACACTAGCTATAACTGGCATGGGGTCGGATACAAGAGCGGATAAATCGCTACTCGGATGCTCAATTCATTGGCTATTGGCTGGACACTTAAGAAAAGGAATGCTCAGGCGTAGTGCGAGTTCTACAGTGACTTTGGGTAGTTAGCCATTGGTAGTGTTGAGTTGGTGCTATCTAACTGGGGAACAACATCGCGACAACCCATGGCGTTGATGGGATGTGCTGCTTGCTGATAGACAGGTGGCAGTGTTGACAAATAGCTTTTAATATCAAGCCAATCTCTTTCAGATGGCGGATATTTGTGAACGGAAGATATGCACAAGTACTAATCTGTCCCCCGAGGCGGAGGTGGATAAGCCAAGCGTTTTGAGCCGTTTCGGCGTCCGCGCAGGAAGTATCATGACGACGACACGCATTTCCGCAGCAATCTCCGTCGTAATCTCGTTATCCGAATATGGCCACGTGTGCCTGGTCGGCATACTCTTCTCAGTTAGCCTTGCCGAGTGTCGATCGCTTCCCGCGACCCCGCGTCGGCTGGAAACAGGCCATGTGGACTGTTGTGCGGGGAAGCGTCATCATGGCGGACCTGCAGTCGGAGTCGGAGCCGGAGCCGGAGTCCAAAAGTAGGAGGCGACCGTTGAGGTGCAACTTTGTTGGAGATGCCCATCTTTTGGAAGAAAAAAAAAGGTACTTGGAATTGGTGACCAAAGCGCATTCCATCTTGTTGGCAGTATTGATCGTATTCTACCTAATTCTCGGCTCCAATCGACACCATGACTGTGAAGGCAAACGCCCCGAAACCGACCATCCTCCATCTGGGAGACGCGATCGAATTCAACCCTGATCTCTACAAGCAGCTGCAAGAGTCCTTCAACATCATCCAGCCATCGCTTGAGGAGAGACAGCGCGATGCCTGGCTGCAGGCGCTCAGGGACCGAAAATGGGGAGATTTTCGGGCAGTATTCCGTCCATTCTGGAACTCGGGTGGTGAAATGGGTCGGTGGGACGCGGAGATGATCCCCTTGCTGCCCGAATCGCTCGAGCTTTTCGCCTCGGCCGGCGCAGGCTACGACTGGGCCGACGTTGATCTCCTCGCTAAAGCGGGCATCCTGTATTGCAACGGCGCGTCCGCCAGCTCCGAGGCCGTGGCAGACACTGCGATTTATCACATCATTTCTGTCTTCCGAAATCTACAATGGAGCAACATGGCCGCCCGGAGCGGTGATACCGCTGAATTCCTCGACGCGCACCGAAACCAGCCCATCGGGGCACACAACCCGGCCGGACACACGCTTGGCGTCATTGGGCTGGGGAATATTGGTTACCGGATCGCCACCAAGGCGTACCGGTGTTTTGGCATGCGAATCATCTACAACGATGTTATGGATAAAAGCCCAGAGCAAGAGGAGGCACTCGGCGGTGCAAAGCGGGTTAGCCTCGATGAGTTGCTTGCGCAGTCGGATTGCGTTGTGATTGCAACGCCTGGAACCGGCGGAAAGAGGCTTCTCACGGCTACAGAGATCAACAAGATGAAGAAGGGCGCTAGGTTCGTCAACATTGCGCGAGGAGGTTTGGTAGACGAGGACGCACTGGCCGACGCGCTGGAGAGCGGCCACCTCCACGCTGTTGGGTTGGACGTGCACGCGAATGAGCCCAACGTCAGCTCGCGGCTCCGAGTCCATCGAAATGCCACGTTAACAGCACACAATGCTGGCGGCGCTTTCGAAACCACTAGCGGATTCGAGGCCTTGTCCATGAAGAACGTTTTGGCTGTCTTGTCTGGACAAGAACCCTTGACACCCGTCAACAAACACTTTATGAGTTAGGGTAGACGAGCATATAGAAATAGTGCTTGATGACCAGTAGATTAAATAAAATTTAATTATATAACGGCGAAACACGTGTCAAAGACCTCGTGCATCACAGACCGAATGTTGACCCTCATTTTGTTGGTGTCCTGTCGAGCTTGAACCTCTTGTAGGACATGAGCCGTGACTCTCGCGTTTGTTGCCACTTTTTCCATTTTCAAAATCTGCGCCCTTATCCACTCCCTTTCTGAAGAATCTTGTTCTTCCGATCCCAACATCAGTAGTGGCCACAGTTGGCTCACTGGGAGCACATCGCCCTGCTCCAAGTCCTTGACGAGGTGCTTGGTCAGTTCTCGGATTTTCGATAAGGCCTCTGTCGACTCGCGAGATAGAGGAAGGTGTTTGTAAGCAACGCGGTGAAGATGGATTTTGCTTGCGTAGTAATTGGATAGGTATGTTCGAAATGCTCGAGTGATGGCTGCAGCCAGGCTTGCAGAGACGTGTGGTGGCGTGAGGCTTCCTTTGACGGCGTGATCCATCAAAACTGGCCGGTGGTCGTATAGATCTTTCAGATCATTTGAAATTTGACATGCAATTTGGACAACTTCCGTCTCATCTTCAACAGTGCCACGGGAGCGATTCCAAGGATCTATTTTCGATATCCTGCCCATGAAGCTCTGTACCCTTTGGAAAAATGTTACTCCTGGTTGGTAGAGTGTTTGGAACAAAGCGTCTTCGACATCCCATTCCTTTACTTCTTGCACCCCTTGTTCGCTGTGCTCTGCATCGCTGATGGAGTTTGGGGATGGTTGTGTGATTAGATTCTCGTCACTGTCTGATAAGAAAAGACCGTCCCCACCGGCAGAAACCGTTCGAGCATCCAGCAGACGAATCCAAGAGAGTATTCGTATCTCAAATGGGCGAAACTCGTGGCTTTTTCCATCACGGAAAATTTTGTGAGCTCGCCTGAGATGCGAGTGCGCGCTCTCGACTCGGTCTTCGAGAATGTCTACATAGCAGAGGAAGAAGATCGCAGTGAGAACATACTGTCGCACAGGAATTGGAGTAGCGGTGTCGGCTTCAGACGAGGAAAGTAACTCTTCCAAGGCAGTTTGATAATAGTGATTGGGAGATGTGAGCCAAGGCGCTTCACGCCGACAGTACATTAGACTGGAGAAGGCCAGCACTGCGCATTTGACCATGGTCGAGGAATTGGCCATGGATATGATCAGCTCCCGCATTGATGACCACCGCTTCCGAGGCTCGACTTCCGCTAAGATTGGCGGCACGATGGATTGAACAAAGTATCCAATGAGATGGTGGTCATCGGGGGATTGATGTGAGTTTGATTGGGACCCAGATGTGGCGGGCTCATGAGAGCGCCCTTCAAGGAGACGATGGGATCGATTTTGAGTCTTTGAATTCATGTTTAGATTCGGGGCTAGAGCGTTGGTTTCCGTAGACCTGCTGGTTATACTAGGGGACGAATCCTGGAGATTATTTAGCATTTGCATAGGCTAGAGCTAGCGAAGGTTCGATTTACCATCCATTCCGTGTCTGTACTTTGACCACTGAGTTGGGAAGATTGTCCAGGGCTGAAGTATCCCAGCATGCTGGTTGTATCCCACATGAAGTTTGCGTAACCAAGAAGCTGATCTACATCAATCGTGCGTTGATGCGATGTGCCATCTTCGGATCGACTTGTACATTCTGCTAAAGCTGTGCGAGTAGCGATATTTGTATTTGCCGTTGTGGGTTCAGTTCTTGGTGCGGATCCAATAACGAACTTCCATTGAGTGGTTGTTTGGGATGGACGCCATTGACACTCATGATTGAGGCGCTCGCAATGAGAGCACCTCGGCCGCTGTTCATCACATCGAACCTTGCGACGCCTGAAAAATGTCAGAATGGGTGAGAGTGAATCTTGAGATTAAGAATTAGCCTCATGCACACACCTGCAAGTCAGGCATCCGTTTTTGGATCGTGCTGGTCTGGGGGGAGCACTGGGCTGCATCGTGAACTAAAATTAAGCGTACAAAATGTTTATATGGTGGGTAGAAATCGTGGGGTGAGAAGGTGTGTGCACCTCCACATCAGCACCAAAATGAGTGGAGTTGGAAACGGATGAATGATTCATGCTTGGGAATAAGCACATTTGGTTGGGCGCTTCCCTGTAAGTCGACGCCGAAGCTCGGAGGTAGTCAGCCGAGATCAAAGTCACCAGTAAAGAGCGTGCGGAGAAGTTGACGACTGATGCGGGGGATGTGTTGGCGAATGGCCGCAGCCTCTTTCACGCAGTGAAGGAACCTTGGCAGATATGCCACATGGAAAATCGAAGTTATTTGAACCCAGAAAGAAAACTAGAATAAGATAAAAAGAACACATTAACTCTGCTGGATACATCTGGTGTTGTGGTATGGAAATTGGAACAACGGTGAATGCTATCCCATCCGCGTCAATATCCACCAATTTTGACCATAACGGGGCTGCAGTTGAGCAAGAAGCCAGAGACGTATAGCTTGATAAATGATGAGGCAGGCGTATGATAAGATCGCTATGAATAGTATGAACTGTATGGATCCTCCGGCATCATGGAGCTGAGTAGCTGCAGCCCTTGCAGCTTTGATCGAGCCAAAACAACAGTGTCCGAGTTCTCGCCATAGGCTTCCAAGTGGAAGCTCAGCAACTCATTCCAGAGCTCTGCTGCCTTTAAAAGCTCATCTTCCCCACCATCACCCATGAGTCGTTTCATTTCTCCATGCCGTATATACGAGTCTGCTAGCTCAGCCACGGCCCTCATTGTCTCGGAATGGCCTCTACCCCACCATTCTGTGTACTTTGAAATAATGAATTCGAATATTTTGCTGGCGGTCGAGAAAAGAGACTTCTCGACGCAAACCCTACCAATGTTCAACCGAACAGCATATGTTGCTGGATGCGTGTCATGCAAGCATCGCTTCTGCCCTTCAAAGGCTTCTCGAAAGTGATTCTCAGCCTGCTCCAAGTTATTCTTTCTGAGGTAAATCTCTCCAATATCATTTAAGATTCGGTAGTAAATCCGGCCCTTTTCATGCCCAGTGTGGGTGTTCCTGTTGTGGTACGGTACTAGGCTGTGGAAATGTGCCTTTGTTTCATTGAGTAGTCCCAAGGCCTCATCCAACCTGCCTAGCATCAGAAGACACCTCCCTTTGTTGTACAGCGTGGAAACCTGCGCATCCTGGTCCGGCATCGAAAGCATGACCTGCCTTTGATACGAGAAATCAAGAGACCGAAGCGCAAGGTCATAGTTTCGTTGGGCGTGATGGACTAATCCCATATTGTTTTCAATGCCAGCCAGCATTTCCATGGTTGAGTCGTCAGGATCACTTTCACTAACCAAAATGCTCGAAATTCCGTCGTACAGCTGAGATGCATCTTCGTAACGCCCCAGCTGGCGAAATAGGTTCCCGAATTTCTCGAGCTCCACCAAGTCTAAGCCGTCCCCGGCTCTGTCCTGTTCCATGTAGATCTTGCACTGCTCGGCATGTGGCTCTAAACGCTTAGCTATGTCAAGGAAATCCCTATCGGCGGTTCTTGGGACCTTGGCAGCAACGAGGGATATTGCGCATTTGATGTACTCTTCCTCGTCGTTTATCGCTTTCCAGCGAGCAAATTCATGCACAGCGGGATGAATCTCATAGATGAACTCCTTTCTCCTAGGGTGAGGCTTAGCCTCGATAAAAGAAAGATTGCGCATGGAGATGAAGCACTCCTGGAAGCGCCTGCGAGACACGATATAACGTAGCCAGTCGGGATAGTCTTCATTATCTGCACCCAGACAGAGGTCTTGCCACATATCTCTGTGGTCAAGAAAACCGAAAAGCATGAGTAACTTTGCTGCAAACGGATTGATTCTTTCTAGTTCATCAAAACTGATTTCGAATGATCGGAGTAGTTCTTGATTCGTTTGGAAGTTCTCGTCGCCAAGCTGTCGCATGTTCCATCTCTCGACGTAGTCGGCGACGCTCAGTGGGTAGAAGGATAGAGCGGACGCCGCTAGTTTGAGAGAGAGAGGGTGGCACTTCAGCGTTCTAGCCAGCCCGACTACATCTACAGATAGGGTTAGCTTTAAATTAACAAGGCATATCGTGTACATACCTTCGTCCTGTTCCCCGAAGTGATTTTCAATTTCATATGTGAGTAGTTTTACAGCATCTGCTTCGGGTAGCCCTTTTACTTCGACCCGTCTATTATACAAGAAAGCCACATCCTTGCTTCTTGTGATGAGAATAATTGAGCCATGTGGAAGGGAATCTATGTAACCACGAATATGGCTTTTCATCGAAGAAATATTCGACAATCCATCTATGACAAGCAGCCACTTAGAGCGTTTGGGGCTTCTTAGCTCAGTAAAGAACGAGTTAACGAGCACACCGCGTTGCTCATGGTAACTGTCGGCCACCTCTGAAGTATTTCCTGTTGGATTGATCGATGCCTTGAGAAGACTGACAATGCTCTGCTCAAAGGTTTCTTTGGTCTCCCCATTGACCCAGAAAATGTTATAATCGAGCTGGCTTTCCCGTTGCCTCTTTACGAACTCCGAAACAAGCTGCGATTTACCGACACCACCAAGCCCCCATACGGTGACAATAGACTTTTGCGGGAGGTGGCTGGAACGGGAGCCGACATACTCTTCCAGAGTTGCGAGTTCGGGTTCTCTACCAACAAATGAACATTGTTCTGGCAAAGCAAGTCTTAGACAGGCCTCGATCCCTGATGATATGACTGATTGTTCTTTCTTGTCGTCAGCTAAAATGATGCAAAATATCCTCTGATGACAGAATGATCGGACAAGGGCTTATTCATCCGCTGAGGGTACTGAAAACAACATACCAGGTATAGTCTCTTTCCTTGGACCGAGCCGAGTTAGCATCTCCTTTGCGTAGGCTGCGGCTGTCACGGCCGCGTATGCGTGCCAGTCGTCATTTTTATTTGCGTCGGCAAAATCACTGATGCCTCGAATCACCGCCACGGGAAGTCTTGTCAGCATGCCTGCTGCTTCCATCTCGATGGCAATTCCATCATATTTATCCCGAAGCTCGTCTCTCCTCCGCTTGTTTTTAATGACACCGTTGCCAGAAAGAATGGTTCCGTAGTGAGCCCGAGGGCTGGGACGGTGACTTGGGTTTGGGAACTCATCACTGCAGGGGGGGATGCCTGGTGGCCGGAAACCTGGTGCTTTATCTAAGATGCCCAAGTGTCGGGTGAAGCCGGCTTCTAATCGTGCTTCGTGAACCTGAATGCTGGTGATGACGGAACGTAAAAGGGAATGTGTCGCATTTTGCCACTGTTTGAGTCGAACCTCTCCCTCTTCAACTTTGACAAGATCATATCCAATGACTCCGGGGTTGTCCTTGCCCGGAACCGCGATGGCGACATCACCAAGACGAATATCCCGCGTCGGAGATGGGATTCCGGCAGCGATGCCGACGAGAAGTCCAGCCTCAAGGTTGGGGAAGTCACGCAGGGCCTCCGAAACCATGCTCCCCGAGATGCCAATCCCGGCTTCGCCAACGGGGTACCCGGCGATAGCTACATTGTGGGAAGCGATTCGGCCCAGGGTGTATAGGACAGTTTGTCCCGCAGGTCGCTCGGGGACGCCATTGTGGATCTCATCGAGAATGAGGCACGCAGCCCGTTGCTCGATGACAAGCGGACAGAATAATATGATGGTATAATCCTCGAGTCTTGGCGCCTGGGCCATCCCGATGTGTTAGCCTCAGTGATTGAGCCGCCGTGGTCATTGCGAGGAAGCCTCCAATACACTGTGATATCATCGACAGGGATGTTGTGGGGGCTGAGCATTGGTCAGGTGAGGGGGAGTATACAGTTGAGCTGACCTACCCCCCCTGGTCTGACCCGACCAACGCCCCACTTTTACAGTAGGTGCGCCAACCTATGCCCCACAGATCAACTAACCTAGTGCCCTGCCTCCTTAAATTCAACTCCCCTAATTATTATTTATTCCTTTTTTTATTCCTTTTAACCTTATTCCTACTTCCCACCAAAGTAATACCAAATTAATTCCCACTACCCACTAATAGAATTATTTATAAATTAATTTAACCCTACCCTATATACTACTATACCTAGCTTATATACAACCAATTCTAAATTAATTTACTATATCCTTATATAAATAATTAAAGGTATATATAGCCTACTATAAGGGTAATTATAAAAAGTAATTTCTTAGTATATTATTATTTAAAAAGGATAAGGTAAATAATTCTAAAATACTTTTAAATTAATTTAATAATAAAATAAAGAAAATACCTAAAGATTACTTTTAGGAAAGTCTTTTATTAATTTATCTATGATAATAGAGAGATATATAACCATATAAGTATTTCCAAATTAACTATAAATTAATTCTAATCTATTAGGTTAATTACTTCTTAACTAAATTAAACTTATATATATATATAAAGTACTATTAAGATATTAAGATTAAAGATTATAGCTAAGATATAAATAATACCAATAAGAACCATATAATATATAGTAAGTCTCTAATATAAATTACTTATAAATATATATTAAATTAATTTAATAAGAATTCTATATATAATTAATAAAAATTATATATAGCTAAAATATAGCAAAGAAAAAATCTATTACTAACTTACCTAATCTTATTTTTATTTTATCTAAGAATTAGCTTTAGTATAAGAAATAAAAGACTATATAGCCCTAGACTATATAGCCTAAGATTTTATAGGTAAAGATTTATAGGTAACTAAAGTTACTTACTTTACTTATTTATACTTAGAAGAACTATTACTTTATAAGTACTTTAGAATTAATACTAAATTAATTTAACCCTCTTATATTTTTAAATTACTTAATCTAAGCTTAAATTAGAAATTAATATAATAGATATATATAAATTATACAAGATAAAATCTTATAAATTATTTTATATTAATTTTAAATTAATTTAACTCTAACTTTCCTAGGCTTTTATCCTTCTAAAATACAAACTAATTATATTATCTAAAAGCAATATACAATCAATTTAGACATTAAGAAAGTACCCACCAATACCACTTAATAATTTACTACCATACAATTAAAATAAAATATATAATCTCCCTAAACCAATTTAGAAATAATTACTATACCTAAGACTCTTAATCCTATTAATAGCCCTACTAAACTAGATAAAAAGGATATAATTATTATTATAGAAATAGACCCATAAAAGATTATCAGATAAATTCTAAAATAATTTAGAATTATTTCCTTTCTTAATAAACAAGAATTTCTAGCCACACTCTACCATACCACTATAAAACTCAATAAAAATAACACTTTCAACAAGTCTAAGATATCTAACCTACACTTTTCGCCTAAGAAAACCTAAGAAAATATTCTTACCATATACAAATGGATTACTATAAAGGCCACTTAGGATATTACTACTAATAATACTCCTAAATCCATTTTTAGTTAATTCTAAATTAATTTAATAGTACCCCCTAGATAATAAGGGAACTAGGCTAATTTACTAATAATATAAAAGACTTAAGTATTTTAGAATTAATTTAATATTAATTTAATATTAGCTTAGATAATAAGGTAACTAAATTAATTTAATAATAATATAAGATATTCTAAAGTAATTAAGAATTAATTTATTATATTAAACTAGCAAAGATATTATATCTCTTGCATAGGATTTAGCTAATCTAGCTTAACTAACTATAATAAATATTTAAAATACTAAAGCTTAATTAAGTTTAAATTTTATATTTTTTTTTTTAAGCTAAAAGTACTTCCAAATTAATTTTAAATTAATCTTTTATTAATATATTATATACTTTTTCTCTAATCTATTTAGAATTAATTTAATAATAGACTTTTATTATTAGCCTATTTATTTAAATACTTTTCTTAGACTTTTTTAGTCTTTTTAATTTTTTTTTTAATTTAATTTACTTTTCCAATAAAGCTAATTTCCTTTTCTTAATAGCAATTTTTTTTTTTTTTTGCCTTAGGGTAAGATCTTTTTTATTTATATATTGGTTTTTTTCTTTTTCTTGGCTATATTGATTTTATTAAAAGCTTTGTGTAGATACCTTTTGCTATAGTAATATTGATTATACTTTAATTAATTATTAAATTATTCCTAAATTAATTTAGAGATTATTAAGGAAAGCTTACCCTTGACTTTTTATATATATATAATCTCTTTAATTAGTATTTTGACTTCTTAATCTAGATATACTAAATAAAAATACTTATAATAATAATAAAATTATTTTAATATTATTAGTAATAGGATTTCCCTCTAAAGACTATTATAATATTTTGGTAATAGTTTTTCTTACTAAAGCTCTATTATAATTAATCTATTATTAAAATTAAATTTTTTGTTTTTTTGCTAAAAAAAATTAATAAAATTAATTTATAATTATTTTTTAATTATTTACTTATTACTTTACTTAATATGCCTTTGGAATTAAGCTATAATAGACCTATCCCAATATCTAATTTAAACTCTAATCTTTTTAAAGGTCTTATTAGTTAATATTAATATATAATTATAGTTAAAGAAATTAAAAAGAAAATTAATAATATAATATTAGAAATAGATTTTAAATTATTTATAAATTAATATAATTCTTTAATAAAATATATTTTCTACTTTAATAATAAAATATCTTATATAATATCTTAATTATATTTATATATATAGATATATTATACTAATTTTTTAAATTAATATTACTATAGGCTAAATTAAGCTTTAATTAAATAATTGGGTTTTTCTTATATTATGCCCAATAAAAGAATTAAGGTTTTACTAAGTATTATAAAATCCATTAGCTATTAATTTATAAGTACTTTAGAAATACTTATACTAAATTTAATTAATTACTTATAAATACTTTTATTAACTTAGCATAAATAATAATAAAATTATAAGATTATAATAGGAATTATTACTAGGATTCTTATTATATAGTAATTTAATTCCATATTAAAAATAAATATAGTAAAACCTAATACAATAAGTAACTTACTAACTCTAAGGTCTTCTTTCTAGATCAATAAAATTAGCAAGATAATTTCCAAATCCTTTTTAATTAATTAAAAAGTAATTTATTAATAATAAAATATTACTTACTAATTAGATTTTTCCAATCTTAATTAATAATAATATCTATTAAACCATAATCCTTTAAATACTTCTAAGATATTTTAATTTAATATTCTTTTTCTATTAATTAAAATACCTTTTTATACATAAATATATATATTTTAGGGGATTCTTTATTTAAATAGACTTAAACTAAAGAAATAACTATAAATTAATTAGCTATTATTTAGTAATTATTTTATATATATTTATTTTTTTCTAAAATAGGGCTAAACTAACCCCAAATAACCTTAATTTCTCTTAATCCAGCTAAGTATTTATAATTAGTATTAACTTAAAATAAAAGTAATTTAATTAATTTAAATAATTTAATTTACTCTTAGTAAAAATAAATAGCAATAAAATTATTACTATTATTATTAATAAATTAAATATACTATTTTATTAATATTAATTTATAATTAATTCTAAATTATTTACCCAAGAATTTTCTTACTTTTCTTATTAAAAAACTAAATAGATTACCAATCTTAAAGAGCTATAAAAATAAAAAATAATACTTTACTTAGCTAATATAGCTCATATTCAGTCCATATTATTAAGGCTAATATAAACTTCATTAATTAACCTTTTATTATATACCTTACAAAAGGCCTATAATTCTAGTAAATTTAAAAAAAATACTAAATTAATTAATAATTAATTTAAAATAAATAAAAAAATACTTATTTAATACTTTAGAGCCCTTTTATATTTAATTAATTAAATTAATTAGCTTATTTCCAATTACTATTAATATCTTTTTAAAAGGAATTAGAAAATATATATACTTTCCATATAAAATAATAATAAAATAATTTAAAAGTCCTTTTATTAAAATATATATATTCCAAAATACAAAACATTTAACTTTAATTATCTACACTTAATAACCAAAATAATCAATATCTATAAAGCTACTATTAATAATCACTTTAGAATTAATTCACAATTACTTTACTCACCACACTTCTTTCTTCTTTAAAAATTACTATTAATTAAAAAGCATTTATCTTATAATAAAATATAATTTCTATTAATAATAGCCTTAATTTTATTATAAAAAGGATTAAATATTTATAAAATAATAATTTAAAGATAATTTTTACTATAATTTAAAATATTATAATAAATAATACTATATTACTATAAATTTAAAAGCTCCTATTATAATTAATTAATAAATAATATATAATTAACTTAGAATTATTTATTCCTATATTATTCTTTATTAATTATAAAGAATAACTTAATAATTTAGGATTATAGCTTTTTTATTACTATATTAATTTATAAATAGCTAATATAAGACTATTATAAGGTAAAATAAACTAAAAAAGGATATTTAATATAAATTAATTAAAAATTATTTTATACCTTAATATATTTTTATAAATACTTAATTATAATAAATCTCTTTAATATTATATTATTTTATTAAATATAACTTATAATATTAAATAATAATATTATTAATTACAAAGTAATTTATAAGCTATTCTACTAGTATATTTAAATATATACCTTATATAAATTATATTATTTAATAAAATAAAGATTATTATTTTTTTAGAATATTTTTAGACTAAATTATATTAAATCTAAATAATTTATTAAAGATTACTTTTAAATTAATTAAATATTAATTATTTATATACTATAGCTTATAGTATTTTTAAATTATTAGGCTTAATACTTTTAATAAGAATAATATATATAATTCCCTCTTTAAAGCTTATTAAATACTTAAAAATACTAAGTATATAAATAATCTTTTCAATTAATAATAAAGAATTATTAATTTTATAATTAACTATATATATCCCTAGATTTACTAAGACTAATATAAAAATAATAAACTAATTTTTAAAATCTATAATTAATATCTAAATAATTAATAATTAATTTATAATCAATTTATAATTAATTACTTATATTTACTAATAAGGCCTTATTAAATTACTTAAGCTCTTAATCTTATTTAATATTAAAGTTAATTTTATTTTCCTAAATTATTAATAAATAATTAAAATCTAATAAATCTTAAATTAATTAGGCAAAACTTTAAATATTTAAAGATTTCTATATTATATTAAGAGCTAGTATAAAGAGTATAGCAATTGGCCAAAGATTATCTATATTAAATTAATTATAAATTGCTTTCTATTTAATTATATTCTAAAAGATTTTTTAGGTAAATAAATTCTCTTAATAATTAAATTTATAATTGCTATATACAAATAGCTAAATTTTTTACCTTGGTTAGCTGACCTATGGGGCATAGGTTGGCCGAGGTTATATGTGGGGCTATTGGTCGGGTCAGACCAGGGGGGGTAGGTCAGCTCAACATCTCACTCGGTGAGGGGCAAATGAAGCTGAGGTTATGGGACCCAGCTCCAAAAAATAAAGCCGCCGAGATCATTGGAGCACCGCCATCTTGGCACCAAACAGCTCCTTCGAACGTGTTTATTCTCCAATTAAGCATCCGGTAAGTCGGTGCGCGTATGTCGCATCCCGCCACGGAATGCAAACACCGGATAAGCTAACCTGACATGCGCCAGTGTTCACTCAAGCTACGCGACCGATGACGATGACCCAATATTTCTGAATTGGAGGCCTGGAACACTGAAAGACGACGACAGCGCATCGCTGGCGCGACACGACCAAAATGTCCGACTCAAAGAATCGCCCGGGTTCCGATTCTCCTCCGAGCATAATTCCAAACATACGATCGCTCCTGTCCGATGATAGCTTGACGCGATATAACTATTTCGACAGCTCGGACCTTGGGAGCTACTCCACGCGAATCGAAACCTCGAACGAGATCTCTTCTTCCTTACCTCATCGGCCAGTTTCTCCAGCATCATCCTTTGGTAGCATGGATAGTGGCGTCTCTCACCCACCACGAGCGGAAAGACGAGCGAAAAAAATTGTTTCTATCAGATACAGAGATTTAGCAAATAGGCCTGCGGCGCAAACCATAGGGGTTGACAGTAATGTCCGCGAATATGTGTGCGACGTTCCTGGGTGTAATGCTCCGCCATTTCCAACGAAATACCTTCTCAACTCTCATGCCAATATTCACCCAACGGCTCGTGTACATTTTTGTCCAATCCAAGGCTGTCCCCGAGGCGAGGGGGGGAAAGGTTTCAAGCGTAAAAATGAGTGTATTCGCCATAAACTTGTACACGATTTTCCTGGTTATACCTGTCCATTTTGCATAGACGGGGAACACAAGTATCCACGCGCGGACAACCTCCACAGGTATATACAAAGCTCCTTTACCCTAAATGGCCGGTTCCTTACCATCTCCGAGCACACGTTTCATCTCAGAAACTATATGAAACTAACAGACTCTTAATTATAGACATGTTAGAGTTCATCATCCCGACAAAGATAGGGATGACCCGCAGCTCCGGGAAACTCTATCATCCCGTAAGCGAGGAAGAACAAGGGACAGAAATACGGAGGAAACCACGACGCTTCGCGAAGACAACAAGCGCCTACGTGGAGAAAACGAAAGTCTCAAAGCGGATATAGGCCAACAATCTCAACACTCACTTGCTTTGACAGAGCAAATAACGGAACTGCAAGATGCTCTTCAACACGGACTCGGCTCAAATGAACAGGGAGCTACGGGCTGAGGCTCTATTGATGCCGTGGGTTTGACCCGACCACAAGTAAACTCTGTCAGCCCAGCTTCCTTCCAGTCATATGCCTTGCAGGAAAATCGTCCAAACGGCCCACAAAGAAATTCACCATGCAAGTTGTGTGACTACGTCAGTTAATGAACTCACCCCCCGTTGAACATTCTCAGAATTCATCTACCCGGGCCTTTTCCAATGGGCGCTATCCAACCCCTGGGTTCGGTTGGCGCTTGGTCAGTCCAACCGTGCTTTTTCTGTTAGGCTATGGCGTGATTCAACGGCGCTACATTGGACTAGCACGATAATGTCGTGCACATGCCTTTGCCACGTTGCTTGACGTGTAATTCTCCTGTGCTAATTGTCAACTTCACTGAATTAGCTTCATCATCAGGGCATCCCATGAATCTGGCCTTTGATATATCTACTAGTTAGATCTGTTATATATATTCGTGCAGTAGACGGCACAACACTGTCTCTGGAGTCTCGCTACATATCAAATGGCATCTCATCTTTTTGTTGCTACGGCAAAAATACCACCAATTAGAGTTGTAATGATGTTCATTAGAAAATTGCTTTGGGGAAAAATACCGACCCCTTCTACGTACCGTCCAAATGAAAAAGAATTATGCTTGAAATAGAGAATGAGGGGCATGACGGTTTAAAGCACGATAGGGATAAATTCAGAATACCTCTTAATAGGGTTGACCTACGCTAGAGTTACCTGGCAGGTCCAATTCGCAAACTAATCGTGCCATAAAGAGCCTTTCTGGTCATCTCGCAAGAGGTGAGCTCTATGGACACCAAACCCCCTTAAAATTGATCCTAAGCTTGGGATAAAAAGATGGCCAATGGCTGTGGACTGCTACGGTGCACAAACTACTTCGACCTCGTATTGTGGGGCTTTGTCGACGGTGAGAGCGTTTTTGCTGTATTGCTGACACGGATGACATCAGGACAAGATAAAGATTGTTGCTGTTACATTGTCCATAATCAAACGGACATGACCTTGCATTTCACCGTCCTAGAATCCCTGCCTGCTCAGCGCTTGGGTGCGGAGTAGGCTCGAAATCTTACCACAACGGCGTGGAATGTTGATCAGCGGGGCAAATAGTCCGCTGATTTGGGAATAGTGCAGCACGGGACGGATTCAGACAGGTATCTGAACTCCAGACATGGGTCAGCCATGCCGTTGCAAACCAGGAAGCCATGCCACGTCTTCAAGCCCGGCGGGTACTTGGGCGGGCTAACCTCCAACACATTGGACGAAATCGTGCATAGAGGGGCGGGATTATAGATGGCTATTTACCAGCCGCTGCACTAGTGTTCACTTCACCACCCGGGACAGCAATCAGCTGTCTCCGTTTGGCGCCGCTAGCTGGACATGCTAACCAGATGCATATTGGCGGTTTGAATCTCCACGAGCTCTTTGATTTGTCTTTAACCATAAATCCCGGTACAGCCTCCACCACCTTGCATCGTTATCCATGCGGTTGTCTCAATTATTATGTCTTAGGTGATGGGTGTGCAGTAGTCCTTGTGCTGAAGAAAGTTTGCCTGCTCGGTTATGTCGGACTAGAACATCAGGGATCGTTCAATGTCGGGAGCTTTTTCTTCCTGGAGAGGACATTTGATGGGAAGAGCGTGGCATTTGACGTCTCCATTGAGGTCACTTACCTATGCCTCCTAAGGTCGTTTGGCTGGGTTGGGCATAAGCGCCGGGGTGCAATTCGGTGCCTTCTGCTTTCTGCGCAAATGTGTTGCACGCAACCTGTTTCCTTGTCTATATTCACACCTGAGCGAGTCCTGCCAATTCGCTATGCTCGGTGACGAATGGCCCGAAAAGAGATGGAAGGGGGCGCGGGTAATCGGACGAAGGAGGATGATGGCCGTTCCGATGGCCGTCCCCGTATTCCCCGGATGCCATCGCTAAGTCGGAGCCGTTCATGTTTTCCGTGAATATGGGGTGTGAAGCGGCAGATTATTTTGGAAAGCGCTGGAACGTTCTTGGTAAGGCGCTAAGCTATTATGAAGTCAGGGGCATTCGGTATATTCGTCGACGTTTCTCGGAGGCCCTTGTTGGCCCTAAGCAGCAAGCTCAATCCCTGGCAATCATCAGCCGTCATTGCGACGCTGACACAATTGCGGTACTCTCCACCATTTGAGGCTCAAGTTCTCGATTGCCTCTTCTGGGACGTCTGAATCGGGTCATTGGTTCGCATAATTGGATGTATAAAGACTACTAGTCATGGCGGCAGCCTCCAGGGAAAAAAAAGGCAGTCTCAGCGCTCGCTGTCTTACTGCCTCTTGATTAATGAGTTCTGAATGAGACGATGTTCCCCGTCGGGTCCCCTTATTTAAGGCTCAGCCAGGCCACTGCCGGCTCAAAGCAGATTTCAAATACTGCCCCCACGGCTTCTACCTCTGGAAAGGTCAATGTGCACCTGTGCAACCCAATTGGAAGGGAACAGGCTCTGGGCCAAGTGCACCGCCCATCCGGCACGGCGCACGAGCAGCACTTCGCCGAGCCACCACCGCCCGCAGGACCCTCTTTCCACGACTTTGACGATGCGGCATCGTGGACCAACAAACAAAGGCCAAGCCTTGTTTCCTTTGGTGGCTATTGCAGCAGCACTCAGGTTGCTTTCTCGTCGGTCGCTTCCCCTTTGGCGAACCCAGCAGACCAAAACAGCTGTGCCCAGAAGCTCGAGCAAAGGAAAACAAACAAAAGACCAAGGGCTGAATTTGAATCAGATCCAGACTTGATTCAAAGAAAGGCCAAGACTGCGGTACAAGACGAATGCCCCGATGGGGAATATTGGGCATGCCCATTCTTCAAGCTAGATCCTCAAGCGTATTATTCCTGTTTGGGAAAACACCGCATTCGCAGAATTGGTGACCTGAAGCAGCACCTCAAACGTCGCCACACCCTTCTCGCTAACCAGTACTGCCCTAAATGCTGGGAGCTATTTAAATATGAAGCGTTGTGTACAGAGCACATGGTCAAAAACGACTGCACAGAGAGATCCAAGCCTGAAGTCCTGGACGAGAACGAGGAGAAGATGCTCGAAGGCTTGCCGAAGGGCCGCACTAGTCGCGAAAAGTGGTATTCCTACTGGGACGTCTTCTTCAAGGATTACCCGCGCCCCTCCTCGCCGTTTGTCAAAGATGGTCTAGAGGAGCCTGCGGAGCTATTCCGCTGTAGCGGGAGGGAGGCACTCGACCATCATTTACCGTCATTGCTCGGCAAGTTCAAGATACAAATCAATCCCCAGAACACGAAAACGCTTGCAAAAGAGATTATCGCTGTTGTATTTGGGCTTTCTGCCACACGCATACCCCGTTGCCTAGGTGCTGACGTCCAAGTCAACGAGAATCTTGATCCCATCTTCAGCGCTGCCGAGCCCGGCTCACGGACGCTGGGTGACAACCAACAACAGCGGGTCACGACGGAAATCTTGCCGGCCACCGGCACTGTATTCCCACATCCGCAGACGCAGCATTTCGTCATGCCATTTGATGCAATAAACACAGACTTGGGTTCCTTAAACTACACGGCTGAAGTGCTATCGACGTTTGCGTTCACGGACAACCTTGCACCATTTTCAACGTCGGAATCACAAGAGCTTTTCGGCCCCGACAAGGAATTCGCGCCTTCAACTTAATTGACCGTGCTGATGGGATATTATTGCCGCAATACTTGCTGCGACATGTCGACGCCCTTCGTGGTGCTGCCTGTCGCCCCCGCAATCGGGAACAGTTCATGGCTTTATGACCGAATGAATAAATCATGGAAGTCACTTGCTTATGAATGACTGACTAACGGACCCTCTCTGCAGTGGAACGAATGGGATGCCCCAGGTCCCTTTCTTTCGCCTTTTTCCAAATCAGATTTGCAGGGATTATTTTCCCTATGTAATTCCCTTTGTTCTTTTCGTCAATTTTCTTGCTCTATTGATGTACTGCTATTTCATGTCAATTACAAGCTCCAATGCCGGAATCTAGGGTGGTCGGCGATGAAAGCATGCGTATCACCAGGTGAATGATCGTTCTCCTTCTTTTTGTCTTTACCTCTTTATTTTTTCTTCATTTTTTTTTTAGAAAAGAAAATACATTAAAAAATCTTCCTCGAAAATGAATGACATGAACTATGTCCCGAAGATTAATCTTGTAGGCTGGATCCCCCCGCTCCTATTCCCAATACTCCTTTTCACCATCACTACTCAACATTCCCATGAGCCTCGAATAATTCATCCAATAGCCCTTCCAAAGTTGATGCATACAGTGCATCCAACGACCTTTGCCACTCCTGCGGAAGTGAGCGAGCAGCCAGTTGTTGCAGAATGTAGTCTCTGCCGCAGCCCGCCCAGTAGTCTCGAAGCATCGACACGGACCTTTCGAAGGCACCATCGAGATAAGGCGAGCCGGAAAGCGTCTTTCTGGGAAATACAACGGCACACACGCGCGCCCACCGCTTTCGCTCACTCAGATGCGGCTTGTCGAGTTTCCTCAGCATTCTTTTTTGAAAAGCGTTGATCCCATCAATATCCCCTGAGCTGCGAATTTCGCAGGTCCTCGCGCGCATGTGGGTATCACGTTCGCTAGCCGCATCGAATGCCTTGTAGCACAGATGGCAGTATGGGGGTTCCCCGTGGTGTTGCCGCAGGTGGCTGATGACGTCCTCAATGGACAGAAAATCATGATTTCGGAGGCATGACTGAAACCTTTCGCGATCGAAGATATAGTATGGACAGGCGAGGTGAAAATATCCATAAAAACGGGTAATAGATGCTGGCGGGTAACCCGAGGAGCCGCCATCACCCTCATTCGATGCAGCCCACCATGTGGTGATCCACGTCCTACGAAGAGGGGATGGCAGCTTGTCTGGCGGAGCGAGGTATTGGCACAACTCCACCCAGGACTGAAATTTGCTGAATGCTAATGATACCAAGTCCCTCCAAAGGTATTGAATATGGCTGCCATCCTCTTGGAGAGTGCACCCGAGAGGACTGGCTTCATCACTGCCAAGCAGCTCTTCACTCACATCCGCCTCTTCCCAGGACGAATCACTGCTTGAATTCTGAGAACCGTTTTCAACCTCGCAACGCTCTGGGAAGCCCTGGTTTACTTCAATACCATTAGACTGGGTCGACTGGATCTCATCAGATTGTGCATAAGATACCAATTGTCTTCCACTTCCAGAAGGCGGTCGTAGCAAGATGGGATAAAATCCGTATCCTAAGTTATGATGAACGCCAACGCGGTTAGTACCGAAATAGGTTTTGCTGGAATTCATTGGCTCTGTATCTCCACTCTATTTCGATTGGGACTCCCTTCTCCGTGATCTTGTAATCACGTGGATGGTCGTGGTGCTGTTTTGAAAAGGTACTAAGAAGCTCTATACCCCATTTTGGCGATGTGGCGAGGCAGACAATGTTGTGGAACATGGTCTTTATGTTTATTTTTCCAATACGACCGATGCAACAAGGAATCTGATAGAACTACGGAATAAACGTCTGGGTAAAATCGTATCAGGCTGCACGCAATTGTGATGGTACAACAAAAGCCGCGGCCAGAATGAAGCCCTGGAACCTGCAGGACCAAGAAGTGATGCCGGCGCAACTTTGGCGAACTCCACCGTACCCAATTATTATTTAATAATCACTTGCGCTAATTATGCAATCTTGTCCAACTCCTTCACGCAAATGCGTGATACCCAGAGGCGAGGCTGTTGGCTGATCCTTGCTCGCCGCTTTGACCTCTAGTGGCGGGCCTCATGTTTCAAAATAGTTCAACGCATTTGTGTTGCGCCATCACGCAGCGAATGGAGAGCCAAATGCCCTACTTGGCGCGCATACACGAAGGGCCATTATCGACGCCACAACTGACGCGACTGCAGCCACTTGCAATATTTCACATCGCCTCGGTTCCGGCGACGGATTCGGCAGCCGAGTTCCTGGTCTCCTTGAAGCACGGTAGGATTGCGGTACGCAATAAATCAGCCGGCTGCCCAGCGCACCTCATACCGAACGGGACAGTAAAATCAGGCTGATCTTGGTTGGGCCGCTGGCTGTAGAGAGTCGGCAGAATCTTGTCGTTACTATTGCCAGCTCACAATAGACTCGGCTACTGACATAGGTTAGCTTCGGTTGGGTTTTAAGTTTTAAGGGATGGCGATTCCCGAACAAAAACTAAGTCTTCTTCAAACCTCTTGCTTCTTGGCGGCTGTGAAAAATCTTTAGGTCGGTTTATTGTAAGCTTGGGAATAATCCAAGGTTCATTTATCCGTTCATATGCATTAAAAGCATTTATTTACGCCCAAGCCCTCACAACGAATATCTTGCGAAGCGAGGATCATGTTGTATTTTATCGCCGGAACTTTCTTCAGTTTGCAAATCGGGTTGGTAAGACATTGTCTTAGATGCAATAAAAATGCGCGATACAAGTCTATATTGAAATCCCTTGTTTTCAATGTTCATAGGAAATAACGAGCTCATTGAATCTTTGGCATTGTAAAGAGCTGCGGTTATTGCCCAAGCCTATAGGGTAGGAAGAGAAGGCGGGTGTAGGCAACGAGGACACAAGCGAGGAACATAAAGGGCGCAGCAAGAGAGAAGGGACTCTTCGTTCTCCTTATGTGTATGAGTAATCCTGATTGAGGCTCGTTTGGGGGCGCGACGAGGCCAACCCTTTGCAGAACATTGCTGTACGGATTACTCTAGAAGCTTTGGCTTACCCATTTTCTGTTGTGACCTCTTTTTTTAACTTCTCTCACCCAATGCCTGCTTCCCAAAGATGAACCGGCTTTTCAGTCCCATAGTCTTGATACCTTCTGGAACATGACTTCGGTAAAACAGGATTTTTGTAATTCGTCAGATTGCCGATAAGATTCCGTCCTCTTGATACCCTTGGATGACAGGCATACTCACTTGTGTCGTTCAATCTACTGGACCCACGACAAGTATGCGGCTACAAGTGTTTGCATATGGATAGGATTCATCATTGTTAATAACCTTGGGGTCTAAGATAGCCTAGGTCCACACAATGTTACTTTACACAGTACATGTAAACAGCTCGGTTGTGATAAGTCTACGGCCTGGACGTGTGCATTGAGATGTCCAGGTAAGACTCATTGTCACACCTGGCTGGCTTTCGTCAATCACTGACCGTGTTTATCTACTTTGAACCGGCTCCCCGCACTCCAGTTCAATCAGGTCCCGGTCAGGCTATTTGTCAAACTGTCTACAAGGCGGAGCTACAAGATAGAAATCTCGCATAAATGCTTCTTTGAATTTCTTTGTACCCGCAATTCAGGAAGCTATAAGAATTCATTTCGACAAAGAGTAAGGGACAGGTTATCTTGGTACCGGAACTTGTTTACTTTCAGTGGAAAAGACGAGTGGCAGGCTCAACCGGGTGATGCGGAAACCAGGCCACAGAGGTGGCATATAAGTAGTGTTAACAATAAGTTTGGTCATGAAAATTCCTCGCCCTAAACAAAAGAACAAGTAACTTGGCATGAGCATTGCAAATACTCTATTGCACTTTAAATAGCCACACCGTCTCTACTAATACGTTAAAACTAGCTCAGATTCATGTAAAGCTATTCAGCCCGAACTAGGTTGCTATATTGCTCTATCGGCCACCGATTGGCTATGCCCAAGTGCTAACCCCCATCGAGGTCTCCGATTACTTCTAGTGACCCACTGTTTCTGTCGCGATCGTACACTTATCGGTATTGCTACTAGCAGGAAGGGCTGGCTGATCTGTTCGTATATTAGGGCTCAGGTGAAAGGCTGGCCCAGTGGTGGACTTTCCCTCACTGTCCATTGCCATAAACTGATGGCTCGAAGGAGTCTGTATTACATTTGATGTCAGTAGACATATACGCAGATATTTTGGTTGCGAATTAGTCTTACCATTTAATTCAATAAAGCTGATATAAAGCATCCTTTAGAAAGAAGCTTGAGATTTCGATGGAGATGGCATTCGTAATTGTTTTCAATACCACATACAAATTTGGCCAGTCGCCCGAAGTTAAATTGTCGATTGCAGCGGAAGGTATCGCCATAATAAGTATTATATAATATCATTGCCAAAAGTCCTGCAGTCGCCCCAGTTCACATTTATCGACGCGCGTGCTCATGCCCGAAACAATTTACCGACGTTTAATTCAAGAACCCTACGACAGTCCTTGCCATCAAGAATAGTGATTTCACGCACGGCATTCTTCGCAATGATATTTAGCAATTGTCGCTAGTTGATTTGCCAGAGCTCCCTTTTGGCCAACCATCATGACCATGCCAGCGACCCAGTAAGCAGCCACACCGACAGTCCGGTGCCATTATAACTTCTCCCATTGGACAGGGGAGGTTGAAATGGGCAAAGAGACCACTCAAAAGATTAAAAGATTCACTTGCCCGATTTTCTTTTGATGTAGAGCTTATGGAGTTGCATCACAGTGGAAGGCAGACAGAATTTTTGCATCATAAGATCTCCATTTCCCGTTGAGAAAGATTGAGAAGCCTCGGTTTGTGGATGCGACTTGCTAACCAACATCGTGATCTCTTTTCCATTCATAGACTAGTGGCAGGTGGTGCGGCTGTGCTAGCGTTGAGAGCTGAATGGCCCTGGTCGCCTTGGCTCTCGCTTAAGCCTTGTGGCGCATATTCTGTCATCTTCGGTGGCTTAGATAGACGAGGCAACTTTTCAAACAACTCCCTCATCTGCAAGTACTAGCTGTCTACAGATCGTCGCGTTCACCTTGGTTCCTAACCCCACGTCAACTAAGACATATGGTACGCCGCGTGCATTGAGTGGAGCAGCTGGCAACCATTTGCCCACCTTCAGAGCCACTGCTTCTACTACTCTGATATAGGTGCATAACTTGACACACAGGTGTTGTATCCCTCCTCTGCTCCCGAAGATGAGCCTACCTGGCAATGAACAACATATTGACAATGAGAATAATGCCTGGATGCTCCAGCTCGATGGTATCGACCTGTCAATGCCATACGACTGGGAAACAGAAGCCGCCAGCTTACAGCTAGCATACAGCTCACAGGCAGGCTTTTGGGCCACCTCATCCGACCTAGAGACGGCTAATGCCGGAAACCGTCAATACACATATGGCGACACGGCCACGGATGAAGTTAAGACCGTCACACACAACGGACCTCTTCCTGACGTGCAAGACTGCGGCGAATCCGCTCAACCTTATTACTACAAGTGTCCTCTGTGTGACATGACCTTCCGCCGCTTGGAGCACAATACCCGTCACATGCGCTCACACATGGTCAAGAGGAACCAGATTGAAGAGCAAATACCTTTCCAAACCGCAGAGCCCTTCGTCTTCCCAGGCCAGGACATGCCATCCACTGCAGCCGCCCAGTTCGGCGTAGACCCATCATCCACCAGCCTGTTCGACGACTGCACCATGCCTCCCCCATCTCAAACCAACTTATTTAACGGGGGCGACAACTTTGACGCCCTCAGTTATTCCAACTACTTTACTTCTGCAGACCTTGGCCAGTCTTCCAATCATAGCCCCCTAGCCTCCCCACGCGGAAGCCCAACTAGCAGATCAGGCGTCTTGAGCGACCGGCAAGTGTCTCCTGTTTCCTACGGCAGCGGCGTCAGCGGCGAATCTTATCCTCCAAGATCTAGGAAGAAAGGGAAAAAGCCAGTCAACGTGAGTTACAGCAAAATTATCAAGAAATCCCCCAAGTCTCATAAGGTTGGGCGGAGACGAGGCCCAATTACACCAGAAGAAAAGATGAGGAGTCGTGAAATTAGAAGAATACGATCTTGTCTGCGATGCAAGTTCTTGAGAAAGACATGTGATGGTAAAACGCCTTGCGGGCGGTGTCAGTCTGGGGAAACTCGGTTTATGCTGGTGCCTTGTACTCGACTTCAAGTTAAAGAGCTTGGTTACTTTCTCCAGGAGTGGAGAGTTGACTATGAACAACAAGCAGACTCTTCCAGTTCGATGCCTTGGGACATTCAAGGCTTCTCGTCGGAGGGAACACTCATGTGGGTAACTCACGGGTACGGTCTTACGCTTCCTGTTATGTTTCGCGATGTTTTCATGAGAAGTGGCCTGTGTTATTCTACACATCAGAAGCTATCTGTTGAACACGACCAAGAGTCTATGCGATCCAAGGCTCGCTCGAATACACTGGATGTTGGCTCCAACGGCATTAGCATCCACGCTTTACAAGAGTACCTCGACAAGCATATCGATGTTTCATTTCAAACATTCATTGATGGCGCCTTCGCCGGTGCTCCCTTCGTTGCCGAGGTTTTACAGACGATGCACCAGTTCAATAGCACGAATGGGTCGCCGATTGTCAGAAAAGGACTGAAATTGGTGCTTGCATACAGCTTGACAACTGGTACTACGTTTGTGGATAAAAGTAGCTTTGCAGGACAAGCCGCCCAGGACGATGAAGACGACTTGCTTGGCTCCTCCCCTCTTCCAACTCCTACCGTGATCGACTCAAGCATTAGGTGTTCCCTAGCTAATATATGGCGCGAATTGCACGGGGAAGCCCTCGAGGAGCTCTCACGATTACACGAGGGGGTGTACATGGGAGTAGGACGCTCCAAAGATTGGCTCACGATTTTCATGCTGTCGCTGGCCATTCTGATTACTTGGGAGCGCATGCAATATGACTGCCATTGTCACAAGTCATATGACTTACTGGCGGATGAGTTCTGCCAGAGTATGGAGAGGGTGCCACTTGGAGTTGTCAAAGGTCTATTCCACAACCTCTGCCGACCCTTTCCGGAGATTAAAGCGTGGCCTGAAGAAGAAGTGCAATTACCAGAAATGGACGTTTTTGGGAGCATTGCTATGAAGCAGATGCGACAGCACGTTCTGAAATACGGTGAGTGGTATACACAATTGAGGCCAGCCATGTGATATAGTGCCTAACCTAATCTGCAGAGGCGTACTTGTTGGCCCGTAAGGATGCCAAGTTTGACCGAGACGACCCCCACTGTTTGTCTAACAAGCTCTTGTCTCAACTTGTGCTTCGAGACAGCTGGGGTTCGGATGCTGAGGCCGGGGCCCCTGCATGAGCTTTTATTTTTGCAGCTGCGTGCCTCCATCGTGATTGCTTGGAGACGTTCTGCAACCTTGCTGTCCCAACGGCGCATGCAGCATGAAATGCATGGCGCCCGTACACCTGCCCCATTCGACCCCAGAATTAGTGTGGGACGCATGTTCAGGCAGACAAGAATCGGAACTGTACAGTTGGATAGAATCGGAAAAACACCTCACACCGGGTGCGTGAAATGATGCTTATCGGATACCAATGACGGATACCAATTCCGTGATTTTGTCTGCGCAAGAGCAATCCCTTAGGCCAAGACGCATGACACATGGCGACAGTGGACCCTCAAAGCTCGTTTTCGACATGTCGACATCAGTTCGCGACCGAGAACCGGGCAACTGCCAGGACGAATGCTAAATGGGGCGCTAATCGCGCAGTCCGCGTTTAGCTCATTTGACGGGGCAATGACCTCATTTGTCCGGACGGAGGCTTTGTTCCTCAGTGTGAGGCCTGGAGATGAGATACTTCGCGATCCGACGCGTCTTGTTCGACGTGGGATGGACTGGATTGGACTGGGACATGCCTCACCCCGAATACCCCGGGACAATTTCCTCATCAATCACAAGCCAACGGCCGCCCTGCTGGCCATGGCGCAACGCTTGCTAAACTGGCCTTTCGGCGGCGTTCCAAGGGTCCACAATTCACTAGTGTCGCTATCTTGATTACCCCTCCTTTGGTGGTCCCTTGGTGGGGGAGGGGCACCACAACTCGCATAACTCGCGACGCCAACGTGGATGGACGCGCCCATCAAGGGAGTCGAGTCAGGCCGGACAGCAATTATTAATCCAAAATGACATTCATGGGGCCGTCCTATTCGCCTGTCGTCATGGCCGACAACTGTCGCCGGTGGAGTCATGGCCGAAGCTGTCCCTGATGCCGAGCTGTCTGTGGGCCCATGCGACAATTATATAACGATCCCGTGTCCCCTTCTCTCGTTTTTTTTATTTCTTCCCGTCGACCTCTAGACAAAGATTCCTCCCAATTTCATCCTCAATTCAATAAATAATCCGCCGCCATGTCTTTCGGACGAACCGCCACCCTCAACTCCGGCCACAAGATCCCCCTCCTGGGCTACGGCACCTGGCAGTCGGCCCCCGGCGAGGTCGGCGCTGGTGTTTACGAGGCCCTCAAGGCGGGATACCGCCACCTTGATCTTGCCAAGATCTACCAGAACCAGCGCGAAGTTGGTGAGGGTATCAAGAAGGCCCTTGCCGAAGTCCCCGGCCTGAAGCGTGAGGACATCTTCATCACCTCCAAGCTCTGGAACAACAACCACGAGCCCGAGAAGGTTGAGGGTGCCCTCGACGAGACTCTCGAGGAGCTTGGCCTCGACTACCTTGACGTAAGCGATTTTCCCCAATGATATCATGCAACATGCAAAAAAGTGGCCCCCCTCTGGGTCGCGGTGGTGGAACCAATACTGATTCAATTGCGTCGTATAGCTTTACCTCATTCACTGGCCCGTTGCTTTCAAGCCTGGCAACGAGCTGTTCCCCCGAACTGCCGAGGACAACAACTCGGTTGAGATCAACCAGAACGTCTCCATCAGCGCCACCTGGAAGGGTAAGTGATTTATGTTTTTTTTCCCCCAAAACAAGGCGTGCGCAGTTCTGACCTATCATGCAGCCGTTACTCAACTCCCCAAGACCAAGGCCCGCTCCATTGGTGTCTCCAACTTCTCCATCGAGCACGTATGTTTTCCGATCCTACAATACCACTTTTCCGAACCTCAAATCTAACCATGTCCATTTCAGCTCGAGACCATCATTGCCGAGACCGGCGTCGTCCCCGCCGTGAACCAGGTCGAGCGCCACCCCCGCCTCCCTAACCTCCCTCTTGTCGAGTACCTCGCCAAGAAGAACATCCTCCTGACCGCCTACTCCGCCTTTGGCAACAACTCTCAGGGCCTTCCCCTGCTTGTCGCCGTCCCCGAGGTCAAGGCCGTTGCCGAGCGCCTCTCCGCCGCTCAGGGCAAGACCGTCACCGGCGCCCAGGTCGTCCTCGCCTGGTCCCAGATTGGCGGCCACAGCGTCATCCCCAAGTCCGTCACTGCCTCTCGCATCCGCGAGAACTTCCAGGAGGTTGAGCTGGACGACGAGGCCATTGCCGCTCTGAACAAGCTCGGCGAGACCCCCGCCCGTTTCAACATCCCCACTACCTGTGAGTTTTGTCCCCCAATTCTTTTTTTCTCTCTTAGCGTGTTGGGGTAACTTTGAGCTAACCGCAATGCACAGACAACCCCAAGTGGGACATTAACGTGTTCAACGACGAGAAGGAGAAGGACGCCAAGTACCAGGTCGTCCAGAAATAAATAAAGACATAGATAATAAATAAATATAGACAAAATACACTTTATTTAAGGTCATATGGTTTCATAAATAATGTCATTGTGCTCGGAGATGAAGCTCCAGCGTACCAAAATCCATTTCTATTCCCAGAGCTAAGTACTTGCCGCTCTAAACTGAGCTGAGGCTGGAGCGGCTTGGATACGCGGGTGTCTGACGGCAGTCAAATGGATACACAGGTCGCCCGACTGATAGTTTAGCTTGACTTCTGCGGTACAACGAAGTCTCCGTCACTAGAGTACGTGCTCCAAGCATACTCCTAGGGTTTGAAGTATCCAGTCCAGAGCTCTTGCAGGAGACCTCCCTCGTCATACTTGCGTGCGATGGCTCGGAGCTTAAGCTGGTTTTCCTTGCCATAGCTAGCAATGACGTCTTGCAACTTCCCGGCATAGTTCATATACTGATAGCCGTTCGAAAAGCCGCTCTTCTCAGCCAACATGTCCAAGTCCTGGATGAATCTGTAGGTCTGGGTCTCAATCATCTCGTCGAGGGCCGGATCGGCCCACGTGATGGGTACGGATATTATGTAGGAAGGATACGCACCAGGCTCAAGCCCCATGGGGTTGCCGCCGTTCCTCTGTGTGGCCTCGAGAGTAGGGCTTGTCAAGGGTTGGAAAACTATGCCCGGGCTGATAAAGGTTCCTCGGGCTTCTCCGGCCTTTCTGAGCTCGTCGGCGAACGTGTTCCAGGCGGCGATGATGTCCTTCATCAAAGCTTTGTTGTCCGGGCCGTCGCGAATAGACGTCGCGTACCATGTTTCCCTCTGGCCCTCCCCAAATCTAGAAAGGTGCATGATTTGGCCTGTGATGTTCGTGACGAGTGTGTCGTTGTGGACCCGTCCTGGGAGTCCGGAAAATGCCTCCATAGTGTCCAACTCCCCACCAGGTGCGTGTGGGGACGAAAGGTTCAAATGAAAACCGTATACCGTTGTGATAGGGGCCTCGTCGGCGCCACCGGGATAGGCCAGGCCGAACATCAGATGAGAGTCTGGGTCCTGCCCAGAGTGTAATTTTTCCTTCACGACATTGGTAAAAGCGTTCGCAACGTTGGAGGCCTCGCTCGCTGGCCACACTCTCAGCCGGCTCCAGACGTCACCTTGCTGGTAAGCCTCGAGATCAAACCGTGTCACGATGCCAAAGCTAGATCCGCCACCGCCCCTGAGGGCCCAGAACAGGTCCCGGTTCTCTTCCCGGTTAGCATTCACGACCTTGCCGGAGGTAAGCGCGATCTGATAGTTTCGGACGTTATCACATCCGAAACCTCGTCTGCCAGTCAAGAATGAGAGTCCGCCTCCTAAGAGAAATCCGGAAACGCCAACTTTAGGGCTGCGGCCACCAACCACTGCAATACCTAGCGGGGTAATGGCCTCAAAGACATCGATCCAGCGGTTGCCAGGGCCGACAGAAACGGTGGAGAGGTCGGGAGAGACGTTAATGTCGTTCATGAGCTCCAGGGAGATAACGACTCCGTCCTGGATATTCGATGCCCCGGAGAATGGGGTATGGCCTCCAGACTTGACAGTAAAGGGGCTGCGACTCTTGGTCAGAAGCCCTAGGGTTTTCGAAACGTCCTGCGTCCTCGCAGGACGGACGATGCATGAGGGCTCCATATCCTGTCTATGTGACCAGTAGACGTTCGACGTGTTATATTCCGCCGTGTCTGGATAGGCTACCTTGCCAGGCAGAGCCGTTTCGATAATCTCGCACTATACGCTACGTTAACACCAGCATGTGTAGCAGTCTTTGATTCGGGCACTTTACTATGGGCGGGAACTTGATTGACGGGCTTGCGAGACATAACATGCCACGCATCAGCCCTGAGAGCAGGAATCCGATTATGAGGGTACGCATTGCGTAAAACAAGTAAAGCTGCGGAAGCTTTAGTGAAGAGACTCTAGATGATTTCGATGCAGACATGCGATGATATATATAATCTATTTAAAACACTGTCACATCAAGGTCTGCTGTTGGGATAGTTTCCAACAAGCGTCGGCAGTAGCATGGTGGCGGAGCAAAAATGCCGTACATCCGACAAACCATTCTCACTTTCGTTCTCGTTCTCGTTTTGGCTCGGTTCATGACAATAATGTCCCAGGTCGGACGCTAGTTGAATAATAATAAGGTGGATTAGCTTCTTTAGGGTAGATACATCATTGACTCGTTCTCGTTCTCGTTCCGGCTCGGTTTGTGTAGAGTCTGTCTTGTTGTCTATAGCCGTACTTTTTCGTTGCTTGGTATGTTTTCTTTTGTTTTATTGGGCATATTATGTTCGTTGCTACTTCGCGCATCTCATTTACAAACTCAATCACAGCGCGCGCAGTTAAAACTTATGTGTTTTTCACAATAGATCCCATCGCCGCTCTATACTACATTTCTAATTTCAAAGCAAAGGGAAATTTGTTCATTATTTCCTAGCACATCTATAACATTTGTCTTCATACTGCCAGAGGACCCAATGTGGACAGCAAAGAGGATACTAATGCAAGTCAGAGTAACAGGCATTGCGAATCAACAAAAAGGTCATCCCGAAATACCCAAAGATAATTCCCAGGGCGAATGCCAATACCCAGTGCCGAAAGGCACAGGGCGAATTACACGATGTACAAGTGTTGCGAAACTAACCAGTATTCTACACTTGTATATTTGAGCTATCCCACGTGGTTCAACATCCTCTTCTAATGGCGGTTTTGCTTTTCGTTTTGGGCTTGAGAACTATGACATCCGTGCCCTACCTTGCCATTGGGGCGTCCGGTGCTACCTCAGCATAGCCGAGAAGCTATCCTGTATCCATTTCGCGAATACAGTGTCGATCCAACTGGCAAGCTCAGCCAGCACTGCGACGAGAGTGTGCAAGCCAAAAATGGTTTTGGTGTCTCCGATGGAAATGTCGTAGAGCACTTCGATGTGATTGCCCTTGTCGCATGCAAAAAGGAGCTTCCACTCGTGCTCGACAATGTGTATTAGCGGAAGCGTCACCATCGGACGTACCTTGTTTTGCAGCCTTGACCTTGGAGAGTCGAACAGAGCTCTCATGCGACAAAACCATGCCGCCGCCCACACCCCGAGCCGCGCCCTGCTCTGGTCGGGAGCCTCGGAAAATGTGCTGGCCACGTGAACAGCAATGGGCTGGTACTGCGCCCGCCGGCCATTGGTCGCGTTTACGTGCTGAAAGTCATCGGCAGCAGTGTTGACGCAGCGGTGGATCAGCTTCGAAATGGTCATCTCCTTGGCGGGTTGGCATTTGACATCTGGCGAGAATACCAACGCACAGTCCATCTCCGTGTCGGCTGGTGGCTTCTCTCGGTTCTCGGTAATGGGGTAAAACGCGGGATCAATCCTCTCATTCGCTAGACACTCGGGCACAACAGTTGACTGCTTCAGGAAGTCGGACTGAGTCAATGGCTGGAACACATCCTGATACCACTGCAGCTGAGGGTCATCGAGCATCATGTTCAAGCGGGCTGCCAGCCGGATCGCCTCGATTGACCTCAGCTTGTTCACGGCCATGGTTTGATACAATCTGTGAAAGGAATCCTTCTTGCCTGCGCTAAGATGGTCCGGGTTTGGTTTGGTGAACCATTCGTCCCTTGGTTCTCGGCCCAGAAGGCATATGATGGTTTCTCGTACTCTGTAATCAAAGATCTCCTTGTGCTCCACTGTGATCTCGTATATCCGGTCATATAGAGGTTCAACATCCACGGGTAATTGGGGAGTGGCATCGTCGTCCAATGCTCTGAATTCGACAGGTTTTTCCAATTGTCGGAGATCCGTGGTCCATTCCATGGCAGCAGCGTGGTGAGGTGGGGTTTTGGGGGTATAGGAACAATATTGAGCAGGCATCTCCACCTTCAATTGAGGTGAGACGTAGCTGTCTTCCATAGTTCTGAGTCTCTTGGCTGGCCTAGATGTCTGAGAGACTTGAGGCTTCGTCCATGGTTCGCGGCCACCGTCGGATTGCTCTGGAATGGTAGTTGCCACCCATCTCTGGGTTCGCTCCCGCCAACTAGCATCGGCCATGCTGATATTATCTGAGTGCTGTGTTTAATGAAAAAAACGACACAGCAATTAATTATGACATAATAGGGGTAGCCCGGGCCCTAACATCTAATCCACGAGGCTGGGGTTGCCCTTGGCAACAAGCGAAGAAGCCGGCTGTACAGCCATAATCCTTGGAATAGTGAGATTACGTGCCTTTTTGTCTCCAAAAGCTAACGTAGTGTCTGGAAAACTCATTCTTGGCTCTTCCAAACTCGATATGTCTAGTGGAGAGGCTTGCAAACCTGCAGGTTACACTATATGCTGCGTGGCGTTTCTAGAAAGGAAGTTGTGGGGCTAAATTTAATTGGGGTAAGCGGGATGTCCGAATGGGGCCTAGTGTAAAACCCCGGCATCATCATCTTGATTGGAGTATTCGAACGAACAGTCTGGCCAATTTCTCAAGGGATAAACCACTAAAAGCGCGAGGGTTTATGGTTTCGGTAACAAGACATATTCATTTAATTATTATGTACATTCTTAAATCAAATTCGGAAACAAAATTCTGTCTATCTCTAGTGAAGTGAATCATGCCATCTTTCAGCCATCGAGAGATCAAAACACCAGGTTCCTACGTACAAAGCTAAGTTGTCTTGAAAGGCTTTCTAGACGGAACAAGAGCAGCTGGAATCTGGGGTTCAATCACAACAACGCTGACATCTCGCGATCAAATTACCACCATTTTTGGTTGGCGTTTCGAATCGTGTTTGTGCCGCAGTGCACCTCCCCGTAATAGCCGTGATGAGAGAACCAATCGTCGATGAATGTAACACTCAGGTTAGCAGCCTTCTTGTACACCTCCCGCGCGTCTTCGGCTAGAACATCCGTTCCATTAATGATGGGACCCCATGGGTTAGGCGCGAGGTAATTGCCATTATTCATAACGACACCGTTAATGATACCCGGGTACACGGCGCCAGCCCTCAATGTCAGATTGTTTCGGTAGCGTGCTTGCTCGAGCAGAGCTGGAAGGCGGAAGATCTCCTTCTCCGTCACTCCAGTGGCGTTCTTGATAATATCGAGGTTTGCCGCAATCCGCTTCGCGCATTCCTTGTTAAGATCAATAAATCCGGGTCGATTCATGAGTTCCTTGATTGTGTACTGCGGGACCGTGATGTTTAGGTTTTGCTCGGCATCAATCCAGATGTCCTGTGCTCGGGAAACTGCCTTCACGTCGCCATGTCCTTCCCGGATAAGTCTTTCAAATCTCTCGACGCCAGCGCTGGGGTCGTCAATCATTACAACCCATCCGCGCTCATTGTTGGCTGGCAGGAACTGGATGAACTCGTCCACATGACCAATGAAGAGAAATTCTGTGTCAAGAACCACGGGGTCCTGTATCTCCTGGGCCTGGAAGAAAGGAAGGTTATGATGCTGCCAGTTGTCCCTTGCGCCAATGATGATGCGCCCTGCTGGGTACTTCTTGCCATTCAGCTCATAGGGAGGAATCGTCTCGAGGTTTCCCATGGAATGCAAATCACTGCCTGAGCCACCGAGGCTCTGAACGGCGCCAACACCGGTGTCTCTGACGTATTCAAAGACCTGTCGCCCTGCCACTCGCTCATCTTGGCCTGAGCGGATGTGGATGCGAATGCTGACGGGTCCATCTGGACCAGGAATGCTGGAATATCCAGGTTCGATAAAGTCCTGCGCCCAGACGTCGTCGCTGTTGTTAAATAGCCACAAAGGTGTGTTGACGCCAAGTTTAGGCAGAAGAGCAGTCAGATTAGCGACGAATTTGGCCTGGAAGGGTGAATCGGTTTCATTTCCATTTGTCGTCATGACTGTTTCAACTGCTTGCAGATGATGATGAGTCAAAACGGGTGCAACGCGAAGCATGACCTTGTCCTCGGACTCGGACTTGGACTCGCCATCCTGAACAGCGAACTTGACAGTGACTCTGCCGTCCCATCTGCTAGGCCGTCTTGTTTCCCTCGAATCAATACCCAATTCGAGTCCGGTGCTCAACTGCGCACCAGAGAACTTGGTGGAGTTGGAAACAATGGTCCATCTTCCGTTGTTCTTGTAGAAGATGCGCACGAGCTTGGCTGCGGTCTTATCATCGATGCTGATGGTCCCGACAGCCTTGTTGGACAGCCCACCGATGGGGACAGTCCGGAGAGGGGCCAAATATTTGGCTTGGCGAAGAACATCGTCCGAAGCGTCGTTGCAACGGTCGAAAAAGTCATCCTCTAGCGCTGGACCAGAGAGAGCCTTGATAGAACAGCGGCGGTCCGTATCGCCAATGTTGGCAAGAAACAGTGCACCACGCTCATCTGTCCATGTATCTTTCGCATGGGTATCGGAATCCCCCGTCAGGTCAACACGGCCGTCGCGGTTCGTATCCGCTCGGATGTCAGCCTTGAAGGCATGAATGAAGGGCAGACTGGCTGTTTATTGCATTAGCTGATAGATATCAGTGGGTTGTGCGTTGCATATTTACCAATGGCCAGTGGAAGGAGGGCACGACGCATGGTGAATCCAATAGCTTAGATAGCTTCACTTGTTATTCAAGGCCGGTCGATGGTGAGAAAGAATGATGGCAATACTACGAAGGAAGCCGTGTTTATATCCTATTTCTGGAAGTATTTCACTTCATCAACCGTGGTGGAGTACATGAAGTCGAAGACATCTTGGTTGGATACGGCGTATGGACAAGGGTTGTCGTATTGATTCACCGTATTATCTCGTCGTACTATCTCAATTCATCGGGATTCCGACGTGGGTCTTGATGATCTTGTTTACCATTTATGGACCAGTAAAATCCCCCTCCAGAGCCAATTATGCATTAGCAAGCGGGAGTATATGGCCAAGAACGATCGGTTCAGCCTTGGCAAGATTCCACTGGCCAGAGCAAGGGTGGTCAGACCCACGCCACGGCCGGAATTGATTGAGATAATACGGCTGTTATTCCACTACCTTGATAAGAGTGGGGGTATGAACGTGAGGGCAGTCTGATTGGTTAGCGCGTACATCGGACAGTCGCTCAGGCCTTGGTACAAATTATTCCCCATTCGATTTACTACTTGAACAGCGTCTGATAGCGATTTATGCAATCGGGCCGCGTGCCGCAATATTGCTATAGTCTCGGGACACCTCCCGTGAGTGGGCTGTGAACGCGTCGATCCTCATAACAAGGCTTTTTCCATCTCTCATATTACGTTTCACTAGTGAAAGCAATAAGGGCCCTGGGACCAAGTTTTCATGGACACCTCAAAAGCTTCAGATGTTACTTCGAAGCCAAGGCAGCCCTTGTGTATGCAAGCTGCTCAAAGCTAATGCTCATAATCTCTACCACATTTCCCCAAGGATCTTGCGTATAAAGGCACTTTGAACCGTTTCCTAGCGAATCCACTGTACCACCAATGCGCTTTCCCCCAGAGCTTGCCACCTTTGCAGCCAGAACATCGGGATCCGGGGCCGTG
Source organism: Calonectria hawksworthii (assembly GCA_020975415.1). Classification (NCBI taxonomy): domain Eukaryota; kingdom Fungi; phylum Ascomycota; class Sordariomycetes; order Hypocreales; family Nectriaceae; genus Calonectria; species Calonectria hawksworthii. The sequence continues at coordinate 175,647 of JAHXZK010000018.1, read as the reverse complement.
ACGCAGATGTGAAAGAACCCTGTCTTCTGGTACTCGAAGTTCTGGCTCTGAGGCTCCGCCTTGGGATCGATGAATTCGAAAAGCTCGTATCCCACACCGTTCCCAGTTATCAACCATGCCGACTTGAACTCTTGTAGGGAAGGTGGATAAATAATAAAAACTTTCGCCTCAGGTTGCTCCGATCTCTTGGTGTGTCGGATCCCACCCACCAACTTAAACCCAAAGATCTTAGTGTACCAGTCAATCACGGCCTCAATGTCACAAACTGAAAGCGCCACATGATTGAAGACGTGATTTTGAGGGGCCTACGCGAGTATTTGAGTGAGACTGCGATTGCTGGGGTTGGCAGAAACCTACCTGCTCTGCCATGATGATATGGGAGGATCGATACTATATTGTCAGATTTCTAATATTTAAACACACAGAAACAAATATATCCAGCGTGCAATTGACGCAAACCATTTTTATGCATAATTAGACATTGGATTTTGGGGTTTCTCGGGCCGATGGGCCCGGTGGAGCCGATGTTTAACGGAATGTTCTCGGAAATGGTTTTCATAGAATCCTCTTTTCCGCTCGACTGTGTGGTGCCCGATGTTTAAGCGAATCCTTTCATCGTATCCTAGGCGTGAAATCAAATATTTTCCAACCTTGTTGCCTATCGCAGAACCAATTACTGACAATTAGTGAACCTTATTTGTCCCCGAAACCCCAGGCAGTAGCAACATAGCCACGGAGTCATTCCGACCAGCTCTTTTGTAATCTTTATCATATATTTTCTACGGGCCTACCCTCTGCTGCCGTAGCCATTGTGACGCGTTGCTTATAACCCTAGATACTCATGCGTTACGATTAAGTACCTGAATGGTTTCATGCATGAGGATAGAGTCAGGTGCAGGAATAATTATTTCTGATGATTACTTGTTTGGGGCCAACATATGCACATCGGTTGAATGACCAAGCAGTCTAGCTCAATTCCCTTGACTACAAGCAGCACTCAATGTTCAGCTCACCTTCTCACGTCTGGACAATTCATCCCATTTTGACCCTCGACTAATCTCAACAATATACACCATCGTCTGGTCTGTCATTCGGACTTTTTAATTGCATTGTTGGGGTTCATATCTGGATGATGGTTTATCATGGTGCCATTATCACCATGAACCCATCCCACAAGGGTAGGTTCTTTTTCCGTCAGCAGCCTACTCGGCTTCTCAACTAGTAAGAAGCCGAATCCTTCTTTAGATTGTTGACTTCCCCGCATTCCCCCACAAACCATCTTGATGGTACCATGGGGTAAAAAGTAGTACGATGGGAAGAAGCAACAAGGAACGTCACAGCCAACATGTATAAATAGCGTACTGATCTACGTTTTAAAAAGCCAATGTAAACCAGTATTTCTTTCCTGAGGGCTTTTTTTTCGTATCAATTTGCCTAGTTATTCCATCACCAGCTGCTTTTCATTTAACTCGCGGCGAGCAAACATGGAGGCAAAGGCCCCTCTTCCGGATGGCGCTTCCGATATTGAACTCGGCAAGCCGTCTCAAAGCCATGTCGAACAGTTGCGCCGTGCGCAAACACATGCCGAGATTGATCCTGAAGCAGAAAAAAGGATTGACAGGAAGTTGGATTTGCATATTATGCCATGGCTTTTTGGGATATGGTACGCGTACTCCCCGGCGTAAACATGTGTACTAACAGCCCGTAGGTTACTCGCATTCATTGACAGAAGCAACATTGGTAACGCCAAGATCGACGGCCTCACCCAGGATCTTGGCATAGCGACCGGAAAGAAATTCAACATCGCTCTCCTTGTGTTCTTTATCCCGTACATCTTAGTTGACGTACCCGGCAACTGGATTGTCAAGCATGTCAAGGCGGGCATCTACCTGCCAACATTAATCACATGCTGGGGCATTGTATGCACCTTTATGGGTTTCACCAAGTCCTATGCGGGCCTGGTTATCTGTCGCTTCCTGCTGGGCGCCTTTGAGGGTGGCCTCTTGGGAGGTATTCTCGTGTACCTGGCCATGTTTTACCGCCGACACAAAATGCTCTTCCGCATCGGGCTGTTCTACTGCGCGGCTCCTTTGTCGGGCGCATTTGGTGGACTATTGGCAACGGGACTGGCCAAAATACAATACGGCGGCTACAATAAATGGCCTTGGATTTTCTTCAGTGCGTTCTCCGTTCCGTTTCTTATGCGTTTCCACCACAGCGCGCTAATTGTCCACAGTTGAGGGCATCATCACTACACTGTTTGGCTTCATTTGTTTCTTTGTCATGCCAAACACGCCGGCTGATGCGAAATTTCTCTCGGAGGAGGAAAAAATAATTACAATGGTCCGCCTCAGAGAAGATTCGCACGGTGCATCCACGACCGAAGACGTCAACGACGAACACTTCCGATGGCACTGGGTGAGGATGGCATTCGCAGCACCTCAAACATATCTGTGCGCGTTCGCCTGGATTTTTCTTCTTACTCCTCTTTACGTAAGGCGCGTCTAGTTGTGCTTTTAAATAGGTCATGCTAACACTGTTGTCCCAGAGCTTTTCTCTCTTCCTGCCCAGCATCATTAGCGGACTCGGATACCATGCGACGGTCGCGCAGCTATTTACTGTACCGCCAAACATGGCCGCCTTCTTCATGGTGCTAGGAACATCCATCATGTCTGACAGAATCAAAGCTCGAGGTCCAATTCTGGCCGCCGGAAATATCTTGGCCGCTGGTGGATACATCATGCTGCTTGTCGCCAAAGAGAGCACGGTTCGATACGGCGGAACTTTTCTCGTGGCCGTCGGAGTTTTCCCAGGCTCTGCAATGATCATGGTGCGTTACTCATACTCGAGCGCAAAAATGAAGATCGCTAATCTGGTCAGGGCTGGCTCTCGAATAACTTGGCGCCTCATTACGTGAGGGCTACAGGACTGGGCGCTTTGATCGCGATTGCAAATTGCGCAGCGTTCCCGGCATCATTCATATACCGAAGCCAAGATGCGTAAGCATAAGTTGTGAGAGCACGATTGAGCTGGTTCTAATTCGTCACAGGCCAAAATACACTCTCGGGCATGCGGTAAGCTTAGGTTCGCTTATCTTGTGCTTTATTACGGTTTGTGCACAAATGGCCTATTGCAGATGGGAAAACATGAAGCGCGAGCGCGGCGATCGAGATAATCGCCTGCGCGAGGGAAAAATTAGCGATCTGGGCCATAGACATCCCGCCTTCAAGTACACGCTGTAAAATGGTCAGTTGAGCATGGAGAAAGCACGCGTCCCTGCAAGCTACCCTGTAGAGGAGGGAGCGAGGCCGTTTTCGGAAGTAGGATAACGTCGTGAGACAATGTCAAGCCTTAGTTCCCGCATCGTGGATCAATTCATAGTTTGCGTCCTCTGGTCATTTCTTGTCTGTTAAATGGTACAGGTGGTACCAGCATCTGTTTCCGAGGTTGAGCTCGTCGTGATTGGCTAAGAGGGCAGGTTTGTAAGCAGTTGCATCACCAGCCGCCTCGGAGAGACAGGGGAGGGCACGAAAGTCCCCGGTAGAGATAGCCCCGAGAGGTGGAGGAGGTGGAGGCAGCACCGATGACGGCTGGATGCGTGTGACTGGCTGGGAGACGGCTATATGGCAACGGGAGGCGTCACCAGTAGACCGCCGTCTCCGCTGAGATCACTCTAGGGCCCGCTCCCGGCGTCGCTAGCCGGCCTGCGCTTGGACAGCCAGCCCCAGATTGAGAATGCGGGGGAGGACGAGGGTCGAACTCAGTGGCCCACACTCATCACGAAGCTGGGGAGTCAACAAATGGAGGCGGCAGGAATTACAGAGCCGAGGCTCGGCGGGAGAGACACCGCGGGGCGAGGCAAATCTGTTGAAGGGTTCATCTGTGGCTCGCTTTGTTTCTGATTGACACTTCCTCTCACCATCGCTCGCCGTACTCGCCTCTCGCCTACCTGCTCGCTCACAATGGTCTTCACTTCGCCAGCATGGGTTCCCCAGTTGCCCCAGGGTGCGTAACCCGCCCCGTCTCTCTGCTGCCTTGCAGCCCAGACACTGACCCAGCACAGCTCCGCCGGACTCCATTTCTATCGCCGAGTTCATGAGCAATGAGGCCTACGGCCGCTTTCCCATCGCCAAGTCGCGAAACCCATACACCTGTGGCATCACGGGCCAGACGTACACGACGGCCGAAGTCATCGATCGCGAGGAATACCTTGCGCGCGCCATCGGCCAAGAGCTGCAATTCGAGCCCAATGAAGGCACTGAGTGGGACAAGGTCGTCGCGCTGTTCTCGTTCAATACGGTCCGTAGGCACTCGCCGCTGCTGCAATGGACTCTAGCTTATTTTGCCACTAGATTGATTACGTTCCCTTCACCCACTCCGTTCATCGGCTTAATGGCATTGTTACGCCTGCCAGTGCCGCCTATTCAGCCGTAGAGCTTGAGCACCAGCTTCGCTCCTCTGGTGCCCAGGCCCTCTTCACTTGCATACCACTGCTCGATACCGCGCTAAAGGCCGCTGACGCGGTCGGCATTCCCCACAGTCGCGTCTTCATCCTGCCCATCGCAGGCTTTGAGCACAATGCAAAGTTCAAGACAATCGATGATTTAATTAACCAGGGAAAAAATCTGAGCCCATTGAAGCCTGTAAAATGGACACCTGGCCAGGGCGCCCGACAGGTCGCCTACCTGTGCTACTCCAGCGGCACGTCTGGATTGCCCGTGAGCTCAGCCCCTCCCATTCATTTAGCGACAGCAGTCTAACCAATGCCCCGTAGAAAGCGGTAAAAATCTCCCACCACAACGTCATCTCGAACATTATCCAGAAGCGATTATACGATGAGGTCCCCAGAAAGGCCAACGGCATCCAGACCCAGGTCATGGTGGGATTTTTACCCTTTAGTCACATCTATGGTCTCGTCCCAGTCACCCACGTCGGCACGTATCGAGGCGATGAAATCGTTGTGCTACCACGATTCGATCTCAAGCGATTTTTATCTGCGATAGAGCGGTTCAGAATTGAACAGATTAGCGTAGTGCCTCCGATTATCGTCCAGATGCTATCCAACGAAGAGACGTGCAAAAAGTACGACTTGAGCAGCGTACGGTTTGTTTACACGGGCGCGGCGCCACTCGGAAGCGAGCCGATTAATGCGCTTTTGAAGCAATACCCGAAGTGGCGGGTTGGCCAGGGTTATGGTGAGACTGAATGAGGCACGCGGGTGAAATCTGTACTGACGCGCGATCAAGGTCTTACCGAGACATCAACTGTCGTGACTTCGACGAGCGAATTGGATATTCTCACTGGTTCGGTTGGATCTCTGCTGCCATCCGTCAAGGCCAAGGTGGTGGACCTCGATGGCAACGAGATCACAGAGTACAACAAGCCCGGCGAGTTGCTGGTCCAAAGCCCCTCGGTCGTTCTGGGATACCTCAACAATGAAAAGGCCAATGCGGAGACGTTTGTGTGGCACGACGATGGCCGCTGGATGCGCACTGGTGACGAGGTCATTGTTACAAAGGCTCCAAACGGAAACGAGCACTTTTTCATTGTCGATCGCATCAAGGAACTAATAAAGGTCAAGGTAACATTATCCTAGCTTCCTGATTAGTATATTAAAAATGCTAACAATTTGTGAACAGGGTCACCAGGTCGCTCCGGCGGAGCTCGAAGCCCATCTGCTGTCTCACTCGTATGTTTCTGACTGCGCCGTGATCCAAGTGCCCGACGACCGCGCAGGCGAGCTGCCCAAGGCATTTATTGTTAAATCCCCAGAAGCGAAGAACCTTCCGGACGCAGATGTAGTGAAGGCCATCAACAAGCACGTCGAGGACCACAAGGCCAGGCACAAGTGGCTGAAGGGTGGCATTGAGTTCATTGACGTTATTCCAAAGAGCCCCAGTGGTAAGATTTTGCGAAGGTTGTTGAGAGACAAGGAAAAGCAGGCAAGAAAGGCCAGCGGGGCGAAGCTTTGAGTTTATTTTCGCGCGCACTAGAGGTTCCCGTCATGGAGGCGCCGGCCAAGTTCGCCGGCCAATTTGGCCGCTTTCGTCTCCACCAGACGCACCATCAACCAAGTACCATTGCAGCGAGGGCGGCCAATTTGGCCTAGAATTAATTTACACCCTTTACAAATGAATCGGTATTTCTAATGATTGCAAAACATGTGATTTCGCGTAAGCAGATTGTCCACGGAGTTGAAGCAGAGATGTCGAGATCAGCATCTTGGGATATTGTGATCGAAAGGTATAAGAAGTTCTCTCGAGTCTTCCAAACAGACACCGGCATCAAAGCACATCACTACAACATCTTATCTTGAACGACAAACAAGCCTTCAACTCTACAATTCTACTTTAATCTATTCATCATGCCTTCGTCTACAGCACGCCCTCTTGCCCTCATTACTGGATCAAACCAAGGAATTGGGTTGGCAGTTGCCCAGAGCTTGGCCAGAACCCACTCATACCATGTCATCATTGCCGCGCGAAACGCTGAGATGAATGAAAAAGTGGCAAGCGAACTTCGCGCCGAAGGTCATGAAGCCTCTGCTGTTCAATTGGACCTCGCTTCCCTCGAGTCCATCGAGGCTGCACTTGCCAAGGTCGAGAAAGACTTTGGCCATCTCGATGTTCTCGTCAACAATGCCGGCATCCTCATTGATCATAGGCCTGCACTGAGTACTTGGGAACGCTTCAACCAAACCTTTGCCACCAATGTCATTGGAACAGCCACCCTGACCGATGGCCTGCTGCCCCTTTTGCGCAAGGCAAAGTCTGGGCCTCCCCGCATTGTATTCGTTACTAGCATCATGGGAAGTTTGGATCGCTCGGCGGACAAGACGACAGCTTGGTACAACATTGATTACAAGGCGTATGATGCCAGCAAGGCGGCGCTCAACATGCTCATGCTCAACTACTCCCGCATCTTGGATGATGCGGGCGGCAAAGTTAATGCCGCGTGCCCTGGTTTGGTCAAGACCGCGATGAATGGGTACACGTACGGCCACAGCCCTGAGGTCGGAGCGACTCGCATAGTTGAGCTAGCCACTGTTGGCGCTGATGGGCCCACGGCAACAATGAGCGACCGTGATGGGCCCTTGCCATGGTAATGTCGCTCCCGGGAATTGGCCCTGTAGTGTTAGGCTATAGATGCATACGATAAAATCCACTGAGTCGTATCATTTTGTTCAATTTTCGTAAATTCCCTGTGAGGCCTGACTTGGTGCTTAGAAATGTAAACTGGTGGCTTGATGTCTCGTGGGTCGCGTTAGTCTGGGACCCGGAGTTAAGGATTGAGTCCGGGTAATCCGGGGATTGGCGTTGAACACCCCTGAGAAAGCGCACTTGGATTTCTGTCAAAGAAACAAGAGCTGAGTGTAAGAGTCAACCCCGACCTACTGGATCTCTAAAAAAAAAAAACAAGCTAAGGGTGCAGATATGGAGCTTCAATCTGAGATTTTTCTGAACAATTGTCCGATATGCGACAAGGTTTATACGAGAGGTACAGTTACTGGATTGCTATGGTAGAAACCTTTGATGATCTGAAGACTGACTGTCGGCAGAATATTCGTATAATCGGCATGTAAAATACTGCTACCGTGCACAGAGCAAGCGAAAGGGCCGCCCGACATCTTGCACAGCATGCAGCAATGCCAAAGCCAAGTGCAGCTTTGTCTACCCTTGCGCTCGGTGCGTGGCCAAGGGTGTGGAATGCACCTTTGATCGAAAAGGCCAGCGCAGGTCCGCGGTGATGACCGGGAGGTCACAGCAGCTACAGCAGCCATCCATTGCAGCGGTGCAAATCGACCACGGGTCAGACCATTTCCAACGGCCCGTAGAACTTGGCAATCCGTTCGAAGTGACGAAATTGTGCGTTCCTGCTCGAGTCAATCGTCTAGAGGACTTCTTTGATATGTCAAGCATGGAACCTACCAACCCACAATTGGAGACGGCCAGGTCTGAAACAGCACAATTCTCATCACATGGAATTTCAGTCCCCGAAGAAGATATAGCCGATCAAGTTGCCGCAAGAGACCTAACTCACCTTCGCTACGGAAGCCCTACTCGGAAGCAGGCCGCAAGACTCATTTCGCACATATTCTTGGCCTTTCCTCAAATGATGATCCGTCGCCAAACCTTTCCGCCCTTCATCCACCCACACTGGCACAAGCCAGCTCTCCCAGAAATATTAGCAAATTGTATGAGCATTGCCCAGCTTTTCGCTGCAAGAACGCCTGAAACACGGCCCTTCCTGTGGAGAACGATCAGCGCAGAATTCCGACGATTTCGAGACGAGGTATGAATGGCAGGGATACATGTTTGAACATGCGAAATTAACCTCTTTATTATTTAGTTTATGACGATGAACGCACGGGAAAACCAGATGGCAGTTCAATCAATGATGATCTACATCATCATGGCCATCATTGACCACGATTCCGAGACACCGCGTCGCGCAGTAGAGATGATCACTACAGTCCGAGTAGGTGGAGATGCAAATTTATTACTGGCTTGGCTAACAAATGTAGATGATTTGTATGCATTTCCGAAAGCTTCTCGAGGGAGAAAATTATTCCAACACAGAATTAAGCAAAAGGAGCGAAACTTGGGATGACTGGGTATTTGCGGAATCACGGAGACGGTAAGAAGGATTGATGGTCAATTTTGTGTCCCGGCACTAACCTGCATAGCGTCACTTGTCTTTGGTTCGTCATCAGCCAGGTCGTGTCATTTGAGACGGAGATACCTTGCGATGGATGTGGAGCTTTAGAAGACCTTCCTATTTGTACCAGTAAGACGCTTTGGGAGGCTAGGACCATAGAGGAGTGGCAGTTTGAAAGAGCGTTCTACGAGGCGAGCAACCCCATCAACACGCTCGGTGAGCTTGCTGCTACACAAAACAACCCAACTGAGCCCATGAATTCTCGTAAGTTGCAGAACTGGGAGGCTGGAGCAGACAAGATGGCAGTTATGATGAATATTGCCACGGAGTTCTTTTAATTGCACTGCTAGTCTAAGTCGTGTTCATCGTGCGGAAGGCACGCCTGTGAAGTAGCAGCACATGGCGAATAATTAGAGTTAGACACCAGAGTGTAAGAATTGTCAAATAATGAGATATTGATTCCAAGAGAAGAATTGTCATTGATAGAGAAAATGAGCGTTTGGTAAAAACTCCACTACAAAGTCAACTGGATCCCGGGCAAGGATTAAACACTGGACCGCCAAATATTTTCGGGTAGAACCTTTTTCGCATGTTTTAAGCTTGCTAGCATTAGCGCCGATTAAGTTCGGTTCCTAGATCTTATAGCCGGCCGGCTCTGTAACTATTTTCCGTACCCGGATCACCACTGGTGCGGCCCTGGATCTCAACGCATCAAAACTAGGCGGATTTAGCGGACTTAAGTCAGCAGGATCTCAGCGCGGAATTTGCATCTCACCAAGTCAACAAGAACATTACAAATCAGTAGAACTAGACAAGCGAGGACTCACAATGATCGCGGAGGAATGGAAAATTGAGTTGTCCGGGCTTCAAGGTGGATTGAATTGGGTCGATCTATAAGACGATTGCCAAGTCACCAAAGCTGGTATTGATGCAGCATCGCCAATCTTGAACATTTCCAAAGGCAAGATCTTCAAAATGGCAATGATTAAAAACTTGTCTTTATTTCTTCTCGCATGCGCTACTACCGCGGCCTCGGTTATACCCAGCCGGTCAAAGGAAAGCACGTTGGTGGTCAATACGACTTCAGGGTACTACTCCCCTTACCTACCGGAAGCATACCCAGATATCGCCTCATTCCCAGATATTCCTTATGCGGAAAGCCCTGTCGGATCTCTGCGCTTCGCGCCGCCTGTTCTACGAACCTCGAAGAGTCATCAAGTTTCTCACTCTACGCAACTGCCTGCCGGCTGTTTCCAATACATGCTTACCGGCTTCAAAGACACTGTAGTGTACTCCGATGAAAAGTCTATGACTTTCCAGCGTGGAGACTTTGCAAACACAACTGAGGATTGCTTGCGCTTGTCTATTTTTGGCCCTAAACACGCGCTTGAGGTGGCAACCTCCAACTATGCAGGCACGCACAAGATTCAAGAGTTGCTCCCTGTTATTATCTGGATACACGGAGGCGGTTACAGCTTTGGAGGAACCAACACGCCTTATCAGCTTGCACCTAGTTGGGTGCAGCGTAGCCAAAAACATCTTGTGGTGCAGGTGCAGTACCGACTCAACTTGCTTGGTTTCCCTAATGCTGCTGGGCTTGCTGCAGATGGGAAAAATCTCAACCTTGGCCTCCTCGACCAACGCCTCGCTGTTGAGTGGGTTCGCGACAACATTGCTCGCTTCGGCGGCGATCCCGATCGTATCAGTCTCTGGGGCGAAAGTGCAGGTGCATATGGAACAGATGGCTACCTTTTCGCTTGGGCCAAGGATCCCATCGTGAAAGGAGTCATGGCCAATTCTGGGAATGCATTGGCTATCAGCGCCTATACGGTTGATCCCACCAATCATACCATTTTCTCTACTGCTGCGAAACGTCTCGGCTGCGGCAACCTGTCTCCGGCCGCAGAGCTTGCTTGCATGCGTCGGGTCCCTGCATCCAAGATCCAGACCTATATCCAGGCCAATGTCGGTGAGGGTGGCGCTGCGGATGATAGTCTCTCCTTCGGTCTCGTGCCTGACAATGTCACAATTTTCCACGACTATGTGTCAAGGATTCGGAAGAATTCCGACACCTTTCCTGCAAATGTTCCGCTGTTGATCGGAACCAACGCGGACGAAGGCACAGTGCTGATCCCGTATAATTTCAACGGAAGCGCTACGGCGACCCAGCTGCCTAGCTCTCTCGCTCCCATCGCGCAGGCTTTTAAGCTGAATTTGCAATGCACAACCTTGCAAGAAGCCAATCTCCGAGCAGCGGCTGGTGCGAAAACATACCAATACTTGTACGCAGGCAACTTTACCAACATCTCCCCGCGTCCATGGCTCGGAGCCTACCACGGATCCGAATTGCCCATGATCTTTGGCACCTACGGGATTGAGGGCCGACCCAGTGGTTTCGAGACTCGCGTAAGCAAGCGCATGCAGGATCTGTATCTGGCTTTTGCCGCTGACCCAAGCAATGGACTGGAAGCAGCTGGTTGGCCTTCTGTTTCTGGGGATGGAGACAACCACAAGATTATTGAGTGGGCGGCCAACGGACATGAACAACAAGTGATTGGTGCCGAAAAGCTTCAGAAAGAGTGCTCGGACAATGGGTTTTAGAACCGAGATGAATGTAATTAGCCTAAATTTCACTTCGCGAGTGAGCACTGTGTGTGCGTTATGAAAACACGTTATAATATAAGAAGTCGCATTGACCTCTGCTCAGAAAGACTTTGGTTATACAAAGTTGAATTCAGGTTTGCATTGAACCCTCTCGCACAATCTGGTGGGCACTGGGGATCTCGCAAATCGGTCAGTGCGGCGGCACAGGGTTCGCCATCAGTTTCCCTTTACGATAGATAACCGAATACCATCCAATGAGTCACCCAGTAACGGTTCGCTCAAAGATAAGAATGTTACTAAGCTATCTCTGCGACATCGGCTTTTCAAGGGTGAGAAATCTCGGTCTGTGCAGCCTCGACAAGTGTAAATTCCAGGCTGAGTGAATCTAAGTCCAGGCTGCAAAATTGTAAGAAAATTTGGCAGAAGTCAAGAACAAAAGGGAGGCAGAAATGAATGCTGTTTCTCTCACACTGATCACTGAAGATGGAAAGATAGCGAAATACCTTCAAATGCCGTGCTCCACAAACTGGATCTGTAATATCCCCACCAGTCATGCTAGCGCCCGGGCAATACATTTCCGTTCTACTCCCACGTCGGAGCTACACCCATTTTCTACACATTTTCCCGCCAAAATCAATGCAGTAATTTTGATCAAAACATCATCGCTCTGTATATGCAAAGCTCTTTGTATTCATTTGTATTGCAATGGCTATGTTGTCCGATCGACCCAAAGATCCTGGGGATGTGGATCTCGAATCCTCCACTGCACCTTGCAGAAATACCCTTGGCGTGAATGATCCAGAGAAAACAGCAATTGATGAAAATGGAGATGGCTCCGTGCAAATAGCTGGAGATCCTGCTACGACTTCGTCAGATTCTACGTTGGAGAGAATGCCAACAAACACAGAACCGCCACCCGATGGCGGTTTAATGGCTTGGTCTATGTGTGAGTAACTGTCGCCAACTTTTCCAGATCCCTTTCAACAAGTTTGGCCTCTGGAGATCTTGATGCCTTTAAGAAAGAAAAAATATGAAACCCCAATTTTCTGTATTTTTCTGAGCGCAAATGAATGCATCCAAGCTGACGTCATTGCAGGCATGTGTGCGCACATCCTTCTAGCCAACACGTGGGGTGTGATGAACTCATACGGAGTGTTCCAAAGTTACTACACCGACTATCTCGGGATCTCAGCATTTGAGATTTCTTGGATTGGTTCGGTGCAGAGCTTTCTTGGCTTCTTTGTTTCCGTCGTCAGCGGACCTCTGAGCGATGCTGGTTATTTTCGCACCAGCCTGCTTATTGGAACAGCGCTCCTTCTTCTTGGCGCGTACTCCATGTCGTTTGCCACGCAGTTTTGGCAATTGATGTTGTCACAGGGAGTAGCCTTTGGTCTTGGCGTCGGGTTCCTTTGCTGCCCCATGATGTCAGTCGCGTCGACCTATTTCTCGAAGCGCAAATCCTTGGCTTTTGGAGTAATCACCAGCGGTAACGCAACTGGCGGCTTGGTGTATCCAGCCATGGCAAGACAGCTTCTGCCCAGTATCGGTTTTGGGGGCGCTACGCGCGCAATCGCATACACCCAAACGGCAACTATGATTATCGTCCTGCTTGTTGCGAGACCGCGGGTCAAGCCACACAAGCGAGGGTCTATCATAAATCTGACGGCACTTCTGGAGCCTGAATTTGCATTTTATTGTATTGGCGCTTTTTTCGTAAGCTTCTCCCCATACGAAAAGAATTGATCGCAATCTAATTCATAGTCTAGGCCTATGCGGGAACTTTTATCATCCTCTATTACATGGCTGAGTTTAGCAGATCGGGAATTTCTCCGGGGCTATCATATCAGAATTCTCTCAATCTTCTTTTGATCTTCAACGGGGTCAGTCTTTTTGGGCGCCTCATTCCCTCGTGGCTCGCGGATAGATTTGGCATCGTCAATCTCTTGATTCCGGCGACATTGGCCGGCGGCATCTGCTGTCTCGCCTGGATTGGCGTGCAATCGCCCGCAGGCATGTACGCTTGGACTGTTGTTTATTCACTCACTGGTGGTGCTTTATTGACTCTATTCCCGGCTGGGGCTGCTGCTCTGACGCGGGATCTGCGCAAGGTTGGTGAGCGGATGGGTATCGTATTTACTGTTGAGGCCTTTTCAATGTTGGCAGGCCCCCCAATTGCTGGAGCGATCGTCACGGCGGAAAATAACAAATACGGAGGCGCTCAGATTTATGCTGCCGTTTTCTTGCTGGCTGGCTCCGTGATGACAGCTTGCATCAAGGTGGTAAGAAGGAGGTCTGGTGAGAGGTGGGTCGCAAAGGTGTAGTTGATGGAATGAAGGAGCGGTTAAAACTAGCATGTTATCGTGGCGATTCCCGAACTGTTTCTGAAAGAGTCATAATTGCATTGAAAAAAAGTTGCCATGGCTAAAAAAGCCCCCTATCATTACTAGAAGCTTAAGCACCAAAGTGCACATAAGGAACCCAATAAAAGTCTGACATAGTCTCACCAGCCAGTTCGAGATTTCGCGCCCCTGTTTCTCTGTCAACACTTTCATCGCGTAACCTTCTAAGAGCATGATGTAATCCTCGACTGACGGCTTCATCGCTCATTCCCTCAGCACCTAGCGTCTTATATATTCCATTTGCCACATCCACACAATAGCTGTCTGATACTTCCCACAGGGTGCCAATGACGTGCCTGAATCCTGATAATTGAAATGCGCTGACAAGATGAATTCCCTCATCGGACAGTTCGGCCTTTTTGTTAGTCCCCGTAGAGCAAGCAGAAAGATATGCCAGAAATGGAGGATCTTCCTGTAGCCGACTAGTGCGCAAGTCCTCCACGGTCAATGGGTCTTCCTTGGCGTCCTCTAGCAGTAAACGGCTGTTTGACGGGTCTTGAAAGTCAGAGCTTCCATGTCCCGCAAAATGAAAAAGTTTACAGCTTCGTAGGTATTTTAAAATTTCCTGCTTCCGGGGGCGTGGCGTAATTGCTTTGAGGTTCAGGGATGGGCAAAGTTCCTGTAACAAATCTACCTCTTTCGCAGCAAATGGCAACCTTCCTTGACCTGGAGTGTCGGGCATTGAAACCAGAAGCGCAGAATCTGCTCGTGAGCTTTTAAGATTGCTTTGATGATGCCTGCGGCCATGCAATAAGGCCTTGACCGAAGATGCGTATGAGGAAATTACCCTGTCCAAGACGGTATCTTTGGACGGGGTTGTATATATCCCAGCAGCATGGAGAGGCAATTGGCTAAGAAGTCCGGTGGAAACCCACCAAACGTGAGGCCGTTCATTTGGGGCGCCGGAAATGGGCTCCTTATAGCCGAGTGCATCCAAACATGGACTGCAAATGGAATGCCAGAGCCATTCCAATAAGGGTGTCAAGTCAGAGGATGACCCCAGATCTATCGCCCATTTTCTGACATCAGCGTGCGTCAAGAGCGGCAGTTCAATTGTTTCAATACTATCACTCTTGATCAAGAAGGCATCACACCTGATACTCCTTGTATTTATCACAATTACAGGGCCTCGATCCGCCGCTGCCATTAGATCTTTCTTACTTGGTGGTTGTAGGAATGCGTTTAATCCTGACTGGGAACGTATTTCTTCAACCAGCTTGCTGAATTCTTCTGCTAGCTCGCGGCGTTGGTTAAATTTTAAATCCCACGAGGATGAGTCCTTTTCGTCCAGGGCCGACATGGGGAGATGCCTCTCCACCGGGGAATCCAACTGATCTCGTAGGGATGTAAAGCGATCCGCCAGCTTCGGGTCCTTCTGCCTTAGTTCAGCAACGTTCTCGCGCATATCCATCAAAAGACCAGCAATGACGTCTCGGCCGAGTTCAAGAAGGCGCAATGCGTCTTCCGGCTTTTCTCCAGCGCTCAGAGAGACGGCAGCCGCGCTGGAAGCCAAGCCGGACAAACCCACAAGCAAGCTCTGAATGTCAGCGCGATTTAGAAACCTCAGACTGAGCGACGGAAGTAGCGAAATTGCGCCTTTCATCAACTCCAAAGATCTCTCCCAGTTCTTTTGCGACGCAAGGCAAGCAGCGGCAAAGTAAGCGGAGGGAATCCGAATGGACGGTGAAGCAGCTTCACACTCCCAGCCGTCAATGTACGCCTGCAAACGACGATTCCAATCATCTACCGACCCAGTCGCATTGAACCTCTTGGATAAACGAGATGCATAGTTTTGAAAAGTAATGGAACGCCTGGGGTGTGTTGAGGGGATGATCCTGATGGCCTGTTCGGTATACTCAATCGCCTTGTCTATATCCTCAATGGATCCAGCTCGGTCAAAACGCAAACTCAAACAATATCCCAAGACATCTAGGCAACTGCCGGGATATGTGCCGAGATCGGAGATTGAATTCAATGCCTTGGTTGAAACATTAATCGCGCGCTCCAAATCCTCCATTGACCCGAACTTCTCAAATCTTTTACAAAGCGCATTCCCTAAATTGTACAAGGGGACATCGCCAGTAGCACTTTCCCCAATCGGGGCTGTTGAGCTCTCAAGTGCATCAATTCCAGCATTGAGATCTTCCACTGACCCTTGCCGGTTATATCGCATAATGAGCAGCCTTCCCATGTTGTGTGATATCATAACATGAGCACTGTCACTCGCAGGCGTCGAGTTTAGTGCATCTTGTGTCAGATCTATGGCACGGTTCAAATCTTCCATCGCGCCAATCCGCTCGAACCGTGACGAAAACAATTGGGCAAGTTCCTCGAATCGCGCATAGTGTATAAAAAGATCAGCGCTGGCGTCCAAGCCCTTGGTCTCATAGTCAATAGCGCGATTAAGATCTTCCACTAAGCCTACTCGGTCATATCGTTGTTTGAGCAGCCCTGCCATGCTCCGAAAGCATCCTGAGCGAAGATATTTGTTTGTTGAGCCCATGTTTATCGCTTTCGTGACAGCTTCAATAGCCAGTTCCAAATCTCGCATCTCGCCTGTTTGGCTGGAACGCATACCTAGACAAACTCCATAATAGCTCAAGTATGAAGGCCTATTTTGATGATTTCGCGGCGTAATGCAGACTGCTTCCTCTATAGCTTCAATTGCGCGGTTCAAGTCCTCCATAGAGCCTTGCAAGGAGTACCGACCGATGAGGCTGTTTGCAAGGATGTGCAAGCGGCCACCCAGATCGAAACTTGTCTTGGGCGTGGCTTCCAATACTGTCATCGCAGTCTTAATTGAGGTGTTCAAGCTTTCCACACTCCCCAGCCGTCGATGTCGATACCATTGTGTGGCTGCCAGTGTCTCCAGACAAGGAATATAACGCGCGCTGTCTTTGGGTATTTGACCAATCGCATTAGTTATGTATTTGGTCGCGTCATCCAGATCTTGTAGCGAGCCCCTGTGTCGAGATCGTTTTAAGAGAAATTTCGCCAAGAGATGTAAACAAAAACCACGCTCGATAGCATCTTCGGGTTTGGCATCATTCACCAACTTTGCGAGCTCAATAGCCCGATCTATGTCATCGCTAGAATTTCCAAGCTCAAATCGCGAATGTAATAGCGAACCCAAGAAAAGAGAATATTTGAGCTTTAGCGGATCCCCTTCGGAGATGGCGTCCAATGCCGCAGATTGAACATCGATGGCACAGCGTATATCGTCATGCGACCCAGTTCTCTGGAAGCGTAAATGGAGCATTCGCGCCAAAGTTTCCAAGGCACCAGGGTTCAGGTAAATACTGAACAAATTTATTACATCGTCCAGTCGTTTGATACCTTCGTCCAATTTGTCAAGCGAACCGCTTTGGTCATACTCTTTGGCAAAGCCAATAGCATGATCAAGCATCGATCCCAATACGGGTGCAAGCTCCGGAGGAGCTGGTGTTTGGCCACTGTTACCGGAGTTAGTCATTTATAGACCGAATATAGCTTTCGTGGACAAGGCAGTGCCAAGCTCCTAAGTAAATGGCATTTGAACCTGAGGTATGCTACTAGCCTGGTGAAGGTGATAAGTAAACTCACACATATAATAGTTTGGGGATGCATCTAATGGTGTTTTGGCTCTTATCTTGAAGCTCTACATGTTCAAGCCTCCTAGCTAATAATGCGTCCAGAATCAGGGATCGCCGAGAGGGGTCTGGACACGGCGTGTTGACCCAAGTACTGGTGTGTTCGACCGCTTTGTCAAGATATTCCTTCCTGTTTGACTTTTGGAAAATAACCAGACAGCAGTATATATAGAGCTCAATTTGTTCGTCATTTGCAACATCTTGGTGAAGTTCGGCAAAAGACTCTAAATCTTCTAATTCCAATTCGTCAAGAGAAGCAGCAAGCTCCTTTTCTATCTGAAGGAATTCCATATTAGTGAGGTAGAGGGTGGGGTGGCTACTAGCAGACAAAGGAGAAAGAATTCTGGGGTCGGGGGAGCCTATTTGTATTGCGTCATGCGAACCAGGCTGTCCGTACGACAAAATTCCGCGGCTGCCTTGTACCGAAATGGTTCATGAACATGAGGCATCTAGTTGGACAAACTGCTGACATGGAAGCCTAAAGCGAATCTCACCAATGATTCTTTTCCACGTGGATAAATTAGAAGGCCCGTTTCGGTCTAGGGTGCTTAATCCTTGACTTATCTTACCTCTCTCAGCGCAGTTCGTCAAACGGGTTCAAGCACCTGATCTGAATTTGCCGCTTCAGGAGTGCGCAGATTATGGTAGGCTTGGCAGTGCTTAGCAAATATGTGAAGCTAATGCCCAGTAGTGGGTAGCAGGGGAGCAGCCCTGGTCTCGAGCTGATTAGTACAGCAGCAATCTTTTATTTCCTAGTTCACCTAACGACCCTCCTAAGCTAAAACGACAATATGCCGCTCAATATCTCTAGTTGGGTCGCTTTTCTTCCTTCATTTTTCTGTCCGAAACGAAAATGCTATTGTGTTTGCAGATGATTTGTGCGAAGATACCAAATATTGAAAAACAAACATTTCCAAAATTAGGTCAGATCAGGTATCTGTTATGACGTAAATACAGATGCCATGATTCCATCTCTCCATACGCCCTTCAGAGGCAGGCATCTATTTTCCTTGTTCGACATGGTGGCAAAAATATCGCCCCCAACCAAAACTAAATCAGCCTTTCTGCCCACCTCAATCTTTCCACGGTCGTGGAACCCGAACCTGTCAGCTGTCACTGATGTTGCCGAGGATAATACATCCACCGGGCGCATGCCGATCTCATGAACCAACGTGTGCATCTCCATGTGAAGGCCAAGCCCATAAGGCAAACCAAATCCCTTTCCAGCAGCGTCAGTGCCCACGATAAGCGGCACTCCAGCCTTGTACAAGCTTTTTGTGCTGGCATATGCGTTTTGGACGCTTGCTCTAGGCCTTTGAGACTTGGCTAGACCCAATGGCTTGCCTGCAACCTTTTGAAGCAGTAGCCGCTGTGCTAATGGGTCTTCCATGAACCATTTCTGCGTCCCTTCCATCTCGCCTGTCTGCGAAGCGCACAATCCCAGAGTCGGGTTGCAGTGCGCTCTGCTCGATAGCATCAAATCGAGAAAATCACTGCTTGGGGCTTGATCCAGAAAAATGTGCGTGAGCCCATCAACTCCAGCGCGGAGGAGTTCCATGGCCCCTGCATGGCTCAAAGCATGACCTACAGCCACGACTCCATATTTATGAGCGGCCTCAACAACTGCCCTTTGAACATCCAGAGGTGGAGGCGGCAGAGCCATGCCGACTGTGTCTCCTAGCTCGTGGAACATTTTGATGAATGATGCACCGTTTTCTTCCACCTGCTGTTTGACAAAAGGCTCTGCGTCACTTGGCTCTTTGAGTTTTGGCCATGTCGCAACAATCTCGTCGACAATGTGATCTCCGCATGCCGTGTTTGCGAACTCCCTCTTCATGACCGGAATTGGCCAGCCGCCTTCGATGACTGCCCCAAGCCCCGCGCACTTGAAGTCTGCATATTTGGATTTGCCTTCTGGGCTGCTTGACATCTGGATCCAAGTTTAGTTGACGTTTCCTAAATATGTGATGGAGAAGCGATACCTCTTTCAGTGTTGCGTTGTCTGCCGGAGCATTGTGCATGTCACAAACAGTCGTCACGCCAAACCTGAGCGACTGCTCGATGCTGTGGACGTTTCCAGATAACGCGTGGATATGGGCATCAATCAGGCCCGGGATCAGCGTATCGCCTGGACGGGGAAAAACGGCAATGCCCTTTTCTTCCGCGTTGACAAATTCTCCATGGCCGACTTCAGTCAAAACACCACCCTTCACCTTCACAAATCCCTTTTCGATGATTTGCGTTCCGGTGAAAATTTGCACGTCAGACACGACGAATGTTTGTGAGTTCATTTTGATGGTATGTGCTGGCGAGTTGAAAATCCGTATTTTTTTAACGTGGAATGGGAGCAGTGAGTAAGAATGGTAATTGAAGCATGAAATCAAAGTTTTCTTCCATATTTTATCCCTTCATGATCGTACATATGGAAAGTCGCGGGTCGTGCTTATCGGTCACACAACGCCGACACATGACGCTATTTTGGTGCGATTGAAGCGCAAAAAGTCGTGTCACCGAATGAAGCAATAGAATTAGTCAACTTTGGGAACTGGAGCACAGGCACGGCGCGCGTCGGTGGTCGGAACTCGCGAGATTAGCGGCCGCCGGCCGCCGATGGCTAGTGGCCATTCTCCAAATAGTGCCACTATCATCGTATCGGAATGCCCATTACGTCATGGCAGGGTCCATCAAATGGAGCCGATCACTTCGTCGCGCCGGCATTACGGCATTAGCAAGAGCGAAAATATTGCTTATTTGCGTATTTCACAATCCATCGACAGGAATCTAGTCAATTTTGTTGATAAAATTAAACAAACGTTACAAACTTCATAGAAAGACTGATTGCGTCTGCGGGTCGCATTACATACTGAAAGTCTGCACAAATAGTTGTCATAAAGATGAAGAATACTAGTGTGGGTAAATCTCGGTGGGGTTGAACTGACACATGCACTATCGCAAAGAGGGCATTTCGAGCGGCTGTGTATGCTCGAGTGTACGAGAGTTCTCTTTTACTGAATCTATGGTTTTTTGTCTCTTTGAGCCTAGCTGGGGCGTGCTATGCGCGCGTGCTTGTCCCCCTCCCCCCTTTTTTATTGGTGAAAGGTTACATAAATATTGCGTGGATTATGGAGATTTACTATTTCTCTGTCTTATTCACTGTATTCTTATGATTTTCCCTGATTTCTTCTTGGCTTTTCCTTGGTAGTGCTTTTCTAGGTTTCGGAGATATCTTTCTAGGCATCAAAACTTTCACCGCAAAGCTTTTTTTGACCAGATTTCATAAACTTTACATGTACGGCACAATGGGTATTTAGCCATAAAACCACTTTTTTTTATCTGCTCGCTGTACAGGCTGGAGCTGGAAGTATATCAAAATAATATTTTAGCTGCTGATCAATTGGGAACAAAGTAGAGGTCACTCGGGTCTGCAAGACCTTACTAATGGCTAAGCTAGTCACCCCAATCTAGTTTATTGACAAACGAGTTGATTTATGCGACAAAGACTTTCAAATTCCAAAGCTCGCAGAGAGCGTAAAATGCTGACCCGCTCCCTAAGCTCACCCCGATATCGCCAACACACCTTGCCCATAGTATAGACGATAAGCTGCATTTACTCCTTTATGATGCTCCTTAAGTTTCTGCCTCAAGCTGCGCCATATAGCATTCCCCCGGTGCTGATCTCGATTGAAGTTTCTGTTGGACCTATCCAAAATGTTTGGGGTGGCCGAGGTGTCTGAAGTCGCGGATATGGTGCTGTCGTCTTTATGGTGCTTCTTAATGTGCGCCGAAATTGTCTGGCATGCTCGTTTCAGAAAGCCAGCATCTTGGGCACGTATTTTGTTCCTCGCATCCATCTCGCTGACCTCAAAATAATGCTTGAGATTATCAAAATATGATGAGGAGGTACTCTGCCGAGAGGCAGCGTTCATATCTCTTCCGTCCATGGGCGACAAATGTGACTTTAGTAGACACCACACGGGGAATGTCAGTCAGTGATTGAGAATAAGCCGTATCTAAGGGATAGATGTAGATACAGAATTATGCTAAGGCTTTATAAAAATTATTCCATTAGGCTGCAAGAAGTGAGTGAGTGATCCTTTAATTTAAGTCTTTTGCGTCGTCGGCTTCTCCACTTGCGGCCGTCGGCGCTGTGCAACAGCCCCGAACGAAATGGTGGGCCATGGAGTACCATCAATCTCGGTCAGTCAGGTTCCTTGCCGACCAACAAACGCCATCGGTCCATATAAGTACAGCGAACTGCATGTGGTGGATTCAAGGGAGGAACTGGCATCGGAACTCGTGTCTTCTAGCTTCCTCGGTAGACTTGGTCAACGCAACGATGCTCGCCGAACAAGATCCAACGCCAAAAACCGCAGACATGCACACCGAATTGGCCGGAGAACATGCTGATATTACCGGTAATTTGCAAGAGCTCCGCCCCTGGAGGAAATACATGATTGTATTTACGACCAGCTGGATTACCCTATCGGCTTGTTTTAGCAGCACACTGTTCTTCAGCACGGTTGACGAGATTGCCGACGAATTCAATGTCCCAAAGACGACGGTTAATATCGCGAATGCCGGTGTCCTGCTCACTTTGGGCATGTCAACCCTTGTTTGGGGCCCTATAGAAATGGTCAGTCACCTTCGAAAGAGCTGATACCGTCGCACCAGGGTTAATGAAATACTGGAGTCAGATATTCGGACGAAAGATTGCTTACAATGGATGCATATCAACACTTCTGATCCTCACCATCATTGCAGGCGTTGCACCAAACATAAAGGTCTTCATCCTTGTTCGCATCTTGTCCGGTTTCCAAGGAACATATTTTCACGTTGCAGCGCAAACAATCTTTGCCGAATCTTTCCCCCCTGTAAGTATTACCACGAAGTCTGATATCGATGCCATCTGCTGACTTGCTTCTGAAGACCCAGCTTGGGACCGCCACAGGCTTCTTTCTTGCCGGGGTAGTGCTTGGGTCTCCTCCCATGGGTAATTTCCTGGCTGCCTTCATAAATTTGGCCTGATTTTTCATGGTTCGACAATCTACTGACATGTTACAGGTCCTTTTGTAGCAGCGGTAATTGTGGCATTCAAGAGTTGGCGCGTCATCCTTTGGCTCCAAGCAGCCATGATCACCGTCGGTCTTGTTTTATCATTGCTGTTTATCCGGCACGGCCAGGCGAAGCATCACGCGACCAAGGAACCCCAGTCTGCGCGCAAGATTCTAAACTGTTTTAACCCAATGAGAGTGCTGAAATGGATGAAATATCCCAATTTATTAATGACTGTATGTTCTTTAAACTTAAGAGAGGTTCACCCCTGACGCGTTTCCCAGGATTTGGCTTGCGGCTTTCTCAGTTGGTCTCAGTTTTCACTACTCGCTATTCCTCGACACATAATTGCCACTCGATTTCAACTGAAAACACCCATACTTGCCGGCCTCTTCTACCTTGCTCCAGCCTCCGGCTTCCTCGTCGGTACGATTGTCGGAGGCCGGCTATCGGACATGACAGTCAAGCGCTGGATGGAAAAGAGGAATAACTTAAGACTTCCAGAAGACAGGCTGCGAAGCGGTGTCATCTCTTTCTTCATTCTTATACCATGCTCATATCTGGGATTTGGCTGGAGTATGCAGTGCGAAGAATGTTCGCTGCCTAGGCTAGCGCCGCCTATAATAACATCATTCATTATAGCGGCAGGCATTTTTGACGCCATGACTGGCCTTAATACATACTGCTCTGAGGTTGTTCCCGGGAGCAGGCGAGACGTAATTGCAAGCAAATATCTGGTTCAATACACATTCTCAGCAGTGGCAAGCGCGACGGCTGTCTCGTTGATAGATGCTGTTGGGCTTGGTCCAGCATGCACAATTAGTAAGCTGTTCACAGAAGATGCCTGTGTTCGCCTGTACTGATAGCCCCACAGATGTCTCTTTCGTGTTGGTAAGTGCCACTTTGACCACAATTACCGCTAGGTATGGTGCAACCATGCAACACCGAATGACAGGCAAGCTTGATGGAATTCCGGACTCTGTGTGAGCTCTGCATCAAGAGCACTTTCGAGCTTTGGAATAGAGGTGTTCGTTGGCAGATTAGCGGCCAGGGTCGCCTTCAAATCCAAATCAAGGACGGAATAACCAGGGGGTCCATTGTTTCCAGCAGCTATGCTGACCACCTCAAAGTGGAGTCTGGGTCCATGTGGAAATGGGAACGTTTCAAGTAGAGGTGTGAACTGATCGACAACAAAAGTATTACATTAGACTTTTGGGCTTTGAGTAGTTGTGGTGGAGTCTTGATACATGATTTTTCCATCATCAGGAGGGCATGAAATATAACGATGTTGGGGCTGCTGTATTACCAATCATAGGATGTGGCTATTCGTTTTAGAGGAGAAAGGAAAACAACAACATGGCTGCAAAGCTTTCCTAAAAAGTCTCTCATATATAGGTCTAGTGAAAAAGAAACTACATTGGTCTCACTCTTTATGAGCAATGCTTGAATTGTAACCCTCCCACAATTCTATGCAAATCGCAAAGATCTTGAATATGGTTAAGATACCCCACTCGTCGCACCCTCTTCCGGCCAAATAAAGGTTTGAAAGTCATCATCAACATCAAGCTGTTCAAGAAATTCAAGGTCCAGTGTAGGTTGCGACAACAAATCTTGTAGCGAGGGCTCAGGCAAAATAGAGCTTGAACTGTCCGTTGGTACCTGAGCCGGTGGTCTCAACTCTTCCGCGGGATGCAAAACACCATCATTTAACGCTGAAGCAAAATCGGGCCAATTATTTTGCCCAAGTTGGCTTTTGTCAGCATCTATCTTATTGAGAATGATATTGATGGCCTCAATATGCTTAGAAAACTCCTTTGCTACAAAATTGCCATTTTGGTCGACTTCATTCAGCATCCGGGCTGCCGCCTCGAAGTCATCGCGATCGTTATGAGAGTCGGGGCGATCCAAGAGGCTAGAGATAGCAAGAATAACAGAAACGGAAAATAGATATTGAGTATAGGTAAAATCAAACGTAGGAAAGGAGCCGTTGATCCAGGACTCAGTGAGAATGCGGTGAGAGCGCCGTGCGGACTGAATGCAGGCTTCTGATAAAGCCAATGCTGTTTCGCTGATTGATGCAGCCGCATTGCGCGACGACTTCACTGGTGAGGATCGGTGTATGCGGAATACATAGAGCAAGACGGGCCTTGAAGCTAAAATTAGACACTGGAGAGGTCAGTTGGTAGCTGTAGATAGATTTGTAGTAAACGCTAGGCTGACCTGGTTAAAGTAGAGATGAAGAGTTATAGTGGGCATGGCTGCATTAGAAGGGACTTCCTTGATGGCTGTGCGTATTGGATCGGGAAGGTCTTGCAGCCAGCAACCCAAGTCACGCAGTGCTTGCTGGACCCTGTAGGAAAATGGGCTGCGATGCGTTCTGCGAGTATATAATGACGCTGTGATTTGAGCACTTAGGTTTGCTACACGAACACTTGCTGTGAGATAGTCCGTGTCGGCAAAGTCGTTGACAATGCTTTCGGGAGACAGTTCCAATGTGGAAGGTAAATCGACATCAATATCCTCGTCTCTGATAGAAACCGGCTTCCCAATCATGTATGCCCAGTTTCGATCAAGTATATATAGCGTCCACCAGACTCGGTTTCGATGCTCCCGGAGTTCCCGGTTGAGCAGCTGATGCTGCGGAACATTCAGGTGAAGGCCCATTATGATGCCAAATCGTACAGCATAGCCTGCGAGGCAGTATGCAGAATGACGGCGGTTCATGGCGAGAGAATAGCGTGACTATGGGTTATTAGCATTGTCGCTTTACGTTATGGACGGTTCAGATTACAAGCATAACCATAATTTCAACACAATCAATCCTTGGTTGTTCGCTGAGAACGCGAAGCATCCTTGTTGCGCTGACATAGTAGCCAATGCCAGGGAATTGGTCTGCAGATGCGCAAGTTCTTGTCGAATATGCCTCTCCTAATGCGAATATGGCGAACAGCTTGCAAGCAGCGAGCATATCACATGCCATTGGGTTAGCGAGCGCCTTCTCCAAAAGTTGGAGAGTAGTCGTCTTTTGCATGAGATAGTAGCGGCTGCATAGCGTGGTCAAAACAACCTTGAGCAGGAAACGCGCCCTTGATGGAGTAGGCCAGGCGTGGTTCGAGCTCCACAACGAGACAATGGTCTCATCAAGTATGTGTTCAGTGCGCGGGAAGTGTGTCTGTGACTCGCCCAATACCTCTTGACGAAACCTGGTAGCGAAGGCTACATCAGTTGCTTCCCCTATCAGGATGGGCATCTCTGGAGTGAGGGCAAAGAACCACGGGCGATCATCAAGTAGCGGGTTTCGAACAGCGTCCCCCATCTCCGAGGCCGGCTTTGCAGGAACGTCATCGCCAGCCCGCGATGGGTTCGCCTCGAGGCTGGTAGCGTATGCGGCCAAAGGTGTCACAATGCGATTTGGTTCGGTGTGCGATGGCGTCCCTATAC
This sequence comes from Calonectria hawksworthii, assembly GCA_020975415.1. NCBI lineage: Eukaryota > Fungi > Ascomycota > Sordariomycetes > Hypocreales > Nectriaceae > Calonectria > Calonectria hawksworthii. The sequence goes on along the minus strand of JAHXZK010000018.1, from coordinate 149,864 downwards.
TACCCGGGGTGGGTGGCTTGTTGGTTTGGGCTGCTTCTCGAAGGCGATGGATCTCATCAAGCAACTCATCAATGTAACTGGACGACTTGATTAACACAGCACAATTGATACGTATAGTTATTACCTCAGTTCTACTTTAATACGCCGGTTACGGCTCGGGTATTTACACTCGTTGGTGTTGCCGGCTTGGAAGCAGTTTGTACAAGGCCAACCGCCAGAGCACTTAACCTTTCTTGAATGGCACTTCCCACACCTTTTAGAAGCGTTAGTGAAATGCTGTATGAACGATGCCCATGGCAATTTCTAAGTGTGTGAATACGCTATGCGTGCATTTCTAGGCCTTGCTAAAGAAAATTCGGTAGGACTCATAATGCTATCCGGGTGGAGGCGGCTGTTGTCAATTCGGCCATTCATACGTTGTTAGTGTTCAACGTCTGGGACAGCTGGTCGGGAACACTAGACACGACCGAGATCTGAATATGGATGATACGAAATCCGGATTGTGGTAGGGCTGGTACCATGAGAGATGGAACTTGCGGAGGGTCCTTAACCATTCATGGCTGTTGAAACCAGTAGGTTATGGCCATGCACACGGTTGCCGAAATTGGAGTTCGGCTGTGCACGAGATGACCGAAGACCGGGTTCGGCTATACACACGACGGCCGAAGCTAACATGTCACCTGACAATTCATACTATGACATAAAAGGATTAGCCTGATCTAACCCCTGCTTAGTCTATTAGTCCTGAACTGTGAAGCGCTAGACATGAGACCTGAAAATTGTAACAGCTGCTTTTTGGCTACTGCTGGGTGCACGGGATGATTCTCGCTCCTTTTTTTATGTCTACTTCGCAGGCCACCTATTAATCTGTACAAAGCGATATCACCCTCTCGCTACATGTAGTCTCGAGACGATAACATACAAGTTACATGAAAACAGTATTAATCGCTTGTGACTCCCGGGTAATTGCAGAGAGCCCATGTGTCTCAATGGAAACTTAGAATTATACAAATCAGTGTATGCCGGGCTATGGTGAACGAATTTGAGTGCCCCACGAATATCGCGCCTATGAGTTTCAAATCCAACTTGCCACTTAATCTTTTTGAGATTTGATATTTGCCGCAACAGCTATTATTATTTGGCTCAATAACCCACTTTTTAGTTATGTGTTAGCCGGAATAATAATGTTCTGGCAAAATCATCACGCCAAATTTTTTAATTTCCTCCTTTTATAATATAAAGTATAAAATAATAATTTTTTGTATTTATATTATAATAAGTATTTTAAACTTTAATTTTAATAATCTAAATAATATATTTAAGCTATTTAATTATCCTATTAAAATCTTATTTTTATTTAATATTAATTTTAATAATTTATTTAAAAAAATATTAATTATTTTTAATTTATTTATATTATTAGAGTTTATATTATTTAAAAAATTATTTTTTTTTCTAGGTATTTTATTATTATAATAATAAATATTTTATAAAATAAAAATTAAGATTAAAAAGAAATATTAATAATTTATTAATTTATATTTATTATATTTTAATTTATAATTAAAAATATTATTAATTAATTATAAATATAAAATTATAAAAAATTATTTTTTATAAAATAAATTATTTATTTAAATTTATTATTAAAATATTATAATAAATATAAAAATTATAGATTTATTATATAATAAAAAATTATTATAATTATAAGCCTTTAAATAATTTTTTAGTATATATTTTATATTAAAAATATATAATATAATAATAAAAGATTTATTAAAATTATTTTAATAATATTTTAATTATATTTTTATAAGAAATTATTAATAGCTTATAGGCTAAGAAAATAATTTTATTATATTTTATAATAAAGAATATTTATAATAATTATTAAAGAATATAATAAGAAAATCTTTAAAGTTTTAGTATTATTTAGGTATAGATTTAGTATTTTAAAGATAAGTAGTTTTAGTATATAGTTTACTATAGTAATAATAATAAAATTAAGATAGTATTTTAAATTTATTTATAATATAAAAAAAATAAAAGTAATTTTTAAAAGTTCTTAGGCTAAATAATATGTATAAAATTAATTAATTTAATATATATTTTTTTTAGATTATAGGTATTATTAATTAAAAATTAATTATAAATTTTAGCTTTAATTTTATTAATAATAAGTAAAAAAAAGATTATTTTTAGCTATATAAATAACTTAATTATATTTAAGTTTTATTTTATATTTTACTATTTATTATTTTTTTTATTAATAAAGAATCTATTCTTAAAAATATATTTTTAAAAACCTTTTTTTATATATAATAATAATTATATATTTATTATATTAATACTAATATTAGAGATAAGATTTTCTCTTAATAGTATAAGCTAAATATCCCTATAGGCAAAAAAATATTTAATAATAATTTTAATAATAAAGAAAATATATAATTTAATAACTATACCTATAAAATAGCCTAAGTATAAGCTAAAGTAAAGATAATCTAAGTTAAAGCTAATAAATTTCTTATATTTTTAAGGCTAATCTTAATTAATTATTTATATAAAAGTATATTTAAGAAATAAAAATATATTATTTATACTATAAATAAGGAAGAGTTTAAGATATAATAAAATAAAATATTATTTAGCTATAGAAAATATTAAAATTATATTCTTAAATATATTTTAAAGAAATATATATTTTAATAAATATAATAAGCTTATTACTATATTTAAATATATTATAACTTTAGCTAATAAATAAATAACCTAATAAAAATAATATATAAAAATATAAAAAGCTTTCTATTTATAAGTATAAATAATCTTATATATCTTTATATTACTTTTATTATTATATTTAAAAAAAAAATATAATTATATTTAAAAGAATATAAGCTAAATAATAAGATAATAAATTTAATATATAAACTAAGAATAACTTAATAAACTATCCTTATAAATATCTTATATTATTATTAATTTTATTATTAAGTAATATTATTATATTATAGCTATTATTAATAAAAATTATTAAAATCTAATCTTAAGGCTATATAATAGCTTTTTTATATAATAATATACCTTACCTTATAATTACTAAATTCTATACTAATTAAAGACTAAATAGTCTCTTATAAAAAAGCTTTATTATCTATAATAATAGCTATATAAGCCCTTAGTAAGGATTTTTATATTTTTAATTAAAAAAAATATTAATTTTTATTTTCTAAGATTTTAAAAAGCTATTGTGTAGGAGTTGTGAAAACATCAAGGAAAACCATACACAAAGCCGCTCTAAGAGGGAGGTTAAGTTTAGGGTAAGTTAGGGCTTCTTAGGGTAAAAGGTATTAGGTTTAACAATAAAACAATAACTATAATAGCTATAATCAAATAAATCAAAATATAGTCATAAAATCATTTAATTAAATAATCCCTCTTATAAGAACCTTTAAAATTAGTTTAAAAAATATAAATTAAGATAAAGCTATTATTTAAATTTTAATATTAAGAATACTAGGCTTTTATTGCCAAAACTAGTATTATAATCAGCTAATTAATATATAGATTAGTATTATATTCTTCTATTATTCTATTTAATTAATATATATTTATCCCTAATATATATCTCTTTATATAGTTTTAGCCTACTTTTAAGTATACAAAACTATATTAATAGATTTTTTAATATAAATAAAAAAATAAAAATAAATAAAATAAAATACTATTTAATTAAATCTATAAAATAACTATTACTAAATAATTTACTTTATTATAAATATTTTAACTAAATTTACTTATTTACTAACTATAAAATACTTTTACCCTATCTTACCTACTTAGCTTAGTAATAATAAATAATAATATATTTATTTTATAATTAATTTTATTTTTATATAAAGATATATTAATCTCTTTTACTAACTATAAACTCCCTTAAAGCTTTTTAAGTACTTTTATTTATTATTTCTTAAGGAATATATATAGCCTAAGTCTTAAATATAAATAGTTCTAAGGTAATTTATTTTTTAATTTTTAATAAATTAATTTAATTAAATATATTCTAATTTAATTTCTTTTTTATTTTTTTAATATTTTTTTTAAATACTTTATTAAATTATTCTTAAAATTCCTTAGTAATAAAAAAATATTTAATTTTATTTTTAATTTACCCTATATTCTTAATTATATAGACTATAGGCAAAGGTTTTAAAAAGACTTTAATATAATTAAATTTATACTTAAGTTTATTTAATTATTTTAATTTAATAATAAATAAAAATAAAAATATAATAAATTAATTTTAGTATAAGTATTAATTCTTATTTATTTTAAGATTATAAGATAATTATATAGTTTTTAATCTAGTATAATTAAATAAATTGCCTAGATATTTTATTCTATTTTATAGTTTATTATCTTATATTTAGAGTATATATTAAATAATAAAATAAATTATTAGATATTTATATTAGAAAATATATTAATTAGGTATAAGATCTTTAGTATCTTTCTTTTTTAGCCTAATTAAGGGATTCTTAGGATTTATTTTAGTTTAATTAAATAATCTTATTTAACTAAATCTTTTTTATTAATTATCTTTATTATTAATATTATTATAAATACTTAGATCTTAGTCTAGCTTCTTTTTTTATACTAAGATATCTAGATTTAATCTTTCTTATTCTATTATCTAAAAGTTTATAATTCTAATTTTTTACTAAGTAAATATATTAATATATTTAAGCTTTATCTTAAAAAATATTAAATAATTAATATAAATAATATTTTAGTTAAAGTATAATAGAAAAACTTAAAGGCCCTAAAAATATATAGTTTTATTAGCTTTATAGCTAAGTTTAGGCTTATATATCTTAGAAACTATAAATTATTAATTACTAAGATTAATAAATATTTTATTAGTAATATAAGAATCTTTAAGATAAGAAAATACTTATTTAATTAAAAAAGGCTATATAAATCTAAAGCTAAGTTTAAATATATAATCTTATATACCTAGCTCTTCTAAGACTACTACTTAGAAAAAGTCTCTAATAAATAAAAGACCTTTTTTATAAGTATTTTATTATTAGGGGGTAATAGGCTAATTTTTATAAATAAAGTAAAGCTTAGTAAATAGCCTACCTTTTTCTTTTAAATTAAATATAATATTCTTAACTCTATAAGTCTATATAAGCTTATAATAATTTAAATTAATTTAATTATAAAAATTAAATTATAAAGTAAAAATAATAAAATAATTACCTTTCTAATTATTTTTTTAGAATATTATTAGTATTTTATAAATAAAAAAGTTATAGGTAAGTATAGCTTTAGCTAAAGCTTTTTAAAAGGTATACCCTATAATATAAAGTTAAAAATCTTAATTATTATTATAAAGGCTATTATAAATATATAATTAATTTAGTTTTTTATTAAATAAGATAATTATAAAGTAATTAATATATTTAAATTATATAATTATAATAAAGAATTACTTATTATATATAGTAAAATAAAATTCTTAGTAAAACTTATACCTAAATATCTTATTTAAATTATTTTAAAATAAAATTCTATAGATATTCTTAGATAAAATAAAGATTAATTAAATAATATTATTATCTTTATTTTTAAAAAGCTAAGTATTTTTAAGCTAAAGTATACTAGGTAATATTAGGACTATATTTTTTATATTATTTAAAAGGATATATATTATAGTATTAAGTAAATTATAATTAGGGCTTATTTTTTATATATATTAATTACTATATTAAGTAAGTTCTATTTATAAAATAATTTACTATAAAAATCCTTTATATAAATAATAAGTTTAAAAAAGTAGTTTTTATAGGTAAATATAATTTTATTATTAATATTAAAAGGCTTATTAATTAAAAAAAAATAAATAGAATACTTTTAATCTTAATAATTCTAATTAAAATAAGATTAAAGTTAATTTAATTAATATTTAAGTATTTTAGTAAAGGAAAAGAGAATATATTTTTTATTATTATTAATAAGATTTTTAATACTAAATTCCTATACTATATATTCTACTTAGTAAGCTATTTTATAATTATAAGTATAAAAGTAATTATTTTTTTTAAAATAATTTATTAAATTAAATATCTTTAGTTAATTTATAAATTAAAAAAACTTTATTAAAGTAAGATTATTTAATTAAATATAAAGAAGGTTATTTTTAATATTAAAGTAAAAAAATAAAGAAATTTATTAATATAAGTAAATATAACCTAAAAAGTATAGTTTATAAGTAATAGATTTTTAATAAGAAATAATATTTCTTTACTATTATAGATAAGGTAAAAGGTAAAAATATAAGTTTTAGATTTAGTAGGCTTTTAAGAGAGTAATATAAACTTATAAAAATAAAATAATTAGTTAATAGTTATTTAATATAGTTATTACTTTAAGAAAATAAGAAAAATAATATTATTAATTAGATTAGTATAGGCAAAGGCTTATATATATATATATATATATATAGAAAGGCTTTAAAAAATTTAACTTAGCTTATTTAAGCCTTTTTATTTATTACTTTAGATACTTGTCTTTATTTAGTAAATTAAGCCTATATTAAGCTTTTTTTTAATTAGCTTATATAATAATACTAAGTCTTATTTTACTTAATTAAATACTTATACTTATTTTTTTTATTATATACTTTTTATTAAGCTTTTCTTTATTATTTATACCTTTAAACCTTTATATTTACCTTTCTTGCCTTTTATTATTATATTAAACCTTAATTATTTAAAGTACCTAAAAATAATAAAAAAGAAAACTTAAGCTTTAATTTTAAATATTTTTTTAATTACTTATTTTTCCCCTAAGATTTATCTTAAATAAAATAATCTCTTAAGTTTTAGTAATTATATTAATACTTATATTAATAATATTTATATTTATTCTAATACTTAAAAATTTATATATAATAATTTTATTTTCTTTAGTTTTATTTAATTTAATAGTTTTTATATATTATAAATATAAAATTCTTTAGACTTTTAGCTATATTTTTACTTTACCTTAAATTACCTTAATATATCTTTTTATATTAAGATTACCTTTAAAAATAAAAACCTATAGTAGATTAAAGAAATAATAATTAATTTCTTTATAAATCTTTATAATAATATTATTTTTACTAAGAATATTAAATATTTTTATATAATTAAATCCTTTACTCTTTAGTTAGTTTATATTTCTATAGCTTATATCTTTTATAATAAGTATTTTATATACTAAGTTTATAAGTAATTAAAGTATCTTAAAAATCTCTTAATTTCTCTTATTAATTATACTAATCCTATATATTATAATTAATATATTTATTTATATACTATTATAGTAATTATTTACTATAAATATATTTTAATATTTTTTTCTTTTTATTATTTAGCTAAGGGTTTTTTTAATAATTAATATTTTAATTATATTTAAAATAATTACTTTAATTATAATTAAATTAGGTTTTTTAGTTATTAATTTAATAATTCTTTTAGTATTAGTAAGAATAATCTTTTTTTTTAGGGTAAGAATATTAAGCTTATATTTATTTAGTATAATATTACTAAATTTTATTTTTTTAATTATAAAATATATTCTTATATTTTTTATAAATTTATTTATAATTTCTTTAGAAAGGTATTAAAGTTTATTATTAATTAGGCTAAAAAGATAATTATAAAAAATAAAGAAAAAGGGTATAAGGATTTTAAGGATATTATAAATAATTTAAATTAGATAATTATATAATAAGGTTTAATTAATTAAGTTTTATTTTATTTATTTAATTATTTTATTTTATATAATATTATATTTAATACTAATATTTATATATTTATAGTATAATATTTACCTATTTATTTATAACTTCTTAAGTATTTAGTAATTAATTTACTATATTTAATAAATTATTTAATATATTTTTATTATATTCTTAGATTATTTATCTTAAGTCTTTAATAGTTTAGAAATTTTAGTACTAGATCTTAGGGTATTAAAAATACCTTCTAAGATTAGTCTAAGCTTTTATTTTTAGGTATATAATCTTAATTTTAAATTAATTTAATAATTTATATAAAATTATTAAGATTTTATAATATTTTTTCTTTATTTTAGTACTTTTTAGATAAATATTATAATTCTTCTTTTTATTTTTATACTTATAATTATAATTCTATATTCCTATTTTACTATCTTTCCTTTATACTAGCAAAAATAATATTTATTTTTATTAGTAAAATAATATAATTATTAATTATTAATTCTCTAATATTATACCTTTTATTACTTAAATATATATAATAATTAAATCTTAATCTTTAATACTTTAATTAAATAATTATATAGATATAAATAAGACTCCTTATCTTTATTAAAGAACTCTTTCTATTTTCTATTATTAATATTATTACTATTACTTAATTAATTAAATAATTCTTTACTTAAGCTTATATAATCTTTTTCTTTTAAGCTTTTAGTTATTTTATTACTAGGGCTATACTATTATTTATTCTTATTTTTAATAAACTTCTTTAGGAAATTATTATATATTATTTCTTTTACCTTAATATTATTTAAAGATTTTAGTTTATAGGCTTTAATATATTTAGATTTAAAGAAAATATAAAATAGTCTTTATTATTTAGATTAAAGCTTTGCCTTTTAGCTTATATTAATTAATTATTAAATATTATAGATAAATATTAAATTTTCTTTTTTTATAGGTATTCTTCTAAGCTAATAGTAATTAGCTTTATTTAATTAATTGGCTAATTTGTATTTATATATAATAATCTTTTATTAAGTTTATATTATATTTTTTTTATATTACTAAAGTATTTTAATTTAAATTAAAAATAGATTTTTTTAAGAAAAAACTTAGTCTTAGTTAATTAATTACTATATTAGGGTAATTATTTCTAATAAAAAAATTAGCTCTTATTTATAAAGTAAATAAAATAATAAGAATTTATATAAAGATTAAATAATAGCTTAATTAGCTAATAGGGCTTTATTTACCTTCTTTACCTATTATTTATTATTATTATTTTTATATTTCTTAAAGTAAATTATTAATAATATATAATTAACTTTAATAAGGCTATTTACCTTTAAATTATAGGCTAAAATCTAGATATAATAGATTCTAAGTTTATTTAATATAGCTTTAAGTCCTTTTAACTATTTTTTCTTATTATCTAAAATAGTTATTAAGATTATCCTAAAATAATAAATTATAATTAATAAAAACTTCTTTATAGTAATAGTATTAAAAGTCTTAAATACTATAGCTTTTACCTAACTAATTAAGTTATAATAAACTTTAATTAAATAATAATAATTATTATTAATAAAAAAATACTATATATTAAAATAAATCTTTATTATTAGATATATAGATTTTATTAAGATTACTAGCTCTTAAGATTACTATAATATATATATTTAGTAAGCTAGATATTATTAAACTATATTCCTTATATTAATCTATATATTAGCCTAAAAATATTATTTTTATAGAAAATTATAAGTAATTTCCTTTTCTTTATACCTTAATTCTATATAAATAAATTATATTAGCTTTTATTATATTTCCTTATTATTAATAATAAATTAGGATTCCTTATACTAATATCTTAGATATTACTAAAGTCTTTAGCCTTTTATAAAATATATTTTTATTTTATTCCTAAGCTTAATATACTTCTTAGGTATTAAATTAAATAGTTACTTTAATATAAAAAGAAATTATATTAATTTCTTTATCTTAAGTAAATATCCTAATATAAGGTAAAACTTTAATTTATTTATATAGTCTTTTATAATAATAATATTAAGATAAAAATTAATAAATTTATTAATATTTATTTTTATAATTATATTTAATTAATTAAATAATTTCTTAGGCTTTTAAAATAATTTATTAGCTATACTATTAGCTTTTCTAGGTATATAATAAATAATAAAATTAAATAATATAATATAATTTAACTAATAAATAACCAAAGCTCTTAAAATATTATTAGCTTTTTTATTAAATTAATAAATAAGTATTTATATATTAATCTCTAATATAAACCTAATTCTATAAATTAAATTTTTTAATTTTTTAATTACAAAAAAAATAGCTTTATATTCTTACTTAGTAATATTATATTTTACCTTAGTATTAATTTAAATACCTAATTTAAAGTATATAAGGTATTATTTTCCTTTAAAGACTTATATTAAAATATAACCCTATCTAATTAAACTAATATTAATTATAAGAATAATTTTACCTTTTTATTTTAAGTAATCTAAAGTAATTAAAATAAATTAAGATATTAGTTTAGCTTTAAGAATATTAAAGGCTTTTTATTACTTAGGTCCCTAAATAAACTTAATATCTTTTTTTAATAAGATTATAAGTAGCTTTATAATCTAGGTAAAATATAGAATTTATTATTTATAGTACTTAATAAGTCCTAGAAAAGCTTTAATATAATTAATATTACTATAATTAATTTATTTATTAACTTTAATAATTTTATTTTTTACTAATCTTTTTTTATAAATCCTATAAAAATATCCTACTATAATAATAATCTTCTAATAAAACTAGAATTTTCCTTTTATTATAGTATAGTTAATAAGCTTTATATAAATTAATATTTTATTAATATTAATTAAATATTTAAGAATATATTTTTATATTCTAAATAAGATTTCTTTATTATTATATATTATATTTAGCCCTTTAATAATAATATTATTTAGAAATAGGTAATAAATATTAGGAATTAGGTTAAATAAGATCTTAGTAATAATCCTAATAAACTAGGTAATAAAATTTATAGCTCCTTATAGTAGTATATATATTCTTAATAAGCTAATAGGTATATTAAAGATTATTATATTTTTACTTTTTTTATTTAATAGTATTTAATTATATCCTAAAAAAAAATTAAGTAATAATATTATTTAATATATACTAAAGTTTAAAGAAAACTCTTTAGTACTAATAAATACTAAATTATTATAAATTATATATTTATTTATTTTTATTATTAAGTTAATTAAATAAAGCCTATTATCCTTTTTAATAATAAAAAATTATAGATTTCTATAAAAAATATAATTTTCTTTTAAAATACTATACTTTAATTATATTTATAATAACTTAATAACTTTATCTATAAGTTTTCTTAGAATTAGAATATTACTTATTTACTATATTTTATACTTAATAACTTATATAATTTAAGGTAATACTATATAAGGATTAATTTTACTATATTCTTTAAATTTCTAGGTAAATATAGCTTTTTAATTATAAAATATTTACTTAAAAATCTTTTTTTTTTTTATAAATATCTTATTTATTTAATTTAATAATATTTTAAATTAATTAAGCTTTAATCTTAATTTTTTCTTAATAAAAGAAAATTTTAAGGTAATATATTTAAAATAAAGAAAATCCTTCTCTAAGAATCCTTATACTTTACTCTATTTATTAGTAAACTAATAAGGATTTCCTTTAAAAATAAATCTATCTAAGGGAATATTATCTCTTAAATTTATTTTAATTTTTTTTCTTTTATAAAGAATATTAATCTTAATTAACTTTTATATTAATTTAAGGCCCTACTTTAATTAATTAAGTTCCTTCTTTATTATATTTAATTCTTTTATATAACCTTTAATAGCTATTTTAAATATTAATTTATAAATTTCCTTTATAATTTAATAATTAATATATTATATTAATTTATTATTAATATCTAATTTTAATATATTATTAATATTAATTAAGTTAATATAATTTCTATTTATACTTTTTAATTTATTTTCTTAGTTAATTTTAGATTTTAAAAAAAAATTAATATTTATTTTTAGTAGGATAAATTATTTATATCTAAACCTAGATTTATAAAGTTCTTATCTTAAATTACTATATCTATATATAATAACTTAAATATTATTAATCTAATATTTTATAAGTATAGTATTAGTCTTTAATATTATGGATAAGTCCTAGGGTAATAGGATAACATAGTTAAGGTTACAAAGATAGCAGCTACTACTATAGGGTCTATTAATTATAATGATAATTAATTCTATTTAAGCTAGCTAAAGAAGGCCCCTTTGGTATTAGAAGGTAAAGGTTATATAATACCCTTTATTTTACTTCCTATTACCTTTATACTAAATACCAAGCCAATACCTTAGGCCTTAATAACTATAATCCCTTTATATTAAAATTACTATTCTAATACTAGAATTTCTTTTCTTTTATATAAAGGAATTATATTTATCTAAAGAAAAAAATAATGTCTTTTAATTGGTCTATAATAATATATTAGGGTACCTTTTATAGATCCTTTACTTAGGATTACCTTTAATATAATTTTGCTTTTTTTTTCCTTTATAGTATATTTTTTATTTTTTCTTTTTTTTTAATTTTTTATAATTTAGCTTTTTATTTAGATTATTACTTTATTATTATTAATAAAGTACTTAAGTACTTAATTTAATAATACTTTAGTAAAAGTATTAATAATATTATTTTCTTTATTAATTTATTTAATTTTATATAATTTATACTTTTTATAGGATTATTATAAGGCTATAATATTAATTATAAATCTTTTTTTTTTTATTATTTTAAGTTTTATAAAATATTTATAAAGAAAATAAGAATTAATATAAATAATAATTAGGATATAAGAAAGTTTTAGTTAATTAGTTATTTAATTAAGGATAATTATAATTATATAAATAATATTAATTTTAGTAATTATACTATATATTTTAGATATTAAAATATTATAAGTAATTTTTTAGTATTTTATTAAATTAAAGTAAATAATATTTTTAATTATTATAAAGATTTTATTATTAAGCTATTTATTAATAAAAATAATAATAAATTTAAATTATAATAATAAATTAATATTATTTATAAATATATTATTAATAAATATAAATAATTTTAAGATTAATAAAATAATTAAAGTAAATATTAGTCCTTAATTAAGATTTTTTATTTATTACTTAAGTTAATAATTTAGTATTTTAATATAATTTACCTTAGGTTCTTAGTATTATATTATAATTAATAAATTAAAATATACTTTTAGTTAATAAATAAATATAATATAAGCATTTTTTATATATTATTTTATATATTATTACTTTATTATATTTATTTTCTTAATATTAATAATTAATATTTTTTTATTTTAATTTTTTTATTAAATAATAATCTTATTTACTTTTATTAATATTACTATTATTTTATTAAAGGTAAATAGGTTTTTTATTATTAATATTTCTTTTAGTTTTACTATAAAGATAGCCTTTAAAAGTTATTTTTTTTTCTTCTATAAAAATATTTTATTAAATATTCTAATTATATTATTAATTTATATTTTAATTATATTAAATATTAGGTTTTTTTTTAATAATATTAATAAATATAGATTAAAGATTAATATACTTATCTAGAGCTTTTCTTTATAATATTTATTATATATTGCCTATTAATATATTTTAGCCTTTAAAATTCTATAAAATAATATAATAATTTTTATAATTATCTTAGGAAAATAATAGTATTAAATACTTTTTAGTATATATACTAAAATAATTTAATTTAATTTTATTTATAATTATATATATATTTATATAATATTATATAGCTATAGAAAGATTCCTTAGTTATTTAGGGATAAAGCTAAGGCTAAGATAAACTATTAGCTATATCTTTAGATTATTAGAGATTATATAAAGATTACCTTTTTTTCTTTATTAGTATACCCTTATACTATAAATTATAATTTCTTATATAGTATATTTATTATTTTACCTTTAATCTTATTAATAATATATAATTTAAAGATTTAAATATTACTATAGATATTCTTATTAAAGGGGATAAATTTAAATATACTTTATTAGATTAGGCCTTTTATTTTTTTTATTATTAATTTTTTAAATAGCCTTTTAGGTATAGTAATAATCCTTTTTTTTTATAGTTATATTATAAGCTTAGAGTTAGTTTTTTTTTTAATTAATAAAAATACTTTATTATATTTAATTTTATATTTAAATTAGTATATAAAGTTTATATTTTTAAATATAATAGGATTTTTGTAAGATTAGTTTTTTTTCTTTTTCTTAGTTATAGGAATAGGATTAGGTTTAATGGGGTTTTTTTTTGATTGGCCTTTTTTATGCTTTTATATTAGCTATAAAGCTAAGGTTTATTTAATAGGGTTTTTTCTTAATTAGTCTTTTCTTTATTTTTATATTAGCAAAGGTAATACTATTATATTATTATATTCCTTTAAGCTTATAATTTCTTGTATTAATTTCTTTTCTTTTTAGCCTTAGATAATCTCCTTTTTATTAGGATCTTTATAAAAGAGTTTAATAATTATTAATTAAAAGCTAATTAGTCTATATTTTATTTTAATTATATAGATTTTACTATTAATAATAATTAATATATATAGTCTAATTTATCTTTCTTTTTTATATTATATATAAATCTATAATTATAATAAAAGATTTAGGATAAATAGAATATTTAGCCTATTTTTAAATATAAGAGCTTTCTTAATTTAATACTTATTATAGATATAATAGATTTCTTTTATTATTTTATAAATAGCTTTAGCTTATTAGATTATTCCTAGTAATAAGATTAATTCTTTAGTTATTTATAAATATAATCTAAAAATAAATAATATAGGGATTAATTTATTAAGGCTAGTAGTATTATTTATAGTCTTAACTATTATCTATAGTATTTTATTATATTTTATAAATAGTTTTTCTATATAAATAATTTTATAGGCATATTATAGGGATTTATAGTATTACCTAATCTTATTAATAAAATTATATATTTTTATAGGCATTTTCTTAATAAAGATATTTATAATTTAAGCCTTTTATTAGAATTCTTTTAATATAAAGTTCTTTTTAGTATTTATTATAATTTAATTAAATAGTCCTTAGTATATATTAATTTAATATAATTTAAAGACTTTTTATATTTTCTTTATTAATATATTTAAGAGAAAATAAATAGTATTAAATATAGTTATTAAGTTAATAAGATAGAGAATTGGTTTATTTTCTAGATATATAATATTTATAATAATTTAATAATTAAAATTATAATTATTATAAAAAGTAAATTTAAATCTTATTAATTATTTTATATAAAATTAGTATTATTTATAAATCTTAGTAAGCTTTTTAATTATCTTCCTCTTAATAAGGTAATCTACCTAGGTTAATAGGGTATATAGTTGGTTAATTAAGGAATAATTAAATTAATAATATAATTATTATAATTCTTTATTAATTAGATTACTTTAGGCTAATAATTCCTTAATCTCTAATAGTATCTAGGAATATCCTTATTTATAAATAATAAATATCTTAATATTTCTTTACTTAAGATAATTTCTAAGATTATAAAAAAAAATATTTAATTTATTTATATTCTATAGAAATAATAAAAATAATATATTAATTAAAAGTATATAAAATAATATAATACTAAATAATATTAATATTTTTACTATTTCTAATAATTCTACTAAGATACCTTTTCTAAAGGTAATTAATATCTTTTTTATAGTCTTAATATTTAGCTTAATAAATAAAAAAATTATATATTTAAGTATAATAAACTATTTATAATTTTCTATTAAGAAATTTATTATTCTTATATTAAGAAAGATATTATAAAAAGTATTTAATAAATATTTCCCTTTTAGGAAAAACTATAATATTAGTTCTTTAGGAATAATTATTCTTTTATTATAAAATAAATTATATTTTATTATTTAATAGATAATAGCCTAATTAGTAAGTTTAGTTATAATAAGGGGGATATTATCTTTCTTAACTTTGCCTATAAAAAATATATAATATATATTATTATTATTCTATTAGTTTATCTTATTATCTTCTTAGATATTATCTTACTCCCTTAATAAATAATTATTATTAATATTATTTTTTTTTATTAATATATATACCTTTAAATTAAATTAAAAATATATAATATACCTTATTACTAATATAGCTTACCTTAAACCTAATATATACTTTTTGCTTTTCCTTATTAATATATTTATTTGATTAATACCTTGGCTTTTAGTATATATAGTATTTCTTTCCTTATATAGTTAATTACTAGCCTTGCTAATAGTAGTTTTCTTTTAGTTAAGGGTAGTATTATTAATATTACCCTTAATTTTACCCTTAATATTTTTAGTTAACCTAGTATTATTCTCCTTTAGTCTTAATAGGGATATTACTTAAAGATTCCTTTTTAATAAGTATTATCCTAATTACTATTCTAAGCTATTAGTATATTCCTTTATATATTAGAGCTAGATTAAAGATATATAGCTTGTACTTTTTAATGCTCCTATATACCTAGATAATCTAGTTCTTAAGTCTTATATTAGGGTCTTTTATCTTAGGTATTATTCCTTAAATTTATTTTAATCTCTTAATTAAAATCTTAAGGACTTTATCCTTTAGTCTACTAGGATTCTACTTAATAATCTAGTAAAATATAATTATCTATTATTCTACTAAAACCTTTTATTATATCTCCTTAAACTTAAATTAATCCCTTACTTTTATATATATTTTATTAAATAAGAGTATAAGATAATACTTATATATATATATTAAATAGTAATTATATATATAATCCTTAAGTATAATTAAGAATATATTAGTATAATATTATTCTAATATTCTAACTTTAGAATAATTCTCTTAGAATACCTATAGTTTAATACTTAATATATTATATTTATTACCTTTATATTTTATATTATTAGTATATATCTTTATAAGGTTAATTAAATATTTAGGGACTAATATTATATCTAATATAATTAATAATCCTTATAATAATAATCTTTATAATAATATAATTAATTAAATAGGTTATCTTTAGATATTCTTTTAGGGGGAAGTTTTAAATAATATTGGCTTTTTATCTTTATATTTTAATTTCTTATACTTGGATAAAGAGTCTTTAATAGGCATATAAGTTATAAAGGTGATTTCTAGGCAGAATTAACTATCTTTATATAGCTTAAGTAGTACTAGGTACTTTTTGCTTTATTTAATTATCTCTTTAGCCTTTTAAATATAAAATTTATTATCTATTACTATCTTAATAATATATTTAAGTATTTTTATTTAATCTTTCTAAATATATACTTTATTACTTATAAAATAATTACAAAGTATTCTTAGTCTTTTATAACTTGCCTTTCCTAGAAATTCTTTTATATCTTTCTTAAAGTTTATTACTAATTAAATATATAATCTTTATTCTTAGTATTTTTATTAATTATAGAAGGCAATAAAATATATAATTATTATCTTAATATTATTTGAGAATTGATATTTGTTGTAATAGTTATTGTTATTTGGCTTAATAATCCACTTTTATATTATGTGTAGCCTAGAATAATAATATTCCAGGAAAATTATTATACCTAATTTTTTAATTTCCTTTTTTTATATTTATAATTACAAAATTATTCTTTTTTGTATTTATATTATAATAAGTAATTTAGATCTTGATTTTAATAATTTAGTTGATATATTTGAGCTTTATAAATAATCTATTAAAATTATATTTTTACTTAATATTAATTTTAATAAATTATTTAAAGAAATGCCTTTAATTTCTAATTTACTCCTATTACCAGAGTTTATATTATTTAAAGAATTCTTTTTTTTTATTTAAGTATTTTATTATTATAATAGTATTTACCTTATAAAAAGAGGATTAGATTTAAAGAGAAATATTAATAGGTTATTAATTTATATTTATTATATTTTAATTTATAATTAAGGGTATTATTAATTGACCTTAAGTGTAGGATTATAAAAGGTTACCTTTTATAAAATTAATTGCCTTTTTAAATTTATAATTAAAATATTATAATTAGTATAGGGACTTTAGATTTATTATATAATAGAAGATTTTTATAATTATAAATTCTTAAAAGATTTATTAGTATATATTTTATATTAAAAATATATAATAAAATAATATTAGATTTATTAAAGTTACTTTAATAATATCTTAATTATATTTTTATAAGAAATTATTAATAGCCTTTAGGCTAAGAAGATAATATTATTATATTTTATACCTTAAAATATTTATAATAATTATTAATAAATAAGAAAAGAGAATTTCTATAGCCTAAGTATTATCTAGATGTAGATTAGATATCTTAAGGAAGAGTAACTTTAGTATATAGTTTACTATAGTAATAATAATAAGATTAAGATAATATTTTGGATTTACCTATAGTATAAAAAGATATAGAGGTGATTCTTAGAAGTTATTAGGTTGGATAATATTTATAAGATTAATTAGTTTAATATATATTTTTTTTAAGTTATTAGTATTATAAATTAAAAGTTAGTTATGAATTTTGGCTTTAGTTTTATTAATAATAAGAAAAAAGAAGATTATTTTTAGCTTTATAAATAGCTAAATTATATTTAGGTTTTTTTTTATATTCTAGTATTTCTTATTTTTTTTACTAATAAAAAATCTATTCTTAAAAATATACTCTTAAAAATCTTTCTTTATATATAATAATAGTTATATATTTATTATATTAATACTAATATTAAAGGTAAAATTTTTTCTTAGTAGTATAATTCTAATGCTTATAAAGGCAAAGAAATATTTAATAATAATTTTAAAGATAAGAAAAGTGCTTAGTTTAATAGCTATATCTATAAGATAGCCTAAGTATAAGCTAAAGTAAAGATAATCTAAATTAAAGTTAATTAATTTTTTATATCTTTAAGGTTAATCCTAATCTATTATTTATATAAGGGTATATTTAAGAAATAAAAATATATTATTTATATTATAAATAAAGGGGATTTTAAGGTAAGATAAAGGAGAATACTTTTTGGTTATAGGAAATATTAAAATTATATTTTTAAATATATTTTAAAAGAATATATACCTTAGTAAATATAATAGGCTTATTATTATATTTAAATATATTATAATTTTAGCTAATATATAAATAATTTAATAAAAATAATATATAAAAATATAAAAAGCTTTCTCCTTATAAATATAAATAATCTTATATATCTTTATATTATTCTTTTAGCTATACTTAAGAAAAAAGAATATAATTACCTTTAAAAAAATATAAGTTAAATAATAAGATAATAAATTAAATATATAGGCTAGGAATAACTTAGTAAACTATTCTTATAAATATCTTATATTACTATTAATCTTATTACTAAGTAATATTATTATATAATTATTATTATAAAAAAAGATAATAAAAATCTAATTTTAAGGCCTTATAGTAATTCTTTTATATAATAATATACCTTATTATATAATTATTAAATTCTATACTAATTAAAGACTAAATAATTATTTATAAAGAAGCTTTATTATCTATAATAATAACTATAAAAGCCTTTAATAAAGATTTTTATATTTTAGTACTAAAAGATATTAATTTCTATTCCTTAAGATCTTAAGAAATTATTTTTTTATATTTATAATCTTAATACTATTAAGGATTTTTATAATTAATTATAAAAAACTATAAATAGTAAGCTAAAGGTTTTAGTATAACTTTAAGCTAATAACCTTAAATAATAAAGCCTTATAATAATTTTAATTATAAATCTTATTATAAATCTAATTATAAGCCTAATTATAAGCTTAATTATAAGCCTAATTATAAGCTTAAGTCTAAGCCCTTTAATAAAGCTAAGTTTATATAGCTATTAATTAGCTATAAAGCTAAGTATTTAATAAATACTTTTATAATTAAAGATTAAGATTAATAAAAGCCTTAGAAGATTATCCTATACTATAGCTATATCTAAAAATCAATTAAATTTATATATAAATATACCCTAATAAATAATAAGAGCTTAATAAGGCTATAGAGGCTAGGCTAGCTTTATATCTTTAAGGAATAGTATATTAGTAATGCTAGAGGAAGATAATTATATTATAGCTATAGTAATATAAGTCTTTACTAGGCTTTGGCTTTACCTAGGGATTTACATTATTTAATTTAAAAGTAAAGTAATTTTTTATTAATTAAATTATATTAAGACCTAATTCTGTAAGTACTTTATATTATATATAATTTTGGGTATAATAAAGGGAGAAGGAGGAAAAAAGGACCCTTGTGAGAGAAGTTGTTATAGTCATATAACGTTGTTAAGCCAAATAACAATAGCTGTTGTGGTAAATATTAATTCTCTATTACTTAGACTATATTCCTTTTATTCTATTAGGTAATAAAGTCCCTATACTTTATAATTAATAAATACTTAGGCTTATACTAGGATTAAGAGTATTTTAAGGTATTGTCTATTAGTCTTCCTAAATACTTTATAAATATTTATACTAATATATTCTTATATTTTTACTTTTTTATCTTCTATAGGTAATATCCCTTTTATAGTATTTTTTATTATCTTTAGGATTATATTTAAAATGGGAATATTCTTAAGCTTAATAGGGTATCCTAGTCTTTAAGTTTTTCTTTATTTTATTAGCTTTTTTTTTATATTAATAAATACTCTTATAGGTATTAAAAGAATTAATAAAAAGGATCTTTTATATAATAAATATAGGGAATTTTATTATAATTATAATAAAGTCTTTTTTTAGTAAAGTATCTTAGCCTTAAATTATAATATTATTTTGGTTAGTATATTAAGCTTTTTTTTTACTAAATAAGACCTTATTAGAAACTTAGCTTAATACCTTTTTGGTTAATACCTTGCTAATCTATAGTATTCTATAGTTTAGGCAAATAGCTAACCACTAATTAGTATAGGTAAGTTCTAGGGTAATAGGATAATATAATTAAGATTATAAAGATAGTAGTTATTATTATAGGGTCTATTAATTATAATAATAATTGATTTTATTTAAGCTAGCTAAAGGAGGCTCCTTTAGTATTAGAAGGTAAAGGTTATATAATACCCTTTATCTTGCTTCCTACTGCCTTTATACTAGGCACTAAGCCAGTGCCTTAGGCCTTAATAACTGTAATCCCTTTATATTGAAATTATTGTTCTAATAAATATATAATTAAATATTAATTTAAAAAATTAAATAAAGAATATACCTAAAATAAAGAAAATAATAATATATTTATTAAAAATAATATATATTTATTATATAATATATATATTTTCTATATAAATATTAATAATTATTTTACTAATTATAAAAATCTTTATATTTAAGTAAAAGATTATTTCTATATATATAAATAAATAAATTAGGCTATATTAATTAACTAAATCCTTAGTAATAATATTTCCTTTAAAGTTAAAATTAATAAATACCTCTATAAGTAAACTATTTACTTTTTCTAATTAAATTATAAGCTTTAGAAAATCTTAGTATTAAGCTAATATCTTACTATTAATAGTTGTTAGATCTTTAAAGGCTATTATATTTATAAAAAAAATTATATTCTTACTTATTAAGCTATATAGAACTTCTTCTTAGACTTATCCTTTAAAGACCTTATTACTATTTTCTTCTATAAAATACTTATTAATCTATAACAACTTTATTAACTTCTTAATAAAGATAAATTATACTTAGGATTACTTAAGAATAAGTTTATTAAGCCTTATTAATTTTTTATATTCTTAAAAATTATTTTTTTAGATATTTAATATAATAAAGTTAATATATAAAATCTTTATTTTAGTATTATTTAATTAATTACTTTAAGATTCTTTAGTATTATTATTATAAACCTAAATCTTATTTATTCTATTAAGGATATTTTAATAATCTTTTATATAAATATATATAAGCTTAGGATTAAAGAAAAAGAATTCTTATAGAAATAAGTTAAACTTTTTACTTATACTTATCTTTTTTTAAAGCCTTTTAATAATCTTTTTTTTAATTTCTCTTAGATTTAAAATAGTTTATAATAAGTCCTTAGTTAAAATCTTCTTAGCTTTTTTTCTTTTTCTTATTAATATAAAGAAATCCCTTTTCTTATTAACTATAATAATAATTATATCTTTAGGTTTATCTAATTCTTAGAAGGTAATATTATAAGCCTATTTATATTTATATATATTAACTTATAAAAAGGTAATTTAAGCTTTTTAATTAAATATTTTAAAGTCTTTATTTAATATTATAATATTAATAAAGATTTTAAATAATAATTTATTTATATTAATAAAAATAAATTATAATTTATAATTTTCTTTAATAAACTTATTAATTAATTATTACTTATTTTCTTTTAATTCCTATTTCTTTTTATTAATAAAGTAATTTAATAATACTTTTATAATTATATATACCTTATTCTTAGGAAAGCTAAATTCCTAAGTAATAATACTAATCTTAAGTTTACTTTTTCTCTTAAATAAAAATACTAATTTTAAGGATATAAAATAATTTCTTATTTATAAAAATCTAAAGCTAATCTTAAAATATATTAGTCTTTTTTTTAAGTTAAAATAATACTTTAAATAGCTAAGAATATTATAATTAAGTTTTTTATAATTTTAATAATTATTATTTTAATAATAAAAAATAATATTAATTATTATAAAATAATCTTATTTTATTTAATTAAATAATATTTTATTTATTTATTTTTCTTTAAAGTATTATTATATTTTATAAAATTAGGTCTTAAGCTAGAAATTATTATTATAAATCTTAAAGTAATTAATTTATAATTTATAGATTTACTTAATTAAAATCTTAATTTATTTATTATAAATAGCTTTCTTAATTAGCTATTCTTACTTAATAATTATCTTTAGTATAGCTTTCTTAATAAGCTTTTAAATTATTATAATTTTCTTTTTCTAAATAATAAACTTAAATTATATATTAAAAAATTAATAAAGCCTAATTTAAAAATTAATCTTTATTTCTATTTAATTAAATAATATTTTATATTTAAGTTTAATAAAATTATTAAGTAATTACTTATTATCTTTATATATAGCTCTCTAGACTATAAAGAATAATATATTAAAAAATACCTTTATTTAAACCTTTAAATCTCTTTATAAATTAAATTTAATTTTCTTATATTAATAAATATAATTATATAGCTATTTTCTAATAATAATAATATTTTTAAAAAAAAGTTTTAATATTAAGTTCTATAAAGTAGTCCTTAGGCTTATATAACTATTCCTTATTATATTATTAATAATAATTCTTTAAAGTTTATTTAGTCTTTTTTTAAATATTATATTACTTAATTTTATAAATAATCTTATATAAAACCTTAAAAATATAATATTAATTAAAATATTTTATTTTAACTTTATCTTTAGCTAACTAGCTATCTATATAATAATTATAGTATTTAAGAAACTAGCTTATATTATAATTACTAAACTTCTTAGTAAATAATATTATTATAAAAAGATAATTTATCTATACTTTTATAAACTTAGCTAAATAACCCTTAATTACCTTAAAATACTTAAATCCCTAGCTAATATTATCTTAGGATCTATTAACTATCTTAAAATTAAATTTTATTTAATCTAATAAAGTCTTAAGTATAATATTATTAGAAAATATTCCTTTTTACTTAAAAGTAAATATAAGTTTATTTTTATTTATATTACTTAAAAAAAAAAAATCTTCTAAAATATAAAAAATAGAATTCTTAGGCTTACTTTTATTTAATTTTAATTTATTACTAAATATTAAAAAAAATAAAGCTTATTATTAAGAATTATCTTTTTTATTATTATAAAGCTTTTTTTTATTTTTATCTTAAGTTAATATTACTATAATTATAATTATAATAATATAATTACTAATTATAATCTAAAATAATAAAATAATAATAACTTTTAACCAATAAAAAATATAATTTAATTACTAATATTTAAATTATAAAGTTAATAGCTAATAGATTAATTAAATAAGATTAATACCTTCCTTATTAATATATTATAATTAGGTCTTTAAATCTACTTTTATCTATAGTAAAAAAAGATTTCTTAGGCAATTAATATTTATTATTTAGCCTAGCCTATATTAATATATTTTTATAAAGAATTTTAAATTTATTAATTCTTAATTATTCTTTTTACTTTATAATTAAGTTTAATTATTAGAACTTAATAAATTATTTTCTCTAAAATTATTTTCTTATTTTTAAGAAATTATTAATATCTAATTTTTATAATTAATTAATTTTCCTTTAATTTTTCTTATCTTAAGAATAAATAAATAATTTCTTATAAATTATAATTCTATATAACTTAAAAATATACTAAAAGTATTTAATTAAATATTCCCTTAAAATAAAATAAATATCCTTAGTATTATTTAATTAATTATATATTTATACTTATATAAATACTATAAATCTAATTTTAAAATCCTTTATTATAATCTTTAATATATAGAAATTATAAAAATATTAAAAAAAACTATATATAAAGCTATTCTAAGAAGAAGATTAAGTTTAGGGTAAATTAAGGCTTCTTAGGGTAAAAAGCATTAAGTTTAATAATAAAATAATAGCTATAATAATTATAATTAAATAAATCAAAATATAATTATAAAATTATTTAATTAAATAATCCCTTTTATAGGAATCTTTAAAATTAGTCCAGAAAACATAAATTAAGACAAAGCTACTATCTAAATCTTAGTATTAAGAATACTAAGCTTTTATTGCTAAAACCAGTATTATAACCAGCTAACTAATATATAAATTAGTACTATATTCTTCCATTATTCTATTCAATTAATATACATTCATTCCCAACATACTATTTCTTTATATTTATAATTCTAATACTATTAAAGATCTTTATAACTAATTATAAAAGACTATAAATAATAAGCTTAAGATTCTAATATAACTTTAAGCTAATAGCCTTAAGCAATAAAGCCTTATAATAATCCTAATTATAAGCCTTATAAGCTTAACCATAAGCTTAACTATAAATCTAATTATAAACTTAATTATAAGCCTTAACCTAAGCCTTTTAATAAAATTAAATCTATATACTTATTAATTAACTATAAAGCTAAATACCTAATAAATACTTTTATAATTAAAACTTAAGATTAATAAAGGCCTTAAAAAATTATTTTATATTTTAATAATATTTTTAAATAAATTAAATATATACATAAATATACTCTAATAAATAATAAAAGCCTAATAAAGCTATAGAAAATAAACTATATTTATACCTTTAAGAAATAATATATTAATAATACTAAAGGAAAAAGAGTATATTATAGCTATACTAATATAATCTTATATTAAGCTTAGGCTTTAATTAAAGATTTATATCAATTTATTTAAAGACAAAGTAATTTTTTAATCTATTAAATAATATTTTATTATATTGGAATCTGATTCTGTGAGTGCTTTGTTATGTGTGTGATTTTGGGTATGATGGAGGGAAAAGAAGGAAAAAAAGGCTATTACGGGCGAAGATTTTGCGGTCATGTGACGTTGTTGAGCCAAATAACAATAGCTGTTGCGGCAAATATCAAATCTCATCTTTTTTCCTTCGGGGCCACATGCTAGCCCCTCGTAAAACTCGATTTCTCCCTACAGCCCTTGAGAATTCATACTAACTAGCCTTGCAGGCCAAATATCTACACCGGCCATGTACTCGAGTTCACGAGGATTCTCTTTTACCGGACCTCTGGTGTCTTTCGGTACAAAAGAACTTTAAGCATCGAACTTTCCTAGCCCAAAAGTTACAACCAGTTCCCTATTATGGGCCTTTTAATTTATTTGAACACAGCTGTTGCAGCCGTTGTTTTGTTATTTGAACCTGATGCCTTTCACCCTGAGAGGCCCCGACTTACCCTAAACACTACTCTCCCTCAAAGCGGCTTTGTGTGTGGTTTTCCTCGATGTTTCACAACTCCTACACATTAATTAATCTATTGTGTTAATTAGTCTATTACTAGATCTATGATAACCTTTCTTATTGCTTCGATTCAATACGCCCAATCTGGTCTACAATATAAACCCCTTGGTTTACCTTGCAGGTTAGGTCTTACCGTCATAATAACTACCGAGAGGTGGTTTGGCCTTAATAAAGGGATTTTTAATTAATCTCCCAGGGATCTCCTAGCATTGCCTTGTCACATTTGCTCTCTCTCGTAAACTTGAGCGTTTTCTGTGCGAACGGCCCTTCATCTCAACACCTCAATAGCTAGCCCCTGCCGTGAGCTCATTCCGCAATGTTGTTTCTTGTCAATTGTCCTATCTAGTCTAGGTGGTTGTACGAGGGGTTTTTGTTGACGGCTGCTGCAGGCAGCCTCGGCTGGGTCAGATGGCTAGGCCCCCGTTGCCTAAGGCTGAAGCCTCAAGGGATGCAGCTATTGTAATGTAATTGCCTTGATTGACTATTCTAACAACTAGAGAAAAGTCTTAATCTACCCATTTAGAAATCTCCTTCTTGGTACAATCCTTCCTCCAGACCTTTAATTTGTAGAGCCAGGAGCCTTGAGTAGTATCGGCACATGGCGAGGTTACCACCGTGGAACCAGAATCCCTGGTGGCCGCTGTTCTGCCAGATGGTCCTCATCTCACCCTCCTCGTTGAATCCCCAAACATCACCAACCTTGTCTGCCACCTCATCGCCGAACATGATGCGGGTCTGGGTTCGCATATTCTGGTAGCCAGTGGCAAACACAATCTCGTCAGCCTCAAGCTCGGATCCGTCGGCAAATCGAATGCCATGGGGCAGAATTTCGTCAATCTCCTGTCCCTGCTTGACCTTGATCTTGCCCTCTGCAATCAGCTCCGAGGCTCCAACGTTGATGTAATAACCACCGCCGCGCTGGAAGTACTTGAAGAAGAGACCAGCACCGTCTGGGCCGCGGTCAACCTTGAAGCCAGCCTTGTCAAGGCCTTCGAGGAGTTCCTTGTCGCACTCAGCCTGCTTCTCACCGACCTTGACTTGAATGGCCTTGAGCACAGGAGTGGGAAGACCGTGGATTAGCATGTCAGCATCGTCAACCTGAGGACCATCTTCGGAGTAGATGCCCTTCAGAGCAATCTCGGTAATGGCCTTGGAGGACACGACGTGTGTGGTCGAGCGCTGAACAATGGTGATCTCGTATCCCTTCTCTAGGAAGTCCTGCGCAATGTCATGGGCAGAGTTGCAGGATCCAACCACAACGGCCTTCTTGCCCTTGCTGTTCTCCTGAGCTCCGGGAAACTCGGAAGAGTGGCACAGGCGGTCACCCTTGAAGTTCTCCACACCCTTCATGGTAGGCTGGTTCTTCTTGCCCGAGTGGCCCGTTGCTTGGATCAGGTGACGGGGGTGGAAAGTGCGGACCTCGCTAGTGCCGTCGGCGAGCTTCCTGTTGACAATGACAGTCCAAACCTTCTCCTTTTCGTTCCACTTGGTGTAGACAAGCTCAGTCCTGGTCCAGACGTTGAGCTCCAGCAGGGTTGCGTAGGCCTCGAAAAATTGTGCGAGCTTGTCCTTGGGTGTGAAGATGGGCCATTGCGCCGGGAAGTTGAGGTAAGGCATATGGTCATACCAGACGGGGTCGTGAAGAACCAGCTGGTGGTATCTCTTGCGCCAGTTGTCACCAACACGCTCGTTCTGGTCGATCATCAGAGCCTCGACTCCGAGCATCTTGAGGCGGGCGGCCGCTGTTAGACCAGCCTGACCGGCACCTATTGGCAGACGCGTTAGTCACGCACGGGGTAGTATAATAAGGGTCTGACATACCGATAATCATAACAGTGGGTTCGCTTCCATCCTTGAAATCAGCAGCCAGGGCCCGCCTCTCGGCCCAGTTCTTTCGACCAGGCTTTCCTCCGTGTTCCGCACCCTTGGGCCGGTTGTAACCAGTGCTCTCCTCATGTCCACGGAGCTCATTGAGTCTGGTGTATAGTGTAAAGATTTTCCATACGCCATCCTGCTCAGCAAGGCGCACGAGGCCAACACCGGTGCCCAGGAAGGTCTCGAGTGTGGTGTGAAACTGGATGCCAGGGACGTTTCCTGAGGCGTCGATGGGGAGGATCTTGGGAGCTCGGACCTTTGTGCTGTCGTCGACGGTAACCTTTTTTAGGCGGAAGCCATCTCTAGACTTGGAGCAGCTCTCCAAGTAGTCCTTGATTTTCTCTGGGGTCTGCACAGTTCGAAAGACCCAAGACAGGGCCAAGTGGTCGCGCCAGTAGCCGTTGTCGACAAAGAGCTGTGAGAGGGCTGCGTAGTCACCCTTGCTTAGGGCAGCGTTAAACGATTCCACCAGGGCTGCAGCGACGCTTGCAGGATCCACGGGGGCATCGGACTTTGGTGCGGAGGGGAACTTGGCAACTGGGATGTTGACAGAGCCGGGCACGGTCCGCATATGTGAGGGCACGGGCTGGGCCTGCTGGATATCCACGGTCGCCATGGTTTAAATGTTTATTTGGTTGGTTAAATGAGACTTGTTATTGGGGTAAGACCTTTGGGTTAGGGTAATTCTTGAAAATTGATGAGTAAGATTGATTGTGGAAATGGTGATGATGATGAGAGAGAGAAGGGCTCAGTTGACCGGACATCTCGATTGTTAAATAGCAATTGATCACAGGTGCTGGAACTATGGCGATTGAAGCAAAATGACCATGTTGAAGCCATGATGATGGCTTGAGATGACGCAAAAGGCAAGATTCCCCGCGTGTCCCCATTCGACGTTCCCCATACCCCAGAGTCAAACCCCGCATCGGTAGACCTGCCGTCGTCGATGGAGGCTGCGGACCCGATTTTGAGCTGGCGGGCCCGATTAAGGTACTCCAGTCGGAGCCGATTGAAAGAGGTGGTGGGATTGGCGGCGGGCCCGACGCTAAACTGGGTCCCTCACCACAGCCAATCCCCCATCGCAGCCAAGTTTGGCCAACTCTCTTCACGGCCACGTGCTACAGCACAGCAGCGGCAGAGACCATGCTGCGCTCGGATCAGGGCTTGTCTCTAGGGTCGTTGGAATAACGTGAATCTGCATCCGCTGAAGAATGCCCACTTGCGGGGTGGGCCGTTCGCTGTCCCTGAGCCACATGCACTCCATGTTTCTTGTGTCTGGGGTAAATCTCCGAGTTCATCCCATCGCAACCTGTATGGCGTGTTGTTGCTGACGCTGTTTTTGCTTTTTTCAACATCATTCAGTTCATCAACTTGAGTTCCCTCTCAAGGAAAAAACACCCTGCTCTGTTCTCTTCGTCATCGCTTGACGTCAGGTTCCCCCATGTTAAACTCTGCACCTGTAATTGAAACTGCCCAATCGCGCATTTCCCCGGACTTAATCAGATCCCCCGCAATCGTGCGCCATGTCTCATTTCCGAGTCATTGATGCAGTCCACCAGCGTCTAACACGACGGGCATGCAACTACCGTGTCGGCCTCTCGGGGTCCGATCTCGTCTAAACCTTGCTGCGTATGCAAACACGGCGGTCTTCCCTCTCGCCCTGGAACTCATTTGCCGAGCCGCAATTTCGACCGAGCCACAATTTTAATCTTCCGGGACCTTCGGGCTTGGACTGTGTCTCATTCGTCAACCAATCCAACAAAACCTCCTTCCCCCAGATCTACAGAGTCGTGCCCCCCCTCTTCGGTTGAAGGGATGACCCAATTAGTGGTGTAGCATTGAGATTTGGTAGCCCAAGATCCTACCTCGAAATCTCGGAATGCGGGGAAGTCTTGGAGTATATGTTTGGTCGCCTGCCTCTCCCCGTCCTTGGCTCCAGGCACCTCATCACACCATTCTTCTTTGATTTACCCAACCCAGCTTACGAGATACCCAGCCGCCATGTCCAGCGATCACAGCAAGGTCAACAACGAGCACAGGGATGAAGTCCTAAACAGGATCCAGACTTCTGCAAGCATTGCAATCCCTCCCGAGCTCTTTGAGCAGCTCTATCTGGCCCCCGAAAACCGGGTCAAGGGTCAGCTTCGGCAGACGTTTGGCAACCCGACCCCAATCGGTAGGCACTGCCGCAACCACTGTCATTTTGTGATTGGTAGTAACAGTTGATGTAGCACTCGGTGGGTTTCTGATGTGCACGACGCCAGCATCCATGTCGCTGCTGGGATGGCGGGGTGCTGGTGGGTTTGGCGCTGGGGCAAATGTGTAAGTCAGCCTGCAAAAGTAGCGACCGTATTGGCTGACATGACCACCCAGCGGAGCCTACTTCTTCTTGGGAGGTTTACTTCTATTGCTTGGTGGAATTGGCGAATGGATTCTGGGTAATAATTCTGATACAAATTTTGCATAACCTAGGGTGCTAACAAATGATCCTAGGTAACACCTTTCCCTCGACCGTGTTCTGCCTGTTTGGTGGCTTCTGGCTCACCTTTGCCGCCACCATCGTCCCCGACTTCAATGCCTACGGCCTGTACTCCACATCAAGTGCTGCTGCGGATGGGTTGAAGGAGCCACAGTTTTACGCAACATTCTCCTTCTTCCTGGTATCCATGGCCATCCTCTGCGCCATCTTTGCCGTCGCCAGTATTCGTACCAATATCGTCCTGTTTACCATCCTCGTGCTGCTTGTCCCCTGCTGTAAGGACCTCTCACCGCTTGTGGGTAAAACATGGCTAATCTCAATTCAAAACAGTTGGCTGCCTCTCCGGCTCATTCTTCGCCGTCGCCACTGGTGGATCCAACGCCGAAACATTACAGCACGCTGGCGCCGCCTTGCTCTTCGTCATTTCCATCCTGGGCTGGTACATCTTTCTCGCCATGGTTCTACTGGCCGTCGACTTCCCGTACTGCATCCCCATCGGCGATCTGTCCACGGTTGTCGCCGGGGCGAGCAGCCGCAAGAAGTCTGCTGCCGACCGGGTCTAGGATCCCAACGGTTGACCGAGAGTCTGGCCGGAATTGCCGAGTGCACATGTCTGAGACTAGGATAATGAAGGGGTGAGGCAGATCTAGTCTTGTGGTAAAACAAGGGTCGGATGCGTTCCGGTGGCGTTCATAGTTGACGGCTCACATCCAAATAATCTGATATCAACACTGTTGTGAATGGCATCACTAATCAGAGGTGCACGATCCTGCGTAGCCTTCGCTCGGGCCCCTTGAATGCAAACTCTATCGAATATAGACGGATGACTATAGCAGCCCCTAAAAGTCTTGCTTCTCCTTTTTTTATACGCTATTTATCCTTTTTCGGGACTCCTTTCGTCCGCTTGTTTTCAGCTTATGTTTCTCTTCTTTTCTTTTGCTGTCTCACATTAGTCGACACCTGCACGGCAAATCTTTTCTGGATGGGCATGGGGCGGGAAGTTCCAGCTGCCGTTGGAAAACCCTATCACGTACCGCAACAACGCAACGAAGAAAAAAAACTCAGCATTTAATTATTTTAATTCAGCGATTTCATGTAAGCGGAGTGCGGACGCACAACGGTGACCGAGATAGACGTCTAATTCACAACTCTCCAACGGCCCTGACCCACCGTTTCTCCAAGATCCTGACGCGTCGCCTAATGGGCCACACTCTATTTACTGGACAGATCCCAGCAGCGGCCTCACGAGGCGCCAGCCTTCATGGGCACGGCCCCCGATTACTCCGCACTCCATGTCACCATGCTTGGGCCTCTCAACACTTCCAACCAATTGGAGCGGTAGCGAACGAGTCGATCGCGGTGGAGTGGTTGCTCTAGCGTTGTGCGGGGAAGTGGGATAGTCGGCGAAGCGGAATCCCCTTTTGATAAGTAGGCACGGGCTAACTCTCTTAACCCAGATTTCTCCTCCTCGAATTCTTTCGCGACACGAAGTCCACTCGCGGCTCCGCGCATCCCACTCCGACCGCAATCGACGACGCGCACTGCGGAAGCTCGCTTGATTGGGCCACTTTTATGGGAACTCTGTGGATCCATCCCAACTCCATCACCACGCGCCGCTGAATGGTCGTTCGCCAGGATGAGACGCCAAAACCACTCGTGCGACCCTTGTCGAAAGTCCAAAAAGGCATGTGATGGGTACCTGCTCAACAGCATTGGCCGGCACCCTGCTGCATATCTCGCCAACCTGCCCGGGGGGCGCGAATGTGAGTATCTGATCTGCGATTCGATTCGCCCACCTGCACCATTATAGCGCGTGCTGACCCAGCTCCCTTGGCAGACTCGGGCAAGGAGGTGCTGCCCTGCTCGTATTGCGTCAGGACCAAGAAGCAGTGCCCGCTCAATCCGTACTGGACTGCGGCTAAAGACGACGCCGGCGAGTTCAAGCCGTCGGCTGCGGCTGGAGCCAGCAATGTCGCCGAGAGCGCACAGTCCAAGAAGAGGCGCATGGAGGATGAAGCCCGGGCCATGATGACCCCGTCATTCATTGTGCCCAAGGGAGTCGATCTCAACGCCAATATCCTTCAAATGCTCGAAACTCCTCCCCCCGGGGATGATCCTTTTGGGTGGGCAGATCCTCTTCCCAGTCTGGAGTGCCAGCCCGATTTTACAGGCCACGAGCCGCTCGAGTCGTTTTTCACTGATGTACCGCCGATCGGTCCAGCAAATCCGCGAACCAAGCCTGATGATTTGTCCTTGCACGGGCTCGAAAGCGACTCCGGCCACCAACCCAGCATCGACAGTGGCTTTCAATCTACCAACTTCTCCGATACTCAATCATCCCGCCTTGATACCCAGACTCCCATGTGGGAAATCTCCCAGGATCTTTTAGGCCTCCAGGATGCAGCCGCTAATGAGCAAAACGATGACAACCTTGCTCTCACTTCCCAGAGCAGGAGAAGAAGACGCGAACGATCCCCCGAGTGGCAAGCCCCGACAACCTCTTCCAAGTCTCCCTTCGAAGCCGATTCACTCATTATGACAAGATCCAACAATCACATGATTACTGAGAGTCTTTTGCGTATTTACCACGATGTCCTCGAAAACAACCTCGCATGTTGGTTGTCTGAAGACACATGCCCATACAAGATGAACATCAAATCCAATCTCCTACACGCCAGATCGCAAGCCTTGATCGTGCCCGAGTTTGCACCTTCTCTTCCTCAAGTCGGTTCCATCTGGCCAAATCGAATGTACAGTCGTGTGATGCAGCTTGACAAGGTCGCTCAGGCTACAGGGATGATCCACCTGACCCGGTCCGAGAGTCGCGCAGCTTCCAAGGCTCTGGATCTAGTCATCATGGCGTTTGCAACTCAGTGGGCCCAAGGAAACCGTCGACGAGAAAGGTGGAGGCCAGACTGCCATACCTCCTTGGGCTCGACCCCAGAGGATATGGCAAATGCCTTCTCCGAAGAGTTTGAGCGAAACCTGCAGCAGACTATTTGGGAGCAAGCAAAGAAGGCGCTCCAAGATGTCTCGGAGATCGAATCATACAGAGTCATCTATGCAGAGCTCATCTTCGGCCTCACGCTGAAGCCATGGGCAGACGATGACTACGAACCCAAGTCCACCAAGAGTATTCGAAGGTTAGGAAAATCCAAGGCGGCCAAGAAGATGTCCGAACTCGTCCTGCCCGAGATTATGGACATTATCTCCAAGGAGGGCCCGCCAATTTACATGCACCGGGCTACGCACAAGATCCATGCGCTCAAGTTTCGTTTGGACGCGAAGGAGACTGGTTTCCTGAAGACTAAACACCTGGAAACCAATCCGAACCAAAAGATCACCACGGGCGATAGACGCACCATTGGTCTTCTCTACTGGCTCGCTGTCATGTTCGACACGGTAGCCTCATCCATGAGCGAGAGGCCCGTTGTCTTGGCCGATGAAGAATGTCAATATGAGGAAGATATTGAGATTGAGGCTGCCAACGAAAAGTCGGCTTCGAAGGATGCCGGGAAATGGCAACTGGACATGTTTGCCCAAGACGACCCAGAAAAGCCGACAACCACCATGCGCTGGCCTTGTCCTGAGGACGTTGCTAGGAAGGGCATCACAAAATCGGCACCCGTCAAGATTCTCATTTTCCGCCACCTTTCGTACCTGCAGAACGCGCTGAGAAAAAGACAGTACGGACAGCCTGTAGAGGACGTCATCCAGAGCGTGACGCGATTGTACCGGTACTGGAATATGACACACGGCGCCTTCTTTCGAGATTTGGTTAGAAACTACACGACTGTCCCAACAACACTCAAAGTTTGGTTCATCTGCATCGCTGTTCCCTGGCATTTGGGCGTGCTCATGGTTGCGGATTTAATCGACTTTGTGGACCAGAATGCGCTTGGGCTAGAAGAAGCTACGATGAAGCGCATCGAATCCAACATGACGATGCGGATCAGAAAGGCGAGCGCAATTGATCTTTCTGACCTTGCTGGAATAACGACTCCCAACGTCGATGATCTGTCAGGAAACCCGAACGATCAGCTTCCCGAATACCATTTCTCTCTGGTTGAGGGCCCGCTGTTGACGGAGCCTTGGTCCATCATTCTCATCAGGGCATTCGCCCAAGCGTCTGTCTACTACCTGGGAAAAGCAGATGATCTGCGACAGCATGAATTGGGTATTTTTGGACACGAAAGCGACGAGCTCCAGGACAGCCTCAAGAGAGCCGAGAATTGTGTCCGCGCCCTTTGGTGTTTGGGCAAAAAGTCGGAAATGGCAAGAAACGTCACAAAGGTTTTGTCGGAAGCACTCCAGATGCAGCGGGAATAGACGACGTCATTGTCTCACTTCAGACTTTTCAGGGGGTGTTTAAAATAAATTAGTGAATATTTTTAGCGATGGGCGTTGGTTCTTAATGGGTTCAAGGTTAGATAGACTTGTCTTTGGTGCTATTGCCTTTGCGTTTGATAGTTAACCAGTTGTTCGCTGCAACGTCATAAATAATTTCAAGACAGTCGTTAGACTACTAAACCGTTCCAAATGGTGGATTTGAACAATATTATTATTATTGCATAGAACTTTGACTTTCAGAAATACATGTTTCAGGCAGTTGACACTCTAACCCACACATATAATATGCAAAGGAATATCTTCTACCGACAGCACAATAACACGGATCCGAGCAGCTTAAAATTCTCCAGGTCCCTTTCCAAAGTGGCCACCCTCGGGAACTGTGAGCCAAGGAACATCGTTGTTGTCATCAGTGTTGGAGCCGACATCATTGCCCCACCAGCTGAGTGTGTAGTTGTTGTAGGTTAGCGCAAAGAAAATAATGATTGTCGCAAGAGCGGTTCCAGTATCCATTGCGGCCTGGAGAAGGTCTATCATGACTATTAGAGAATGAAAGTCTAGGGGAAACTCGGGGACACTCACAATTGTAACGCTTCCACCAGCCAAGAGCTCTCTTACGGATATAGTAGTTGAAAATGAAACCGACAATGAACCAAAGCGAGTATTGGGCTATTTAATGTGAGACTTGTTTCATCAGCCCAATAAAATAATAGGAGGACTTACTAGTGTTGGCAGGGGGGATGTTGCCGGCGGCGTTGAAGAAAATGGGGACATTGATGTATCGAATCCAGCTGTTAGGGAAACGTCGGTAGAGCATGTAGACCAGCACAGTGACAACAGGCTTTCATAATGTTAGTGATATGATTCAAACTTTGGACGATGTGGTAAATACGCACCCCGATAATGAAGAAGTAAACGAGTCCGTTGTAGACCTCGCCGGACTGGAACATGCGCTGAGGTCCAATGGTTCCCCAGATAACAGAGGCGTTGTAGACAACCTTGGTTCCGGCACAAGTAAATCGCTGAGTGTTCTTGGGGTTGCACAGCTCAGAAATGTGACCCATCATCCATCGAAGGACTAAGAAAGTCAGCGTTTGTTTTTGAATACCTCCTCCCATTTTACTTACCGCCGGTTTGCACTGCCGTTGCCAAGATTGTCGAGTAGACCTGGCCAAAAAAGAGGGCGCGAGGGGGGATTTTCTGTTTCATGTCAGTCTCGATACCGAGTTGTTGCTCCAGACATCAACATACCATGTATTGACCAAGCTTCAAATCCTGGGCAAAGTCCATTCCGTGCTTCACAGAGTTGTAGCCATAGAACTTGACATACATGTTGGCAATGGGCTTTCCGGGCCAAGCGTAGCCTGCCACAAGCTCCGTGATAATGTTGAGGAAAATTCTCTGGTTTGTCGTTCCTTCCAGAATTCCTTCTGGCACAATGAGAACCACTCCAAAACCAAAGCAGACGAGGAGGAAAGCCCAAATGGGCAGGCCGGAGTCCCAGTAGCCCACCGTAAACATGCCCAAACCGAGAATCACCAAGGTCAAGCCCATGTACCACCAGTCAGGCACCTCGGGGTACACATTCATCAAACGCTTGTGAATATCTTCACCACCGTGGCGCGAGTTCTTGAACTTGGCCCAAATTTCTGTGCCGTTGTAGAGATAGGTGTGGACAATGATGGCAGTGACAGCTGCGAAGGATAGGCCGTAGGTGAGGGAGTAGGACATGGAGATGTACATGGGCGAATACTCCTTGTACTTGCTCAAAACAAACTCCAAGTTCTCATCCACGACGCGAGAAATGTTGTAGGATGAACCTGTGTTGTCGAATGTGCTCGAAGACAGAAGCGGGAGACTACAGGGTTAGTAATGGCCAACATCAGGTCGCGGGGCTGAGACCACTTACTAGGCGCTGTTCCACACGTTTGAGTAGTACAAAATAGGACTCAAGAAAAGGTAAAAGAAGACAACGACGGCAAAGGCATTGCAAGTCACATAGAAAGGAGTAATGAGTGGGTTTCCGGCGTAGTTAATTTGGGTCCAGTCAAAGCTGATAGGCAACAGC
This sequence comes from Calonectria hawksworthii, assembly GCA_020975415.1. Lineage (NCBI taxonomy): Eukaryota > Fungi > Ascomycota > Sordariomycetes > Hypocreales > Nectriaceae > Calonectria > Calonectria hawksworthii. The sequence goes on along the minus strand of JAHXZK010000018.1, from coordinate 113,070 downwards.
CCAAGACCAGAGTTCATCTGTTGGGAAAAAAGAGTCAGCATGATCCAAACCTATTTTGAATGTATTGTGCAGATATACTCACACCAAAGATGGTATTGACCTTCTGGTTGTGAGGCGCAATCCAAGTGATGAAAGCAAAGGTGCTGAGACTTGTCCAGAGGTAGTCGGGGAACCAGAAAATGACGAAGGCAATGATGGTGAAGTAAGCGAAGAACCTGTATCGAGTCATGGTCCAACCATTCACAGCCGAGTTTTCCTGTGGCTCGTGCAAAGCGCGGAAAAGGACGGTTGAGGAGAGGGTGGAGGGCCAAATCAACGCTGCGGGATAGACGAGCCATCTACGCGCCATTCCAGCCAGTCCGAAACTATCCATAAATTTAGCCAAGTATTCTCTGAAAATTCACTAGAAAAAGTCTCACCCAAGCATTTGCGTCGTCAGCAGGAAAAGGAACGAAAATCCTGCACCATAGTCTCGGTTCCAATAGACTGGGCTGATAATGGCCATGAGGGCTCCTGTAGCGTAGGCCGAGCTTGCACTCAAGCTCACGCACTGTCAAATATTAGCACTTTTATGAATACAATAGAGCTGAATAAAACGTACAATTACGATGAATGCATGCTCTTTGATGGTGAACCTGCCGGGGTTCACGTCAAATGTAAACGGGCCTAGAGGAACTCTCCATCTAGGCAGTCGCTCCCAAGCGCGACCAATAGGGAAAACAAGCAACTGCGCCACGACATATCCGATACTCAACGAAGGCTAATTCAAATGTTAGAATCAATCAATATGTTTGAAATTTGAAAAGGTTGGGGAGGAAGTACATATCGCAAACTGAAGAATTCGTTGGCACCAGCAAAAATGATGACGAAAACTGTCGTCAAAATCCAGGCTCGAACAGCTACAGATTGGTCAACAGTGTCGCATGACAACTTGAGTGTGTGATTCCTTACTATTGCAGACAAGAGTTGGGTCATCTGTATTCGGCACACAAGCAGCAACCTCAGGGACTAATCAAAGTGAGTGGTTAGTTAGAGTCCAAAAATCAAATGCACTAGGATGCTTACATGGAGACTGGTCTCCCTCGACATTCCACTTGAAAGCCTCAACAGGCGTCAATTCAACCTTTTCAGCCTTGCTCATGAGCTTTTCCTGCTCATTCATATCGGCCTCTGCCTCGTCCAATGAAGCATCGGCTTCGATATCGTCGGCAGATACTGTGGAGACATCGTTTTTCTTCTCGGCCTCAACATCAGAATGCTGAGGCGATTGACTGGCCTCGTGGGCCGGAGAAATCTCGACAGCCATTCTGCGAAAACTGATAAGGCGAAAACGAACGGGATACCGATCAACTCGAGCGATAAAGGGCGGGATGAGAAGATGAAATACTAAAAGAAAACCCAGCTACGGGAAGGCCACGCGTTATGGGCGGCAAAGCCGAACACCCTTGATTTCCACCATCCTATCTTATCCCAGCGTGCGGGCACATAGTCGGGAAACCCTTCCAAGAGTGACCAGAAGCGCTCATGGCGTGCGACGGAGCATATCTTGCGAAAGACCCACGAAAGATTGCGACTGAGACATAATCGGGACGGAAGCAAGCTAGAATCGCCCATCTGCAGAGACGTGTTCGCGGCGGGACCTTGTCAAAGCTCCGCGCGAAAGCTCCACAACGGCACAAAATTGCCGAGTTGTGCAATGACAATCAAAGCGGTTTGCTGCACACCCACAGCCAGTGAGCCAATTAGCCGCAGAACGGGCGAGTTAGAGTTCACTTGTATCGTAATTCTTTGCCTCGAGTGGCCAGGCCTGGTGGCGAGTGTTGGTCGATAGCCATGGGGTAACCAGCTGTGAAGGTGATGCACGGCACGGCGATCCTTTTGGTGGTGGACGGATGCCCACCAAGGGCCGTCATTTCCGATCTTCCGCGTTCTCAAACATAGCCGTCCCCCCTCCACTATCTATGTCTATTTAGGAAGGAGCCTACGTTCCATGGCATTTCAGCCTCCACCCTCGCAGCACCATCGTCCATAGCAGCATGTAGGATATAATCTCGCTTCCCCGAGCTCTGGATTCGACCTGGATTGAGCTTTGGGTTGGATTTTAGGGCAATTCTTTAAATTCTTTTCTTATGACCTTATTTTTCCGTCAGATTTCGCCATTCTTTTTTTTTTTTGCCGAATATCCATGGAAGCTTTTCTTTTCGCAGGGGAGCTTGGACACGGATCACCATGGAGGCACACATTCATTCGACTCTCGGATCCCGGCGCAGTGCCTCTTGAATAAAAAGCTGGCATCTTGAATTCGGTCCTTTGATACGGAAGTTTGGCCGAGGTTGACTTGCTTTACTGTCGTGGTTGATAAGGCGCTGCGACCAGACGCGTGGCTCTCGATCGGCAATTTTGCAAGATAAGAAAGAAGCGGGCCAGAATGGAACCTCTGAGCCCGAAACAGGTAGAGATATCTTTAGTAAGTATATGTCCAATTTCCCGAATTCGTGCCTAAATAGGGCAGAAATCTGGATATTACCCCGCGAGCTGTTCATGGTCGTCGATTTATACGTCGGGTGTGATTCTTGGCGCCAAGAAGATGCAGTTATTTTTAACAGGGACAAAAATCCACAGATCTTCCAGTCTCCATTCTTGTCGCAGTCTACTTTTTTTTTTTTTTCATAGCCCAGGCATGTGGCACCAAAACTCCTCTCTCGTGGAATTGAATGCTCTGGCCGCGCAAATGAGTAGACCGTGGCCCGGTCGGCCATGACGGCAATTCAGCGCAGCAAAATTCACGCGGCACGTTGGACGGGCGATTGACTACCTCTACCAATCTCCAGGAACAGAGTTTCAGCCAAACTCTCGATATTCGGGGCGTTTCCCCAACCGGTACCCAAGCACCATTTCCTGCCGTGTTGAGCCATGTCTTGTCAAACAATGCTCCACTCTTCCCGAGGTCAATTTCCAGCTGAGCCTTCTCGAAGAACCTTGCTGCGCGTCAGATGGATGGATGGAATGTTTTCAGTTTCCCTCACAACGAGATTTAAATGTCGCGCTCAGCAATTAAGAGCTGGGACAGAATCAATGATGAGCTTGCCCAATCAACACCGACTGGTATCTTTGAACCATGGAACACCATCTTACCATGAGTCTTAAACTTAAATAATCAAAACCCAGATCGCCAAAACCATATGTAAGGCGCACAAGATAACAATGGCCTCGTTTTATAAAGCAAGCCTGTCGCATGGTTGAGATTGACGTGTTTTCAGCTCAAGGTTCCAGTAGCTTGCTTCAAGACACGGTACCGGCCGTCGCCGAGCCTAGAATACTGCGTCATGGCAGTTCCCGTAGCTCCAAGGTTTCGCCAGCGTGTCACCCAAGTGAAATCCCCAAAGGTGGCGTAAACTATGCCAAAACCACACGGTGGCGACAGCTCTGAAGCTTGACAGCTGAAGCTTCCGAGCTGAAGCTTCTGCTAGATATCTGTCGAATGCCCCTGCGATTGTGAAGCTTGAGAAAAAAAATCAGGCGAGTTTGTTGTCGCTCTCAACACCCTCAATCCAATTATTTGCCAGCGACCCTCACGAAACACACAACACCACACATCGGGAGCAGCTTTCATTAGCCGACCCGCGACATCCCGCCCAACTCTCGATCCGTAGCTTCAAGAACAAATCAAACGATATGGATGATATTTCTGCACCTGGCCCTGTGGCAGTTCTGGTCTGATCCCTCCACCGCAGAAAACCCCGTCGGTTACTGATGAGAAGCTGTGCCATTTCAGGTATCGGGATGGATGCTTGATTCTATTGCCACGGTCGCCATAATCGCAAGATTATTCCACCGCCTCAAGGTGCAAAAGGACTGGCCTTTGACGAGCGATTGGCTTCTGTGCGCTGCGTGGATTGCGAGTGTCATAGCCACTTCGTTTTCTGTTGTATTTGCGAAGCTCGGTGCACTAGAGCCAAGTGTGACAACAACTCTGGAAGGGTATCATGGCAGTCGCCGAAACATTCCTTTGATTTTCAAGGTAATAACCCCAGATTCTTCTATCAACTCAAATCTCAGCGAGCTTGTTCCTGACTTCGTGCATCAGCTCTTTTGGATCAGCAACTTTCCTTACTTGACCGGCCTGTATCTGTGTAAAGCAGTACTCCTTGTCACGTACTTGCAAATATTTCCGCCTTTCATGGCAAAGCGGAGAGCATTCATTTGGGCTACAATCGTTTACGTTGCGCTCGCTTATATCATTAGCATCCTTTTGCAGTTGTTGATGTGCCAACCTATCGAGTCCAACTGGTAATATCTTGCATTTCCAGGGTTTCCGTTGCGTATTCGCTGATTTTTAAATAGGGAAGTACATAAAAAGACGGCATGCTCAACGCATAAATCGGGCTTTTTAGTCTTCAGAGTCAATTGGATCATGCATTTTGTTGGCGATCTACTCGGTGAGTTCCCTCCACACTTTGCAAAGCCCGAAGATACTGACAGTCCAAGTCTTCACCATTCCATGGTTCATCATTCCGGATATAAAACTCGGCGCAGCACTCAAATTCGGAGTCTGTACTACGTTCCTCCTGGGAACCTCTAGTATATGCCTCTGCGTCATCAGCTACGTCTCTTTTGAAGAGTCTGCCGCGGATATCAGCACACCACTAAGCTATACAGGTAAGCAAACAAAACTTCTTCTCTGAATATGGCCGTCCAGGTTGACAATGCCTCGTCACAGTACTTTGGGCCACTCTTGAATCTGGAATCAGCCTGATTACTGCATGCCTACCATCTCTCCGATCGTACTTCAGTCGCCTGTCGGACTCCCCACGTCCTTCTAAGCCCGACATCTACACACAGCGATTATGGAGCACCAGCAAGCTGTGGGGTAAGCAGCCCAAGGATGACCTTCCGCGAGCGCCTGAGAGTACCCGAGTCGCATCCCACATCTCTTCCGGTTCTGCCAGTATGCAAAATGAGATCTGGGATGGGACGCAAAAGCGCAAGGTTCATAGCGCCTCCAGATTTTCTTACACGTAATCATCGATTGAGCGCTATCATCTCATTCAAAATGCAGTGAATTACGTGCTTCATCTCCTCATTTTTCCATGATTTTAGCGCCAGATTCTTTGGCGCAACTTGGTGAGTTATCAGTGTATTAACAAGACGAAAGGACATCTTGTGGACCATTATTTACGCGAATGGCATAGAATCATGTCATATAAAGGGCTAGGAACAGGACAGATTTTCAAGTTATTTATAGCCACTAGATTGAGCAAGTCGAGCTCATCTCCTTTGTCCATCAAACTAGATCGGGGCTAGCTGTCTGTTCGTTCTAGAAGGATTTTGGCGAATTTGGTGATAGAGATTGGGCAAACTTGAACCCAAGCACGCTACTGGCCTCCTCTACTTTCTCAAGCAACACAAGATGACTCATTCGAAATATAGAGCCGAGAGCTGTTTTAATAGCTCAAGAGGCCGGACGAGAGCTCCCGGTGGTCTAATGGGATTTTCCGACAGCACTGTGTAACAAAATTGATGAAAATTATCCTTCACATTCATCACTCCAAGCCATTATATCGCCAACATTATTTACTCCTTGACTGTCTTTGTCGTGAACTGCTGCCCGTCACAATACTGCACCCATCCATCCAGGTCCATCGACTTCAGCAAAGTACTGAAATATTGCGTGCCTGCAGCCTTGGAAATTGACTCCCTGGACTTTGGGCTAACTTTTCCTGGAGCCCCACGAGGGTACTCAATGTGGAAGACGGCCTTCCCAGCCCGGATGAAGGGCTCAAAAGTCGGGCCCTCATTGTACTTGACACACTCCTCATTCACCTGGAAGTCAACATAGTCGATCACCTCGGGGATGATCTCGCCGGCATTCTTGAGTCCGACACTGAGGCCATACTTGGATGCTTCATGTGACAGGAATTTGATGTAATCAATTGAGTCGGCCTTCTTCAGTCCAAGGCCGTTTTTGTTGGACTTGGGGGGGCTTCGGTTAGCAGGTGCTCATAATGCACAGCCAGGAGGCGTGCAAAGCGATCAATGAACTTACATAGCCGTCTACATTGTCTGGATCAACTGCGTCAAAGCCCTTCTCCGCCGCAAGCCTGATTCGTCCAGCTATGATTTGGCGGACGTTCGGGCTCTTGAGGTTCATCCAACGCTCACCCGGCCAGTCGTCCATGGGCTTTCCAAGGTCGGCCTTGGCGAATTGCTTCGCATCGGGCCGCCATTCCTCCCACGTGCCTGCACTGAAGTATCCGATGACCTTCTTTCCCAGACTGTGCAGGGCAGCGACCGTCTCAGCCGAGTTGTCGAAGAGGTCAATGATGTAGACGTCCACGTCTGGCGTGATGGACGGGTTCCTCGGGTCGATGTGGATAGGTGAGTTGAGCACGATCTGCCACGATGTTCCCACAGCTGGGACCCAGTGCTCCCGAGGGCATGTTCCTTGATCCATTGTGATGCCTTGAGCGAGAATGGTGATTGGCGAATGAGCTTCTCAAAGAGTTGTGATGTGCAAGGCTAAAGCTGAGGCCTCTCGGTCCGCATTTCGCCCCACTTGGGGAGGGGAGGAGCATCAGCTCGTCTGCGTCAGGTGATCAAGCCAGACACGATATTGCGTTTTGCCTCATTTCGGGTCGTCCGGACCTGAACCTAAACTTTAACATACAGCTTTTTTATCCTCGCAGCTGACTCAATATTTTGTTGAACTGTGAGGGAAGCCATCCTCAGTCAATTGTACGGATCCAACCTACACCAAAGAAACACATTGATGAGGGGGGCGTGGAGCTTCCCACAGCTGGGGTGCCATAAAAATGAGGAGGCACCTGATGGCAACCAGCATGGATGATATTCCCCGCTTCAGAGCTCTTTTGGCAAGGGGGAGTTAAGCCGAAACCGGCGCAAGCTGCGGGGCTGCGCACGCAATTGAGGGGATTGTCAACCCCTGCTCAGTCGTAGGAAAATGCTCAGTGATGATTTTAGTCGCCGAGTGTAGCTATGAGATGTTGGCTGCCAATGAGGCAAATCGTGATCTTGGTTTTTTTTTTCGTCCAAATTATTGCCTTTTAGGCCAAACACAACATAAATTACACAGCTGGGACCAAGGTACCGGGTAAATGATCATCGACAGCTTCGATCGACAGCTTGTATCGTTACGGGTGGGTTTTAGCGTGCATCTTGCTGCCAGCAAGTTTAAAATTCCTGATCTAGATCTGGAACCCAATCCTCCTTTAACATCGTCTTATCCAATTCCCAATTCCCAAAAAGTGGTCCCCCAGGTTCCTCTGGGTCGTCATATCCAAGAAACAGTGGGTACTCCTCCCACAGATACTCTTCAATCCTCCCGGTCCAGGGCCAAGTTGCGATTCCCTTCTCGATACTCACGGTTGACATTCCCTCGATCGTAAGGGACTTCAGGTTGGGCAATTTCTCAAGCACAACTTTGGAGCTTGTGTCGGTGGCCCAGATGCTTTCTCGTGCAAGTCGGCGTAGATATTGAGTACCAAGAACCCCGTCGAAGATGTTACCACAAAAGGTGGTATCGAAATCCCCCACCTTCTTCAAGTCGTCTGAATATGGAATCTGAAGGGATTCAAGGTTTGGAAATTGACTCAACTTGGACATCAACATCTGCATCACGTCAGGTAGTGCAGCGACAGACTGTCAGTTGGCAAACGTACCTGAAGTTGCGGGGCGTCGCGGGCGTCCTTGCCTTTGAGCTGGTCATCTTTGAACGAAATCGAGCCTTCAATTGTCAAGTTCCGAATATGAGGTACCGTTGAAAACACCTTGTCAACAACGCCGGGTGACCATATCGCAAACAGACTGAGATCAGTGAGCTTGGTTATCTGCTTTGCGCTGTCCAGCAGCTCATTCATCCTCTCAATCTTGAATTCGGACGGCCCATAGAATGAAGAATGTCCTGTCCCCGTGAGTTTCTCAACATTGGGAGTGTGAGCCAGAAGTAAATGCTTGTTTGGATGAAGTACAAGATGCTTCACGCTGGGAATCACAACCTTGCTCGTAGACTCTGACCACAGCGCTTCGTGATCACTCCTTCTCCATTCAATCTTGTGGAGATTTTCCATCTTTCCGAAAGCTTCCAGTATGATTTCTGAGAAATTCTGCGCTGACCAAGATTCGTTCAGTGGATTCATGTCAATATAGACATTTCTGCATTGTCGGAGGGCTCTAGGGCAATCCAAAACATCCGAGGCCAGCCGCTCCATCTCATTCCACTCGTCTATGTTGTACCATGTGGTAAACTTTATCGTCTCGAATAAATCGTCAGGTATTAGGCTAAATCGATTCGCGATAGAAGAGTCTAAGTCACATAATGTGCGTTTAGGATTAGTCGCTCTAAGAAACCGACTTCGTTTCTCTAGCCAAGGATGTTGGATTCTTGAGAAAAAGGGTGGCATCTCTGGTATTATCAAGAAGAAGGATACTATAATCGCAAAAGCGACAACGAAAAGCGTGCGTCGCGCCATAACATCAATTGACTTGTTGGGCTATTGTGGCAGTTCAGGCGCGACTAAACCTAAATCAAGAAGATGAGACAATGCATTTATATCCTTCCATCGGCGTCGACTCATTTCATATGGAAACACGGTGTTATTAGCAGGAGGAAGGATCCTTAATGGCGAGCATCAAAAATGATTGGTGTGCGGCTGACACCATCCCAGGTCTCGCTGGCCTTGAGCTCATGCTTATTTGTGTGAGTCATTACCCCTCCACCTTCGGCAATAATGCACAGATGAAACGATGGAGTATACTAGACTTTCTTTTATGCCAGTGCATCGCTGATAGAGAACGAATTCCCATACTATGTGTCGCGCGCCTGCCTGGTGACACCTCACACCAAATGTGGGTTCACAAGCCACGTCTTCAGCACAGCCAGATAAGCACAGGGCAACATGAAATTATTAGGCAGCAGACAGACCTGCGCAATTCTCAAACTTCCCAATGAACACGTTTACAGGTGTCACTTATAAAATCCCTCAATAGAAATGCCTGTGCGATTATTTTTTACGTCGTGCATTTTACATGGCACGGTGGAGGCTTCGCGAAATGACATGTTTTTCCATTGCCAATAGCGCCAAAGGAAGGCATTGGGCCAAAGAACAGAAGAAACCAATTCCATACGCCAAGGCCTTCACTGCATATCGTTGCGCAAATTAATAAGTAAATCACAATAATTCTAAGACTCTAGGAAAAGGAAATGAATGAGCTAGGGACAGTTTCTTGAGCACCAAATTCCACCACTATTGAACCCCCTTCTACTCCTCAACATTCTTGAATTGCCACATTCTGCGGAATCCCAGGTGCAGATAGATGAGAACAGTGATGTACTCTGGCAGGAGGCACATCAGAGCAAAAGCAACAGCCGAGCCGCCAAGAGAGTTCCATGTCTTAGCGGCATCGCCGTGCGCGAACAATTGCAAGAGGCCATAGATGACACGCAAAGTGAGTGTCGGAATCGCGGCAAGTGCTCCATAGATGAACTAGACAAGTGCGCGTTAGTCACGGATCGCTGTGCATCAAGCTGTGGAAGATCGGTCTGCCATTTAAGCACTTACAACTTCAGTTCCCGCGGCAAGCCTGCCTCTTTGTCCATATAGATGAACTAATTCTGTCGCGACAAGCAAAACGATAACAATGAAGATGACGTACGCGGCTTGAGACAGTGCTTTCGCTACCGCCGCGTGCTGTGGAGAGCCGCTGAGCACCCCACTCGCAATCAAAAGTCCAATGGCAGCCGCAAAGGAAACCTTGATCATCTTTAGAACAGAAATTGCGATTTTATTTTCGTCTGTACTTGATTTGAGGCTGTATAACAATGTCAGAATTGCAGATAAGCGACGCATGAGCACGCGGCGAACTCACATGAGACGAATGATGCCGACGGTGGCGATAAGTAGCGGGATGACACCAACGTTGAGCAAAACCGAGGTAGCAATATTCAATCCGAGATTGTTTGGGTCAGATTCAAGGATGATTGTGAGGATGCCACCAGCAAACCGAACTGCAGTGGCTTTAGCAATTGATCGCAAGTGCGTACTCTAGGGTAACTAACTTAGAGAGAAGGTGATGAGAGGGTACCATGCGGCACGAGGTCTGTTGTTCCAATTTCGGAAAAGTACGTATGCCGATATGGGTACTATTGGAACATAGAAGACCACTTGGGCGATGGCTGCGGATGTGTGTGGGTTCATCATGTTGTAGGTGCGACAAGTAATATTGAAAGGATAAAGAAATAATGGAGTCAAGCCTTAAATGTTTTGGTGAATCTGGGTCTAGGGAATCAGGAAAATGCAGGGCGAGTCTTCTCATTAAATATTACATCCAGCTCCAGAAAAACATTACTTTCTTCTCCTGAAATACACAGCCATCTAAGTTGGGCCTTGAGGCTCGTGGTATCTCGCCAAGTTGGGAATCGTCGTGAGGGCTGAGGCGACCATGTTTTTAGGCTGTCTCGCGCAATGGCGCCAAATGCGGTCTAGCCTGAAAGCTCTGCGCCGAGAGAACCATCTGATTCGCCAACGCCTACGCGAGGACGATCATGTCCCCACTTGGCGGGCTGGTTTGGTCGGCTGGATTATCTCCGAGGCGAGGCCTGTGGTGGTGCGTGGAGGTCTCACAGCTTTCCGCCAGCATGGTGGACATGGGCAAATTTTATCTTGCCCGTGTTTCTGAGTCACACTGGCTAATATATCTAGATAGATCGCGATCATGGTGGGGGTTCCAGGGCGGTCGAATGCCTGCCACACGTGCCGGCAGAGGAGAATCAGGGTCAGTACGCGAAAACTCGCATTATTCCCGAATGTACTGTACTGACTTGGCGTTCGTTGGGTTTCTAGTGCGGCGGCGAAAGACCAACATGCGTCAACTGCACCAAGTCGAGGCGCACATGTGGAGGCTATCAAAAGAAACAGGCTTTTATAATGTCTAGTTACATGGCAGATTCGAATTCCACCGTGACGAACAATGGATCGACTGCTGTGAGCCAAGATGGTACAGCCCCAGTATTGCTGCATCGTTGGAAGAAGAGCGAGGCCGCGTTGAACCCTCCCCTGCCAGCAAGGGAGCATGCTCTTTTAATACCAAGCATGACTACTGCTGTGACATCTCGGAACCTGTTTCGTGATCAGCTTCTTGGGCTATTTCTCGACTTGCAATGCCCATCTGTGGGTGGAGGTGTCACGCGTTTCAACGGACACTACAACTGGCTCCTCCAACTCCCCAACATTCAACTCTCGGCTGCTCTCGAGCACGCCCTCATGGCAAACTGCTGGTCGAAGCTTGGCCGTGAAAGCGGTCACGTCCCACTCGTTCGCAAGAGTTTGTCGCAGTACACGGCGGGGCTGCACGAGCTTCAACGGGCGATATCCAAGACTGAATCCCGCTTCAGCGAGCAGAATATAGCTAGCTGCGTAGCTCTCATCATGTACGAATTTTCTGAATGTCCTGGTTCCGCAACCGACGGCTACATGAACCATTATAATGGTGCCATGAGATTGATCTACAAACGAGGTCCCGAGGCCCATGCAGCAGGGTTAGCTCATAGTATCCTCCAAGTCATGAGAATGCATACGGTGAGCTTTTGCCTTATTTTTACCACCTGGGAGACGCTCTGAGTGCTTTATGCATGGATTGGGATAATTTCTGACTCTTTTTAGGTCTATCAAAGTCTTGGTCAGCGCCGCAGATCGTTTTTGGCCCAGCCTGAATGGATGCACAAGCCCTGGGCTTCTTCCCGCAAGGCGTCTCATGACTTGCTTCTGGATATTCTCCTGCAGGTACCGAGTGTTTTTGAGAAGATTGATGCTGGAAAAGCAGCCTCAAGCCCCGAAATAGCCTTTCGCGGCAAATTGAACGCCATAAAAGAGTGTTTGCGCCTGGATGAGCAACTCAATGACTGGTTTTCCGGTTATCAGGCCGCTGCTCATGGGCCATTATATTGGCCAAAGTTGAGCAACATGAACAGCGCAAGCGACGACCCAGGGCTTGGAAAATTATTCCCTGTATCATTTGAATTTCCCTCTTTTGGAGTCGGCGAAACCTTGATCCTGTTTTGGACCGCCCAGGTTTTGATCCATTCTCATCTCACCATGTTGCGTCAGAACCTATTTGGAACTGATGCCAAAGCATCACAATTCATTGATGAAGATTTTATATCCTTGCTTGTCGACATGGACGACGGTGCGATTGAGCCTTCTTCGATTGAAACAGGGTGGGCGCAACAAAGCCTGCGCCACCAGCAGGAATGGGCGCGCGCGTCAGCCAGCTATGTCTGTCAGTCGGTGGAATACTTTTTGCAAGAAAAACTTTGTCATCTTGGAGCAGGCGTCGTGCTGCCACCCTTAATGGTCGTGCAGTCATGTTTGTCCATGGCGCCTGGAGATTGGACGAGAGTGATGGTATGGATTCGCGAAAGGGTGGGCGTCATCAGGGATACGGGCGTTAATTTGGCCGGACAACTTTAGCGAGGAAACCTGGATTTATGCCATGACCCAGTACATGATGCATCTGGATGTTAAAATGCGTGATTACAACACTAGGACTCTGTGAATAATTTCTCGGCGCAATCGGAAAGTGAGAGCACACCATCTGGTCTCGTGTAGAATGGGTTGCAATTGCGTGCCAAGCCATCACCCAACGCCAACATCATGCACATGCACTAATTCATTGAAGAAAAAAAAACACGTCGTATTTGCGCCCTGGCTGTATGCAGCTGATACCAAGATTCTTATTTGATGTCTGGAGCTCCTGGTGCAAGCTTTGGACCACGTGGAGAAGAGACTTCGATTTCCAAACAACCTTGACCGACAGAAGCGTATGACGACGCGACCTGTGCCACAGCCGCCTGACAAAGAATTGTTTTCTCTCCCGGACTTCCATATTGGGCTTAGCCTTTTTTCTCCAATCCCCTTGGTCTCTCCCACGGACTTCCATTCCAGGGCCTGCAGTTCATGGTCTGTGCGGAACTGATCCATTTGGTGGGTCGTGGGCTTGAATCAAGCGACCGACTTGGTTCACAGGGTGTTGAAGCAAACTAGCCAAAAATGGCGATTGAAAAGAGAATTCGAGAGTAATTGGCAGACTGTGACAAATATTTTGAACGAACGAAGGTCCTGGAGAACATGATAAATAGGTCGATTTCCCTGTCCTGTTGTTGAAAGCCCAGTCTGGTTCGGACCTCTCAACACATTTACACCTTGCTCATCACTTTTACTTTCGGGGTCTAAACTCCAGCCTTCCCAAAATGCCTTCAAGCCTTCTACAAAGCTGCATATGTGGTAGCCAACGAACGCAGCTATCAGCATACTTCAAAACCCAGATGAACAGCCTGGGCAAGCTGTGGCGGGACAATGAGCTTCAGATTGAGTTGTTCAATCACTATACGTCCAGAGTTCACGAGTCTGGAGCGTCTGTCAACGGGAACTTGATCATTTCACCACACAAGAACATTCAGCTTGCACATGTTGAGATCACTCTGCTGGGTGAATCCGCCGTCAGTTGGGAAACCGTCGTGAACAAGTCCACATCTCGCTTGCGTTTCCTCAAAGTCGATTTCCCGGTACCAGAGTCTGCTTATCCTCCATCGGGAAGCTTTTTAGCCGGCCACGTATACAAAATCCCTTTTAATTTTGTCATACCTTACGAGTTACCCTCAACTAGCTGCAATCATCCTGTCGATTCAGCAGCAGTCAAAGATCACCACTTGCGACTACCCCCGACAGTTGGAGGCTGGGCAAATGACGACATGGCCCCGGATTTTATCCAAGTTCAATACTCGATAGAAGTGTCAGTATCGCACAGAGCTTCTCACAAGCAGCCTTATTTGCTGTATCAAAAATCGAGGAGGACGATTCGAGTGGTTTCTCCATCCATGGAACAACCGCCTTTAACCGTTTTACCATCAAATAAGGTTTATAATCTGAATGGAACCAAAGAGGTTTACAAAGGCCTCCTTTCGGGATCTTCAGGTCGCATTAGTGTCGTTGGGACGCAAGCTCAGACTGTGCATCTTTGCCCAGATATGCGTGGCTTGGATAAATCTTCTGTACCCATAGTCTTGACCTTTGCACCCACATCACTCGACATTATCCCGCCTCAGATAAACTCCGTTACTGCCAAGATTAGGTCGCACACGTGGTACAAACACGGCTACCTGACGAATTTACCGGATCAGGGGAACAAGGAAGAACCCTACACGATAGCTATCCCGCTTGAAGTCGACTCCCCGGAGAAACTAAGATGGTCACAACATCTCGACCTAGAATATGACAGCAACCCAAAAGATGATGCTACACCCCCGATATTTCACACAACGACTTCACAAATTTCATTCCGTCTGCCAATATTGGACAAAACATTTCTCCCTACGTTCCATTCATGTCTTGTTTCGAGGACTTACTCAATACATTTGCGCTTAAACATTAATAATTCGGTGGTGGAACTGTCCGTACCGATCCAGATTGTCATCGATACGACCCGAAATCAGGGGTTACGGGATGATTCTAGGCTTGATATGGAGGTGGTTCCGGCTTATTCATAGAAGAAAAAAAAAAGAAGAAGAAAAAAGCCCTACGGTGGCCTATTATGATTGACACGCTGATTTGAAATGTATTATTTCTTGCCATGAGTTTCTGGTCCAATTTGTCACCCGTGGTTGATACCTACGCTCTTAATCTGTGAAGTGACACAATTTGGGCTATGTGTCAAACGATCACGATGTCTCCACTAAATGCCGAATCCTTGACAAATTTTTACTCTCGCGAACCACGATGGACCCTCTTGAGGCTCGCCAAGGCTATTCTCAAGGAGGAATTCTCAGCCGATATTTCGCCGGTTCCACCGATCGTAATGGCGAGATGAATTTTTATGGCGACATGAACCCTCAGATGATATCGAGGCTGTAGATCACGACTGTCAGATCAAGACACGCCAAGAGGCTCGTTATCCGTGCAGCGCGCTACTCTATGCGGTTGGCGGCGCAGAGCCTTCGTCCCCCAAGGCCTAGGCCGAAAGCATGAAGAACGTGCGCCTCAATTCATTACCATCAGACCGCAATGTAGCACTCAGAGGTAAGCCTTTTATGGATTTAATATTTTTCCATATCCAACTAAGTTTCTAGATTGTCGCACATGTACCAAGCGACGCATAAAATGTGATCGCACGATACCAAATTGCGCGAAATGCAAGTCCCGGGGATTGTGCTGCCCAGGGTTCGATTCAGTCCCGCTCAGATGGAATCAGGGTGTCGCCAGCAGAGGCAAACTCACTGGAAAGACCCTCCCAGTGCTCTCACAAAATAAACTCAGAAATAAAAACGAAGAAATTGAGATGCCAATCATCCATGCAGTTAATGGTCGAAGTGACAACACAGAGCCTGACTCTGAGATTACCTCACACCAAGGGGCTCTGTCGCGCAACGCCCCCAGCCTACCCAAAGAGCTTGGCCCATTCAACCGATTCCTAACCACGGATTCTATTGAGAAACTTCTCAGCCATTTTTATTTCGAAGTTGCGCCTTTACTCACATGGCTTGATGGCCCACAAAACCAGTGGCGACAGGTCATCATTCCACTTGCAAACCAATTCCCTACGCTGCGACTGGGGATTCTAGGTCTTGCTGTTGCTCACTTGTCAGCAACACCAGGGAATAATGACGACAAGAAAGATCTTTTAGATGCCAACCACACCTTCCGCGATGCAAGCCTTCGCTTGCTGAACCAGGATATGCGCCTGGAACTGAATCGCAAGTCCGCCACCACCAGCCACCAGAAACCTAATGGCTCATCTATATCCCAAATACTTGCCACAATGCTCGTTCTGTGTTTTTCGGAAATGCTGACACCTGATTCTAATGGCTGGAACCTTCATCTACGAGCTTGCCGAACGATTATAGACCGACAAAGCCTGGAATTTCCCTCAGACGGGCATGAAGACCCAGTCGCCAAATTCCTTGTAAAAGAAGCCGTGGACTTGGAGGCCTTTGTCAACGTATCCAACTTTGTGAAACCGCCGAACCCTGAAGTACCTAGGCCAACACCGCTGAGCTGGGACGGGAACTTTTGGCTATTCACCCGCTTGCTTCATGAGATTACGACAGTGGAAAGAGAACGTCACGACCTCGTCCGTGGGGGTCACCAGCCATCGCTGGTGGACATGACCATCTGGCAGGCGAAATTCGAGCACGCATATGTCCGAGCACGCGAGGCTTACATTCAAACCTTCTTCGAGGCCATAATACGCGCACACTATCACGCGGGCCTGATATATTGCTACCAGGCTCTTGCGCCTGCCGACGAGTCGAAGCAGACCGTTCGCGCATACGTTAATCTCCTCTTTCGCGATATTCAGGCCATCGGAGGAACTCAAAAGTCACTATTCTCTCACGACAGCTTTTTTCCCTTGTTCATTACCGGCACAGAGTGTCGAGGCGACACGCATCGCCAGCATGTTGTGCAAACGCTGTTTGAAAAGACAATCTTCACCACGGGGGTTTGGTGTAATAATGCCGCGCTAAAGTTTTTACATGAGTTTTGGAATTCTCCGAGGGATGATTTCCCGGAAAATTGGATACAATATGCTCGTGAAAGAGAGATTGATCCATTTCTGATATTTTGACGTGGATTGGCTTTCCAAGCTGGGCACGATTTGACCGGAGGCGTTGGCGTCTTTTTCTTCTTTTTTGGAGTTTTCTTGTGGTAATTATTTTAGATGTCAGAAACAGAAATAGACCTGAAATTGTATTTATCTTTATTTAGATGAGAAAATGCGAATATAATTCCAGTTTAATGGAATAAAAGCGAATCAGAGGGCGACAAGATTGGGGAACTTACCATGTGCTGACCATGAGCAGCTTGATGCGTGGGGCAAGATTGCGGCCCAGTTGATCTGAACTAAGCCCGATGGAGATGCTCAGCAGAGAAAAGACTCCTCAGTGTCGTGTACGCCCTTCCGTCTCCGTAGGCCCACATTTGGACTGAATCTGGCTATCGCCGTCTCTTGGTCAAATGAAGGGCTCGCTGATCATTTCTTGCGTTCGAGTGTTCCTCATATAAAATAATACCTAGACTCTTTTGATACAGGGACCGCATTCTGGGTTCATTTCATCACACTTTTTTACCTAGCACTGCTTGAGGCCCCGCATTGGCAGATTTTCCCGAATTGCCTGATCGCGTAACAACCATGTCGGAACAAACCCAGATCCTTGAAAATGGGATCATACAGTTGCCCCCCCGCACGGGAACTTCATTTATTTTGAAAAAAGGTCAACAGCTTCGAGTGATTGACCCGGAAGGCTGTCAAGTCTCCGATCTCGTCGCTTTCAATCTCGCCGACACCAACGAAACAATTTCTAACGGTCGCACTTTTGACTATGCCGATAAAATCTACATGACAGAAGGGGACAAGCTTTATAGCAATCGAAGCAACGTTATGCTGAGAATCGTCAAGGATACTGTCGGCAGACATGATTTTCTGCTGACCCCGTGCTCCAAAGACACCTTCCGCATCATCTATGGCGATGTTGACCCAGCTCCGGGATGCTTTGGGAACTTGGCTTTTGTACTGGCAAAGCATGGCATTGGAGAAGACCAGATCCCGTGCGCATTCAATTGTTTCATGAATGTGCCGGTTGATGGAGAGACGGGAAAGTTCAAGGTTCTGCCACCAATAAGTAAACCCGGAGATCATATCGACTTCGTGGCCGAAATGGACTTGGTGGTCGCTATCACAGCATGCTCAGCATCCCTATCCAATGGAGGCAGCTTCAAGCCGATTCAGTATCGGATTAATTGAAAAGTTGACAGAATTGGAGACAAACTCCCAATCGCTGTTGCTTGCGCATGTTCCGTCTGGTGACGTTATCATGAAATTTCTCTGCTAAAGGGCTCGAGTTCATTCCTATGTATACGTGGATGGCTTCTCTCAATTGCAAAAGAATACTCATATTATTTATTAGTTGAATCCTTGGCTAAATATTCTATCCACCGTTCTATTCAATTTTCGGACCAGCCACACATCAAAGCTGACTGCGCCTGCTCGTGATACAACATGCTTGCGAACGGTCTTTACCATGTAACGACCTGGTGCACTAGCCGTCCAGGTCAAGGAGCAATGGAGGACTCATCTTGGCCGGCTCAAGCTGAGAGAAAAGTAACCACAGTACCGCTAGCAGCAACTAGGTTAGGGGGGGCAGAGCTCTGGGAACTGACGATATACCGGCAGTTATCGATAGTTTTGGAAGAATCAAAGGCCACACCCGCGCAGATTTGAATATGGGCACTGTCACCGGCCCTGACGCCGGCGCTGACAGTGAGAGAAACTGCACGGCTATTGCACAGACTCAAGCAGTGACTTTGGTCCTGAGCACTGACCCTCTCTGCTCTTGAGAGGTCTGCGAAAATCGCATTACACTGTGGTCGGTAGTGGAGGTCGAAGCTACCCTCCGGGAAGTCCTGGCTGGAAGTGCCTGCATTGAGCATTCCACGAGTAGATAGGTAGGTGTCAACCTCATCTAATGTAAGGAGACCCTGTCTGAGAGCATAGCTCAAATCGAAGCTTTGAACATCCGAGCTGCAGGGCTCGTTAGAGGGGGCTGCTGACGTGGTGGTAGTCGAGCTTGGCAGGGCCGCTGACGTAGTTGCTTCAATAATTGTAGTTGAATCAGTTGAACCAGTAGCGGGATCGCTGCTGCTGGAAGCTAAAATGGTTGTAGTATCGCTCAATGCTGTGGTCGAGGTAGCTGAGTCGATGGTTGTTGTCGAGGCAGTTGAGCCAATGATTGTTGCAGCAGCTGAGTCGCTGGGCGGGTTGATACCGATACTGCTGGAAGCGGAGGAGACGATGGTGTTGACAGCAGCAGTGGTAGTATCAACAAGAGAGAGGCTGGATGATGTTTCCAGTGTGCCAGTGAAATCACCTGATTGAGTAACCGTGGCAGCTGTGGAGGCTGTTGTCAAGGTCCGGGTCTTCGGTTTGCATGTCGTTGCATCAGCGCCCGCGACAGCAAAGCCTACCGCCAGAGCAATTGCGGCAATCCTCTGCGAAACCATGGTGAGATAAAGATTTCAGGTCACGATTTGAGTTGTAGAATGTCGGTCAGCATGCAAGTCAGAGAAAATGAGGACAATTCATCTTTAATAAGAAAATTTTCAAATAAACTGACTCAAACGGTGCTGAACTATTGACGCCACCTCCTAAGGATGATCTATAAAACTGGGTAAGAGCAGATCGAGACCCCATGCTATTCGATAGTTCTAGGCTAAGAAAGCGACGCATTGCTTTTTTTTTCATTGTAAAAAAAAAAAAAACTATAGGCACGGACTCGACCGGACTCTACCGGACTACCAATTTACCACTTGGTCCCCTCATTGTCGCTACAATCACAGCACATCGGTGGTTACCCTATGGCTTTTTTGTGGGGATAAATACGGTGGGCAGACTCTTGTGGTTGCAGTGTCACAACATGCATGGTATGGTATGCCTGTCTGGCAGGCCTGTACAAAGAGAGGCAGCTTCGAAAAGACATAAAATTAGACAGGGGAGGGGAAGAAGTTGAGAACTTTGAAGTATGCAGTTCAATTCGACAGCCACACCAGAATGCGACCGACCACTACCTTGTTACGACATCAGAGTGAGGTTGCGTTGTTGTGCCTTGCAATCTAACCTCCGCCAGCCCGTGTAGAACCAACCAGTCGTGCCTCCGACCGTTACGTGCGCCAAGCCTGGGCACATCCGATCAGCCTTGTTGGCGATGCAGTCAGCTTTTCGTGCAGGATTCTGCAACGCCATCCCCATCGCCCGAAATTTGCGGATTGTGCCTGCGCCTTGGTGGTGGGGACAGGGGGGAGATCAAGGCTCCGTGCCGAAGAGGAATGGAGCAGCATTCTTGCAAAGTGGCGCCCAACCGACGGCTTGATTGGATGGGTGTTGAAGCGATACCTTTGCAATCTTCATCACTGATCAAAAACCTTTATGAAATGTGAAAACATGTTTGTTTCTTCTTCATCTGTGCGACCGATGTGATCTGTTTCTGATGGAAACTAAGTGGGGAAGAATCGGAGCGTCCAGTTTCTTTCCGAAATTGCTGGCCACACAACATGTACGCCAAGTCGTCCTGTCAGGGGTCGGTTGTTCAGCGCGTTTCACCAGCCCACCAATGCTGTCGCTTTGTCCCTGACAGATCGAGTATGGAATGCGCAGGTTTTTGGCGGGGGATTGACCGAAGATCGCACCATATCGGCTATTACCAACTTCACAGTCCTCCCTCCTCAAATGCAAGGGGGTCGAACAAGCTTGTCGTGTTGAGCCAACCAACAGCACCTTTAATACAGGCTTATTTTGAACAGCCATCATTTCCTGCATCCTTGACGGGGCTGACGCATCCATCATACCATGATTCGGACTTGACCCATGCGAAGAAACCAAGTCGATGAACTGTAGGGCAACGTGGGGCCAACTCAGCCGCACCGCAGCCATTGTTGATCTGTGCAAGAGCTCTGCGCAGTTCTAATTTAAACATGTTTACCTACAACTTGAAGCTTCCGCGAAACAATTTCTTTTCTTCTCTGTTTTTTCTTTTTTTGGACTTTGGCTCAACGGTCGTGGGTGATCGACAACACTTGACCTCCACGTCTTATCTCGATCTTCCAGCAGAAGCCTAGACCATGGATTCCGCCCCATGGTTGGGAACACAGCGCATGCTACTGTGCTCGTTAATAGCGTGTTTAATAGGCGCCATCCAAGTCACTGCTGATGATTCTTCATGGCCCTTTCAGCGTCGCGCATTCCACAAAGATAAGTATCAAGCCACCGGATCTTTGATCTTTGACTGACAGACCAGCACCGGCTGTTTTAGGCGACTATCTGTACGTTGAAGGCGGCGAAATATCAAATTATGTCAATGAAAGAAAGGAAAATGATGCAGACGAAAGTCGCCCTTGTAAGATGAAGCCACGCGGGACCTGCTATCGCTATTCGTTCTTACCAATCGTTCCCAGCCAATAAAACATTATCGATCCCACTCAAAACCTCCTGGACAAACTCGACCGTCAAAATCAGAGAGATCGAAAAGCCCGATGATCTCCCACAGCCCATGTCTCGGTTTGGTCTTTGGTCAAATGACACGACAGGAAAGCTGTATCGCTGGTCTGGGCAACGACCGAACAAGACTGCGGCTGATGACGAAACCAACCCGCTCTACGAGTTCCAGGCCGATGGCGAAGGTGGAGGCAGCTGGTCCGAATCTTCTCCATCTAACGCCAATTACTTCCAATCGCTTTGGCACGGAATAGACGGCGCCTCAGCTTCTTGCGGCGGTATGGGATTCTATTTGGGAGGATGGGCGAACGACTGGTCCGAAGCGGAATACAAATTCGGAAATGGCGTCACTCAATTTCGACTCCCGGGAATCTTGACATACGACATGGAAACTCGGACGTGGAGCAACGATTCGACCTCCGATCTTAACACTTACGGTTACGTAGCGAAGAGTTCTGGTGTTTGTGTCATGGGTTTTGGAGAGAATCCTCTCTTCTTCACTCTTGGAGGCAATACTGCCATAGTAGGAGAAGGAACAGAACATCAAAACGATTTCAAGACGATTACCTTCTATGATCCAATTAAGAAGACTTGGTACTCGCAGTCAGCATCGGGCGACATCCCCAACACACGGGTGGGCTTCTGTGCAGCTGGTGTACATGGACAAAATGGGACATATGAGATGTGAGATTCATCCCTAATATTGTCAACTGTTACCTAACACTTTTCTTTTTGTTTCTTTCAGATATATTTATGGTGGATGGAACGAGCAAAAGGGCATTGCGGATCTCAGTGACATGTGGGTTTTGTCTCTTCCGGCCTTCCACTGGTTCCGTATCGATGCGACAGCGCCAACCCGCCAATATCACTCATGCACCGTCGTGGGCAATCGGCAAATGCTTGTGTTCGGGGGGACTGAAAAACAATTCACCTGGACTCAGGACGATCAGTGGAATCAGACGCTTGGCATATTTGATTTGACCGAATTGAAATGGAGCGACAAGTACGACGCTGGGGCCGACGCATATCAGTCACCGCAGGTGGTGCAGGCGTGGTATGAGGAAGAGTGAGGTCTATTCCTGGCTTGCACTATCAGTGATGCAGTTGCTAACTCTATTCAGGGGTGTTGACTCAATCGGGTGGTCCAATAAAGATATCAAAGCTATTTTTGTAAACGGTATGACGACAAAAACTTGCTGGTTTAATATCAATGCTAACATGATCAAGGCGCGACAACAACTTCATCCGATAGTCCTGCATCTACATCTACATCTACATCCTCCATTGAAACATCCACGGATTCTAAGAAAACATCGATAGGTGCCATAGCTGGAGGAGTTATTGGGGGTGTGGCAGCCATATGTCTTATCGGTGCGGCTTTCTACTTCTACCGTCGCCGATTGCGCCGGGACGTCCCGCAAGAAAAGCAAATAGAGCATTTCGGCCCCGAGGCGAAAGAGTTGGATCCACACAAGGTCCTCACGCCGGCACCATCCGAGTTAGTGGACCCCAACACACCTCAAACACCACCGCCGTGGGAGCTGGAGGGTCGCGAGCGGGCTGTTGAACTTGATGCGCTGCCTCAGAATAGGGAAGGCTTTAGCAGGAATTAGGCGTTGGGAATTCTGATGGACTCATAATAGGCAGGGCATTTCGTCCACAAATTGATACCCAGTTCGTGAACTAGACCATTCAAGGTTATAATTCAAGCTTAAAAATGCCGAATAAAGAAATCAGCTAAAAAGAAAAAAAAGAGGTAAAAGAATAAGCTATTATCATGGCACAAGAATAAAACGGCCCACCGGAAATTAAAGAAGCCCTCCCGCTTTAAGCTCAGACCAATCCATAGGATGGAACCAATTCTTCCGCGCTTCCACAATTCACGCGAATCGCTCTCGCGTATTCGAAGATTGGGGTCCTCACTCTGGGCCTTGAAAAGTCCCCCGTATTCCTACCTGCCCAATCGCGATAAGGTGGTTACAATGGCCGGCGCCATGTCCTGATTGGGAAGGTCTGTACCCTGTCCACCCGTCACGTCTACCGATTTGGTTACAGGAGAGGTATAGCCGAAAGGGCATTGGCGCGATGCTTTGGCTACTGTTGGTTTGGTTAGTGGCTACAAAAACGAAAAGACTGATGAGAGTTGGTAAAAAAAAAAAGCCGCGGTTTCCAATGGCAAAGGATCCCGCGCCAAGAACCGCAAGCAACATGCTCAATACAGGGGAGATTGCGCCACTTCCATCGTTTTGGTCGCGTGCCTGGTGAGGTATTTACACCGCGCACGGCCAGTATAACAGAGAAGGAATATTTTCCATAAGGGGTAGGTATCTCCTGCAATTGGCAAGTACTGCGCTATGGAAGACCCGGAAGATCAATGGCCTTCCTTTCCTAACCTAAGCCCTTGAATAATGGTCTAACATTCGGGCATAGTTGGCACAATCGATCTGTTATTTCCCCGTATCTAACTTGAAAAGAACAAAGATTGGGTTCCCAAAATGGGCCCCATGCTACGAGATGGTCTGTTCCGTTGCACTTTGTCCATACAGTAGAGCCCAACCCTGCAGCTAGAAGCTACCGGCCTCACCCCTGCATCGGCATCGGACTTATGAGCCTTGCCAAAATTTTAAATCTAGACCACACCGAATTACACCAAGAATACTACCTATTTCCACATTTGATCTGTAGCCGATCCGTCGATCGGATAAAGGATTGATCCACATCGCTTCATAAAATCCACGCCATGTCACCGGGACAAAATCAGAAGTTCCATCACGAGCAAAAAAGCCCAGAAGTTTATCTCGTATTCCGTCAAACGATACCTTCCTTTCAGATGCTGCATTGAAAAAGTCCCAATCATACAGGGCAGCTGAATTGTGTCATTCGGTTCGAAATGCGGGTGATAACCACAAACTATCGGACACCCAATCAGGAACAACTGAAGTCCTCGTTGGAGACTTCAACTATAAAGATAGCCATGGCCATAGGATAGATTAGAAAGACGACACCAAGGGTCTAGTCTCTCATTACAGCACCTGTTACTCAATCATTACTTAGACAACATGACAATGCGCTCTCTCCTCCTCTTGGGCCTTGCTGGCCTCGCTGCCAGGACCCAGGCCCACCCATCTCGACGCCAGCCAAACAATGTCGCCCTTTCAAAGAGAGGCATTGACTTGGAGGCTTTCCGTCTCAAGGAGATGTCTGAGTACACAACCAACGAGAAGGTTGTGGAAGACCCACCGGTCCAAATCACCAAGCGAGCCGGCAACTACGTGGATTCCGCCAAGGAGCTGCTCAAGTCGGTTGTTCCCGATGCTACTTACCGTCTGGTTGAGGACCACTACGTGGGTTCTGGTGGCATTGCCCACGTTCATTTCAAGCAGACAGTCAACGGAATTGATGTTGACAACGCCGACTTCAATGTCAATGTAAGTTCTACCGAGAGCCGATTCAAACTCCAACACATGCTAACAGCGACATAGGTTGCCTCGGATGGTAGCATCTTCTCTTTCGGCAACAGCTTCTACACTGGCGATGTGCCCGCACCATTCACCAAGAGAGACGTTTCCGACCCCGTTTCTGCTTTGAAGGGTGCAGTTGATGTTCTGGCCCTTCCAGTCGAGGCCGATGGTGCCAAGGCCGAGGCCAAGGACGAGTCTGAGCACTACAAGCTTACCGGCACAAAGGGTGCCGTGTCTGATCCCGAGGCCAAGCTTGTCTACCTCGTGAAGCCCGATGGAACCCTTGCCCTGACCTGGAGAGTTGAGACTGATGTCATGGACAACTGGCTCTTGACCTACATCGACCCTGAAACCAACCAGAAGATTTTTGGCGTTGTTGACTACGTTGCTGATCTTGCTACGTACAAGGTCTAGTAAGTCAAATGAAATACCCCAACTGGTAACCTTGCATAAGCTAACCTATTTTGAACTCAGCCCTTGGGATATCAACGACCCAACTGAGGGATCTCGCTCCGTCATCAAAGACCCTTGGGACATTCAGACATCCGAGTTCACCTGGATTTCTGATGGAAGCACCAACTACACCACCACTCGTGGTAACAATGCTATTGCCCAGGTCAACCCATCTGGCGGAACCGCGTACCTCAACAACTACCGCCCGAGCAGCTCAAGCCTCGCCTTTGAGTATGACTACTCCGTCAGCACGACTACCCCAACCACGTACCGTGATGCTTCCATCACCCAGCTGTTCTACACAGCAAACAAGTACCACGACGTCCTCTACCGTCTCGGATTCACGGAGCAGGCCGGAAACTTTGAGTACAACAACAACGGCCAGGGAGGCCAGGGCAATGACTACGTCATCCTGAATGCCCAAGACGGAAGTGGCACTAACAACGCCAACTTTGCTACACCCGCTGATGGTAGCCCCGGACGTATGAGAATGTACCTTTGGACCTACAGCACCCCTCAGAGGGACTGCTCCTTTGATGCCGGTGTGGTGATTCACGAGTACACACACGGATGTAAGCGAACCGATACCCTCCATTTGAATGATCAATGATCTAGGCAGAGACTAATATGAATATAGTGTCCAACCGACTTACTGGTGGCCCATCCAACTCTGGCTGCCTGTCTGGAACCGAGTCCGGTGGCATGGGAGAGGGCTGGAGTGACTTCATGGCAACTGCCATCCGCCTCAACCCCAGCGACACCCGATCGACGAACCACGTCATTGGTGCCTGGGTGTACAACAACAATGCTGGAATCCGAGCCTACCCCTACAGCACAAGCCTGACAACTAACCCTTACACCTACAAGAGCGTCAACTCCATGTCCGCTGTCCACGCCATTGGAACCGTCTGGGCTACCATTCTGTACGAGGTTCTGTGGAACTTGATCGACAAGCACGGAAAGAACGACAACGATGTTCCCACTTTCAACTCTGCTGGTGTCCCCACCGATGGAAAGTTCTTGGCCATGAAGCTTGTCATTGATGGCATGGCGCTGTAAGTTTTCCCGCTGCTCTTCCTAAACTGGGGTTTGCGATTGCAGTGACTAACAATAAATTATAGGCAACCTTGCAGCCCCAACTTTGTCCAGGCCCGCGATGCTATCTTGGATGCCGACACTGCTCTCACCAAGGGTGCCAACCTCTGTGAGCTCTGGACTGCGTTTGCCAAGCGAGGTCTGGGTGAGGGTGCGAGATACAGCAGCTCAAGCCGTACTGAGAGCTTCACCGTTCCCTCTGGCGTTTGCTAATTGTCGCAAAGCCGGCTTGAAACTTCAATGCATAAGAGATTGGGTTGGTAGTGATTTAGGTGTGATTTATATGACTAGATGATGTACTTTTTCTTTGTTCTTTTACACTTCATTTTCATAATTTTCAAATTCGAGGACATTTTTGTGTCATCCAACATCTGAAAGGAAACGCGTGAATGAAGAAATAAGACTGTAAAAATAGTACGGCTCGTTCTAGCACGAATACAAGGCGAGCAAAGACCCATTTCTACCCGTATTCTGACGCAACGTGCGGTTGACATCGCGGTCGGTATGGGATTTTCAAGTCTGCCGCATTTCCGTGTCAACACCAACACGCGGACCTTGATTAGCGACTTCACGATTGCGTCTTGATTCTCTCGAGATATCTTTCCTTTTAAGCGCCTGCTCTTCCTTCTTTCTAGACCATGGTCAATGTTCAATTCAGGTGTTTGCGAGTGCTTGTTGAGGAAAACATACCGATCCAAATCACTCATAAAATCTGGCTCTGATCCTCCAGCACCAGACTTGTGTCTCACGGCTCTTGCAACTTCTCCCTCGCCTGGAGGGCGCATCTTTTCCTCTTCGTACCCCTCTTCAGAGCCTGAGATTTGCTGCCGTCTGTCAGGATCCTTCTCCAGTGTGTCCCTTGTACCATCGCCCAACGCAGGCGCAACCCCTTCACCTTCGCCTAAACTTGGATACCGTTTCTCAATCGGGTTTTCTCTACGGTCGGGCTTTTTAGAACTTAATTCTTCCACGGGGTCCTTTGTCGCTGCATTGCCTTCAATTGTGTAGGCCGCAGTCTTGGGGGGTTGGCTGGGCTGATCCATGATATGTGATGCCAGGGCGGATTTTAGCAGTGTTGTGGGAGCGGGCAGAATATGGCTTGATTATTGACGTAGAAATAACGCATTAATTCTTTTATGGTTGAAATGGACAGACGCTGACATCTGTTGTCATTGATTCATTCATTGACGTAATAGCCATGTCGTCATTGATTCTCTGGGGTCTTGCCACCAGAGTGACTACGAACTAGTGCTGTCGCATGCATTCCACTTCTTGACTTTGAATAAACTTTTATCGGGTATAGAATAAATGATATTTGCACTGATCAACCCATGCAGCATCCTGCTGGGCGATAAGTGTATTTACCAGAGCTAAATTGAAACTAACAGGAGTCCGCAGACAATATCCATGCTGGATTCATCAAGATTTAAATACTTGGTTAAATCGAAATGCATTATGAAGAAGTGAAGAAACACGAATCCAAGGCAGTGCTTGGCCAGCGTGTTTGAACGTCAGGGTATCTCCGTAGATAGGGCCTTAAACTAATTCCACGAGGGATCTTTCGCTAGTGCGGCTTGTGCTGGGTCTATTTGTCCGGGATGCCGCATCCATAGGGCTCATATCAACCAGATATATATTAACACCATCACTGTGTTGTATTCCAAATGATTTATCGACCGTGATGCCACGAGGTCTCGGCCGGTCTGCATTTCTTGTAGGAGGAGGAGGATATCCATGGGCGTCATTTTGAATGCCCATGCGCGGATTCGAAATATTTCTACCTCCTGCTTTTATATACCTGTTCGAGTCATTTGTTGAGCCTCGGAGACTTGGGAAAAAGTGACCAAGCAGGACCCTCAGTGTTGGCATGCAAACACACATTATGCCCACATTGATCTCGACCGTCGACCAAATTGAGAGATCAATTTGGTCAAATGTGGGATTGTGTGACGACCGCAAAGTAATAATGTATTGCAGTCGAACGATGCTGATCACGGTAATGCTGGGAAAATTAGCTATGATTCTGGATATCCCAGCAAAAACTTACAAGGTGCCCACCATAAACATGGTCGCGATTGCCAACTTTTTCTTCCAGTGCATTTTGAGACTTTGTAAGTACCACAGGGGTATTGCTAGCATCCAGATGTCTAGCGCAATACTAATTGATGCATTTGCCCAGCCGATGGCGTTTGTATTCAAGCTTTCGGCCCTGTCAGCTAAACTTGCGTCCAGTGGGGAAATTGACATACCACTGTCCCTGATGTTCTCCATCCCAGCCTTCCCAGAAGAAGCTCACCGGGGAGCACTGAAAGATGGCAACAAAAATGAAGGTGACTCCAAAGACCGCGTTAAGCAAGATAGTGCCTGTCAATACGTTCTTTGCAGATCTGAAGAATATTCTCAGGTAGAAGAATAAAAGCGACATCTTCAGAAGAGAAACCTGAGCAAAATAAAAGACTTCAAGAATATAAAAAAACAGCCCAAAACGGGTAATTTGATTTGGGGTAAGTGTCCATATGTCCTTACCCTCCCCATGGCCCGCCGTGCCATGAATATTCATAGCCGTCGATGGAAGTCCACAGATGAAGGTTATGAGAATGAACAAATCGTCCAACCCCCAGTCCATCTTCATGATGAAGAATTTGGTTGCAAATCGCAGCAATACAAAGACGCCAGTCAATGTTCCTAATACAATGGTGGTATTAACAAATATCGGTGTCTTATTGCGTATTGGAGCACCGCAGTTGGTCAGAGTTGCATTTTTAGTTACTTGAATGCAGTTAATATCAAATAGCGTTAAATATATTGTCGAACTTACCAAGGAGCTCCTTGACGCTGCATTCTTGAGATGCACAAAGGCCAGCGGATTCCAAGATGACGCTATCCGTGCAAACGCAAAACGTATCCGTTGCATTGCAAGTTGACACTGAGATGGCATCTTGAACGCATGGGATCTTCTAGCTATCAGCACGGCGACACGTCAAAGGGGGGGAATGGTTTGAAACATACAGCGCATTGAGGAAGACCGGAGAATATAGGAGCAGTCGAGTTTTCGATCGCGATGCAATCAATGATAAGGAAGGGAGCCAGGAATATGAGAAAAAGAGACTTCATGATGACCTAGTCGTATAGTTTCCATTAAAAAGTGAACCGTGCACGACGACAGGATAGTTAATATATGTCATTTTCTCTTCAGAAACCCTCCCCAAAAGCCATTACGTTCCAGCCATGCCACAGATGTGCCTCAAATGATGCGAAGTTGTATTGGTGGCTTGCAGGGTTTGAAACACCCCTGGTTTGTGCCGAGATGGTGTGGTGGGAAGCCGTAGGGCCCTCGGCAGAAAATGGTGGAGGGTCACGAGACAAAGAGGAACGCAGCTCTGGCAATCGCAGTAGTGCAGTAGTGCGAATCCTTGTGATTGAATCTATTGAAAGGTGAATATAGCGATCATGGCATATAGCTGTCGCATGGCGTGGTGAGATAGAATGCAAATAATCATAACTTGAATATCTGCTGTCGTAAAGCTTTGAGAGTATTTCGCCCATTCTTAATGATCTTTTACTCGAAATTGTTGAATCACACATCTTAGGCTGAAATATGGGATCAGAAGCCAATTGGTTCTGCCAAGTTTAGCCTGTGCTTAGCTGGTTCGCTTAGAGCGGAACGAGTTTTTGGCGGGATAGCACTCCAAATGCCAAGAGCGCCACGCAGCAATCTCGACAAAAATGAGGAAAGCTCGTAAATTTATGTCACATGGAGTTTATAGATGGTTTGTGTCAATTCTACCCGCATCAAACGTCGAGCCCGTCATTGGGCCGGGTAGAAGATGTATGGGATGTCTTGTGGCTCAGGGCTAGCCGTGTTTAGCACAATTGAAGTCTTTTGGATGATGGTAGAATACTTATTATTACAGAAACAAAATTTGATAAAATTCGTTCATTTGGCAACGATAAACCGAAATCACCGCAGCCGGTGCCCCTTGGCGGCGATAGCCCTATATACATGTATCGCAGAGATCAGAAAATTTAATTCCACCAAAGTCGTTGTCTGGGTCTCGGCATATGTCCTCTCCGCATCTCGCATTCGAGATAAGATGAAATACCTGAATTGGTATAGCACTGTATGACCATCCCGGTCCAATAGTAGTGAATAAGGCAAGTGGCCCGCGGGTAGCCTAAGGGTGACGAAGTAAGCCGGATATTGACAAACCTGAAACATATCTTAACAGACCACATTATAGCTCACGTCAATGATTGATAAAACCACATTCAACTTGGTGATAGTTATGACAGAAGCCCAAACAAAAAGGACTTTCATTTCTATCAACAGGCTCACTGAGCCATCAACCGAACAGGTTCCCATCTTTCAGCTCGTCTCTGATACTCAGTAACCCGATGCCGTTGACACAGACGCCCATGAGCCTAGTTACACCGCAAATGCTCATAACCTGAAATGTACATCGCCGTGGGGGTGGAATACAGATTTCATGGTTCCCACTTCCCGAGTAGAGCCATGGGCGTGCAAATGGTGGGTTGCATGCCACCACCACAAAAACATGGAACGGCACCGAAGCCGGCTTGGAAAGCAAGAGCATTCTTCCAAAAGGTGAATCACATTTGCGTTGCTGGTGAGCAGGATGGCTGACCCGGTGGGGATAAGAATGAGATAATCCGGTGGGGAGACCAATCATTTGACCCGATCGGGGATAGATTATTCCGATGGGGGCACCAAAGTCTCAATACGGTAGGAAGAGTAAGATTTTGATCGTTTTAAGGGTCCTTTTGGCATTCGGGATCCGCAGATTTCGGACTTGCCCACCTTCCGAATGCCTAGAATTGGTAAAGTATGGCCCTAATTGAGGGGTAGCCAAGATTCGATGCATGAGCACCAATACAATTGGGTCCGATTTCTCCGAAGAACTAGATTAGAATCTCACGGCAAAGGTGGTGCATCTCTGCTATGTGGTAATGGATCTAGAGCGCTTCCTCTCCGGTGGGAGGTCTGGTCCCCGGATCAAAGTGAGCCGGTCTCAGATGTTCTTGAGATTGAAGAGATGCTCATGCGTAGACAAGACGGTACGAGCTGTGCGGCACATAATTGCATCAATGCCAAGTGAGGCTTAGGTGTTTAGGGACCAACGACCAAATGAGAAAGGAGCCTAATCAAGATAAGCCTAATTACTCACAACCTACTTGAATATGAAAAGACTATGGAGCTGAGAAATTTCTGGAAGGTCTGGCTATATCTGGTCAAAAATGATATCCAGTGCACAGTAGACACTGTTGTCGATTGCGGTTGATCAAATGTGCCCTTTGAATGGTGTATACTGAACAAATATGCCTATATCGGCCCTTGACATGCACAAACTCCGGTTCCTGGTGGAATCTCGGCGGTGTCTCAGAGCCACTGCTCCAATTGGTCTCTAGCGCAGCATCAGACTCGAGGCTGGGCGTCATGGCGAATCCACGCCTCACATTACCAACGGTATACTGTAGATCAGCGACGATGGCGCCAAGTCCGGGCCTCGCAACCTGGCTCAGACAAGCTCCAGCATAAACTTGGCACTGTAGCCATGTCTCAATAGAATCTCTACTATTGTTTGCTCTCGTTTATAGCTTTGAACGTTACCTACGTTGCTTTGATACAGCTAAACCCCAAAGTGGACATACTGAATCCAATAATGGTTTTCCAGAGTCCTTTCGTTCCAAACGAGATTTCCTTTTTCTTTCCCCTTCTCATTCTGTTCACTGCGTAATGCTCGAATGGCTCGATGAAGTCCTTGACATGCTGCCATATCTGTCATGCCCTCGTCACACATCGTTTTATACAGAACCCTCGTTACATCAGCACAGTGCTTGTCTGATACTTTCCAAAGTGTTCCAACGACATGCCTAAACCCAGTACCCTGGAAAGTGCTGGCCAGATGGATCCCTTCATCAGGGAGCTCCGCATTGTCATTTGCCCCGGTTGAGCATGCCGAGAGGTGCGCAAGAAACGGAGGATTGTCTTGCACTCTTGTGTCTCGGAGTTCTCTCACAGTGAGCAAGTTTGTTTCCCAATAGTCTAGAAGGAAACAGGTTCGTGACGGCTGAGTTGGATCCGACTTTCCATGTCCTGCAAAGTGAAATATTCCGCAGACCCCCGAGACGAGTGTTTGAGAACAGCGCCTTTATTCTGTATGGTTGGTATATATAGCGTTGGCAGAAGTAGTGTGGTACCTGTGGTTTTGAGAGAGAGACCAGACGCCTCGCCGCATACATACATTCTGTCGGCTCGCGCGAAGAGCGATGCTCGCTACCCCACCCGCCAAACCAAAAATGTCGGCCCGTCCGACGAGTCCTATCTAATCTTTGACCTTGCAGGGAAGTGAACCTGGATGCAGGGATAGGGCCCTATAGGAACTTTAGGCATTTAGGTACATTTTAAGCATATATCTTGCTTTTGTGGCGCCACGACGATGCAAAACGCCACAGATACTTGTAACAGAGTTGGAGAAAATAGAGAGAAAAAGTCTTCTTGGGGTTGTAAGTTTGGCTATCAACTATCCTGCAAATATTCTGCAATAGCATGCAGACAAATTGTGATTCAACTTCCATGATGTCCCGCCAATACTACGGTTCTCCAAAGCAAGGGTGCCACCACACAGGGATTGATCTACGACAAAAGCAGACTACACGCAACATGGATATGGTCGGAATTTGATCCAACTGTAACAGATAAGCAAGCGCATGTATAAATTGCCAGCCTATTAAGCCTCTGGCATTTGCAATAGATTTGCTTTTGCCACACCTTCTTCCCATCCACAATGTCCAACACGAACAAAACAAAGCAGCTCAGCAGCGAAATGCTGCTGATCTGCTTGGCGGCTGCGCTTAACTGCGCAACTGTAGGATATGACTCGACTGTCATGTCATCTCTCAACATCTTGGTATTGCCTTCGCTCCAGACAGTCATCGGTGGTTGTTAAACAGGTGTCTACAGGATTCATTTCAAACTCGTTTCGGATTGGATACAAACCAAAAGGGCCTTTTGACTGCAGTTCAAAATATTGGGGGGATTTTTGGAGGGCTGTTTGCAGGCTTCATTGTTGATCGGCTGGGCCGAAAAGGTGGTATTTTTGTCTCCTCGTCGGCCGTGCTTGTGTCGTGTATCCTGCATTCTACTGCGACGACCAAAGCTCAGTTTTTTGTCGCACGCATTCTCGTGGGAATTGCAAAGGCGGTAGATATCGCTGCAGTTCCCACTTACTTGGTCGAGCTGGCGCCCCCAAGCCGTCGTGGCTTTGTCGCTGGTCTGTACTGGACTTGCTGGCTTTTGGGTGCCATTATTTCGGCGGCAATCGGATACGGCGCCCGAAGCGTGTCTGGCGACTGGAGCTGGCGTATTCTTTGCATTTGCATGGCTGGGCCTTCCTTGTCATGCATTCTCTTACTCCCGTTTATTCCCGAGTCCCCGCGATGGTTGATCTCGCGTGGTAGACAAGAAGAAGCACTGAAAGTCTTGGCAAGGTTCCACGGCAAAGGAGACCAGAGCAATCCTATGGTGGTTGCTCAATTCAGAGAAATTACCGAAGCCATCGCTTATGAGCAAGACAACAAATTTGAATCGTTTAGAGCCTGGTGGAAAGCCTTCGTCAGCACCAAGTCCAATCTCTACCGAAGCTACATCCTTCTTACTCTAGGCGTTTTCGAGCAAACAATCGGGTCGAGCATCATTACCTTTTACCTCAGTAGTGTCCTAGACTTGGCCGGGGTCACTTCAGAAAAGGACCAGTTTGCAATCAATATCGGGCAAAATTGCACCGCTTTCGTAGCTGCGCTCATTGGGATCTGTTTCGTCGATAGACTTGGACGCGTCCCCATGCTTGCTGCAGGAACCGCATTCTGCGCGGCGGTTTTGGCATGCATGGCTGGGCTTACAGCACAGGCAACAGACATAACAAGCGGCAGAAATGCGATTGTTGCCATGGTATTCTTGTTTCAAATCGGCTATTCTTCCACCTGGACTCCTCTCTCCTTCTCGTATTGTGCAGAGGTTCTCAATTTTACGATCCGAGCAAAGGGAATGGCGTATGTAGTACCTCGTATTCTTGACCGTGCACCCGAATCTGAATACACTAACCTTTCTAGTTTCTATTGCATCTTTACTTCTTCTAGTGGATTCTTCAATCAATACGTTATTCCTATTGGGCTCGAAAACATCAAATGGAGGCAAGTCATAGGCTCCCCACATTCTCTGACAATCCTAACACAATGACACTCCAGATTCTACATAGTCGGTGTTTGCTGGAATGCATGTGTTGCCCTCGTCATATGGTTTACATATCTCGAGACAAGCGGTCTCACGCTGGAGCAAATCGATCAGCGTTTCAACGGCGTTGCTCGAGAGAATGTTCTTGATATTGTCGAGGCATATGACGGTGTGAATCCGATTTCTGAAGTAGAAATCCAAAAGTCGAAAAAGGCCGCAGGAAAGGATGATCCAGTTGCTTCCTCGGCTTAACAGAATCGTCGTATAAATGAAGCATTCCAATGGCTCTCTCTACATACAAATATGACAAAACTTCAGTATTATGCTATCTGTCTATCTTCAAGTAAACCTTTATCGCCTTTGTATCATGCACAATGTACCTCTTCATGACACTCTTTTCCTTTTTTTGGTGACTCATTTTCAACCTTCGCATATTTTGATTCGTCCACCGATTTATGCCGCCCATATTGAAAGGTTCTACGTGTCTATGGATTAGAAATCTTGTCAGAAATCATTTTTCTGCCTCCTTGGCGCCTAATAAGCTTCTTTATAAGTTACATTCCTGCAATATTTATTTGAACATAGCCAACACCTGCTCAATATTCCCAATAAAACAAACTAGATGTTGATCTGTAATTCTCCTATCTTGTTCAGGCCAACTACAGTAGCTATGCGGCATTGAGAAAAAGTTCGCAATGTACCCTCTATTCTCACCGGCTCCAGTCTCATGCTTGGGCAATCAAGTCAAACCCAAGCACAGATCGGCCCTCTGTTGAAATGTGGTCATATCCCTTGTATCCCTTAAACATGGTCTCGTTAATTTCAACCCCAACACAATCCGGGGGAGCTTGTCCCGCGAGTGCAGCCTCAAGCTGTTTTCTAACAAACTCCTTGTTTCTGTTAGTGGTTGGGCATGCTGCCACGTAAACGACACTAGCATCTGCCGTGCCCTGGTGTTCTGGATCCACAGCATGACACATCTAGCGACAATCAGTATTCCTGAAACATGCTGGTACATTTTGAGCAAATCTCAACTCACATCTGTATGCCACCAAACCGTATCACCCGGATACATTGGCGGAATATGCATGACGCACTCCTTTAGGCGTAGGTGAGGATGCGAGCTTGGGCTCAACCTCTGACTTTGATCTATCATGGTTCCTGGAAACCAATCCGATTCGCGATTAAATGTCCATTTCGACGCATCCATGATGTCCGCTTCATCAGCGGGAGGGTCGAAAAACGGTCGCAGCAATACATAAGCAATCACCCTTGGGACGTGCGGGTATAACATCAGCGTGCCGCAAGATGGCGATGCCGGCGTAAGGGCGGTCCATCCTTGAAAAGAGCGAAAGACGACAGAATGGGCCTTCGCTTCAAACATAAACTGTTCAGCATTCCTGCGCGCTCCCAGATCGTACTCGTCGTGCAACTCCGGGTTACCAGAAAATATCTGACCGTATGTTCTGCGATACGTAGAATCTGCCCAGCGACACAAACTGCCGGCATCAATGTGAGGGCCGAGGCCCAGGAATGCTTGTCCAGGTGGTCGGACACGCGTGGCGTCCGTGTAGCTCAGAGGTTCGGCGCTGGTCTCTCCCGACTCATCGTGATAGAGCTCGTTTAGAGCTCGTTGGAGACGGATTTGGTTGGGGTGTGTTCGAACCGCAATTTGAGTTGGAGAGTTGTACAGCCTGAAAATTGACGGAGATGTTTCTGGCCATCCTTGGATGTTATCTTTGTTTTCTTGCAGATAAACTTTCAAGTCTTTGAAGAGAGATTCGGTTTCTTTCTCGGGAATCACACCACGAACTATCGCACAGCCGCTATTCTTTATCTTCGACTGCTGCGCGTCCGAGAGACCATTTGCGCCGATATCATCCATGTGCAGTACAGGGATGGATGCGTCGCCCAGGGTCGCCAGATTTTCTGTAATGGCTTCAAGGTCCTTGCATACGCGTAGCCAGCCTTGGCGAAGCGCTTCTTCGCCATATTCGGCTATGACTTCTGCTTTGGCCTTTGAGAACCAGGCGTCTTGGGCATCTGAAGGCGGGGTTCCAAACTCGGCCCATGCGGGCCACGCTTCGGATATCTTGGTCATGATGCAAAAAATGATTTTCTACTGTGTTTGGTGGACGGAATGATTAAGTCGTACGATCAAGGACCATGCACCGTACTTTTTTAAGCATACATTGGACGATGTAGTCGTAATTTCTGGAGAGGTTGTGGATAATGAAAATCAGGCATTCAATCACTCTAATTGCGGATACTCCGACTCTAGTATCACCACGGTGCAGCGATTCGTCGGCAAAGGCCAATGCCACGGGCGCAGGAAAATCATCAGTGGGTCCACTTCAAACTTGTCGGCACGAGCGATCCGATGATCGTCGACCCATCAACTGCTCATCGGAGGTTCCGGTATCATTGCAACACTATCGCGGACCTCTGACCGCACTAGTGACCATGGAAAACTATATTTTAATCAATTGTAAAGCTAGAAACTAGCCCTGAATAATGTCAAAGTATGTGGTGTTGCGATCATACGGCCTACCCTAAACCGCGATTTTCGCACAATATATCTCAACGAGGTCACAAAAACTTAGAAAAAAGATGTCTCAAGTACTGATAAAATTAAAAAAGAATATCTTAATATATCATAAACACGCTGAATAATTTGCGTCGCTATGTAACCATATCCATCAACTAAGATGCTTTTTATAGCCTGACCATGGACGCCGAATCGGCCACCAGCAGAAGGAAGATTCCTTAGACCCGCTCCACTACCCACCCTCAATCAATCCCGATACGCCTTATGCAAAAACATCATTAGAGCAAGCTTTGACAAAATATCCAGCACCGCCCCTGGTCGATGCGCCGCTGGGTGACGTAATGGTTAAATCACTCATACCAGCACCCCCAGCATTCGCCCATAACCAAGTAAATGGAATTGCATCACCCTTGTTCATTGTTACCGAAAAGGTGCCGTCCAACTTACCTGCACCTGTTCTGCTGGCCTTGAATGCGGTGTTGTCGTCATCCCAGGCGCTGTAAGCGGTGCTACCCACCCAAAGATGCCCCCAGTTGTTAATCGACTCTCCAGAACTTGAAAACGTGTACTTCCCTGTCTCCCTTGCAATAAAAAAGCCATTGAAGAGGAGGGCTGTTTGACGTACATCGAATGCAGGCGAGTCATCAGGAAGAATGAGTCTGGATCCAGTAGACGAAAAGGTCAAAGTCCGCAAAGTTCCAGTTCGGTCAGTGTTCTTGTTCTTGAAAAAGCTGGAGTTAAAGCCAGTGTTAACAAGGTATGCGTCATAATTGTGCTCGTATTTGCGATAAAATAAGCCGTTAGGTGCAATTACTGTCGGAGCAATATGAGTCGTTACGGTAGTAGTTGAAATGGTCGTTTCCACAGAGGTAAATGTGTTTCGTGCCGTGGCGATATCTCTCTCAGTTCTAAAACAATCGGTTAAGAGGATTTCTTGCCCTACCTTTAGAGGATTATACTTACACTTGCCCAACAGGACTGACGGTGATGGTCTTCGTTCGGGGTTTAACTGTGATGTATTTTTTGACCGTTTCAATTTCATTTTTGGGCAACAAGCATTCGCATGCATGTGAAATATCCTTATCATCTCTATTCGCAAGGATCTTGGGATGGCTCGGTGCTTCGTAGCCTTGGCGCTCAGCCGTGATCGCGGTAGGGGAAGTTGCGGTGTAGGCGCTGTTAAGGCATGTGAGGGTAGTTGTTGGCTTTATGATTGTAACAGTTCTCGTGTCGACCTATTTTCGTACAAGGATTAGGGGGCCTCCATGAACGAGATGCTTGGTGCTGGTACCTCAGTCTTCGTCAAAACCTCCGTTTGAGAAGCAGCGGCCGCTCGACCGGTCAATGTGATGGTTGTAGGAGGAATAGAAGGCCCCACTAATATAGTCCGGGTTCTGAGATTGAATCATTAGACGCTTCCAAACTCGCATAGAATTCCAAGAAATACATCGTCTTCGTTGGGAATACAACTTGGCCCCCACAAAAGGAGTATGCAGCGGCATGGTCTCTCACCAGAGAAAACACGTTACCCTTCATACATAACAGGTTTTCTGGAGTGAATGGCTCAGCATGCGCTGCAAGAGGGAGTAGAATAAGGGCGCCAAATGTTGAAAGCATCGTGTCTTGGGATCTCGGTAGGAATTGGCGAATGTGTTGTGCGACTCCTGGGGAATCTAGACAAGAGTGCATGCAGTCAAGTACTTATGGTCAACCCTTGCCATGTTTCTTCCAGCATGGGTTCAGATGAATTCGGATTGCTGCAGATAGCATTTAGAGTGGATAAACTAACAATGCCATCCGTACTCGCAGAGGTGCCAGTCCCACAAAATCAATGCAAACAGCCACAAGATCAAGTACTTGTCTCAGGCAATTACAGCCTAGGGTTCGGCCATATCCTACACCGCTCAGCTTTTGTCAAATGGTTACATATGTGCAGTATCGACGGCAAGAGCGTCATCTACTAATTACTACCTGCTCTTGACCTCGACGAGGCCTAACACAGGTAGAATTATTACATATAAACATCTGATGCAAAAGCTCGTGAGCATACAAAGCCACAGGAGAATATCGGCGTCAACGGGTTCATTTTGTTGCTTTGCCGAATCGGGATCGGATGAACCACTAATGGTATGCAAGAGCCGACCTGAGCGAGGCAAGGGACCACTGGGCACTACGGTGCGTTAGGCCCCTGAGACAGGCCCCCATAGGCTAGTATAGTAGCGGCCACTTTACTCCTTTGCTTTCAGAACGTTGTGTGGATTCACCTGCGAGGTAATGATGTAACATGGATTAAAAATCAAGGCAGATTCTGCGACTCAGGCTTCTCTACAGCCAGATCGCAAAGAGACAGAACAGCGCAGAATCTGGATTTCATTTTCGGCTCCCTTAAATGAAACAACAGTGGGGCAGGTGGGAAAAATACGGCGCTTCTCAGACAAAGCGGTGCGGATGACTCGAGGACCTACCAACAAAGTCGAACAATGCATCCATGAAGTCAAACTATAGCCATGCAAGTACAAGACATTTGATTAAACAAATCAATGTTCCCAAAAAAAAAAACAAATTGCCCTTAGTTTAGACGCCAGGAAGGCTAGAATGGCGCGATTGTATGCGGCTAGATCTCATTACGAGATTCAATTAGAGGATGATCATCAGGAGAATCTTTGAGGCCTAAAACTGCATTCACAAGAAACTCAAAAACCGGAGAAGTATTCTTGGTTTTTTCTTCTTCATAGCTCACAGGCCACCAATCCTTGCCCTCCCGCTTTCGGAACATTTGGTCTTTTTCGTGTCTCACACGAAAATCAGTAGCGTCAGTAGGGCCGATGTGCGTTGTGGTCGCCGGCAGTAATAGTCCGCAAACCCCCCAAATTCCAACGGTCGCTTTCATCTCTCTTAGCGCATGATGTCCAGTCTGTAAAACGGTGGCCCTTTTAGCGAGCGTGAGGCGCACTTGACACAAACGCACGAAATCACAACTGTTTGGCTTTCAATACACTTGAATTGAATTTCACGTGGTTAGACTGAAATGCTTGACATACTGGAGGTAATAATCATATTTCTTGCGTCAAGCAGAACATTCTCAACCTGGAGTAAAAGTACGAATATGGATTCCAAGGCAGGTTCTGGGCCATCCATCCAGCCTATGCCAGGTCTAAACTTAGTGTATGACGTGAGAAGCCACACGCAGCTCCAAAATCCAGCTCAGCACAGCATCGGTGGAAACGGTCACGAGCTTGAAATATAGGGGCATTTTGTGAACCTCGTATTCTAGCAAAACACTGATACGCGTATTCGTGGCCATTCCCATGACCTCATTTCTTTTTTAGTCTTTTATTTTTCGCATTGCCGCGCGAGTGCGAAAGAAGCTCAAAGCCGACTGGTTGTTGAAGTGCAAGGGCCCACGAAAAGTGCTGGGAGGATTCCACTGGAACGGTCTGTGCGATCGGACAATGATTAAATGAGGCTTGGGGCGATGGAAAGCAATATGCCTTCGCCCCACAGCAGCTCTTTTATGACGGTCGCTACGCCTGTAAGCCAAGGAAAAATGAACCGTCGGCACTCGGATCCAAACCTTCCACGTCGTCATTGCGACGATCGGAGAAAATGACTGGAGCTTTGAAACAGAAGTCAAGGCGCCTGAAATTATATAAAGATCAGAAAAATGCACATCGAAAATCAATCATCAGGATCACCATTGCAATCATGCTTCCTGCTTTGTTCTTCTTCTTCCAAGCGGCATTTGCTTCGAGCGATTGTAAGCTCACACCCTCTGACAGCAATTGGCCCACGCAGCAACAATGGGCTGCACTAAACAGTTCCATTGATGGTGTCCTTCTCAAGACCCACCCTTCTGCATCGTCATGTTACTCGGGGAACCCCCTCGGCTCATCCATTGACTGCAGCACTGTCGAGAGCAACTGGACCGAGTCCGCGTTCCATGCTTCACTGCCCGAATCCATCGCATCGCCCGTTTACGCCAACAACTCCTGCCTACCACCCGGTTCGGCAGGTTACAATGCGACCAAGGGCTGCGCTCTCGGTGGATACCCGAGCTATGTAGTGAATGCGACAACTGAGGAGCAGATCGCCACGGCTGTCAAGTGGGCGTCTGACCGGAACATTCGTATTGTCGTAAAGGGTACAGGCCATGATCTGAACGGACGGTAAGCTAGAGACAATCATGAACATGACAATTTGCAAGGATGGTTGCTCACATTTCCCGGCAGATCTAGTGGTGCTCATTCCCTGTCCATCTGGACCCGTCACCTCACGTCCGTCGAGTTGGTGGAAAACTGGTCAATTCCCGGCTCAAACGACACGGATACTGTTCTTTTCGCTCAAACAGGCCTAAACTACGGCCAGGCCGTCCGTGCCGCCCTTGATGGCGGGCGCGTCATTGTTAGCGGCAATGATGCGACAGTCGGTCCAGGTGGTCACCTCCAGGGTGGTGGCCATGGCCCCTTGTCCAGTACTTACGGCCTCGCTGCCGACAATCTCTACCAAGCTCGCGTGGTGACGACACAAGGAGACATCCTCACTGCCGACGCGACCCAAAATGAAGATCTCTTGTGGGCTATTCGTGGTGGTGGTGCCGGCCAATATGGCATTGTCACCCAGTACGTCATCAAAACTCATGTCCCTCCCACCATTACTACCCCCGGGTTCACCATCAAGCCAGCTGGAAACAGCTCGGCTGCATATGAGGCTAGTTGGAAGGCATTGGCTGTTCTACTGCAAGATACCCCCGACTTGATGGATGCTGGTCTAGCTGGAGCCATTGTCTTGCAGGGCAGTCCCAAGGCAGGCGTCACTGTCTCACAGGGATACTATGCCTACAATATGAATGCATCTGCTGCTGATGCTCTCCTTAAGCCAACTGTCGAACGCTTGCGGGCCATCGCCAACGACAGCATCTTGTCTGTGGTACAGTCTAACACAACTGAACCCGTCAGCTATCGCTCATTTTTCGAAGGCTTGGCTGCTGGCGGCTCTAGCACTGCCGGTGCCATAAGTCTGATCTCCAGCCGTCTTCTCGGCCGAGCTGAGTTATCCGACATCTCCCAGGAGAAGCTCATCGCATACACCAAGCGCATGCTTACAGGGCACAGTGAAGATGCATCTGGATTTTCTGTTATTGGTATGCAAGGTGGTCCCGGCCCTGCCAAGGTCGAGAAGGCCATGCGCGGCTCTCTTCATCCCTCGTGGCGAACTGCTTATCTCCATGCCATGAGCTACACTGCCTATCTCGACGAAACCCTGCCACCCAAGGAGATGCTAAGCCAGGGAGCGGCGTCTTTGGAGACGACGACGGAGAAGCTCTGGCGAGAATGGGCCCCGGACATGGGCGCCTACATGAACGAGGGTAACCCATTTAATTCACAGTTCAAGAAGGACTTTTATGGTGATTCATATAATAAGCTGTTGGAGATCAAAAAGAAGTACGATCCCACGGAGAGTCTGTATGTCTTGTCTGGAGTGGGAAGTGATGCATGGGATTATGACTTGACCACTGGAAAGCTGTGCAAAGTCTAATCGGCGATGTAGTAGGCTGCACATAGCAATTTAGACCCAGCGCTAGAGTTTATTTGTATATATTGTTCCCGATATTATTACATAGAAGATTTT
Organism: Calonectria hawksworthii; assembly: GCA_020975415.1. Taxonomy (NCBI): domain Eukaryota; kingdom Fungi; phylum Ascomycota; class Sordariomycetes; order Hypocreales; family Nectriaceae; genus Calonectria; species Calonectria hawksworthii. Next base: position 70,580 of record JAHXZK010000018.1, on the reverse strand, counting down.
CTGCACTTAATAGACTCACGATGTCAAATACGAACTGTGGGACACAAATCAGTGTTGCCAAATCATGGTAAGTGATGCGATGCTAGTTATTTGAGGCCACCGATTTGAGGCCCGCAACTGAGGCCAGCCACTTCAGCCTCCAGTTAGATGCATACAGCATACATTTAGCTAGATATAGTATGGAACAGGGGCAATGGTTAGCGGGACTTTAGACGGATAACGGATACAAAAACTCCTGCCTAGAAGATCATAATATGCAACACACATAGATGGTCTTAGGGGTTCCCAATAGAATTCTCGTCTTCATATATTAATCAACCTGAGTTTTTAAGTAATTGTTCCCTCGGGCTTAATCCACGGCAATAAAAGCTAGAATTGAGTGCTCGCATCCGGGATGACTGCATCTAACCATATTATGTAAACTCTAGCACAACGCACAGAAATTCGCCTGAACGTGACCTTCCAGGCACCCGAGTAACGGTGCGAATCAAGGGTCTTGGCTTCTCATTGGTGATGGCTTATGATAGTACCACGCGCCAAAATCAGTAACTGGTATAGTTCGGGTGGGCCCGCAAGGTACCAATTCGGCCTCAATTTACAGAAATACGCCACGGTACCAAATGGTGGAATGGGGAATAACACGTCTGCGTGCATCGAATGTAAATTTGGTTGGGCATAAAGAATTATAAAAAATCTAGATGGCTCCTCGTAACCTACCATTTCCTTCCATCAGCAACCTTCCCCCCATTCATCGCAGTGCAATGACCTTACAGATTGATCTGCAGAGGGTGGAACCTCTTTTTCCACACGGCGTACTTGACGTGCAAAAGATCACTTCTGGTCGGTATAGAGTAAACTCTCCAGGGGAATGCCAGGTTCAAGCGGATAGCTCAGCTGTGCGGCGAAAGCTCTGGTTTGAGTCTGGGGTATGTCCCCGAATCGCCAGTATTATCCAGTCTGTATCTAACCAGTACAAATCAGAACCTCCCTCGCGAGTTGATTAAACGGATCAACGGCCTACAACTTGTAACATTGTCCCAAGGTACACAAAGTGTTGGTGAGCCTGAGAGAGGCAACTGGACGTGGTTTGAGATCTCCGTCACGACCAGGAAGGGGACCCGTTGGTGGTTAAGCCACGAGGACCCTTTCCTGGCCGACGAGCACATGTGGGTATGTGGTGATGTCCCATCAATGCTGATTCCACCTCTAACCTCTGGTAACTAGCGGGAAGGAAAATACTTCTATCGTGATCATGAATTGTGGAAATGTCTTGAGGTAGGTAAATGAGTTTTCTTTTTAAAGCTGATAAAGCATTTCAGTTTGCTTATTCATCTGCTCAGGACAATGGCTCTATCCAAATTCACCTATGCGCTCGCTTTCAAAACTGGAATTCTACAGCCCTAACGGGAAAACTGCAGTTTGATATTGGATGTGAACCAGGTAAGAGGCGACAAAACATATCCAATACTCTTCAGCACTGTTTTAACCCAGATTAAAGCTCAATTTACCAACTACAACGTGGTTCCCGAACCTCTGATATTCTTCGATTCTCCCATCGTGTTAGCTACTGAGAACAACAATGGGTTCTTGAAAAGCCTACTTGGAGCACATATTGAGCGACCCGTCAAAGTGAATGAGGCCTTAACCAATGTCGGGGAAGGTGAACCTGGAGACAGTGATCCGAATCATCAGCAAATTCTCCAGGATCTAGCCGAGGTCATCTACACTAGCCCCAATATGCGATCAACACCAGTTTGTATCTGGGAGGTGCAGTCATCTGCCGTGTTCTCCGCATTGCTTACACTCTCAACGATGAACGAAGAATTGAGAGACTTTGGTTCGCGACTCTTGGTTACGATCGACGCAAACAACCTAAGAAAGAGTCGGACTAGTTTCAGCCGCCTGTCGTGGGAAAAGACTGTGGAAGATCTTTTGAGAGGTGCAAATAGAGCTGAAGAGCTCAATTGGCAGTGGGACCAAACACCACCCTTCCATGTCGTTATCCGCCTAGGCTACGAAGGCGCCATATATCTAAGCCCAAAGTCTCGGGAGATGGTTCTCATTTTCGAACCCAAGGCTTCTGAAGGCGATTTTCTCAGATCCTGTTCGAATTACCCAGACTTGGAAAGCCTACCAAGTTATCTAAAAACTAGCTTCATTTCTGGATTGACCGCCTCGCTAGCCAGAGAATCTTCCCGCTCCCTCAGAACACTCTGCCAAACGCAAATCAAAGAAGGTGTAATGACTGGGCTGAAATGGTCCCGTCGAGCTGGGCTTGTTAGAAAGCAATTGCTACAACCAACCCGCAACAAAATACAGCTCGATACCCCAGCCGACCCTCTGTTGGTTTGTGTTTCTCTCAAAATAGAGGGAATAAAAACGGAGGGGTCTTTCATTTTTGGCGCTCTACCTTACCAGCCTCTTTGGTATGTTGCCAAGGATATCGCTAAGAAGGGCGAGCACGATTCGCTTCAACTAGTCCCCAACGCCAATTTCGAGTGTCTATTCACTGTGGATAGAAATGAGGTCGATGGGTTTCGAAAGATTGCCAATGAGATTGAGAATTATCTAAGCAAGCCATCCGAAGCAACAAGGCCTCTTTCCATCGCTGTGTTCGGCCAACCTGGGTCAGGCAAATCCTTCGGTGTCAAGCAGGTCATCAAATACACAATGAAGAGTTTGAAGGAACGACAGACTCGGCAGGGATTGATAAAAGATAAAGAGGAAAAGACATTCAATCTCTCTCAGTTCCAGAATGAATCCGACCTCAAAGCAGCTTTTGAAACGATCCGCGATTTATTGATGGTGGGCAAGCTACCCATTATCTTCTTTGACGAGTTCGATTCGACCTTCAAACAGCAGCCACTATACTGGTTGAAACACCTTTTGCCTGTGATGGAAAGCAATACTCCATTACTAGGTAGCAAAGGCAGGCTTCTGGGACAGGCCATCTACATATTTATCGGAGGCACTTCAAGCACATTCAGCAATTTCGTTGATCCTAACAAAACTCGGGGCCCCGATCTAGTCCTTAGACCGATACCCACTCCGGTCGTCAGCTATAATGCTAGGTTGAAGCCTGGAGACAAGATTCCCAAAGGATGTGAATCAGTGATCAAATTGTTTGAGAATGAGCAGTTTTCTGATCTAAATCAGGTGTACAGAACAGTGGACATTTCATCTTTGAGGGATTACTCCGAACTCCAAGCTTGTCTGTACCAAATCCGCGAGGATACCTGTTCCGGGAACCTTCCTATCGTGTTTTTCAAACACTTTGACGCGAACTTGCATTCTGAGACTCTGGGGTGGCTGAAATATTTCTTGGCCCCTATGCAAGATGGTGAATTCTTTGACAATGGAGCGGATCGACCCATAGGACGTGCCATCTTCATTTTTGTTGGGGGCATATCAAAGCCCTTGGTGGATTTCTTCAACGCAGCCGATCCATCAAAGGCAGTCACCGAGTCCTTCAAAAATGCAAAGGGGCCAGATTTTGTAAGCAGGCTGCGCGGATGCATTCACGAGACAGCGGCGGAGTTGGACCTCGAGGCATTCGATACCGTGGTTCGTTCATATTTGAAGAGAAATAGAGACTCCAAGCCACTCTCTTTGGCTTTGATTCGTGATACACGGGGACATTTTGAGCGCATGCTCGGTGGATATGTTGACATCTTGGGGCCCAAGATCCAACAGGCCCAAGTGGATGGGAGGGACATGTCCATCATGAGACGTGCGACAGTTCTCAAGACCATGCTCCCCAGGTTCACACAAAATGTTGACGGTGAGAATCAGATTGGAGATGATTATCTCTACGCACTGTTGCACGTGCCGAGCTTTCACCATGGACTTCGTTCTATGGAAGCAATTTTGGCGATGAGTGGAACTGAGAACGGCGAACTAACACCTCCTCAAGGCGACCAGCTGAAGCTGCATGTGGATCCCACCAGCTTTCACAAAATAAAAGATCATTATAATGAAATAGGGGTGATAGGAGGAGACCTCAATCACCAGGAAGTCAAATTCCTCAAACTCAGGGCCGGGTTCTCTATGCTCAACCCTCTATAAGTTATTGAGGGATTGTATGAGAGCGGGAACCATAGTGTTAAATGAGGCGAAATGGGATGATGGATCTGAATTTTAGTATTAATATTCATTCAGAAAGTTTTAAAAATCAACTTGGATTCGCGGAAACCGAATGTTACAACTGCAAAAGTACCTGCTTCCAGAAACGGTGGGTCCGTAAATTGGATGACATAATGCAGCCCATCCCTATTCGGGAACATCTTAATCCCCGATCGCACAGCTTTGGCACCACCCACGCTTATCTCCGACTCCGATTTCTCTACTAAGTCGATTGTCCAGCTCGAATATTGCACAACGCAGCCAGCTCTACGTCCCCTACAGCTATGGCGCAGCAGTCAAGTCCCGTCAGTCCCAATTGCGAAGGGGTAGACTTGCACTTGAAGCGCCGTCATCGAAAGCCCCTGAGCTGCGAGGCCTGCAGGTACTCCAAACTCCGATGCAATCGCGAACAGCCCTGCTCCACCTGTTCACGGCGAGGCCTGCAAGATTCATGTGCGTACGGGACTAACCGCGTGGGTTCTGCGGGTCCGACTCCTCGGAGAAGAACCCGGCCTACTGAACCTCGCACCATTACCAACTCTCAGCAGCAGCGACCGCAGCAGCCCACTCAAACCGAGACCTCGGAGTTAGTCACACCCCGGAGCCAAAGTCCTGAGCCCATCCATCACCGATGGGATAGCATTTTGTGCAGGCCGAGGGTTGAGAAGAATGGTCGTTTTATTTCCAAAGAAGTTACGCCGATCCTGGCGTTCGGACCCAGTATTCCCATCACTGATCTGCTTGGAATGCTACCTCCGGACGCCGTCTGTGAGTATCTCGTGGCTCACTACTTTGCACACGTCTCCTCACTCTTCCACATATTGCATGGCCCGACATTTCAGAAGGAGTATTCGGACTTCTTGCAAGATCCCCAACATGTTGACCTATCCTGGCTGGCATTGCTTTTTGCTATTTGCTCATTGACCTTGAAAACGATTGGCCCGAATGACCCTGCCCTGGCGGAACTATGGCAAAATTCATCTTCGCCGCAAGACGTGGCTATTCTAATGCAGCAATATCGAAACGCAGCCATGATGTCCCTTTCACAGGACCAGTTCCTCATGCGCCACAACCTTTGCACCCTCGAGGCCTTACTTATCCTGATCCATACCATCTCCGACAGTGAAGGGCCAGAGTACGGCTGGACTTTGCTTGGGAATGCCCTGAATATAGGCATTGCATTGCGGTGTCACACCAACTTCATCGAGCCCAATTGCATCCTAAGGGAGAGGCGAAGTCGCTGCTGGGCAGGCATCCTGATTCTCCACATGTATCAAGCCTTGCTGTTTCGGGATGTTGACCTGTCGTTCCTCTCTAACATGAAAGCGACGATGGTATCCAATGCAAACGACAACGACATACAAGAGAATAATATCATGATACCGGCAAACCAAACGCCATCAATACGGCCTACCCAGATGTCCCTAATGCGATTCCAAATCCAGTTGTTTAAGCTGTCTACCCAGATATGTAATCACATCTCTGGCCCTGATCGACTGAAAGAAGAGCCTTTGAATCGATTTGACTCCGCGATCGCGGCAGAGCAGCAACAATGGGATTCGCTGTATTTAATCGATGGCGCTCGGAGTATTCTGGATACGGCTGGTTATGCTCATTGGTGCATGCTGCAGACTTACGCTCACCAGCTTTACTTGCTCCTTCATCGTCCATTTCATAATTCCAGATCCAGCCAATACTATCCAGCATCAAGGGATAGATGTGTCGAGTCGAGTCTGGCTTTGATGGATATCCATCGTCAGCTATATGAACTTCCTCGCCTTAAACACTATCGATGGCTTGTCAATGGATCAATAAGCTGCAATGCACTACATGGTGCTGTTGCTTTAACCTCGTGTCTACTCGATATACCTAATGGACCCGATATTGACGAGCATGTATCTGCCATCGATGCCACTGTACATCGCTTAGAGAAACTGCGAGGCAACAGCCCCGCTTGCGAGAGTGTCTATTACATTTTGCGACATTTGCAGTGAGTCGTCCTCTACTGTTTACAAGCCTTCTCATGGTGGCTAACCTGTTAGATCTCATCTCTCTCGGCCAAACGTAGCACCGTCTCCAAGACAGGAGGATGATGAAACCAGGTTTGATGATTGGGTCAGCAGCATTGATTGGTTCAGACCCGATGACATAAATTGGGTAATTACGGTCCCCTAATAATATTTTACAAATGTCAAATGACTGACTTGCGCAGGACTTCTGGGTTGGAGATAATACAATCTTGCAAAGTGACGATCCCGAGGGTGCTACAACTTAGGAAAGCTTAGACAAGGAAATGTGGCTTTTGGAATGAATTTGCCCACAGTTTACACCACTCGTGCTATGTTCATAAATCGCCATGTGCGTAGTACGTTGTTATGATGCCTGAACTGACAATTGAGTTTTCTGCGTATTATGTAATCTCATTCTGCATTATGGTCAAGGTAATTATGGGTATTATGATCAAGTTTATTATTCCAGTGGGCAATGCAAGCCACATAATCCTTCTCCAAACTCAGGTCTCACTGTAAGCTGGTGGTGGAGTCCCTAGAGGCCCATCATAACTGCTCACATCGTCCTCACACTTCGAATATCTCGGTGGGATCTGTATCCCTCCTGACAGCACATCAAGGGCTTCCTCAGTGGACTTATCTTTATGTTGCACAAAGGTTCCCCATCCATTTAGCGGCAACTCTGGAGATACAAATAGATTTATAGGCACTGAGGTTTCGTACTATACGCGTTGTCAGCTATGAGTGATTTTGTTGTGAGCTTCATAATATACCTCAGACTCAGTACCGTCATTGCCTCGCAGTGTCACCGAGAAGTGTAGTGTATGATCGACATTAACTCCACCGACACTAAAGTCCGGTGAGCATTTCGTTGCCATCTTCGGCAACTGGAGACAATGCTGCCAAATTTGAATTTGCGGACTTGTTTCGTCCAGAGTCAATGGCCATTCCATTACTGTTCTCTGGCCTTCGAAAATGGCCAATCCGTCTTTGTATATTTGATGGTGCTCCCGCAGAAAAAAGCCAGCCCGGGTAAATTTTGTTTCCGGCTCAAGCCTTGCAATTTGAGCGTCAATCGGCACGAGTCCTCCCAGGGCTATGGCTTGGTGGCCAAGTGAGACATTGTACTTGATCTTCTCCGACCATTGTCCCTCCGATGTCTTAGGGTCCATGAGCTCATATGAGGAGGCCTGTGGGCAGTGAATGATGCGGATGGGTAAAAAGGTGTGGAAGTCATTATGGGTTGAATGATTCAAACTAGTAGCCTCGAGCCTGTACGTCATCCCACAGCGGCGGCATCCCCTGAAAGACTCTTTCTGATTACCGGGGATGAAAAGCTCAAAGGGCCATTCATAAGTATTCCCGTGGGTCGATGGCTGGCTGGATTTACCCTGAATTAGGAAGGGATCCCATTCGTGTAGGAGAAAGTCCTTAATTTCCCACTTCGCTAAGTCATCGTTGTCTACCTTGTGGTCTCTGGAGGAAGGATGTCAGCATGAGGTACTAATTCACAGATGGCCATTTCCAGACTCACCCAACGAACATTCTACCCGTCATTTTTAATTGAACACCCTTGATATGTTCTCCCCTGGAAATGAAAAGGACTATCTTTCCTCGAAGATGCTGCCCCTGGGCCTCTTCTCCATAGCCACTGAGAAATACATAGTCTTGGTCTGGCCTAAATATTGATTAGCAGGGTATTTGGATTCATCTGCATTCGTAGGTTACTTTATTGTGATGCGAGCGCGGGGGGTCCCCGATATCCGTGATAAGAATGACCGCATGATAGACAGTAACGACCAGGATGCAACTTGACGAGTGGATAACTTGTATTCGGTACAATGGTAGGTGAGAAAAGGTTGGATGCGAGCCGCAAAAAAGAAAACAGAATAAAAATGCCCCGGTCAGGGCAAGGGTTTTGCTAGAGGCCAGGCTGTAGGATATGGTTCAAAAATAAGCTCAAGACGCGTTCCGGAAGTCTAGAGAGTTGGAATGGTGCTAATTGGCAGTGGGAATTTGGAGATTTGACGGTAGCAGATATTGGAGGAAATTATCAAAGATGTATTTAATCGCCAATCTCGAGATTGAAAGTCTGGCCACAAATGGAGCCTCTCAGTATCAATACGTAATATTCGGCACATCTTTCGGAGATGCCCCATTAAGTGATGCCGTTGTGGACTCATATCGAAATCGGACATGTGTGGGGCTCGGAGATATGTGGAGTACTTGGCTCAAGTCGGACATGTCGGTTTGAGGCGATCAAGACTGCTGGTTGTGAATTGGCCCAAGCACTGTGCCAAATGTGGCCCCTTGTAGCGGGACCAATGAGCCGCACAGGGAGTGACGTTGTAATGCATTGTGCTCAACCATGGCCATCTTGACGCATCACTTCGGGTGTGTGATCCGGCCCGATTGCGCGAGTGGGGTGGCGTTGTCGCACGTTCGAGACGTGGTTGATCAGTGGATAAGATAGCGGGATTTTTCATATTTATTTTAGTAGACAGAATCTCTAATATGTGTTTTTTCCATGAGAGATCAAGTTGATTTAGAAGATATGTCCACCGACTTGTCAATTTGCTCTGGATGGACAACGTGACGTTCATGATACAACGTGTGGTGCCAGCATTCCAACCAACTCCCAAGAATACTCAAAAAGCAAATCAGTAGCACAAAAGAATCCATCTTTTCGTTTCTTTTTTTTTCTGGTACATGGGAGGCTCAGCCGAGTATCTGAGGCGATCGCAACGGAGCTCCTCAACTCGGTGCCCATTTGCTGCCAATATCCCGCTTCTTTAACCCACCAAAAATACCATACCAGCAAGCCGACATTATGATATACAACAACATACAGATTGGGTGTAAAATAGAGGTGCCAACTACCTCCGCGAGCAAGCCAGTAATGAAAGGGGCCAAGGCGCCCCCGAGGCTACCAAATGCGCAAACCACCACTATTTCTCGCGTCGACGCTTCTTTTCCCATGTGTCGAAAAAAGAGAGCGGCCCCACAAGGATAAATCGGCCCGAGCATTATTCCAATGATTGCCGTTGCAATTGCATTGCCAATCGTACTTGGCACAAGCCATATGATAAGTTGGAAGATAAATGCAGCACAGGTTGGGCCGTAGACGAACCATTTCTCGCCCCACAGGTCTGCGAGGCACGACCCAAAAAGTCTACTGACGGTAATTCCCCCCCAAAATCCCGCAGAGACATAACCAACGAATTCGGGAGCGCTTCGATCATCCAAAAGAAATGAGATGATCCAACCGGAAATGGACACTTGGGCGCCTTGGTGGGCAAATATGAAGATAGCACCAAAAATTACATCTCTCATGCGCCATGTTAAGAAGCTTCCACCCAGAGTCAACTCGCTTGATGACTCTTGTTCTTTGAGGTGTGTATCCATTTCCGTTTCATAACTCCAGAACGACCATGCAGACAAGAAAAAAACGGCGACGGCGAAGCCTAGGTTGATGAAGTAAAATTGGTACCACGGTATATCTCCTTTGACCATCATTGTTGTTGCGACAAGTGGACTCATTGTGCCACCAATTCCATAGCAGCCATGCAATAAACCTAGCATCAGAGCGCTATTCTGTAAGCTACCGCAGAAGATGTTGGCCAAGACCATGTTGATTGCTGAGCCAGCGCCCACGAGGGAGAATGCCATCGGAATCAAGGGAAAAGAGACTGTTGCGATGATAGGAATGTATCCGCAGATAAGCATAATATTTGCCAGTCCAAAAGCTCCGGCAGTCCCCAGTCTTGCCCGGATTTCGTGAAGAAAGATCGCCGCAGATACGAAGCCAATTGCTTGACCCACGAATATGAGTGAAACAACATCGTACCCGATGTGGTAGTGTCTCAAAAGTATTAGCTACCAGGCGCACCCAATGCATGAAAGAATTGGGGGACATACGATTTCGCATGAGGTATCATCGCACCCACGGCCGCATCACCAAAGCCATTCACGAGACTTGTGAGACACATTGTAGCAAGCCGAAAGTTGTTTGTGGGATCTCGTGGGCTGAGAATCGGCTCAGCAGTTTCGATCGCATTTTCTATGAGAGAAGATTTATTTCGGGACGCTTTGAAGTCGGCCGTGTTCTCGTCTCGGTGCAGCACCATGGCTTCGTCCGAACGTGATGATCCGACAACGGTTGGGTCAGATGTACCTAGCTGTGTGGCGTGGTGAGACAGCCTTCGGGAGCTACACATGTTATTCGAGTCAGGTACCACTCTTACATTCGACAGTTCAATAAGAACCAGGCCAGTTGCCGAATTTAAAGATCACACTATTCTAGGTGATATCTGTTAATGGACAAAACAGATGGCAGCTAGCGAGACGCCCTCCTTCTTAAAGTATAACATCATCGGCCAAGCTGCCAAGTTTGGCTGGGACTAAGCATCAATTTTTTTTTTACGAGCGTGACAATGACACGTGGGCGCAACAGTTCTGCCAAGCAACTCAATTAACGAAAGTTTGAATGGATTGGCGAAAATAACGTCTTCTGTCGGTTACTGGTCGGAGATGCGGTGTGTCGTCGGACATCAGAGGTCATCGGGGTTAGCGTCTGATCGGGGATAAACGACCATCGGACCAACCATGATGACCCCACTAATAGAGCTTATGGCAGTAAGCAAGATAAATAATCATCCAATTCTCCAATATTTGATAGAATAATAAATGTTAAACTCTCAAATAATTGGAATTCGATAAATCAGAATTTACTTGCACAAATTTGATTCTTAAACACTTTCAACTTTGTTACTCGAAGTTACCACTATGGGCATCATCGCAGTTGCTGGCGGCACGGGCCAAGTTGGCAGAGCCCTCGTCGACGGGCTGGTCGCACACGGCGGACACAAAGTATACGTTCTGTCCCGAAATGTTGTTGTCCATGCCAGTGAATGACTTTATATTTCCTTGCTAATTAAATATAGAGCCGTGAGCCTGCCGGGAACGTTGAGTTTCTCAAGACCGACTACAACGACTCGAACGCCACGTCCAAGGTGCTGGAGGATGCTGGCATCGACACCTTAGTGTGCGCAATCGGTGTTCATTCAGCAGAAGCCAACACTGCCCAAATGAGTCTCATACGTGCAGCCCAGACATCAACCAGCACACAAAGATTCGTCATAAGCAGCTACGATATGCACCAGCTGCCTGAGTAAGCTGATGAATGAAAGTAGTTTGGCAACAGCTAACACTATCCAACAAGGCACATTGAAATCAGCCCGTTGGCCAGGTACACCTTTGAAGCCATCAGGGAATTGGAAAAGACTGACCTACAGTACACTCGTGTCGTTAATGGGTGGTTTCTGGATTACTACGGCATGCCCTATTGGCAAACACACTTGCACCCCTGGATCAATGTTTTAAATATGGAGAAGAAATGGGCAGCCGTACCAGGCGATGGCACAATGCATGCAACGTTTATCACAACACAGGATCTCGGTCAGTTTATGGCCCGCTTGATGGACTTGAAAACCTGGCCAAAAGTTAGCTGCTTTGCGGGAGATGAACTGTCGTTTAATGAATTGGTGGATTTGGCGCAAGAGATACGAGGTGAGATACAAGATCATCATCTCTGCACAATCCTACTTACTAAGATTATGCCCAGGATCTAAGTTTAATGTCCAGCACGACAGCTTGGAGAAGCTCGATTCTGGTCGAATTTCATTTGCGGCTGAGTTTCCCAAGATCGGCTTGGGTGACGGAGATGAAGCCTTTTTCGCTCGCATTCACTACTTGGTAGGCTGTGGTAATTGTCTCGTCTCACCAGAGGAGAGTCTGAATGGAAAGTTCCCTGATGTGCGCATTACAACAGCGAGGGAAGTAATGGAAGCATCTTGGAAAGGAAAATAGTGTCACTCTCCAAGGATTCCCTTTTTTCTAGCTCTATGGATAGTAAGATTCTTGTTCTATTAAAAAGCTGTTGCAATAAGCAGCAAAAGACGAACGTCCCTTGCGGGACGAGTTTACACCCATTATATCATTCGTCACAAGAACATTACCAACCCTGCTAGCTGCAATTCGGGCCTTAGCTCAAAGGTCACGTCTATACTTGTGGGTTGGAGGTTACCTTAAACCCCAAACTGTGTGGACCAGGAGTAATACTACATCAAGTACTGAGGAATAGTTTTAATACCTGAGCTACATTTACTTTTCAGTACTAAGCAGGTAAGAACATCCAATGGTGATTCCATGAAACCCAAAACATTATGTCTTTCCAATATGGTCACCACCCTGTTCTTCCAAGCCTTCTGAATTAACACCCGATAGCGGATGATCTTGCGGGGAGTTTGCCAAGGAGTCGGCAGCATGACTTCCGGCCGATGAAGGCAGAGGGGGTTTCATGCGGAATTTTCCAGGTGTTCCTTCTACCCACACCGGCCATTTGTTTAAATCTGGCTGTTGTTGGGCGAATTTGACAAGGTCGACGTCAACCACATCTTCCGTCGTCATACGAGCTCTGTCAATTAGGGTTTCAAGATAGTTCTCTAGGCCACTACTAGTGTCACCACGAAGTAACAGTGCATTCCCTAGCATGAGATCCAGGTGCTGCTTGATAACATGTCGTTCACGATATACGTGAAGGGCAAGGACCAGGGTCGTGACGAATGTCACAGCAATGATGGCAACGACAGCCAAAGACGTGGATCGAACAACAAACAACCGGAGCTTTTGCTGTACCAGCATACCAGTAATATCCTGTCTCGGTGCGCTGAAGTAGGCTTGCAATGTGACAAAGTTGGAGAAAAGGGCCCCGAAGACTATACCAAAGGACTCGACCATTTTTTCCTTTCCTGCAATGCTATCAAGGGTCGGCTCGCCTGAGGCATGGCCGACGACAAGGCGTGAGAAGCTATCCATGTCGTTGTACACTGTTGGGTCAATGACAGAATACAGCGGGATATTGCGCAGCCAGGTGGAAACGAAGAACGGCCAGAACTGTTGCCTACTCTTCTCGGTAAAGCTGAGCACATGCGCGTTGTCTGTGTCGTTCGAAACCGAGACGTGAACTGTCACATTGGATTTGTACATCAGGGGCTTGCAGGTGACAACCGTCAGGTTTGAGAGGAGGAACTTTTCCGTGGCATTGTAGGCTCCTGCAAAGATACCGATCCTCGCTCGGCCGCTAGCTAGGCCACAGTCGGTAGACCACGACCTCGAGTACAGCAGCGTGTTGTTAGTAATAGTGAACCACTTTTTTACATCACAACCGTCAGAGCGGAAGCCTATTTGAACTTGAGCGGAGTTCAGCTCATCGCCTTGCTGCAGCGTCAGCTTGATTCCACCTGCTCGCACTAGGTCTTCTTCTGTGGCTACGTTGCACTCGACGGTTGCCGAGTATGCCTCGGTATCGAACGTGTAATTTCCTGGACTGCTCTTTGAGACAGTAGAAAATGGCAAGAAAGAGTGCGTGTCTGTTGTCCAAGGGTAGTCCTCACCATTCCTCAGAACCGTGGCACTCACGATGTCGAGAGCCGGTGTCAAGGATGAATTGCCTGTGCCTTTACCGGAGTCCCACCCAAGATACTCATCGAAGGATTTATCGCTGTAGAGGGCCACATTTGTTTGCGAAGAAACTGTGGCTGCAGCGAAGATGGCGGCAGTGAGGCCACCTGCAGCCCAGAGCGCTACCCGCAAAAGAAGGCAGATGCCTAAGAGAACATGGCCGGCCTGCATAGCCTTGATCCCATTCAGAATAGGCCATCCTCCGTAGTTCAGTAGCAGAGTTCGATCAACTGTGGAGTAGTTCGTTGGAATATTCGATGACGGTCGAGGTGATTGATCGTGTGGCACGCCAGATAAGGACAACTTATACCGAAGTTGGCTCCAAGACATTCTCCGGGACTCAGCGCCCGGCATCTGTACCTGATTCGCCTTTTGGAGTTCTAGCATTGGTTGAACTTTCTGAAGCGCATCAACCATTCCAGACCAGAGCGACGAGTACGCTGCCATGATCCAAGCCGGGATTGTGGTCCAGATGATTGAGGAACTCAGGAACGGTGCCGAGTGAAAGCCGGTCGAGTCAACGTACGCATTTGGGCGGCCTCCAACAGTGGCGATTCCGTTTTCACGATCTGACTTATGCAATAGAGCACAAACAGCGATGATGATAGCCACTTGGCAGAAGAGCTGAAGAACCATGGCCCAGACGTTGAGGAGCAGAGGCGGTTTCTTTGAGGGCACTCCGTGTCGCCATTTTCGAATCCCCTCCCTCAGGTCCGTTAATTTTAGTGACATATGGGAGACAGGAAACGTTGTACGGTCTCCAATAACTAATCACATTGCTATTAGAAATAGCTCTCAATGGCCTGTTGGATTTCCTACTGGGGATGTAGGCAAGCAGGCATTTTGGGGTACTTGCACTGTATTTTATAGCAGATGCCGGTCCACTGGGGTCCAAGCGAACTCGGTTCCAAAACGAGGGAAGGTGTTGGAACGAAATGTAGAAGAGAAGGAGCCAAGCTGAAGCAGAAACTTTGGTCGGAGTCATGCGCCCTTTCCTGGGACAGAGCGGCTGTTTTTGCTCACCAAATGGAGGCGTCTCTGTTTTTGCGTCGTAAAATCATGTGCTGAACTATCTACGGCAATTCCTTATCGGGGTTAAGTTATAAGGCCATGATGGTGTTGAGGCGGCCAAAACAGGTTAGGAATGTTGGTGAGGCTGGGGGCTAGCACAACGGTGGCCCAATTGGAGAGCTTGTAAACTCCGCCATACCCTCAGCCAAAGCGATAGTTGAATCTAGACCATCCAGCCCGCCTTGCCACCTCGGAACTCGTCGAATTAGAGTCGCATAAGAAAGACAATGTGTCTGGTAGAGTTTTTCTGGCTGCTGGTGGCGCTATGCGCTGGATTGACGGGAGAAAAAGAAACTCTCAACGGGCTAAAAAACAGGACCCTCTCAGCCCAATCGCCTATTTTATGAGCAATGTGGTTTTAATTGTGTTCCTCTCAAATTACCTTGTTTCCTTTTAGGCTTTACCATTAGAGAGATTGAAGCTGCCTGAGCCATTTCACACAGTTCAAACCACGTTGCTCCATCTTCGCTGGATTTGTCCCCCCTCCGAATTAATAGCTGCAAAATGAATCCCCGCATTCTCCTAGCGTATATTCTCGCCCAGTCCTGCGCCACCGCGATGGCCTCGAACAGCTGGGCCTGCAATGCGGGGTCTGATGTAACGACATTCCCAGCATGCGATAAATTTCTCAATTCTGGCGAGTCTTGCGCGACGGTCTTAGATCGTCCTGGGAAGCAAGACTGCCTCTGTAACCAGAAATATCTAGACTCCCTATACGGGTGAGTACCTCGATGCCTCTCGAACGAGCTACTGTCCACGAGATAAAAGCATTGAAAGAATCGAATTTCGACTAATTTCTGTCTTTCGTGGCATAAATCAGATGCGAGAATGAGCTCCGGCTCTGCTTCCTCGGCAACGACCTTGATTCCACCTTTGATACAGCCATTGAATCTTGGGACAGCCTGTGCGGCAGTTTCGTCACCTTCTCGCCGACAACACCGCCAGCCAGTGCCTACACGTCTCACCCGGATGATTTCTGTAATGAGGTTAAAAAGGCGTGTCAAACGGCCAAAAACCTCATTAACGAATGCGTCTCATACGTATCCGATACAGACACTTCAAGGTTCAGCTCTTGCACCTGTCGACCGCAGTTGCTGCGCCAAGACTACTCGTGTGAATACCTGGGGAATAAGTCCTGCTTTGCCACAGAAGCTGCACTATCCAGTCTTTGGGCATACTCTAGCTGTGATAACTTTGCGTCCGTTATTGGAACTGGTCTGGTGAGTGCACTTAACTTGTTGAGCGACATTGCCGAGGGCATCAGTTCTAACAACCTTTAAAGCCAGAAGCCAGTGAAACTACCCAGTCTACTCTACCAGATCTGACGTACTCAACTGCTGAGGTTCGCTCTACGACGACGCTGTTGCCGACATCGACATCTACTGAGAGTTCCATTGGCACCCATCCAAAATCTAGCGTTATTCTTGTTGCGAGCGCAGTTACTTTCACGGCCATCGTACATCTTTTGTCGTGGCTATGAAGCCTGGTGTATGTTGAAAGAAACAGGGAGGACTGGGGCGTGATTAGAATAACAGCCAAGCTATTTCACCAACTTGGGATTTTAAAATTACTCGTTTTATGGTCAATGCCCAAGTTATCATGAGCTGTCCTAGGCAATAGCTACTTTTACAAGCAATAAAGGACGGTGACTAATTTTTGGCCGCATTATTAACAACTATTGATTTTTCTTATGGCTTTACAATTTCTATAACTTGGATGATAATTATTTTATAGCCTTCATCATATACATATCACAATGCTTACAGCATATAATGACCAAGTGTTCGGCTGCCAAGCCAGCAGCCCAGTTAAACCCCAC
Source organism: Calonectria hawksworthii (assembly GCA_020975415.1). Taxonomy (NCBI): domain Eukaryota; kingdom Fungi; phylum Ascomycota; class Sordariomycetes; order Hypocreales; family Nectriaceae; genus Calonectria; species Calonectria hawksworthii. The sequence continues at coordinate 54,038 of JAHXZK010000018.1, read as the reverse complement.
TAATCCCGCCAGATACGGACAGGTCAGCCTTGGCATCCAATTTTATTTCTGCGAGGCAACCCATTTGCAGGACTCTGTGTCGTATCGGGTCATTTTTATGCCGGCTGACGAGCGGGTTCCTTAATTTTCCCTTTTGAAACACCTCTTCATCCAATTCCTTCAGCTCTTTTCTTGGTTTTCAACCCCTTCGCACGTTGTTCGGGTCACTACCGGAAAGTCACCCATCTTTAATTTGGACCGTCTTTTATCGAACTCGGAAAAATGATTGTCTCACGTGTTCTTGCCGGCCTGGCAATCGCTTCCGCCGCCACGGCCAACTCCTTGACAAGTATTTGGTTGCCAAATTTGGCCCCCTACTACTTCTCGCCGACCTTAAGGGGGTCAGTGATTGGTTCCAACGAAGACGCGACCACTGTGAGCGTTCACTGCCCGAGCAAGGTCACGACACAGTATTGCTCCATCTTCAACCACATGACTGTGACGTACGGGCCTTCAACGTTAGGCTTTATCTACACAGAGTATAAGGATGAGGATAGCCCAAACTCGGAAGTTCGCATGTAAGTATTCAACCAAACAGACGCCGGACATATTGCTCGGCCTGGATGAATCAGAAATAAAATGGATCGTAATTGATTTCTTTTTTAGAGTTGAAACTATGGACTGCAACTTGTACGAATCGAGTGCAGTGTGTGGAAATACATTTACCGATGTCGGTGGTGAGGCTTCGTGGAGCGAGACGGGAACCATCACCTTCACCAGTCTCGCAACCTTTGCTGTGTACGACGTCACCATCTCCATCACTGCCGATGCTGCCTCTGCCACGACCAAAGCTGCATCTAGCGGCCAGGCAAGCCCTGCCTCTTCCAGCACCATTGCAGTCACTACCACTTCCACCACACTGCCAAACACAACTGCGAGCAGCAGCACTGTTTCAGCTATGACTCCTCAGCTCGGCAGCACCACCACTCCTTCGATCAATACCGAGAACACTGCTAGTATCCAATCTGCTTCTTCCTCAGCTGCTACGGAGAATGGTGCATACTCTCTGGCAGTTCAGTATCCTAACATGATCGTTATTGCCGCCATCGTTGGTGCTGCCATTATTTTGTAAAAGCCCACAGCCATCTAATGCATGAGCCAAAAGCCCGTTCAACCCAACCATGTACGTGCGAAAGCCAGTATGTGTGGCGATCGAGGTAGCATAATCAATATACGGACACGATGATCAAAATAGAGCAAGGCTAAGTCCCCGTCCCATGGCAAGCCAGAACGAATCTAAAAAGACAATGTTATACCTACTCTTGTTCCTAGTATAGAGTTGCATTTACTACGTTAAATTGGGTTAGCAGTACGAATAATGAGCATACATAGACAGCTGTTTGCAAATGAAGTAGAAAAATGACTCCATTTCAAACCATGAAATTATGTTGAATAAATGCATCATATAGGATTTATCTTGATTTGTCTCGAAGTTTTGTTGCAACATAAAAACCACATTCCCCCTATCTCTGCTCATGTCGTGTGAGCCAAAGAGTACCACCTAAACGTCGCCTTAGTTTGGCAGATGAAACGGGCCGCTTCAATAGCAGGTATGGATGAATACAAAAGTGAGCTATTGGCTAATAGCATCGTGCCCAAAATCCAGATTCGGCTAGTAGCGTCCGTTTGGAACATCGTCTTGTCCGTCTCATTCCAACTCTAGTCTATTGGTAAAATAGTATCGTTCTCGGCCTCTCCATCTCTTGAACATGAAATGGGCGCATTGGCCGTCGAATCATCACCCAATCTTCAATGTATGCTTTCTTTAACATGTATTCTCGAAACAGTTGCGAGATATTAAGCACCCCTCCCCAAGGCCCAAAACGCAATGGCATTTGCCGTCTGGCCCGAGGGTTCCAGGTAAACAACATTCGCGATTTTTTGGTGCCTTGCCATAAGATCTATAGTTCATTACGGTGCACATGTCATTTAAATACGCCACTTATAAAGAAAACGTCAGGTGAGGCAGCAATTGAGGAGACGTCCCAAGTCGGCAAACTTGTTACTGGTATTCGTACACAGTACCATCATCATCATATATGAAATGATTGAGTCCAGGCCAATTTCAAGGAATTTCGTGATAACATTATTTGATAGAAATTAATAAATAATAATTATTCTAACTACGTGGATATATTCAGCACAGCTCTAGGCCTAGAAACAAACTAGCACAATATCTAAAGTGATCAGCTAGCATAGTTATAACACAATCCGCTAGCAGTAACATCCATAACATCTCGAATAGTTACGTTAGATGCAAGCCCGGGATAGCTTAGAGTGAAGTCGAGAGTGATGTTAGTGTATGGAACGTCACCCCAGTAGTTGTATGGATAAGCCCACATAGTGTCGGGGCCGCCAATATCCGACTTGCGGGTAGCCCAAGCTAATGTATTGTTAGTAACTACTCATCAAGGTTCATAATCGGTGTCACACTGGTAAATACATACCGAGACGCTGCCATCTGTTCCATTCGTAGTCCAGTTTACCGTGGTGCATGTAGAACAAAGGGTCACCAGGTGACGAGTACATATCGGACAACTCTCCGACCATACCGCCAACGCTGAAGTGGCCAGCACCATGGGTGGTGATGCCAGACAGATCAGAAGACATGTTGGCAATCTCTATGTGTTGGGTGTACACGTAGAAGCTCGATGCGGACGACTCCCACGCAACCTCAGCTGCGGTCAACTTTTTAGTGGCCAGGGACGGGATGAAGTCGCGGCGCAGACAATGAGGAGTGTAGGTAAGGCTGTTACCGGGGCCCAAGCTGACAGTGTGGTTGGCAAAGGGGCCATCGGTAACACAACCACCACCAGTCCTAGGCTCCAGGGGGCCAGGAGCCAAGGAGGTACTGGGGAGGTCAGAGATATCCTCAAGATACCCGCCGTTACCTATGCGACAAGATATATTAGTAATGCTCCCTAAACGTAGCGATTAATTAATACTGCCAAGGTCTACTTACCTCCAAAACCGTAAGTGGCGTCGAATATCGCTGAGTCGTTCCAAGCATCTTCGCTGACCGCATCTTTGGTCCAGTCTAGATTTCGGGTTAGCCTGAAACGAAAATAATTTATAGGATATCGTAGTGATGGCTTACCCCAGTACGGCTGAGCACCAGTGTAGGAGCAAGTGCTGCGCAGCTCTGCTTCGTAGATGGCCAAGAACTTGCGGTGCCATGGCAGGAATTGACCCTATCTCAAGTGTTAAACAGGGGGGATAACAAAAGTACGGAGCAATTAGGCTTTACCACAAAGTGAATTTTCTCAGTCATAGCAATGTGCACTGCCTGGAAGTCGTCATACCGGCTCTTCACTCCAGGATAAAGCGAAGCGGTCTTGGCCGGCTTAGACTGCAGGCACTTTACCGCGGCCAAGTAGTTTAGCTGCTCCCGCTTAGATAACGATCTCCTGGAACCTGGTGAGCAAATTGGGTGCGTGTTTGAGAAAGGTTTCGGCAAAGTAACCATACCATTCCTTTCGGACCAGGACCTTGGAGCACTTGGATGTGGCTGCGGCCGTTGTAGTAGCATCCTCGGGCGTGGGGACGGCAGAGCCCCCATTGGCCAGTAGGAATGTGACAGAAAGGAGTGTGAGGAGCTTCATGATGATTGACCGATCAGAATTGACTGCAGAGCTAGGATGCCAGTTCACATACGAGCGGACGGCAACGGGCTAATATACTCTTCCAAGACTAAAGAAGTTACCATCTAGCTTATTAGGGGCGGGCGGGGCTGCGTATAACGACACCGAACCAATCGGTCGCCAATGTTCGTTGGTCGTGCCATCCGTAAAATTAGTGATTGCGCCTGAAGGCGGCTCTCGCATCCGTAGTAAGCGATTGTTGGCTAGGATCAGGTCCGGACGGTAGCAAAACTCAGGGGGAATGGGCGTAAGACGGAAATTCCATGCTGTCGCCCTGCATGAGAATGCAAAGGGGAACTTGACAGTCTTGACAGGGTCCCGTCCAGGGCATGGCGGTCATAATCGACTGAAATAATAGAGGCTAGTGTGTATCTGCAGAGTGTCAATTGCGGGAATAATGAGCTTGGCCCTGGTAAGCTCCCTAGATGCATGCAGAGGGGAAGACGCTTAAGTCCGATCCGAGGTTTTGCTAACCAAAGAAGGGCATGTTACTGGTTTCGGGATGGCGGACCAAATGACTGCTCAACCACCACGAGAGACTGATGCAGAACCTTGCCAGGTCACCCAAAATAATGCATGTTGATAGCGGTGAGATTCCGCAATAGGCGCATGCCGTCAAATTTTTCCAAATGCTTTGTGTTTAAAAATGACCTAGCCGTCTTTTCTTTTCTTTTTTTTTTCCAGCTAGGTACTTGCATGCAGTCCTCGTTTACTAGGATGCTCTACGCACGCTACTGCGCGGTCCAACAGAGATAGCCAAGCCTGTCTTGGCATTTTGCCGAACGATGAAGTAATAACAACTCGACTTATACGGAGTAATTGCACGTAAAGCCAAGCTTAGTTTAGACCATCGGTTAATTCGCCAGCACCCCAGCGAAAATCGATTGCTTTCGTCACTAGTGCCGGGGAAGCGTCAGATTGACCCTGGATGTTACAGTGCGGTGGTATGCAACCCCGGCCCTGGCAGCTCGACAACCAACAAGCCGTAGGATCCGGGATCCTCCCTTATCTTGGCAATAAGCACCGGTCGGATCATGTAGAAATCTCGGTTCGCAGTGACTGAATTCTAGATCGGTCCCAACGCCCAGGTTCCCTGTGAAGGATAACGTGGCTCATGCGATTTTCGTTTACTCCACTGATGATCGCTAGAGATCGTAAAAAAGAACGACCCGCCGTTAGCGTCACCATAAATTCCATATTGTTATCGCACAGCGTCTTAAAACGAAACAAAGCGCAGTTAAGCCATTATGAAGTTGTTCACGTTTCATTTTTAATGCAGCTAGCGTCTACGTCTTCCTATACTTGTGAAAACCTTGATCATAAGCATTAAAACCAAGTCACTCAGTCATTCGTTCAGGGTTGCAGCGAAAAATGGTGGCTGATCCGATTAAGGATGCCCCTCCGCACCAACCTGCCAAACGAACAGGGGTCATGCAGAATCCCAGACGCAACTAAACCCCTAAACCAAGGCCTACCCCGGATCCGAATACTTTGCCGCACGGCCTTGATTGACCGAAGAACGCGGAGTGAAACCGCTCGCTGCAGTACGCGTGACAGAGAGTCACCACGCACGCAGGCACATGCCGGGACATGCAGGAATAAAACGATTGCGCATCATCGTTCTTCGAAGAAGAACTGGGCGGGTCTTCTACTCCATATTTTACTGCATTGATCTGTCGACATGTGGGTAGCTGAACAACTACCTGCCCTTATTCCTCGTTGATCTTGCTTCCCCACAGCATTCTCCATGACTTCGACGTCCAGCTACCCTCCGGGGACCAAATTCTGGGAGACGCCTGACTGGGCGGGCGGAACACAGGCCAGACTCAACATTGCCTTGATTGTCATTTCGACCTGCTTCCTGTTCACACGTCTCTATGTCAGAGGCTTCATGACTAAGTCTCTCGGCGTGGATGATCTGGTGGCATCTCTAGCGTTCTGCGTCATCACGACTCAGTCCGCCTTCAATATTCACCTCAAGGACTGCGGCGCCGGCGCGCACATGGAATTGATCCCCGAGTCGCTACTTTTGAAGTTCTTTGAGGTAAGGCGAGCAAGATTCCCATCCATAGATCTCCAATTGACACGGGGTGTGCGACAAAAAGGGCCTGCAAAACCTGAATTTGCTGTACTTTTGGGGTGTTGGCCTTGATCGACTGGCTGTCCTCGCCTTCCTCCCACGACTGCACAAAGACAAGATTTTTCTTCTCCTCGTCTACCTCGTCTCCGGCATGGTGCTCGTCTCTACCATCGTATCCTTTTTTATCAGGCTTTTTCACTGCAAACCGGTACAAGATGGCTGGCTACCACCGCTACCGACTCTAAACTGTATGCCACAATCGGCCCTGGATATGATGATGAGCGCGCACGGTATTATGGGCATCATCTTCGATGTGATACTGATCGCCCTTCCGGTCTGGGTCATCTATAAGAACATGCTGTGGTCCAGAAAGACATTCCAGGTTATTGCCGTCTTCAGTGTGGGAATATTTGTCGTCGTCACTGGTATCATTCGCCTGTACTACATCCGGACCATGGACTGGGGGTCTGACTCGTGAGTTTCGCGCATTCTTTTGGTCGCAATTGAATCCTAACTCGTTTCCAGGACATTTAAAATGGCTACAATTGGAGTATGGACCGATCTAGAGTCACATGTTGGCTTTTGGTGTGGTTGCTTCCCTTCGCTCCAGCCCATTATCCGAACCGTCGCCTTCAAGCTTGGATTACGAAGCGCTCTCAACAGCTACCCCACAGGAAAGCCTGCTAGCAATAGCAAAGGACTAAACTCAGCATCAGCAGCCATTCGTTCCAGGAATCGCTATCTCCGAAACGGCAGCGGAGTCGATGTTGATGCGGATACAAACCATACGAACGATAGTCAAGAGGGTATTATACCGGGTCCAAACAATTATGAGATGGGAAAATACGGAGAGATTCGCAAAGAGACGACAGTTACGATACAGGTCAAAGACCATGACTCAATACAAAAAAAGCGAGAAGAGAGTTGGGCGGACATTTGAACCCGAAGGACTCCAATGCCGGGACGCAACTTTAGTTCTCGCGGATAAGCATTCTTTACCTTGTACGCTACTTTATTAGCCTTATTACTTTTCTTTTCTTCAAGATCACATTTCAGTACAGATACCCCTAGGATCCAGGCCTTGCGCAAGCCCCGGCGTCGTGACGGAGGGATTGAAATGACGCAGTCAAGACAGCATGGACAAAGATAGATATGCGCCTGTACTTATTTCGGTTATTTTATGTGGTGCACATATTAAAAAAAGGAAAAGTTTTACTAAAAGAGTTGCTGCAACAATTCATGATCAAAATGGAAAGTATATTTACATAACCATGTGAACATAGATCTTCCCAGGTGCCAAGATATGTAGCTTTCCTATCCGTAGGCAACACTTGGCAAAGCTTAGTTTGCCTTACCCGAGTAATGCGACCCAGCCTTCTAGCTTGAATTGGCAACTTGGTCATTTGCGGCGGGTCCACGATGCAATGGGGCCAATGGTCGCTTATGGCAAAAGCTGAGCATCGCCTAAATATAGATTCACAATTCGCTTCGTAAGCTTCGTTGCCTAAAATTCTTCACAAAAATGCCGCAACAATGAGCAGATCTATGCGTGGTGTAAGAGTATTGTTGGAAACACGCGCGTGATTTTTTTCGCGGCTGCTTTCAACAGTTAGGTTCCGTCCTACGGCATTAGTACGCAATAGCCCTTGGCGTAATTATATCAACGCCTTGGAGGGTATGTATTGTTGTATATCAAATACCTGCAGTTGACCAACGCTCACCCGCGCGGTTACTACAGGCAGCCTTGGTGTGAGTAAGCGTCTCACTGTATTATTCGCCACTTGGGTGCATGTCTAGCTTGAACATTTCCACTTGTTGCCTTAAAAGCTTTGCTAAGCAATGTATTATTTCAAATCATAAAGCTGGAAATCAATCCTTTTTCAATCTTCCTGTCCCATTCTGACGCGTAAAACATACTTGTCTAAGTCACGATGGAGGCCTATGAAGAAGCCCTACGCCAACATGGTCTGGACCTGTCTTCCATGATCCAAATCCAAACCGGAGGTGATGAGCCACCGATGGCTGTCTTCAATTTCTCTGAATCAGAAGCCAAATGTGAAACATGCCTTGATCTTAGGTCCGATTATCTTCGAAGGCAGTGGCGCAAGATGGGAGTGGGTGCCGCCGAGGCTGCATATAGCTTTCGACTCGAGCAGCTTGAAAAGTCGGTCCTGGGTGGGAATTGTGATTCATGCCGCTTGATTGGCGAGGCTGTGCACAAAATCACAGAGGCATTCCCCTTCAGCTTCAAACGAGTGGAGTTGGAATACGTGGGACCCGATGACGACATCAAAGATAAATCAACTCACAAAGGGCTGGATGGCTTGTCACTGTGCCTCAAGATGAAATACCCGGATGATGTGAGTCGGGAGGAAGCTACAACAGCAGTCAAAGACCTGGAAATGAAAATCGAGGCCAAAAGCGGAGTTGACCTGGAGAGCTCCGAGGTCGAGTTTGAAATATTTTCTCCTCAATACGAAATCTACACGGCAGGTAAGTGGATCAGTCCGCCTTTGGCCTCCTTTTTACTTTTACCTTTATCGATTCATTTTACTTGTCATTGCTAACTAAAGCTAGCCGAATCTCGCAACACCACCTCCATAGCCGAAGAATCATCTTTTCAAAATGCTATTCAATACCGACCGCACCGCTCAGGAAACACAGGCTCAGAGAGATCCAGAGAATGGGCTTTGGAGAGGCTGAAAAGCTGCATTGCGAATCATGCCCAATGTGCCATAGGCGGTTCGTGGAACTTGCCAAAAAGGGTACTTGATTTGGGAGAGCCTGGAACCAGCACAAGCGAAGACAATGTCAAAATTTACGAATCCGACGAAACAGTCCAGGCAGAATATGTATGCTTGAGTCACTGTTGGGGAAAGGAAAATGAGCAGCTCGGGCCGTTGGAGACGACTCGTAGCAACCTCGATGAGCACCGACGGCATGTCCCTTGGGGAAAGCTTCCAAAGTCCTTTCAGGATGCTATCACATTCACGAGGGGCCTTGGGATTCGATATCTTTGGATCGACTCTCTGTGCATTATCCAAGACGATATCGATGATTGGAAGATAGAAGCAGGTAAAATGGCGAGCGTATACCAAAACGCCGCTGTGACGTTATCAGCTGCGGCGGCACGAAACAGTCACGAAGGGCTTTTCCGAGAGACAAGACAGCATGAGCGATTAAACTGTGATACATGCCCCTCGCCCATCTTCATTCGCAAGTTCCCTGATCCTGACTTCTTCACCTCGGATAAGTCATCATACAGCAGCGCCCCGGATGCGAGAGGAATAACACACACGAGGTCTGCTCTCATGTCCCGTGGTTGGGTGTTTCAAGAACGACTTCTCTCGCGCCGATTGCTGCTTTTCACACCGACGGAGCTTTACTGGGAATGTTCAACCAGTGCGGATGCCGAATCTGGATATGCCTGGTCCAGGCACACCATCAAAAGGCATTGGCAGCGAGAGGCCGAAGGGAACAAATCTCTACAAGCCGTGACGGGTGTGTGGCATAGTCTTGTGGAAGACTTTACAGCCCTGGAGCTCACTCGCCACACAGATCTTCTTCCTTCTATTGCTGGCTTGGCCAAGAACTTGCAAGCCTACCTAGGAAGCGCCGAGTATGGGGCCGGCTTCTGGAGCTCGACTTTCATTTCCAACCTGCTTTGGAAAAGGGCCGGGATCCCCATTGGCGGGAGGAATAATACCGGAACAGTGGGCGATTACAAAGAGATTGACAATCCCTCCTGGTCATGGGCGTCCACCTACGGTCTCAAGTCGTTTGAGGGCAACGTTGTCAGTGAGCTTGCCAGCCTAGAGAGCATGGGATCACCCGAGGGCGATCGATACATGGCAGGCAAGATTCCAGTAAAGATTACAGGATTCATGATCCCCGCCAAATTAGACACCTTTGGGATCAAGGTCAACATGTTCCCTTCGATTGGCTGGAGCGCAGACAATGCCGACTACGATTGGAGTGCATCTGGGGATTACCAAATTACAGGACTGAAGGCTGATGGATCCGAGGATCACAGGCTGTACGTCATGCCTCTGGCTGCGACCGAGAACTCTAGCACGCTGGAGGAGGACCTTGCCATCCAGCTCTTGATTCTGCATCAAGACAAGGACTACCGCCCGCGGTTCAGGCGCGTCGGCCTCTGCTCGGTTAACCTTTTACTCATATGGCCCAACCAAGTGATGTTTGAGGACAAGGACATCTTACTGAAGGCCTTGGACAAGGGAATCGCATACGGAGAATCAATTCTTCAAGAGGATGGGAGATACCGGAAAGATGAGGAGGCAAGGAGCATGTGGTTTTTTGACTTTAGCGCGAGCAGTCGCAGAGACACGTATTTCGAGAATGTTGCCTCTTCTCAGTTTAGCAGATTTGGGCTTGGGAGTAGGTTGAACATGGAATTTGAAGAGTTTTACGGACTGCCCCATCTGAATTGGATGAAGGAGCGGCGACAAGAGGAGATGGAGAGGATCCAGGAGTGGCTAGAGAAGAAGGAGGCTGGTGAGACGCCAACAAAGCTCAATGTCACGATTGTATAACTTGAGCAGGAATGATCAATATGCAGAGGATTTTCTCTTACAAAATCAGCCCGATTCATCTCACCTCTGCGTCAGTGTTCGTTCTTTCATAGACCTATGCGAGTAAAAGCGACTAGCTAGCTTTGTTAGTATTTACACTTATCATCTGTTTCGGTGAATCCATGTGGTGTTTGTTTCAGCACAAGGCTTGTCAATGAGTAGAGATTGACCTGCAACTTTTTGTGATCGCCCATTGCCAAACTCAACATGACGTCTGCCGCATTCCTGGAATGACACACTCAGGTTGATCCACCACTTATTCCGTCAGGCGTCGAATCATGACATCATTCCACTGAGCCACGACTAGAAATGACGCAAAGACTCCTTGTTAAACGCAACTAGGAGAAATACATTTGGAAATGCCGTTGCTTAAGGAGGGCCCCGATAGGCGGTGGTGCGCTGTTTCGGTATAGGGTAGGGTGCGACAATGGTCATGGCACAAGATCTGCTGACAACATGTCACAATTTCTCCATGAAAGCCCTATTTATTTTATGGAATTGATTTGTTTGGTTATTTAATTCAAATACTAGTCCTGTTTGTCCGCATTTCTTTCATAGTATGGTTGCGTAGGTGCCTCATCCTTTGGAGAATTTGTAGGTTAACCTTACAAGAACGGCTATGATGGATACCAGTTTTCACCACGGAAGTTTAAAACTTTAAACATTTTTCCAAGTATAGCAACATAAGCAATAGGCATCCCTTGGGACTAATTTTTCATGACACTGGGCTGGTATCTGATTACGTGCCTTAACCTTACATCATGATTCGAGTCCTAAAATGCCTATGAAGTGCGTTTAGTTTTCGACTAACAAAGAAAACAAACATCCAGGTTCAAATGCACTCGAGCTATTATGACCACGCTGTTCACTACAAAGAATTTACCTACGACTGCATCGCTGCCCAAACAGCTGGCTGCTTAGCTGCACCATGCTGACAGGCTGGAACCAAGGCCCACCGCTTTGAACAACTTTGAACAGCGCATCCAAAGTCCAGACAATCTGCAATCACAAAAGAGTGGACCATCTAAAAACCGGCCATGAAGTATTGTTTTTTACCTAGTTGGCTAGTCAGGGGTGTCATGACATGAAATGATTTCTGGGGGTGTGGGTGGGAGTGCAAGTGTGGTTCCAGGTGATCGGGACGCAGATGGATGGCGGGCGGCGCGTTGCTGAATCGGTGCTAACGACATTTCCCCATATTCTGCTTTGAGTCAAACAAAATCGACAGATTGCGATAACACGGCGCCCGGGAACGAGATGGAAATGGACTGATGTTCCCCCATCGATCGATTCGAGTCATGGCCAGAATGAGCCCTGACGATGGGCAGTAAACCAAAGAACCCGGCATTGCGGCGTCGATAGTCAGCATGATAGATGCAGCCACGTGACCAATAGCTCGCTCGATTGGGGCAAGGTGGCAGCTTGGCAGGTTCCCCCTTATACCTGTTTGGTCGGATGGCGCCATGGGTATTTCTTTTGTGGCGCATTCGAGGCGATATCCGGCTAGCCCGCCCAGTCAGCTGAGGCGCTCTTTGGGCATGGACACTTGGGGCGAAGGAAGGGGGGGGAGGGAAATACAAATATCAGCTTATTTTACTAATTAGGCGTCAGCACTTGCTCTTCGCCGTTCCGCCCCCGGTCATCGCCGTACTGCACACCCAGAAGGTAATCGATCGATTCACGCCCTTTTTTTGTTTTCTGGAACCAAAGTGCCTCCTTTTTTTCTTCGTTTAGGGAAAAAAAAAATGGCACTCTACATGTGCGCTGGGTGCTCCGAAAGCATCCCGCCTCACAAGGCGAGGGTCCACTGCGAGTACTGCGGCGATTATGACCAGTGCGCCAACTGCGCCATACTCAAGGTGTACACGGGGTCGCACAACATGGGCCACAGGACGACGCTGCACAGGGCGAGCGGCTATACGGCCGGCGGCAGCCCTGCGAGTGCTGGAACAACTCCGTTCCCGTCATCGTTATCGTCGCGCGCGGGATGGGACACCATGTTTGACGTGAGGACGCTGGAGGCGGGGCCAAGCTTTGTCGAGCTGGCGTCGGCTATTTTTGATTGCGTGGACAGCGAGGGAACGGGGCTGGTAACGCCAGAGGCACTATCGTACATGTTGGATCTCGTGGAGCTGCCGATAGACGAAAACATCTGTGAGTGAGGCGCGAATTGCAGGCAGGAATAATAATATTGCCGATCCCATCCCCCGTAACAAAAAAAAAAGCCGGCTCGCGTTTTTTTATTTTTTATGGTGTCCATCATTTTTCTAACCAGGGGGCGTGGTCGCCGCCACGGGAAACAGGGAGAACAGCGTTGGCCGGGGCAGGGGGCCCTGACAAGGTGCAGGAAGCCGATGTTATTCTTAGACGCAGCTACGAACACTTTTCGTTCAACTACGAGTTGAGACAGCGTCGACTTGCGACGGGAGCGACGTCCCAGATGGCGTGTCTGACCCGCCGAGGTTTCATGCGGCTGTGGAAGATGGACGCGCTCAACAGCCCGGCCAGGTTCTGCGACTACACCAACCTCATCTTCCAGAACTACCAGCCAGCCGTCTGGAGGGAGCGGGGTGACGTGCCGAGGTGGGTGTTCCCCGAGCACGCCGTGACATACGAGCAGCAGCAGCAGGCATCGCGGTACGCCGAGGCCAATCAGTCGTCAGCATCGCCTGCGTCGCGGGTTCCGCGGCCAGACGCTGCTGCTGCTGCTGCTGCTGCTGCGGCGGCAGCTTCATCCTCTTACTCCTCCGGGTGGACGGGTACGCTGCCCTACGCGCTGCCAAAACCCCGAGACCCCAATAGTCCGGGCCGGAAGGCGGCCGAAGCGCTCGAGGCTCAGCAGGCGCTGGAGCTTCAGCGGGCGCAGGCCGAGCTGGACGATCTGCAGCGCAGGAAGGATCGCGACCTGGCGGATCTGGAGAGGAGCCACCAGCTCGAGTACACCCGTGCTCGGCAGCGCATGCTGGAGGATGCGCACCGCAGCATGGAGCGCACGCGTGATGTCATGAATCAAATCGGGCAGGACAGAGACTACGTGATGGAGCGCGAGCGGTGGTACCGGTAGTGGTGCGTGCCGGTAGGAATGAGCGAACCTGGAATGAATGAACCTGGAATGAATAAATGAACCCCTGGAATATTTTCGAAAGCCCTGTTGAATACAGTTTCCACTCCGATGCACAGCCAGCCTGGGCGCGTGAGGTCTGTCGTTGGTGTTGGTGCTGGTGCTGTTTGACGTAAATTAAGGATTTAAGGTGTCGGCTGGCATCTGCCGAAAAAGCTATGCAGCGCATCGACAGGATCATACCGGGCTGACGGTGGGTGGTGGTGGTGGGTGGGTGTGTGTTTTTATTTATTTTAAATTTCTTTTTTTTAAGTGCTGGCCCTGCAGCAGCGAATTCATCTAATCATCTTGATCACACTGGGCGTATATTGGACCCGTGATTAGATTATCTGGTCCTTTGCCATGGCATTGACGACGGGTATTGACCGTCTTGTACAGATGAACTAGTCCCAACGTGGTGGCGTGCACACACGACAGGGATGGTACTTTGTGCAAATGCCCGGAAATGCCCATTACCAAGAATATTATGACGTGGCACACACACACACGAGCGAGCACATACACGAGGAAGGGAGGGCGGGCGGGGAACGTGTTGTTGTTGTTTTTGGTGACCGGCGTAGGGCAAAAGGAAGTGACGGGCTGCGACGCTTCCAGATGCAAAAAGCCGGCGAGCAACATGGTGCAAGGTTGCATCATGACGGGTTCCCGGTCGCCTGCCAAGTTTTCCCAAAGAGCTTGTTTGGCCCGGCGTCAATGCATTGGCTGGCCCTGGCGTTGCGTGCGTGTGTGGTGGGTATTGCGGCAGAGCCAACTGGGTGATCGCCTTCGCAAGCTTCTGTTCTTAAACGGGACGACATGCAACACAGCCCTGTTTTGGGTTGCTGGGTGTGGATTGATCAGCAGGCTGGTCATTTCGAGAGAATACGGTTTGAGTTTGCCGCAGTGTCATCATCCATCTGCAAACTGCTTTGCCGCTGCCTGTTTGTTGGTCCTGGAACTGTTGGCCCTGGAACTGTTGGTCGTGTTTCCATCCTTTTCCCAGTGTGTGGGTGCTGTTGATTGATGATGAACCACCAACACACCCCTGCATCGGCGTCTGCACACACACACAATCACACACACTCACCGTCTCTGTGGCTGGCCTGGACCCCAAAAGAGCAGAGGGCCAGAGCGCAGGAATGGGATGCCATTGTAATTGACCTCGCTCCTATCACATCTCGCGCACGCGTGTGCGGGTACAAGGGAAAAAAAAAAAAGGGACAGACAGCTTGAGCCGGCGCATGGTGGTTTGATAACTTCATGGGTATGAGTGTGAGGGTGAGGGGTGACATGCTAAGGGGGTGCTGGGCGCTGGGCGCTCGCTGGGGGCCTGTTCCACGGGCCCATGCCGAAAGCTAAGCTTTGTTCCTAATCAGCCGGATTCCGGGGCTAGGTCCAACGTTTGGACATGTGCGGCGGCGCCGCGGCGATCATTCATTTGTTTTTGAGCGAGCGCGTTTGAGCACCTCCCATCTGAGACAAGTGAGAAGGGAAAGGGAAAAAAAAAGTAGAGCTGATGATGGAAAAGCCGTTGCACCATCGGTAGGACGCAAGATTCAGACTTTCCTGGGTGAAGCGGTTGTGAAATCTCCAGGAACCCTGGCGCACGTGAGGTGAAACAATTTGTGTTTTTCCTTTTTTGTGGTGCACTTGTATTTTATTTTATTTATTTATTTTTATTTTTATTTTTATCTGGGTAACTCCGCCAGTCAGCCAAGCCACTGATCGCGTGCTTACCGTCGCACGATGGCTTCTGCTTTGCATTCTCTCGGTAGGTAGCCTTGGCCTCTCATGCCATGAGCCAGCATGGACCACGGATGGCTTGCCGGTGGAATGGGCATCCCAACTTTCGTCCAGCATCAGTGCCGCCGAATGGTAGCATCGTCGTAAATAAAATAAAATAAAAAAGTCCGGCGGCCCTGTCGACAAGCAAATAAGGTAGTGCGCCGCAGGTACTGACTGGTTGCACCATGGTGGGGCTTTCCGGGCTCTTCGGGCCCCGTCGTCAGGGTGTCCTTGGTCTTCGTCTCCCCACAATGTTTCGTGAAAACGAGCTAACTCGGAGATCAATTCCGAAGACAGAGATAGGGGGGGGGCATGTGCGTGATGGAGGAGGGGGGGCCACCAGCGGACAGACGGGGGGGAGAAGCCATGGAAGCGCGAGAAGGCATCGAAGAAGCAGCAATAGGGTCGACGGCGTCCATCGTGTGCCTGATTACCCCATTTGCAGATGAGTCGCGTGCCCTCCACGGCGATGCGATGGGGGCAGATGGTGGCATACCAGCCCTATTTGGCGCTACCACCACAAAGTCTGGCTCTGGGCTTGGCCTAGCCGCCGGCGCCGCCAGAGGGGAAGGGGGGGAAATAAGGAAAAATGTCTCACATGTCCTGTCCCTCTCTCTGTCTGGCTGAGGCTGTTGACTTTAACGCTGGCCCGGCGTGCCCTGTAGTGACTGACCAGAACTGACCAGACCTGACCCGGCGAGATCACCCGGTCCACTCGCCTTCGCTGCCGACGACTGGGCCCCTGGGTTCCCCTGATCCAGGAGACATGGCGGGCCTCGATGGAGAGATGGGGGGGCTATGCGCACAGCCGGCCAGGAACCTTTGGCGACCCGAACTCCGAACTTTTCCTGGGGTATTTTCGCTTATTCCTGGCCTGCGCTGCGGCGCACCGCGCTACTGGCCACGGTACGCACACCCGAGTAAGCCTCCGCCCACCTCAGCTGGCAGGGCAGGGCAGGCAAAAGGGCAGCTGGGAGCCCATTGAAATTAAATGTCCGCAGTGTGTGTGTGTGTGTGTGTCTGTGTAGGTATGTATGTGTATGTATGTGTGCGGTGGTGTGTGTGTCTGCGTGTGTGTGCTGGCGAATGTGTGCGCCTATGTGTGCCTGTGTGTTAGAGCATGTCTGTGTGTGGGTGCATCGTCTCTGTCTGTCTACCTACCTGTCTGTCCGTGTCTCTCTGTCCATGGCTGTTTCTGTTGCCGTCTCTGCCTGCCTCTGTACCACAGCAGACACACACTCTGTCTTACTTTGCCTCTCTGTGGCTCTGCTTCTCCAACCTCTCCACCTCTCTGTCTCCTTGTCTGCCTCATTCCCTGCAACTCGGTCCACTCTCTGGCTCTGCATCAGATGCGCACATCCACTCGGTGGAGATGGCCCAACTCAATCCTCAAACAGATGATATTCCTCCCTTCTGCTTGGCCAGCCTCAGAGCCCCCCCTCTTCCTTTCTCCATCCCTTTCTCCCTATCCCCTCCCCCCCAAAACCAAAGCCTCCCAGGGCGCTAGGCACACGTCTCACACACCCAGCTCATTTACGAAGGCGCCAGTATGAACGCCTCTGCACGCCCCCTTGTCCGCCCGGCGGGAACCAAGCGAGCTAAAACTGGGGCCGATACGAGGGCTCGCAAGACAGTTTGCGACCGCCACTTATTATAGATCAGCTCTGGGCCGGGTCCAGATTTGCACCGTCATAGGCTGCACCGTAGGCTGTACCGTAGCTTGCACCGTCGTGAGGCTGGCTTGCATTGGTCTTTTTGTTGTCTCTGTACACGCGACCTGTTACTTCTTTTATGTGTTCCCCCCCCGCTCATCCCTTCCATCCATCCCACTCTGAAAGTCTGTCTCATCTTTCCAGAGTCTAACACACACACCTCAGATGCGGGACGTAGTACGGTAGTAGTAGGTATATGCTTGACATCTGTCCCGTGTCTGCTCCATTCACTTTTTTCTCCTTGTCGTCATCTTATCCATCGATATTCTCTTTTCCTTTTTTCTCTTTCTTGTTTTTCTTTGTAGCCAACCGTTAATATGTTGCCCTCATTCATTCCCTTTTGCTTCGCCAACGCCGTTGTTTCTTTGCTCGCCACCAAGGCAGTCCACCTCTACATCCATGGCGGCTCTCTATCCATTTTCGCCTTCGCGCTCTACCTACCCTCGCTTCTGCTTTCAGATGTCTTTTGGATATGTCTAGCGCGCCTGGCGATGCGAAGGGAAAATGGGTTGATGGCCATATTCACAAACACCATCGGCTGCACCTTTGCGTACGTACTCGCCCTCCCTCGACACAATATTTCGCCCTTACTAACAGAACCCCGCACAGATTCATCATGCTCGGTGGTGCAGCTGCGCAGCTTGGATTTTGGTGGGAGACTGGAAACGAAATCATCTGGGCCGACGCCCTGGGCTTCGCCAAGGATCGTGAGGGCATGAAGGTCCTGCTCAGCGGCAGCGGCGCCGTCGTTGTATCCGGCATCATGCTTCTAACCATTTCCTGGCTCACAAGGTGGTATCTCTACAGGGCCGTTGGCTCCGTCTTGGTTGCAATGGGCGCTCCCATCGTCTACGGTAAATCCGTCCTGTATACCGCGCTTAGCGAACCCGTAACTAACTCCTCCCGAGCCTGGCGAAGCATTTCACCCTGCCGAACAAAGGCCCGAACGCGACGCCGTCACTATTCGTCACCCGGAGATGCGAACCCAGACTTTTACGATACCGACAGCACCTATGATTCCGAAGTGGAGGATGATGCCGAGCAGGCCATGTCGCTTGTGTACGGCGAAGGCTACCAGGATGCAACCGGCCGCACGACTAGGTTCCTTCGCAAGACGTCATCTTGGGCTTTCATTTCCGCCATTCTGGTATTCCTTGGTGTCACCATGGTGGTGCGTCCCCAGACCCCGTATACCATGATGGCTACGACCCTTCCCATGGCTATGATGGAGATGTTCAAGGGCAAGCCCGACATGTGCGTTGAACAGGCCCGCCTCAACGGAAACAGGTGGCCATTCCCCGACATGATTGATGCAAGCAAGTGGGAATATCCTAACCAGCAGCTTCGAGGATGGGCTCCCGGCGCCAACAATTGGATCAGCCGAAAGTACAGAGACCACGTCCCTGAGTGGCTCCCGCACCCGGCTCCTGCGGGCTTCAACAAGTGGTTCCCGGAAGACGATGATGAAATGACAGCAAACGGCACTGTGAGCCCCGGCGAGCACAAGCACAGGTGCCCAGGCTCCGGCCCCAACGATATTTTCTACAACCCCGCCAGCGACCCGATGAAGATTACCAACCTCGACTCGGATGTGCTAGACGATCTGAAGGGCAAGATTAATGACGGAAGCATCAAGATCAAGCACGTTGCCATCATCATGATGGAGAGTCTCCGAGAGGAGCTTTTCCCCATCCAGATGGGCTCTGACATTCACAAATTCATCATGAAGTCGCACGCTGATGATGGAACCGATGAGGACGACATCAATGCCCGCCTGGCACAGCTTTCGCCCAACGCCGAAAAGATCACCGGCAAGCCTGGAAACTGGATCAACAGCACCGGTTCGCCATTCCCCTCTGCTACACCCGAGTGGAACGACACTGCGCAGCCCGGATTTGGCGGTATCAACGTGGTCGGTGGCCTCACCACCAGCTCCGTCTCCACCAAGAGTCTGGCTGCCATCCACTGCGGTGCCTGGCCCATGCCCGTCGACAAGTTTGAGGAGTCGGAGACGCAGAGCTACCAGCCTTGCATCCCCCAGGTTTTGGAGCTCTTTAACCAGCTGAAGGATGGCAAGCAGTCGCCCGACTACCTGGAGCAGCAGTGGAACCCGGCCTTTTTCCAGTCCGTCACCGACGAGTACGACCGACAGAAGAAGTTTGACAAGAAGATTGGCTTCAAGCACGTCTTCACCAAGAACCGTCTCGAAAGCGCCGCCAAGCTGGCCCACGAGGAGCTGGAGGAAATCAACTACTTTGGCTACCCCGAGACCGCCATCAAGAAGTACGTCGAAGACTACATCAAGAAGACCCTCCACCGAAACCAGCGCATCTTCATGTCCCACTTCACCAGTACCACCCACCACCCTTGGTCGCTGCCTTCCGACTTCAAGTCCACCCACTACCTGAACGCCAAGGGCGGCAACCGATGGCACAAGGACTTTGACAAGTACCTCAACACTGTTCGATGGAACGACGCCTGGGTTGGACAGCTGCTGCAGACCTTCCAAGACCAGGGAATCGCCGATGAGACTCTCGTCGTCTTTGTTGGTGACCACGGCCAGGCTTTCAAGGAGGACGTCTCCAAGACCGGCACCTACGAGAACGGCCACATCAGCAACTTCCGTGTCCCCATCTCCTTCAGACACCCGCACATCCCTCGCGTGCAGTACCAGGCCAACGCCACCTCCCTGTCCATTGTCCCCACCATCCTCGATCTCCTCATCAGCACCGGCTCGCTCAACGAAAAGGACAAGATGGCCGCTACCGACCTCGTCAAGGACTACGAAGGCCAGTCTCTGATCCGACCCTACAAGGCTTCGCACAAGGGCCGACGAGCATGGAACTTTGGTGTCATCAACGCCGGTGGGCGCATGCTGTCCGTCACCTCTGCCGATGCCCCCTGGAGACTCGTCATGCCTCTCGACCAGAAGTCCGAGTACAGCTTCACCGACCTCAAGAACGATCCCCTCGAGCTCGAGCCCCTCCTCAAGTGGTCGGTCCGAAGCCTGAGCTCTGCTGTCAAGACCCAGTATGGCGTCGAGGCGGAGAAGTGGGCCATCGAGGCTGAGGCCATCGCCCGCTGGTGGGCTCTCGAGCGCAAGCGACTCTGGGGCTACAACCCTGCTCGTTCTGAGGATGAGGGCGAGGACGAAGAAGATGACGATGATGAGGTGCTAGAGGAAGATGAGCTCGTCAGTGACACAACCGATAAGCCTAAGGAAGATGCGAAGAAGGAGGATGAGAAGAAGCCTGAAGAGAAGAAACCCGAAGAGAAGAAGCCAGAGGAGAAGAAGCCTGAAGAGACAAAGGAAGAAGTGAAGCAAGAATCCAAAGTGGATAACGACAAACCAGTCCAAGACAACGGACCGATCGATAATATCCCCGAACACACTACACCCGACAACAAGAGTCCGGAAAACAAAGCACCAGAGGAGACTACCTCTCAACCACCTCTACCCAAAGAAACCACACAGTGATCTTTAGATCCTCCTGACATCTTAGCATTTCGTTAATTCTACCAAACGACATACACACGACGAAACCGTCCGGCTAATGCTTATCAACCAAACCTCGAATGTCGAATAACCATATACCCTCATCTAATTTCTTGATGGCCCCCTTTTTGAATCGGGTCTATCGCTTCTAGGCGGCACCCATTTTTTGGCGTGTTTATTCCCTTTTTCTTTTCATGGCCTTTTCGATTTTGGCCAACCTCATCGAATCCGAAATGTCATGATCGCCGAGGGCAGTAAAACTGGGCGACATTGTATAGAATGATTTTTAACTGTCCCGTTCCCTATGCAAATTGGGCTATAAAGAAAACGGACAAATATGGATTGGATAGCAAAGCGCATGATTGGGGCCTCTCATTGAGGCAATTTGGAAACGCGCAGCCTTTCCCCTTCTTTGGGATTAAGGGGGAGGCTCTTTTTGGGGAAACGGTACAATGAATAACCAAAGGCGTTCAGGGAGCAAACACACTTTTGCAATTTTTTTTTCATACATGTACATTAGGCTAGGGTTTCTCTGATGACGACGGATATACTCTGGACATGCCAGAGGACGTGGTAATTGATCAATAAACGTTTAAAATTAAATCCTGTGTGCCACCCCCTGCATTAGTGAATGTTGAGTGATATCCCTCTTGGCACGGACTTCGTTATATCTCACAGAGGCGGGGAAGCTTGAGCATTGGCCTTCATGCCCAAGGGGTGGGATTCCTGCTAACGCATGTTCAAAGTAAGTTGGCATCTTAGGCACTCGGGGAGATTTGCAGAGCTTGAGCTGGTAGGTTTGCAGGTCTCCCCTGTCATGATGATGCCTAGAAGGCGGGTGAGTGACTGTGTTTTGGGCAAGCATTGGTACCCGCGTTGGTCGAATGCATCACGGCGTTGGTTCTGTTTACTCCATTCAATCGCTCACCGCCCATCGCATAAGCTTGCCCTCTCTCATTTAATAGCTGCAAGTTTGGCTAAAGGCTAAGCATGAGAAGGTTCCATCCATCGCATTTATTGCTTCTGCTACATCGCGACACCGATGCCAAGAGGCTAGCCCATATTGTTCCACCAAAGGGAACGGCGCTGATAGCACCCATCACAAAAACCCCCGAACGGCACAGTGCTGAATCGCCAAGCGGCCCACAGCTGGGCGATCGGCCCACAGCCAGATCTCGGCAGTTCGGCCCTGATGCTGCCAAGATGATGCTGCCAAGAGCGACGAAAACCAGTGACACGTAGAGTAGCCTCGCAGGGCTCCATTTCGGTGGATTATATCACATAATAGCAGTGTCTTGTTCTTCACACAGACTCCTCGCTTTGAGACTTGTCCCGCCAAGTAGAGCGACACTTTGGACTGGCTCTGGGGTCACCCATTTGTCTCGAGGCACATCAAGACTGCTGATTTGACAAAATGGATCAGATTGGTTAATTATTTCTTGTTTATTTGTAGATATTTGTCATATCTGAAATAATAACTCTTGCTGCCGCGGTGTTTTCTGTTGCTTAGCAGCGAAATCTTGGCTGTGATTTGATGTTCGGGCCCAAGTCGCTGACCTGGGATCTAAGCCAAATGATCAAGGTCAAAAACCGAGTAGTCGATTGCCAGTTGGTATCACCTGAAATATGCAATATTTCATTCCAGTCAGACCGCATGACTGTCACGATGTACATCTGTGCGATTCGGCTTTCGGAGGTTATGGTCTAGTACACGGCCAACCTCTCAGTTTCGATTTCTCGTCTACGCGCTCGACATTGCATGGCAACACTTTTAATTGGCAAAGAATATTCGACTGACCGAAGAACAAACTCGTGTACATGTTCTAACTCCTATTCCTTTGATGCTATGCGCGACCATGTATCTTTACCAACATGACCAAATGATTCGTAGCTTGATTTACAAACAAGAATATGACGTCAAACACACCGTCAATAACCCATTAAATTCCAAAGCAACACTCTCAATAGTGTCCAAACGCCTTTTCCTTATTGACACATTCCGTATTCATCAGTAACCCTTATAGAGCAAGCGCAACGAGAAGAACGGCGCCCAATAGACTTGGGACAACAAGAGATCCTGCACTGCTTCCAGAGCCGCATCCGTCGTCCGCATCAGCTCCGCCGCCGTTGGTGTTGGTGCCGCTGCTACTGCTGCTGCTATCACTGTCGCTATCGCTGCTGCTTCCTCCGCGACCTTTGCGGGCGCACAGCTTGTGGTCAGAGGCACTGGTCGCCGCGCTGGATAAGATGCTCGTGGAGGTTGGCAATGTGATAGAAGCTGATGTGAAGCTGTCATCATCGCTATTGCTGCTACCACTTCCACTGCTGCTACCACTGCTGCTATCGCTGCTTCCGCTGCTGCTGCTACCACTACCGCTGCTGCTTCCGCTTCCAGTGGCACAGGTTCCGCGGCTGGTACACGTTTCTCCTGCGTCACAGTAGCTGACACCGTCACTGCAGCACACAGCTCCTTTTGGCATGCAGGTGTTACCACATAGTTCGTATCCAGATTCGCAGCTGCTGACCGTGCCGGAGCAAGTCTTGCCGGTTGGGCAGCATCCGCCACTGACACAGTATCTGCCGGCGGCACAGGATGACCCGTCGCCCGAAAAGCAGCATACTGATGAGCTTGGAATACAGTAGCCGTCGCATGAATCTCCGAGGGCAGTGCAGGTGTCTCTGAGAGATATGAATCGCGTGCTGTGGCTAGACAAGCCGCCTTCCTTTACCCCCTTTTGGGCGTAGATGCCTATGAGGTCTGTTGCAGCGCTGGCGCCGATCAGTGCGAAGAGAAGGGCGAACCGAGCCATTTTTCTTTTTTTGTTCGATAAGTAGATGTTGTAGGTGGATGATGGACTTTGAGTATCGTTTGATGGTTCTTCGATGGTAAACACAACTTGGCGAGTCGACTGTGAGCTTTGGAGACGAGGGACAAGGCTAGACTCGCCCAACTTATACCAAGTGTCGCAAGCTTCGACAATCGAGCTCAGGAACGAATTTCACCAAGGCAGGAGTAATCTGCCTTGCAGGGCAGGTGGCGGCGCCCTTGCCGAGCTGAAGACTAGTGATAGCATCTCGTAAATGCTTGCCGTCTGGTTGGGCCACGGAGCATGGTGCAGCAGGGAGTGGGTAATCCCAGTGCCTAATTCATTTATGCTTATGGGACCCAGGGCCTGGCACGGACGCGCCTCACTCGCCTTGTTGCTTTTAGCCCACGGTTAATTTGTTCCAGATGCAGCGCCATGCCCAAAACTGGTTGGCGAGCAGCCAGCTGGAAAGCGAAGTGGGCCGCTATTACACCAGCCGCAGGGTTGATGGCCCCAGCTCCTGGTCATGAGGTATAACCGACTCAGTGTTGGGAGGAGATCTACAGTAAGGGTATGTCACCAAACTCTCGCGGCTGTTGAAAAGAATTTGGTAGGGCCTAACACAATAATAATCAAAGTAGGCGAAAATAATGATTCAGTTCATTTTGAATCAAATGGCGTTTGACATGGCCATATCGCGACTACGGGCATCGATACGCCAGCATCTCCTTAAATCATTCCATCTTGAAAATCGCAATCCTTGTGTAAGAAAAATCTGTCATCACGGGCTCTCAATCTTCCGGTATGACTGTCGTCTGCTTTAAATGAAAAAATTGTGTGTCAAACGGTGTGTCAGCTGCGATCTGCGAGATGTGACAGATGGATGGTCATAAGCCGGCTGGTCTTTACGCCGGCAGCAAAGGCCAAGTTCCCACAGCTCCACAAACGACACGAGAAAATTTTTTGGCTAGGCTTTTTGTCCCGCGAGACTGGGGTTCAAGGCGATTAGCTTGAAACCGGGTGGAGCTTGAAGCAGTAAATCAGCCTTTTCAGCCTTACGCTCGGAAGAGGCCGAAGCACGTTGCCTGGATTTGGACAACCTAATTTCACGACTGTCACGCTTCGCCGCTCACCGCAGCCTACGACACGGCTGCCAATCTATCATTTCCGAGAATAGTAATGTTCAACTGTCCTCTGCGGGATGCAGCATGTGTTGAAATACACCGGGTCATGAGTGTCGCGTGATCAAAGTTTGAGATCCAATGATTAGCAGCTACTTGCAAGCGCCTTCTGGTGTAGACCATATGTCACAGCTGCTGTTCGTAGCAAGCTAGGTTAAATTTTTACCGGTGCTGATTATGGTAATTTTGGGTGGGAACCCCCAATTGCCATCTCTCCCGTTCTTGACGACGTGGTGAGATGACAAGCGTAGAGCTAAAGTTCGTGCGACAGCTCAAGCTTCAATTAAGCTTACTGAATCTGCAGATTCCACGCGACCTGTCCCCTATTTCTTTCATAGAAGAAATTATATAAAATAAAATAAAACGACTGCAGTCATAAGAAACAAATAAAACCCTATATTGGAGGAGTAAAATGGACTGGGTCGAATAATTGTTCGCATTTCATTCTGTCAACAACAGCCCATCCTGTAGCGATCTAATATGCTGCTTGTCAAGAGCATGACTGGTCTTGGCATCATTTTTCTTCGTCCACAAGTCTCAATCAGGCCGACTTCAACAGGCGTCTGTTCCCGCCCGCAGCTTAGGGGAACGAGGTGGCGCTCGGGTAGTGCAATAGGAATAGTCCGAAGTTTGTTCCTTAGGCCTCCCCCAGTCGCCCTCACAACATGGCTTGGTGGCTGGGAGCCCGCCAGTAGCATGCTTACCAATTTGCATTCCAAATGTGAGGCGATAAAAACAATGAATGAGCCGCAAAGAGGGGTCAGCGCTTGTGAAGTGTAGATGCTTAGATAACGCCCACAGCCATGTTTTTGGGTGACGCCAGACGACGGCCAGTCGCGTTAGTGCTGCTGCTTGGAATAGCCAATGCAGCTGATCTAGCTTACATTACCGATCTACCCCTATACAGCTCTCTTGTACATGCCACCATCTTCCGTTGAAAGTAGACAAGCTAACCATGCTCCGCAGGCACGTTGTGCGGAAAACGCCATCGCCACCGCGCTTGAACCACACGTCAAGTCAGGCTGGTGTCATAGTGATGTCACGCGTCTGCAATCATGCGTCTGTATCGAGAGCCTTGACGCCGTCTCCCACTCGATTCGAGTGTCTGTCATCAAAGAATGCGGCTACACCGCCACCCAACAACAGGCGTCGGCGAACACGGTCCTTGAGAGATACTGCCACCAGGATGCCACCACCGTGACCTTTCCGAGTTACACAGACCCGCCCCTAACTGAAGATATCGATGCTATAGAGGCTTTCACTGAGCTAGCACCATGTGCTCAGTGGGGACTGCAGTCGGCGATAAGGACCATAGTAAGCCAGCCACCGCTCAACACTCGCACCGCCTAACCCTTCCATCAGACTCAAAGCTATAGTTGTCCAACACAAGGAACCCAGCTCGTCTCATGCCTGTGCGATGGCGGCAAGCACTCAAAGGTTGTAGACAGTGTCGTAGAGGCGGCCGTTGACAAGTACTGCTCCGATAATTTAGAAGACGTCGCCTCAGCGCGGGAGGTATTCGCGGGATATTGTAGCCTAGCCAACGGTATGCCATTCATGTCGAGCTTTACTGGTCCGCCAGGTAACATGTGGTTCCACATCACCGACATGTCTGAGTACACAGCGCTTCCACCGTGTGGCAAGAGTGTGTTGAGCGGCGCAGTCATGGCGCAATCCTCGAGCGTGTGTCCTAGCAATGGACCCCAGGCTTTGGCATCATGCGTGTGCATCAAGGACAAGATATCTGACCGAGTGTCTTCCATACTGACCCAGAACGCCAGGACTCTGACATCGGCGTGCGGGGGTGAGGCAATAGGAGCGCTCGGCTCTGCGACCAAGGTGCTTAATCTGTACTGCAGCGCCGCCAAAGCGCAAACAGACGTGTATATGGAAACCAGAGTGGGCGATCCTCAGATGGGTGGAAATGGCTTTGATGACGATGACGATTCAAGACCTAGTACAGGTGTCATCGTGGCCGCGGTGTTGGGATCTGCGGTTGGGATCGTGTTGGCACTAGGAGCTGCAATTTTCTGTTTGTTGAAAAGGCGTGTCAGGGCTATGGCAAAGGCCTCGAAGCGAGTGCCACCAGTTCGTCCAAGCCCCGTTTCATCGAGCATCAACCAAGCTCCGGCTCCGTCTGGCAACATCCCGCCAAATGAGGTCGACCGAACAACTGCGCCGCCGCCGTATGAGGCCGGAACCGTTGGCGAAGCATTCGCGAGAAACCAGGGAAATGCTACAGTTCATTGAGGATATGTAATGGGTGTTGTACCAGCGCTCGAGAATCACAATGGCTGAATAATTGTTCTGCGTCACTTGTTCTCATGGCAAGGTTGGTAAATGCAGAATTAAAATTACCTAGTCCTCGGGACATTTGCGTTCATATCCATCGGCGCACGATTCGAGGGATCGTTTATTTTCTCCTATTATCAAGAGGTCTAATCCAATCGCGGATGAGCATTAACATGATAAATAGGGCATAGCATACATAGGAGATGCTATGGTGTCATATAAAACCAGGCTACTATGAAAAGTTACTAATTCCCCATTGTTAGTTCTCTTTCCTCAAGAGATCTGGGGTTGATGCATGGCATGGTTCGGTTCGCAGTGTCTTTTTTGTGTGTGCGTGCGTGTGTGCAAAATAATACTCTAATGAAGTCTATCGCGTTTAGACTTGACTCTACTGCATAATTGGATATGCAAGGATTGCAGAATGACAATCGCGTTCAGGTCCCATGTTTATTTTAAGCACACTTGCTTCCCATCCTTGATAATGCATGGCAGCCGCCGAATACAAACTCTACTAGTCCCGAACATTCGGCCCATGCACCTCGATTGTCCGTGATAAAGCCGGGTAGTGATCAGGCGGTGATGCCCAGCAAATCAATGCCAATAGGTTGAATCTTACACGTCGCAATTCAGAGTCAAGTGGCGATGAAACAGAGAGTAGCCCAAAGCGGAAAGGATTCGCCGAACCTCTTCCACAGTGGAGCAGGATATACGGATATCACCTTTCTCTGTCCACGGAATAAGCACGGTCTGGTTCACATGATTGCGCCTCGTCTTGGAACGTGGGGTAGTTTGTGGGGATTTCTACTTTGGGAAAAAGTGCCCGCGGAATTTCATCTAGATGGCGCTAGAGCAGCCTCAAGCCAGCCTATAAAAGGGATTGAGATATAATGCCCAAATGATGTGTAGTTTGCAGCAAAGGCATTCTATCGCTTCAGTAAAACGGCACTCTAGCTCATTCTCAATTTCAGCTTCCTCTCCTCATCCTTCCACAATGCCACACGTCGAAGAAGCAACCATCCAAGGCGTGCAGCTGCACGTCAATGATGGCCCTCTCGCTGCCAATGAGGTCGAGCAGATGAGGCTCTCATACCCCGATGAACCTTTGGAGGAGCTGTACAAGCGTTATGTTACAGAAGGATATGTTCTTGTGAAAGGCCTCCTTCCTCGAGAGGACGTCCTGACTGCTCGTGAGGCATACTTCAAATCGCTTGAGCCTAGCGGAGTCATCAAGCCTGGAACAAAGCCCGTCGAGGGAATCTTTGATGATTCAGCCAAGGCTTCGGATTATCCCGGCATTGGGGCTGGAAGCGTTAAGAACGCACCACCTGGTTCGACTGACAGGGCGGCCTTGTTTGTCAACGCAGCACTAAAGGCTCACACTGAGCCGTGGTACATTGGTTCGGAAGACGGCAGCGTCCAGGGATTTTGCAATCATCCCGTTCTGAAAGACTTTGTCGCTCGTTTAAGTGGTTGGGGCGAGTCTGCACTAGCTGTCCGACGAACACTGCTCAGAAACAACACCCCAGGTAACCGAGCCATTGGCGTCCACTACGACCAATCATTTATGCGATACGGAGAGCCCACAGCCATGACCGCGTGGGTCCCCATGGGAGACGTTGCCCTTCAGGGTGGTGGTCTCATCTACCTCCAAGACGGTGACAAGCTCGGCCAAGAGATTGAGGAGGACTTTTCTCGCAAGGCAAAGGCAGCAGGCATGAACGACGAGGAGATGCGCAATGCGTATAATTCCAACATGATGAGCACGGGCTTCTTGTCGGAGGGACCGGCAGACTTTGGAAGAAAGTACGGCAAGAAGTGGCTTGTGAGCGAATACGAAGCCGGAGACGTTGTCATTCACACACCACACATGGTAGGTTTTCGGTGCCATTTTCAGTGACGGCTAGTTCTAACCGTGTTGCTAGATCCATGCGTCCACCATCAACCACGACCCTACCAACCGCATTCGACTTGGTACCGATTTGCGGTTTGTCAACTCCAGTAGGCCATGGGACACGGTGAGTAGCAATCGACCAATAACTAAATCGGCAAAGACTGACCTTTGGGTAGCGCTGGAACAAGGATTACGAATTTAGCGATGGACTGTAGAAAAATAGAATCAATTTACAATGAAGGCGAAAATGGAAATTTATCGGTCCTTGGAATAGAGCATATTATAG
The DNA here is from genome assembly GCA_020975415.1 of Calonectria hawksworthii. Classification (NCBI taxonomy): domain Eukaryota; kingdom Fungi; phylum Ascomycota; class Sordariomycetes; order Hypocreales; family Nectriaceae; genus Calonectria; species Calonectria hawksworthii. Next base: position 25,136 of record JAHXZK010000018.1, on the reverse strand, counting down.
AACGGAAGGCAATTTTTGGATTAATTTCTCTTTTCTAAACCATCCATCTCTTTCCACTGTGATTCCAGCATTTCTGCCAAAGAACGGGTCTTCCATTTGAGCACCATGTTTGCCTTTTGGAGATACTGAAGGGTGTGGCTTCTCTCTACCGGATCACGGATACAGAATCCACCTAAAGACCGTCATGAGACTCGGAATTCAATGTTTGGGGCTATAGACTTACATAAAGATAACATGTGGCATGGCAAGTAGAAGGCGTTGATGGCATGTTCATTAGATAGGGCCAGGCCCATAAGGATTCCAAGATAGGTCGCGATTCGTTGCTAACTCTGTATTAGTAGTAGAAAGTAGAATGCAGGAAACACCATACCTCTCCATCCCGCCTGTGACGAGCTGCCTGGTATCCCACGTTAGGGCTGCCTTTGTTGGTCTCGTGCAGACAAATAACTGCCCTCGCCGCATAATAATGTTGCATTGCAACAACTTGGACATGTGAGCTTTCCACAGACCACGCCTAATACTCGGTTCACGTTGGCTTACCTGGGATGGATGCCGCTATGTATATGGATGGGAAAGGCCGCCCATCCTCTAAATCTGCATCCCTGCTGTATATGGGAGAAAATGAAATAGGCTTCGACTCGTCCCAACAGGAAATATCCCCTTCCAAATGCTTCCATTGCTCTTGGTGCGGGCCAATCTCATTTTGAGGTCCATCTATTGGGATCATGAACCTGATCAGTTTCGCAAATAGATAGACGATGCGGTTTGCATATGCGGAATCGTCTATTCGTTGAAATACCGTCGACCGTTCAAAGTTTTCCAGGCGAATGTCGATGGGTTCCCGGCGTACCAGATACACATAGATGGCCTGCCTTAGATGTACCCAGCTGGCAGCTTCAGCAAGCCCGCCCTGTGTTGCAAAAACGGCCACCGCCTCGTGATTGAGCAGGTTTTGTGTTCCGCTGAGGTGGTGATAGTTGGAATCCTTCTCGTTATCATACTCTTCATACAAGCGTGCAATTACAACTGCGGCCAATAGTTTCGAGTCCCATGTCTCCGAGGGCTTCGCAATGGCCTTTATGAGGAGCTCCAGACACTGGTTGTGGTAGTATGTGCTTTCCAGATCCGACGTCAAGCCTGTGCACAGGGCATCATAGGCGCTCGCCAATGCAAGAATTCCATTCAGGATCATGGGTTCTGTTAAAGCAAGACGTGGCACCTCCAAAGTGAAATGGCGAGCCTCATCGCAAGCATCGGACTTGATGGTAAAGTTTCAGCTATACTCCCAGGGTAGTTGGAGCAGGCATGACTTACTGAGGGCGCTAGTTTATGTATATAGGTCATGAATAAAAATGCCTGGCGTTCAGTGAGTTTGGCGGGTTGTTCCGAGCGAGAGGTGTGACTATCAGGCGTGTTTATGATGTGCTGGATAAAACCCGGGGGTTGCACATGCTGTACGTTTGTTATTGCCAGGTGTTGTTGAATGGCGTTTGTCGTGAGTTGCATCTGATCTGCCTCGACACCTGACTGCGGCGTACGAATACCAGCCACTGTTGACCCGTCATCCGATCTAGTTTCTCCGCCGTCTTGCGACGAGGGACCACTGCGAGCAACATTTCTAGACGCCTGCTCTGAGGCCTCTGAAAACTCGTTGCCAACGCCTCGGGGCGTTACAAAAGAGACTGCACGCGACGAATTAGCTGTGCCCGTGGCGCCCGTGCATATCCTCAAGGGTTCAACCACATACTGGATCGGGGTGCACTGGACCGGGATTCTCGGGTCGCCTGGGCGTCCCTCAGGTCCTGCGCATGGCTGTGCTTGAAGCGAATGTCGGACTCGAAGCGGCACTCCTTGCTGGACTCGAGGCAGCCGCCGCATTTTGTCGCGCCAGGCTGGACAACGCACTTTCGATGGCGGCGTCGGCAGTTACTGCAGCATTTGGAGCGCTTCATCCAGGGCCTCGAGCGTCTGGGGGGCGCTTACTCTTGCTCCAACTCAAAGGGGATGCAAAGTTGAACAAGGAGCAAACGAACAGGGTAATAGATCCCGCGGGGCCAATGGCTCGATTAGGCCAAGTGCCGGATGGGTTCTAGCTACCCTAGATCCAATCGCGAGAGACTCATTTGCGATGGCGGCTCTCGGGAGCGAGCATCATGATGATGCGGCTGTGGATACGGTTGCATTGACACGTGCGTGTGAGGTTCGTCCATATTGTTTGTCCCCGCCGTCCTCAAACGTCTTTCCCGTCGATCTATTCGTTCATCAAGTGAACCTATGATGAACCCAGCTGCCCCGCAGTTCCATTTCCTACTGGAACGTGGCGAACGGGATCAACACTAGTTGCCAACTTTATGCCGGATTGAGTGTTGAAAGATGAATCATAAAAAAGTAACCCGAAAAGGAACCTCCCTCCATTTCGTCTTCGCACGGAACACACTGAATGCTATTCCCGAGCAGCGACAGACGTTTCCTTTGTGGCGGTGTGGTTTGGACTCGGATGTGGAGTTTGCAGCGCCATTCTTGTCCCGAGCATCAAATAGCTGTCGAATGCGCACCGCAGCCTGTGTCACCTGAGCCTCCTCAAAGCCCATCTAGCCAGCGTTGTGAATCGATCGCTCTCGGACCTCCGTCACGCTTCATCGGCCCGCATTCCGTCGGTGACTTTTTCGGAGAAGGGAAGGGCAAACAAAGCGAAATAGCACACAATGAAATGCGTCAGGTGTTGGCTATTCCTCGGTTAATCTCGACAATTGGGCGAGCTTCCCCGATCATCCCCACCATGTTGGTGGGTGCTTGGTCAGAGTGGGAGGGATGAAGACGGCGTAGCAGGTAAAAAGGGTTCTAGTGCTGAATTTCACCCTGTTTGTTTTTTTCCACAGTCTCGTCATCTCACCAAAATGGCGACCTCGACGACGACGATACAGGCTGTGCCGGTGCAGGAATCAATTCCTCTGGGTGTTATTAGCCCCAGCGAGGACCTCAAGGAGTCCAAACAGTCGTCCGCCACCTTTGAATCGTCCTTGGAAAATGTCAGAGATCCGAATGAACCTCCGTCAGATGCCCAGGCAGAAATTGAGCGATGGAACTATCCAAAAGGAAATATCCCAAGGCTCGGCTTTTGCTTTCTGTCATTTATCATTGCTGGCATGAATGATGGAGCCACTGGTGTATGATGAACCCATCTCGCTCACAAAAAAAGATGAATGCTAAAATTGCGTGTTTAGGCCTTGATTCCATATGTAAATACGCCTGCTTCGATTTTGAATTATTTTAGTTGCTGCAAGGTCGCTGACTTTACTATCTGTGTAGCTCGAAAAATACTATGACCTAAGCTACACCATCGTGTCTCTGATTTTCCTCACACCCTTCGCTGGGTACTCAGTTGCCGCCTTCACCAATGCGCGCATCCACCAGAGGTTTGGACAGCGCGGAGTCGCCATCATGGCGCCCATTTTCCACCTTGCGACTTACATCGCCCTGTCTCTTCACCCTCCTTACCCTGTCCTTGTCGTTTGCAACATGCTGAGTGGCTTCGGCAACGGCCTAACGGATGCATGCTTCTGCGCTTGGATTGGCGCAATGGATAAGGCCAACACCATCCAGGGATTCCTCCATTCGTGCTATTCTATTGGCGCTTTGATCGCCCCTCTTGCTGCTACGTCCATGGTGGTCAAGTCCGAGCTGCCGTGGTACAACTTTTACTACATCATGGTAGGTCTAGCTTACTGGGATTTCCCTCTTGTATTAGGAAGTTGCTCACACTTTGTTAGGTTGGTGTTTCAGCCCTGGAGCTGGTAGGTCTTGTCATTACTTTTTGGCCAAAGACGGCGGCCATGTACCGAGCCGAGCATGCCCATGAATCTGCGGGTGCTGGGACAAGGGAGGCGCTCAAGTCCAAGGTGACATGGCTTGCGTCGCTTTTCTTTTTTACGTACATGGGAATCGAAGGTATGCATACAATGAATAGGATTGGTCCCATTTAATTTCTCTAGTTAACAGTTGGATAGTTGGTTTAGGCGGTTGGGTCGTCACTTTCATGTTGCGGGTCCGAAAAGCCTCCGCCTACGCATCTGGTGCATCCGTGTCTGGGTTTTGGGGCGGACAGGCACTCGGACGTGCCAGCTTAGGCTTTGTTACTGAACGCTACGGAGAACGACTGTGCATCAGCATTTACCTTGTTCTTTGTCTGGGTCTTCAGCTCCTCTTTTGGCTCGTCCCGCAGTTTTACGTGTCGGCTGTGGCTGTTTCGTTCCTGGGTTTCTTTCTGGGCCCTCTTTTCCCTGGTGCGGTTATGATGACGGCCAAGCTGCTACCAAAACATATCCACGTCAGTGCTATTGGATTTGGAATGGCTCTTGGTGGAACAGGAGGCACGGTATTTCCTTTTGCCATTGGTGCAATTGCGGCGAGCAAGGGCGTATCAGTGCTTCAGCCCATCATCCTGGCGTTGATTGTGGTGAACATGTTGATCTGGATCTGCTTCCCGCGCATCAAAAAGAAGGAATAGGGCTTTGAAATGAAAAGTAAATGAAGAAAAGGTAAAAATGCACGTATAGATATACATATCCTTTTTAATCTATCTTGGTCTTTGTGCTGGATTTGGTCGGTCATGTGGAGCGGGAATCGTCATCTGCCGAGTCTGGAGATGGGATGGCTTGCCTGGAGATGAGGCCGTGATGAAAAAAATAAATAAACCGGCACTGATTCTGTAATTTTATCATATTTGTGCTTGTTTTGAGAGAAATAAGAAAGATTTGATAAATGCGCCCGCATGCTTGTCAATCAAATCAGGACGTTCGTTATCTGACTGAACCAGCCGCCAAGGCTGCACAATGGCGTTTGACATGCCCCTGGTCTCTCCACCTGCAGAAGGCGATACTATATAAAGCATGAAATGATCCTCATCTGGGGAAAATTGCCAGTCTGGACACAAGTCCATCGACGCTACGCCCCGGACTTCTCTCGAATCTTGACGCTGATTCGATTGAGTCGGACAGAAGCCCGAATTCCACATCCACCCCCACACTCCTGGGGGTGGGGCCCAAGGACGTTGGGGGCCAATCAGCGGACAGAAGAGGCTTTAGCAGGCCTCGGAATTCGTCGAGCGGTGGCGGGAGACTCGGCAGACAATCCGTAAAGTACGTTGCCATACGATTATTTCGGGGCTGGGGGGCCTGTATTTGCTTGTTGAGCCCAGTATTTATTCATCTCAGGGGCCATCTTCAGTTTCTTTTTCGTGAAAAAGCATCCCCCTAGAGGCCCAATTACTCTCCTCCCATTTTTTATTTATTTCGCTCTTCAAAATCTTCCACAATGGCCAAGCCCATCGTTTTGCAGCTCGGCGACGACATCCGCTGGAACCATGACCTGTACAAGGAGTTCACGGACAAGTTCGAGATCAAGCGCTCGTACAGCATGCCGCGCGCTGAGTTCATCCAGGCCCTTAAGAGCAAGGCCTTTGGCGACTTCACCGCCATCTACCGCCCCTTCTGGAACACTGGTGGCGAGATGGGCAACTGGGACGACGAGCTGATTTCGCTTCTGCCCGCTTCGTGCAAGATCTACGCCAGCGCCGGTGCTGGTTTCGACTGGGTCGACACTGTTGCTCTGGCCAAGCGAGGTGAGTTTTTGACATCAATTGACATAAAAAGCTGCATGCTTCTAACACTCAAATTCCAGGAATCATCTACTGCAACGCCGCTGCTGCGTGCACAGAGTCCGTGGCCGATGCTGCCATCTGGCTCATCATTTCCACATTCCGCCTGCTTTCGTGGTCGGCCATTGCCGCCCGCTCCGGCGACAAGGATCAGTTTGTCGACGCCAACCGCAACCTGGCCCCCGTGTCGCGCAACCCCAGCGGCTTCAGCCTGGGCATCATCGGCTTTGGCCGAATTGGCCGCCGCATCGCCGAGAAGGCCTACAAGGCCCTGGACATGAAGATTCTGTACAACGACGTCGTCCAGGCCTCCAAGGACGTTGAGCAGTCGCTCGAGGCCGTCTTCCACAAGGACGCCGACACCCTCCTCGCCGAGGCCGACTGCGTTCTCGTCGCCACACCTTTTGCTGGCGAGACGCTCCTCAGCAAGGCCGGTCTGGCCAAGATGAAGAAGGGCGCCCGCCTGGTCAACATTGCCCGCGGCAAGCTCATCGACGAGGCTGACCTCGTCGAGGCCCTGAAGAGCGGCCACCTCTCCGCCGCCGGTCTCGATGTCTTCCAGAACGAGCCTCACATCAGCCCCGAGCTCGTCAAGATGAAGAACGTTGAGCTCCTCTCCCACAACGCCGGTGCATCGCTGGACTCTCACATTGGTTTCGAGCGTCTTGGCATGCAGAACATCATTTCCTTCAACGAGACTGGCAAGGCCATCTCGCCTGTCAACGTGCACCTCATTAAGCCCAGCAAGCTCTAAGGGTAGAGCCGAACAAAAAATGTCTTGTATAATAATTAGCCGCATATTTATGGTTTTTTAAATGAACATGTCATGATCATGACCAATCAACAGAAAGTTTAGTCCCAAGCAGAATACTATCTCCATTCGTGCCATTAGTCGAAGTGATTAGAGTGCCTCAAGCTTGATACAATGTAATAAGCTATCATGCGCCGAATGCCCAAGTCACGCATGACGCTACTCTAAATTGCAATCTCAATATTGAAAAGAGACATGATGAATCTAGCATACTAAATACATACTATATGCATCAGCTATCAAAATCTGCGCCAAAGCCAATTCTCTTTGACAAAACCATCATCTATGCCCTGGAGTTCAGCTTCTATAGGTCAAAGTTTGCAGTAAGAAGTTGCTCAACTGGTTTGTTGATTCCTTCGTTTCGGGTTTGGAGTGGATTAGCTACTGCCACGAGGCCTTTTGGCGTGACGGTACACCTGCCTTCCTTCCTGTACGAAACGCTAGGCTTCGTTACGGAAGTTCATAAAGTTCTGCCGCTGGAGACTCAGGATGCACTCGAGCGCTTCGATGGCTAGATCGGGACGCGCGACAATATGATATTGACGCGGGTTGCTTTCGTGCTCACCCGAGCTAGCGTCAATCATGTACTGGACATCGTAAAACTCGACTAGGTACGCGAGCATGGCGCGCTGGTTCTCCGTTTTCGGGTACCTTAGGTTGGAAAAGGCTCTGGCGTTGCGAGGGAACCAATTTGCATCTGGGAGCACGGCTCCGTGGACAAGATCAGGCATGTAGGCGGGGGTAATGGGGAGCAGGGGATTTTTGAGACGAGAGTTGTGATCCCGGATATTCAGAGAGCAAAGGTGGAAGCGGATCTCGTAAAGTTGCCAGTTCATCCGCCACAGCAGGTCGTCAGTGATGCAATCTGCACTACTTGAAGTACTCATTGTTGCTACCACTTAGGACACGAGGCTGGAGAAGTCTAGAGCGTGGCCGCGTACGTAAACAGAGGCGTGAAAAGTCACTCTGTCTCTGAAGTGCTGGCTGAGAGCCGACTTGTTATAGCCGCCCGATTCCATGGTTGAGAGTTGGAGACAAAAGCAAGCCAACGGATCTAAAAGGGATATGAATATTTCGACAATTGACAGAATAGGGAACCGTAACAATGATATGATGCCTCTGGTTGAAGGAACAGTCATGACGAACGAACCATGCAAGCCACCTCGCGATTGTTCATACTCTCGCAGTTTGCACCTGGGAAGTCAGTCAGTGCTCCTTGTGGCGTTTGGGGCTCTTTGTGGGGCTTTATGGGGAAGGTTTCCTCAAAGCGAGTACTAAGGATGCTGCTACTTCTATGTGCGCTCTAAATATAGCATCATTGAGGAAATGTGATGAATTTGGGTCAGGCAATTCTAGATTAAAAAGGGAGAAAATGACATCGTCATAACAGATAAAAAAGAGTCTATTATTTTATTTTATCAACCTACTGAAATATTTTCTATCGGTGTTTTACCTGGCGTGGTTTGCCGCGCTGGCCTCGAAACGCGTTTGTTCAATGGCCAACCTCTTTGTTGAACAATCCGCCTTCGTGATCATTTTCATCCTGATATGTGCTTTGCTGGTAAATATCGTCAAACAGCTGGTTTATCTCTTGCCAGACCGACACTAGAACCAACAGTGGAAATTTCCCAGGCCCACCCCAAGAATTGCCCGACCAGAGTCAGACCTGTGATAGCGTCACAATCTTGATAGGCCTGACCAGATCGGTCTCCATTGCGACCCTCATCACGTGACACAACTGATCCGCCCACTCTACTCCAGGCTGACAAGGCGTAAATGCCACATCATGAACTGAATCCCTTGCGTACTCGTTATATCCTAAGCCCGATATGGACCCTGTCAGTGCCCTAGGGCTGGCTGTGAATATATTTGCCGTTATTGACTTTTCCAAAACCCTTTACGAAATCCTGGGGGAGGTCAAGAATAAGGGCACCGTTCAATCTGTTGCTGACCTCAAGGTCCTCGCAAAAAGCCTCAAGTCCTCCTGCGATATTGTAAGGCAATGGAAATGCGCGGATAGCGCATCGACGCCTTCTCAGCGCGATGCCCTTCTGGTAAGCTTTTGTCCTATCGCACAGAGCATCTAAATTCGAGACTTAAGAGTTTTAGGTAGTTCAGAAACTCGCGGCTGAAGTAATCGAGACTGCAACCTCCCTTTTGTACCAGTTGAAGGATCTCGAGGCGGGGGAGGATGCATCGCTTGGCGCTCGGTTTCGCATCGCGACAAAGTCCATATGGAAGCGCACGGAGATTGAACACGGCAAAGTTCAGTTGGAGACGATGCGAGCTCAACTCGATCATGCTGTCTCGATTCTTGCTCGGGAAGAAAGCAGGACCGCCCTAGCCAACACCGCGTCTATGAAGGCGTTGGATGACCGCACACGATCGATTGTCGAGATAATCCTGGACAGCAAACAAGATTTGGGTACCATCATCAAAGATGAGGTTGAGAGGATATATCGCCTGAACAAGGAAAGCAGCGAATTTCGCCACGACGAACTAACCTCGAGCCTTGCTGAGATCAAGCTTATGATCAGCCAAGCTTCCCGATTGAGTCTTGAAGGACCAAACAATCGCCAAGCTTCGATCCTCGGCAAGATCAAAGATCGTCTAGATTTCGATGACAAGGATGATCGTTATGATAGCATCGATATCCATTACAAAAACACATTTGAGTGGATCTATGGCCCCTGTGAAGGTGGTTCGTGGACGAATTTTGCCGACTGGCTGAAAGCTGATGGTGGCGGATTGTATTGGATAAACGGCAAGGCTGGTTCCGGAAAGTCAACTCTCATGAAGTTTTCGAGTGAAGACACACGGACCATGGATGCGCTTTCACTTTGGGCAGATGGAAAACCGCTATTAGTTGCATCTTTTTATGCCTGGAGCGCTGGGTCCGGACTGGCAAAATCACAACTAGGCCTATTCAGATCTATCATCCTTCAAGCACTTGAATGGGATCCAGAACTTGGCCGGATATTGTTCCCAGACAGATATCAGTCCGAAGTCAGTTGGTCAGAGTTTCCCACACCTAACCATCTCAGGCGCGCGTTCCGCAGTTTGACAAAGCAGACCCAGAGGCCCATGAAGATGGCTCTCTTCATTGACGGACTGGACGAGTTCCAAACCGGGGATGCTGGCATGAACGAACTAGCAGACCTGTTTGAAACTTTTACGAAAACACCCAATTCTAAAGCTATTCTATCAAGCAGACCCCTCAAGGTATTTGAGGCTGCTTTTGGAGCATTGCCCAAACTTCGACTGCACGAGCTGGCTCGGCGGGATTTCGCAACCTATGTACAGGGCACTCTTGCTTCTAACCCTCAATTCTTAAACCTAGCGGCACAGAATAAAGAAGAAACCAGCGGAATCATAGCTGCAATCATAAACAATGAAAATGCCGTTTTCCTCGGAATTAAGGCGGTTGTAAGATCGTTGCTTGAAGGCCTACGAAACTACGATTCCATTGAAGAACTACAGGAGCGTCTGAAGCAACTTCCCAACGAAATAGCCTACCGAGAGAAAGCATTTGCCGATGATACTGTCTTTAATCTCGAAGAAGATGGTGTTTGGACGTTCGGCGATGTGACCGGGAACGGATCTCAAGACTTGGTGTACATCAAGACCAGGAATACTGGTCGCGGTAAAACTGAGGTTCACGCGGGGAGCAACCAATCTGGTTTCCGAGACCACTGCGTTGCTGTTGGGAGCGCCTTTGATGCTGAAGAGAATGGAACCTGGTTGATGCGGGACTGGACAGGAAGTGGCAAGGCCGATCTGGTTTACCTCAAAACCCGCGATACCGGCACTGGCAAAATCGAGGTTCATGTGGCAACCGCCGACTCCCACTATCAACAATTTGCCCTTCATTTAGGCACTTGTTTTGGCCAGGAAGAGAACGGGACTTGGACCATGTCGTTCAATGGCGATCTTGTTTACATCAAAACGCGAAAGACTGGCTCAGACATGATAGAGTTCTATGTCATCACGAGGGCCAGCAACTACAAGTCAGTTTCTGAGCACATTATCACCGACTTGCCCCTCGAGGATAATGGAACATGGTGTTTTGCGACCCAGGGAAAGGGGACCTTTGAGGACTTGCATTACATCAAAACCCGAAACACAGGAACAGGAATGACAGAGGTACACACTTTTTCTGGAAAGTCAAAATGGAAGAAACGTCTGCTTGATGTCAGCACAAGCTTCCCGCTAGAAGACAACGGCAACTGGCTCATGGTCAACTATACGGGCCAGTCCCGGCCTGATCTTGTCTACATCAAATCCAGCAATACAAACACCGGCAAAGTCCAAATCCATATCAACGGGTATGAGACTCGTCTTGAAAGGTGACCTCTTGGCTGAGGCTGCCCGAGGAGTATTTTGACTTGACCTATTGTACGATATCGAGTTGGTGTGGGGGGTATCTGCGGGTGAGCGTTATGGTGATGTAATCGGAAACCTGCATACTTCAGATATTAACAAAGAAATTCATCTGCGAGAAATAAGAACCCTTTGACTTGACGATTAAAGTAAACTCAATAACAAGTGACATCCTGTTCAAATTTGTTATCTCTGTGAACTTGTAAAGGGCTTAGGCCTTTGGCCCAAGCCTATAGGGTAGATAGTAATAAATTATTAAGTGAGATAAATAAGGGGATAAGGAGTAACTAGACAGAGGAGGAATTTTCTCTTATAAAAATATAAATAATATTATTTAATATCTAAGAGTAATTACCTTAGGGCTAGTCTTTTATATTTTATATTTTTTATATATTAAATAATAAAAAAGGAAATAGACCTTTTAGAAATTAATTCCTTTATAAAAAGATCTAAATATATATTTATCTTTAAATAAATAATAGTTTAAATAAAATAAATATTCTTAGAAATAATAATTTAAATTTTATAAAAAATAATAAAATAAATAAATAGACTTTAAATAATAATTATATAATAAATATTATAATTTTAATAATATAATTATATAATTAATTAATTTTAATAATTCTTATATTTATAATTTTTTAATATTTTAATAAGTTAAAATAATAAGATTATTATATTAAAATTTATATTAATTATTTAATTTTTTAATATTATAATTAATTAAAATAATAAGATTATAAATATTAAATTAATAATAATTATTTAGTATTTATTATAAAAAAGATTTATATTAATAAATAATAATAATAAGGAATATTTATAAAAAAAGATTTTTTTAATAAAAAAGTTTTATAATAATAATTTAGGAATATTTTAAATATAGAAAAAAATAATAATATATAAATTAAAATTAAAAAGAAAATTTATTAAAGATAATAAAGATTAATAGGTTTTTTTTTAGAAAAATTTAATTAAAAATATTAAAATTAAAATAATTATTTATTATAAGAAAAAAAGACTATAAAAAGTATATAATTTAATAAAATTCTTAAAATATATATAATTTATTTTTAGTAATTTATATTAAAAAAAAATTATTTAAATTAAATTTAAGTAATTTTAATAAAAAAAAAAGAAAATTTTATATTTTTTTATATATAATTTAAATAAAAATTAATAATAATAAAAGAAATATATTAAAATAATAAAAAAAAACTAAGTAAATTCTAAAAAGTATTTTTAAATAAAATAAAGAAAATTAATTTATTAAAAAATATATTAAAGAATAATTATATAAAAATAATAATTATATATTAAAATATAATAATAAACTAAGAATTATATAAATTAAAAAAAAATATATATATTTATATTAAAATTATAAAATTTTATTTAAATAATAATTATATAAAAATATAAAAAAGAATATATTAATAATAAGTATTAATAATATATAAATAAATAAATAATAATAAGAAAAAAATAAAGATTTAAAAAAAAAGAATAAAAAAAGAAAAAAAATAAAAGGATTAAGTAATAAAGGGAATAAACTAGGCTTAAAATAGACTAAATAGATTATAAGCATAGAAATAGTATACTATAGGAAAAAAGGAATATACTTAAGATATAAAATCTAAAACTATTTTATAAAAGAATACTAATTCTTTTTTATATAAAAGCTTATTATAATTAATAGACTAGAAGTTTATAATAAAAAGATAAAAATTAAAAAATATAAAATAAAGAAAAAAAATAATTAGCTTTTACTTAAAGTTTTTTATAAAAATAAAAATAAATTATATTAAAAATAAAAATATAAAAAATTATTTAATTAAAAAAGAAAATAAAGAAAATAAAAATAAAAATAAATAAATTATTATTTATAATATTAATATTTTTTAATTAAATAAAATTCCTTAAGATATAAATAAATAATAATTATAATTATTATAATATAATAAGTAAATAAATAATATAAAAAATAAATATAAAAAAAATATATTTATTATAAATATATTATTTAAAGATAATAATAGGCCTAAAAAAAGAAAAGAAAATAATTTAAATAAAATAAATAAAATTAAATATAAATAAATAATAAAAGCTAACTTTCTTTTATATTATACTAAGCCTTATAAAGAATATAATCCTAAGGCTATATTAAATAAAATAATAAAATATTATTATATAAATAAAATAAGGAATATTATAAATTAAAATAATTAATAAATTAATAATTAAGAAATTAAGATAATATAATAAAAATACCTAAGAAAAATTAATAATTAGTATAATTTTTATTATATTAATTTAAAGAAAATAAAGAAAAAAAATATTATTTTATAATAATAAATATTAATAAAATAAATATAATATTAAAAAAATTTAAATTATTAAAGAATAAAGAGAATATAAATAAATTATTTTTTTTAAAGTTATAAAAATATTAAGTATTCTTTAAAAAAATAAAAATAATAATATTTTTATTATATAAAGAAAATTTAAATTATTATATAAAAATTAAGAAAAAACTAAAAGGAAAATAGCCTAAGCTTTTATAGGAATCTTTATATAATATATTCTAAGATTAATTACTTAAAATTAAAAAATAAATTATAAAGTTAATAAATAAAAAATAGATATAAATTAGCTTATTCTTAGCTATAATATTTATATTATTAACTAAAAAACCAAAGGATAATTAGAGATTTTATATAAATTACTAGGCCTTAAATAAGATTATAAAATAAGATTATTATCTTTTACTATTTATTAAAAAAATATTATATTTTTTTTTTAAAGTTAAATAATTTATAAAGCTTAATATTTATATAGTCTTTTATTATATAAAAATAATCTTAAATAAAAAATATTTAATAGTATTTTAAATAAGATTTAGCTTATTTAAATAATTAATTTATTTTTTTAAATTAATAAAGGTATTAGCTATATTTTAATATTATATTAATAAAACCCTAGGAAATATACTAAGGGACTTTATAATAATATATTTTAATAATATTTTAATTTATATTAGAAAATTAAAAGAAAATTATATTAAGAAAATATAAATTATATTAAATTACTTATAAAAAGTAAGACTATACCTAAATATTAAAAAATATATATTTATAATAATAAAGATTAAATACTTAGGGTATATTATAAAAATAAAAAGGGAAATTAAATTAAACCTAAAAAAAATTTAGGCTATTAAAAAATAAAAAATATTATAAAAAATAAAAGAAATATAAAGCTTCTTAGGATTTATTAACTTTTATTATAAATTTATTTTAAACTTTTCTTAAATAATAAATCCTTTATTAAAACTTATAAAAAAAGGTATTTTCTTTATATAAAAAAAAAAAAAAAGAAATCTTTTAAATATTAAAAAGAATATTTATATTAAGATTAATCTTAATATAATAAAATCCTAAGAAAAAAATTATAATAAAAATAAATTACTTAGGAAAAGTAATTAAGAATTATTTATTTTAATTTAATAAGTAAAGTATTTTATACCTAATAATATATTACTTAGTAAAATTAATATTAATATAAAGAAATTATATAATCTATAATAAAAAGCTTTTAATAATAATATTAAGCTTAAAAGTATAATTAATAGAGCTAAGAAAAATAATTAATTTCTTTATAATCTTAATTAATTATAAAAATCTAAAGTATTTTACTAAGCCTAAAGAAATATTTAAATAATAAGTAAAATAAATAAAAATAGTTTTAAAATTTAATTATAATTTATAGTATAAATTAAGTATATAAATAGCTAAACTAAATATTCTTTTATAAAGGAAATAAAATAGAAAAGAAAATAAACTAAGAATAAAATAAATAATATAATTAATTAATATTTATTTATTTAAAATATAAGGGCTATTAAAAGGGCCTTAAGATAAAAATATAAAGAAAGAAAAAAATCTATCTAAAGAAGATAATTTATTTTATAATTAATATCTCTAAGAACTCTAAAACTAAGTATTAAAAGAAAATAAAATCTATAATTAAAGGCTAAAAACTATTAAAAGAAAATTAAAATATTTTCTAAAGAAAATAAAAATAAATAAATAAATATTTAATTATAATATAAATACCTAGAGAATATTAATATATAAAGACTAATTTTAGCTTTTAATATAGGAATTATTTATTATAATAATTATATAAAAAGTATATCATTCCCTTTTAATAGAATATTTAAAATAAAATATTATTTTTAAGATTTTATAATAAGATTATTATTAAAATAAGATAATATAAATAGTTTATTAGCTAATAAGAAATTACTTAAAATACTAGAAATACTATATATTATATTAAAAATAATAAGAATTTTTATAATTCCTTTTTATAGTAAATAAATACTAAAGTATAATTTTAATTAACTTTATAATAAATTTACTAATATAAAATAAAGAGGATTTAAAATACTTAATAATAATTATAAATAAACTATTAAAATATATATAATTAAAAGTAATAATAATAATAATAACTAAAGTATATATAAAATACTTTTAGAATATATAATAATAATTTTATAAGTTTTTAATATATATAATTAATAATAAAAGATTAAATTAATTAAAATACTTTTAAATAATATTTTACTAATTAATTAAAATAAAGTAATTTTTATTAATAGTATATTATTCTTAAATAAATAAAGAAATAAAAAAAATAAACTAAAAAGTTTAAATAATATTATATATAATAATAAGCTTTACTTAAACTAATTAGATAAAATACCTATTAATATACTAATTAATATTAAATAATAAGAATTTAATTATAATAAAAATTAGCCTAAATAAACTACTTTATAAATTTAATATTTAAATAATTTAATAAATTAATTATATAAAGAAAAGCTAATTATTATTAAAAAAAAATTATTATATTTTTAAAATACCTATAAAAAGAAATAAAATTTATTTAAATAATAATTATATATATATAATAATAATAATATAAAATAATAAATACTTTATAATATCTTATAAAGTACTTTTAAGTAAAAAATAAAATATAATTAATATTAAGGTATATTAAAATAAATTACCTTAATAAAAAATTAAATTAATTATATATAAAATATAAAATAATTAAAATATTTATATTTTTTATTATTATATTAAATATATTATAAGAAATTTACCTAATTTTTTATATAAATTTTATAAAGTATATAATAATAAATTTACTTTTAATATAAGTATTTATAAATATAAGACTAAGACTAATAGAAATTATTATAAAAAAAGATAAAATTATATAAAAATATAAAGTAAAGAAGATTTTATTTATTAAAAATATAAAAAATAAAAAAAATAAATAAAAGATTTATATAAAATAAATAAGATATAATATTCTTATATAAGAATCTTTAAAGTATTTATATAATATAATAATATTAAATAAATTTAAAATAAAATAAAATAATATTTAATTTAATAATAATTTAAAATTAAAAAGTAAATAATATAAAGAATATATAAAAAATTATAAAATTATTATATAAAATAAAATATAAATAAAATATAAATTTAAAAAATAAAATAATTAGTAAAGTAAAGATAATATTATAAGAGATATTAGTTAGGATGGCTAATTAGAAGGTAGGTTTATATTGGTTGTAAGACTTTAGCTTGCTAAGTACTCTTTATGCACTTGGCTATTATAGGTAATTAGCTAGTATATAGGTTCCTAGCCCTAAGTGGGCTATACTTAATGATTATATATACTATTTCTTATAATTATCCTTCCTCTAGAAAGCCTAGTCCCTAGGCTAGTATGTTTTTTTGGTAAATATTTAATATATACTTGCCCATATAGCAAGGTATAGCTAATATAGTATTATTACCTGGATATAATATAATATTGTTAGCCTGTGTATAGGGGTCTACTATATTGGTTTACTAGTAGTTCACTAGCTACTTACTAATATTAGTATTTATTTTATTGTTTATTTATTATTAACTTAGCAATATTTTTCTTTTTTCCTTATATATACTTATTCTTACTATACGCTTTTCTATTTTCTATTATATACCTTTAACTCTTTTTATTTTAGCTTTATATTATTTTTATTTTTTTCTTTGCATTTTATTACTTTGCCCTTATTAATTATTTTATAATATTTATACTTACTTAGGTTTAGGCTATTTTAGTAGAGTTCTTTCTATGGGCTAATAAGTACTTAATGTATATTTCCTATGATTATTTCTTTGGCTAAATGGGTAATAATTAACTATATTTTTATTATTTATTGTAAAAGTATAATAATATTTCCCTTGTTTATGTTTATAGTATACTTAAGTTTTATTATATAGTTTATAAGATTATAAATAAGAAATATAGTATAGTATATTATATTATTTTTTGCCTTTGTATTCTTTGATTAATTGGTAAGTATTTTAGATCCCTTATAAGTTCTTTTCTTTTATTTATTAGTACTAGAATTACTTAATAGACTTTTATCTTTATAAGATTACTATTATTATAATTAATAATGTAGTGCTTATGCTAAGTATTCTTAGGTGCTAGTATATTGTATAGGCATATAAGGAGGCTACCTTTATATAATAGGCTATTTAGGCCTATGTAGAAAACCTGATGAGTACTCTTAGCTTTAATGCTATTATTGTCTAGATCTTTATTTTCTAGGAGATTGTAGTCCTTTATAAAATTATTATATTTATATTTTAGGTTTATGTATGTATTATTGAGCTTTTTATAAGTATTTTATGTTAATGTATTTTTGTTTAGGCTAAATTAATTTATTCTAATAATTTTATTGACTTAGTTATATATCTTAAGGCTATTTAATTCCTTTACCTTTATAATAATACTATTACTTTTTCCTTACTTATTTTACTTTATTGGCTTATGCTCTTTAAAGATATATATACTAAGTTTATCTATAAGGATACTCTTTCTTTATTTTCTATGGCTATGTCTACTAAGACTTTTACTATTATTAAGTAGTCTATAGGCTATTATACTCTTATTTGCTTTATTATATACTTGGGTATATTTCCTATTTACTGTAGTACTATTAGATTTAATATGCCTTACTATGTTACTACTAAGCCTAAGGTAGAGAAAATATCTTCTATTATTTCTTTACTAGCTAAGACCATGCTTCTACCTTCTTTATCTATAGAGACTAAGTCTTTATTACCTTTGCTATTTATTTTGCCTTTACTGTCTAGTTAATAGTATATATCCTTATTGCTGCCTTTCTTTAGTAAGCATTTAGTAAGCCCTTGTATTTATTATTGCCTTTGCAAGCATAAGTATTCCCCCTTGCTTTTATTAGTTTTTGAGTTTAAGAATAAAGACAATAATAATATTATGCCCCCTAAATCATTATCCTTTATTTATTAATATAATTATTTTTTTAGTAATAGTAAAAAGCGTAGTTATGGTTATATATGCTGTTAGTTAGTATGTATTTAGCTATTCTAGCCTTTTTTTTTTCTTTATTTTTATATTTAGTAAGGTATGGCCTTTTGGGATATTAGAGTGAGTAAGTAAGTAATGGCTGAGTATTTGCCAAGGATTTACTAGTATAATTATAATTAATTAAATATTATTTATTATCTTACTTTTTATACTTATATTTCTTTTATTTATAATATTTTGTAAGTATTTACTAAGTATTCTATAAGTATTTAATTGGTTCCTAGGTATTGTATTTTATTAGCTAGCTTATCCACTTGATTTTATAGAATTTATCTTTTCTTATTATCTTATATCCTATGATTTCTTTGATTTCCTATTTTTCTTTTTCCTTTTTAAGATTTGGGAGTATGGAAGAGTACTTGCTAACTATTTGGCAAGCCTTTTTCTATAGTTCTAGCATTATGACTAGGAATATATTATATACCTAGTTATATTTATTTAGTAGTTTAATCCTGTATACTTGTTGCTTAATTCTATTAGTAATTATAACTTTAATAAATTTTAGTGTTAGTTTTTAAGTTTTAAATTGGAGGTTTTTTGTTAATAGTCTTATTATTTAGCCCTTATTAAATTCTTTGGCTTAGTAATATTGGTTATAGTACTTAGCCTAGCTTTCCATAGCTTATTACTAGTATCTTTATACTTTTTCCCTTATTTAGTAAGTATTTACTATATATTCTATAATTTCTTGTACTTATAGCTTTGTATATTTTAGAATATATATTATAATTCTAGGGTAATAATTATAGAGTAATATTATTAGGAAGGTGCCTATAGATAAGTATTGGCTATTATTATATATAAACTCTTCTTCTGGTAACTAGGCTACTTATTATTCTAGGGCCTTTTCTATATAAATATGTAGGTATTTTTCTATAGTTTGGTATACTTTCTTGGTTTGACTATTTGTTTGGGGGTAATAGATAGTAGATAGTCTATAATAGATTGCTTACTTTTCTATAAATTCTTACTAAAATTGGCTAATTATTAATTTATCCTTATTATTAATAATACCTTTTAGAATACTAAATTTATACTTTATTTACTTATATAGAATTTAAGCTAATTTTACTATATTAAGTATTTTTTTAGTTAAGATAAATAGGGTAAACTTAATTATTTAATAAATAATTATTAGTATAATATTATATTCCTTATTATTTGCTTTAGTATTATTTGGTAAGCTTATAATAAAGTCTATACTAATCTCTTAAAATAGATAAGATGGTAATGGTAAAGGCTATAGCTTTCTATAGAGCTTATATCTTGGTATTTGGATTTTCTAGTATACTTGGTAGTAGGATATAAAGTCTTAGATATCTTAGGCTAAATTTTTTTAATAAAATTTTCTTAAGATTAGCTTTTATATTTTATTTATTCTTATATACCTAGTTCTAGGGTTATTATAGTATTAGCAAAGGATTTCTTGCTATAGGGTATATTGGTTTAGAATAACTAGTTTTCCTTTGAAGAAAAGGGTATTGTTCTTATTATAGTAATATTATATCTCTTTTCTATTAACTCTATAAATTCTTACTAACTATTCTTAATAGTATTAGTCTTTAGCTTATAGTCCTTAAATCAATTTTTCTAAATAGCCTAATAATTATTCTAAGAATATTATTTTACTTTATATTAATTCTCTTATAACTTAGTATAGGATATATTACTTTAGAATAATAATCCTAGCTCCTAATAAGTCCTCTAAGTCTTCCAATTAGACCTCTTTTTATTAAGTAATCTCTATTTATTTATTAGATATACTTACTATTACTTTAGTATATATAGTAATTATAGAGATATATACTATATATAGTTAATTAAGGGATCTAAAGCCTTTTGCCTAATCCTAAGATAAAGATTCCTTTATATTTCTTTAATTTATTCTTATATTGCTAATTAAGCTAGCTTTTATAGTTTAAATATAAGCTTTAGTAATATTTAATTTGCCTTCTAAGCTGGTAATTATTTGCTATATGTTTAGTAGGAGCTTATTAACTAGAGCTAGCTTTATAGTTAGTATAGATAGTATCTTCTTATATAAGATCTCTTTCTTTATATAGTCTAGTCTCCTAGATAGCCTATTTACTAGGTTTGTCTTTCTTAGCTAGTATTAGAAATTAAAATTAAAGGGGGCTAGTTTATATACCTATTAAATAAGCCTTCTCCAAAGATCCTTAGCCTATATATTTATTATGCTTTTTAAGGCCTTATAGTTTATTAGTACTATAAACTTTTTTAATAGCCCTAGGAAATAATAAGACTAATATTCTAGGCTTTTAATAATAATAATAAGCTTTTATTATCCTATTATTTATTATTATTTTATATTAATAAGTTTTCTTAATTAATATATAATAAGTCTTTATTAGTCTTTAAATAATTAAGATAGAATACCTAAGATACCTTTTATAAAGGCATTTATTTCTACTTGGGTTTATAGTATTGGGTCTTAGTATTAGAAAATAATTGCTAAGTAGAATGCGTTTTTAAGGGCTTAAAATATCTCTTTTTCTTTTTTCTTTTTAGGAAGATTCTTTTTCTTTTTTTTATTTTTGCTTTCTTATAATAGTCTTATTAAAGGAGCTATAATAGTAAAGTATTTTAGAATAAATTTATAATAAAAATTATAAAATTCTAGGAAGACTTATATATTATAGAAGGTTTTTAGCTTTAGCTAATTTACAATTGCTTAGATATATTTAGATTTTATTTAGATATTTTCTTAGCTAATAATATAGCCTAGGAACTTAATCTTTTGCTAATAAAAAGTATATTTAAAGAGCTTTATATATAATTAGGCCTTTTTTAGCTATTTTAGAATCTATTATAAATTCTTTATATATTAATTTCTTAATATAGAGTAAATAATAATATTGTTAAGGTATATAATATAGTATATATCTAGTAGCCTAGCCAATGCTTAATGAATATATACTTAGAAGATTATTAATATATTAGTAAATCTAAATAATATTACTATATACTTAAAGTATTTATATCTAATTTAAAAAGCAATCTTCTAATAATTACTAGGCTTAATATAAATACAATAATATATATTATAAATATTTACCTTAGAAATCCATTTAGCCCTTATAAGCTAGTCTAAAAAGTCTTTAATTAATAGGAGTAAATAATAGTTTTTTATTATAATTATATTTAGTCCTTTATAGTCTATATATAAATATAGGATTCTATTTTTCTTAAGAATAAAAAAAATAAATACTTTAGCCTTACTTATAAAAAAAATAATTTAACTATTTATTAAGTATTTAGTAAGGTACTTATATAATATCTTATACTAGTACTTATTAAGGGGATATAATAGCCTATATAAGGATTTAATCCCTTCTTTTAGATTAATAGTATACTTTATATTCTTAAGGGCAGGTAATTCCTTTATTGCCTCTTTATTAAATACTCTACAAGATATTACAAATTCTAGGGATAATATAGCCTTCTTAAGAGATTAGGTCTCTTCTAGTATCTCTATAGGCAGCTTTTTAGGGATTAAAACCCTAGTAATATATATAATATATACCTTTTCTTGGTTTTTTAAAATCTCTTGGGCTAAAGCCTTAGGCTTAATCTTAGAAATTAAAATATAAGCCTATTTATACTTTATAATATTAATTATAATCCCTTCTTTTCCTATTAACTAGGCTAATAATAAGAGGTCTTCTATACCTTCCGGCTTTAGGGCCTTAGCAAATAATTATTATATCTTTTTTGGCCATTTATTATAATTAATTAAAAAAAATGTTAGCTAGTATATAAGGGCTTTAGCCTATTATTAACTATTAAATACTACTAAATAGGGGAATATCTAGTCTAGGGCTGATTTTATTCCTAGTCTTTTTACTAGAAAGATACTAATTAAGTCTACTTATAATTATATATCTATATTTATATAGATAATCTTTTTAGTAAATTCTTAGAGAATAATTATAGTATTTATTATAACTTTATCTATTAGTATTATCTTAGGTTTAGGTATAATTAGCTCTAGATTAGCCTTTATACTTACTTATTTTTTAAGGAATCTATAATAATATCCTTAAACTAAATAAATTATACTTATATTATTGGTCTTAGTTATTTCCCTAGTTATATTAGGTAATTGGGTATAATATATCTTTTCTTATAGTATTTATAATATTTAATAAAGGGTTTAGTAGGTAGTTAGGTTCTATTTAGTGGCTATTTATTAGACTAAGGCTAAGATAATCTACCCCTTGATCTTTCCTAGTATAGTCTTATATATTCTTTGTTTAAGCCTTATAAGGAGGGCTAATTAGGTAGTATAGTTTTTAGAGATTTATTTGGGTAATTAAAGGGTATAGATAAATAGCCTTTTTTGTGGCTAAAGCTCTATAAGTAATTACTACTAGGAATACTTTTATATTTCTATTACTATTCTACTTTATAGGCTATTTTTCTTACTTTTTCCAAAGGTACTTTTAAGTATTTTAACTTATTCTTTACTATTTTTTTAAGCTTAAAATAATATTAATAGGCTAAAATAAGATCTTTTTCTAGGTTTTCTATTCCTAGGGAAATATATAATACTTACCATACATTAAAGTAGTCTATAGGTAAGTACTCCTTATCCTATTATAAAACTAAAAACTTATTCTAGGTTTCTAATTCTTAGAGTACTAGATTAATATACCTTTTATATATAAAATTAAGAAAATCTACTTAGGTAGGAATTTTAATCTCCTTCTTATAAATTCTTTATTTAATTTAAAGGGTATATACTAACTTAATTATTAACCATTTAATCTATTAAGTATCTAAATAGCCTATTTAAAGCCTATTTTCTAATTTAATAGTATTAATCTAATTACCTACTTATATACCTATTATATTTTCTTAGAGAATTATATAATTATAAATTAAGGATTTTTTATATTCCCTTTTATTCCTTACTCCTTGCCCTTATATAAGTATTTCTAGTAATTAAGTTTATATCTTTATCTACCTTTCCATAGCCTTTTATTACTTAGCTTATTATTTTATTAGATATTCTAATATAAAGTCCCTTTAATTAATATATTTATTACTATACCTTTGGAATAAGATCTTAGACTAATTACTATAATAATTACTATAAGTATCTATTTATTCTAGGCTATAATATAATATACCTTAGTATAGAATATCTTATTCCTATACTCTAGCTTACTTATCCCTAATTAGGTCCTTAATCTCTTTTCTATAAATTCCTATTATATTATTTAAGATTAAAGCATTTGGCAAATATTTAGCTTAAGGTAGGGTAATTATTAATAATAAGTCCCCTAGGAATTATACTATAAAAAATACTAGGTATTGCTTTATTGGGTTTTTTGGTTTTATTTCTAGCCATACTAACCTCCCTGGGGATTAAAGCTAAAGAATTATAAGAGATATTGGTTAAGATAGCTAATTAAAAGGTAGGTCTATATTGGTTATAAGACTTTAGCTTGCCAAGTGCTCTCTGTGCACTCGGCCACTACAGGTAACTAGCTAGTATATAGGTCCCTAGCCCTAAGTAGGCTGCACTCAGTGGTCGTGCACGCTATTCCTTACAAATATATATATAAATAATAAATAAATAATTATAAATTATTATTAAGCTAATAAGTAATTTCTTTTTTATTATAATTAGCCTTATTTAAGTTAATATTATAATAATTAATATAGTAAATATAATAAATATAAAAATAGAAAATATTATTAATAAGATTAATATATAAAGTAATTTAATTAATAGAAGTAAAAGAGATTAATATAAAAGTAAAATAAATAAAGATAAAGCTTTAGAATTATTATATTATAAAAATTATTATTTATATTAGGATAATATAGGCTTTTTAAATATAATTTTTATATAAATAATTAGCTTTTTTATAATAATAATTAGCCTTTTTATATAAATAATAATCTTTATAAATCTTAATAATAATAATATTATTTATATAATTAATAGATTCTTAGATTAATTATAATATAAAAAATATACTTTATATTATATATATAGCTTATTAGTAAGCTTAGGCTTAATAATTATAAATATTAATAAGGAATATAAGCTAAAAGAATATAAAAATAAAAATAATTAAATTATAAAAAAAAAAAAAATTAAATAAAATAAATAAATTAAAATAATAAATAGAAATTAAAGTATAAATAAATAAGGCTAAGATAAGATTATTTTAAATAATAATAAAGATTTTATATTAAATATAATTAAAATATATAAATTTATTAAATAAAATAGTATAATAATTAAAAATAATATTATACTTTTTATAAGTAAATTTTAAAATATATTTATTATAAATAATATAAATATATAAATTAAATAAAATATAATATAAAATTAAATTAATAATAAATAATAATTTTTTTTAAGAATATATTATATAAATATTATAATAAGCCTTATAAATAAGATTATAATTATAATAATAATTAATATAATTATTATTAATAAGGTAATTAATATAAAAAAAATAAAAAAGATTTTTTTAAAAAATAAATTAAATAAAATTAAAATTTTAATTACTTTTAATTAAATAAAAATTAATAATATATTTATATAATTATAAAATAAATTAATAATAAAAATAATAAAAAAAATAAAATATTTATAATATAATATTTATTATTATTATTATTTTTATAATTAAAAAAATTATATTTATAAATTAAAAATAAATTATTATTATTATTAAAAATAATAATAATAAATACTTAAAAAATTAATAATAAAATAAAAATATAATAAATTATAAT
The DNA here is from genome assembly GCA_020975415.1 of Calonectria hawksworthii. Classification (NCBI taxonomy): domain Eukaryota; kingdom Fungi; phylum Ascomycota; class Sordariomycetes; order Hypocreales; family Nectriaceae; genus Calonectria; species Calonectria hawksworthii. The sequence continues at coordinate 12 of JAHXZK010000018.1, read as the reverse complement.
TTATTTATAAAA